>OU611910.1:10945000-11638117 GCA_914767705.2 Tenthredo notha | reverse complement strand
TCGATAGAATCAGTTGCCATCACGAAGGTCGAAGAGGAAGAAGCCAATAGAGTTCTGGTACAAAATGTAGGTGACAAAAAAGACGGAGCAAATAAAGTTGGTGCATTACGAAATGTCGAAAATGTAGATGATTTAAAAGGCGAGATTAAGGCCCATCCTTAGTCGCCCACCTCCTTTCCATACAATGTAACGAAAACGGGGCCGGGGAGACACATTTCGATGATTATCCGAGCCCAGGCGTCGAAAACGCAAAAAAGGCCAACGTAGCGCGAATTCTATTTCAATTCCAAACACATACGTCCAAAAAAATTTTCGTTTCATGCGAAAATAGAGCCAGCGTTTGGTTATTTCTTTTTTCCATTGTCTAAATGATTTTTCATTGTCCTTGGCTTTAGACAATGGAAAAAAGAAATAACCAAACGCTGGCTCTATTTTCGCATGAAACGAAAATTTTTTTGGACGTATGTGTTTGGAATTGAAATAGAATTCGCGCTACGTTGGCCTTTTGTCTAAATGATTGTCTGAATGATGAAATGTCTAAATGATTTTTCATTGTCCTTGGCTTTAGACAATGGAAAAAAGAAATAACCAAACGCTGGCTCTATTTTCGCATGAAACGAAATTTTTTTTGGACGTATGTGTTTGGAATTGAAATAGAATTCGCGCTACGTTGGCCTTTTTTGCGTTTTCGACGCCTGGGCTCGGATAATCATCGAAATGTGTCTCCCCGGCCCCGTTTTCGTTACATTGTATGAAAAGGAGGTGGGCGACTCAGGATGGGCCTTAACGAGATAAAAGTTGCTTCACAAACTATCGATGGCCACGAGTCCTGCGAACATGCACTTCAATACGATAGTAATACTGTACAAGGTAAATCTTCAAAATGTAGAACATCGTAGAATTGTTTATGTAATTTTTTTTTATTTCACACCACTAGAAATTTATTGTTAACGTGACTTTATCGGGCTTTCAATTATTTAGGGAACGCCAAAACGGACGAAAATACCAAGAATTACGGCACTGATCCTGCTCTGTGGAATATAGATAATGATCTAATCAATTATTGGTTGAGAAAAGGAGCAGATTTCTGTCGGAACAATGACGGTAAATTCAAGAAATCGGCTTGTGAATACATTGACAGTGACGGAAAAGTGAAAATTCGAACCTTACAGCCATCCTTGTTTCAATGTGAGTTAAAAAATGGTCAAATAATTGAACAAGACTGGTTGATCTACTCGCCATCAAATGGTTGTGTATATTGTTTTATATGTAGTCTTTTTTCGAATCATCAAAGCAGCGAATTTAGTTCAGTTGGTTTCAATGACTGGAAAAATGGCATAAGACGCGTTATCGAACATAACGGCGGAAGTGAACATAAAGAATGTTTAAATATATACGGAAAACGTAAAAATGCAGTTGGCTGTATCGACAATCAAATTTTTCAACAAGCGGAGAAAGAATTTGCGTACTGGAAAGAGTTAGTAGGTCATCTGGTAAAAGCAATCAAGTTTTTAGCTTCTAGAGGTCTTGCTTTCCGAGGAGAAAATCAAACTATAGGATCGAAAAAAAATGGGAATTACTTGGGTTTATTAGAATTGATGGGTGATTATAGTCCATTTATCAAAGATCATTTAAAGAAATATGGAAATAAAGGTCATGGACATACGTCATATTTATCAGCGAATATTTGCGAGGAACTTATTGAATTGATGGGTAGAAGAGTTTTTGAATATATTTTAAATGAACTGAGACAGGCGAAATATTATTCTATTAGTGTAGATTCTACACCTGATAACACGAAAAGAGACCAACTAATAATTTGAAAAGAAAGAACATTCAAATTGATTCATTTTTGGAAAAGTTATGAGCATTCAAAAATAAAACACCTAAAAGTTTGAAAAATCTCATCTTTTGAACGGCTTGATAAAAAAATTCGAAATAAATCATGGAGCTCTTTTTTACAGAGTACAAGGAGATGAAAAAATTAGGGCTGAATCAAGAATGTCAATTTCGATGGTAGGTTGGGTTGGCGTGGAAAGCCCCATATATATAATAATGTATATACCTAAAAAAAGTTACAGTATATACATACTACATAGTCTTTAGTTTTTATTAAATGGAGATATAATAGTTATATATTGTAACATACTCAGCTGAGTATACACCAAAATAGATCAGCTGAAATAATGAGAACAAAGAAATAGAGGATTACCTTAATCCTCTACGTTCGACAATATGCTGACTATGCTGATCATGCGAGAAGGAGGGGATAGCGACTATATAAGAAGCGCCGACTTCAAGCACGGCAGCGTTAGTCGGTATAGCACCACAGCAACTCACAATAATAGTACAGCGTTCGTCGGTATAGCACCACAGCGACTCACAATTAATATTATAGCGTTCGTCGGTAGAGCACCACAGCGACTCACAGTTCGAAACATTTCAAATAAGCACTTAGATCGTCTAGATCTAAATGACTAACTTAAACTCACTGTAACACAAAGTAGATAAAGCATCACTTTGATGTAAAAGCAAATATAATCGATGAAAGCAGGAGTAGAAAAGAAACCAGATAAATATAAAATCACTTGCATAGTATAATTGCGTCTAGGAATTATATCTAATATAAAATCGAGCATAACCTCAATACCAACAAGCGCACAGGCAAATTCGTTGGGATTATGGTAGAGTTAAATCAAATATTGTATTCTAGAATTAAACGCAGATTTTCTTATGATTTGACCGCATGCTAGAACTTTAATGACATTTCAGCTCTGACTTCTTTTCCAAACAATTTCCTTTCCTAAAAATCCAACAGGGACCAGCTTTGTGTCGTATCCAAGAGCGTACAGAGATTCATTTCTCCGCGTCCGAGGGCCAAGGAAAATCGATTCCGAGTCTGAGGCACGGTCTTGGAATTTAACGATTCCCGGATCCGAGAAAGTTAGCTTTTGAGTAGGAGAAGTAGGCTTGGATTGATTTCCCGGCTCTGCTAGATAGAAGATATCTCGGCTTTGGTTTTTACTCGAGTCCGATCGTTGACGGCTTTGTTAGAGAAATCTATCCGAGTCCGTAGTTTGAATTAAAATCACAAAGTTAGATAGGTGGCTTTTGCTGGAGTACCCATCCTTTTTCCTGCCTTTTGACCTCAAAGAAAAGCCTATATTTCATCAAATTTCTATTTAGGTAAAGAATACACTAACCGCGGGTATTTCTATAGCTTCCGAGCCTGAGATACACGCGCAAAGTTACAATATACGAGTCTAGTATTAGTGTAAGGAGGTAGAGTAAGTGCAGCCAGTGGAGAAAGGGGGGAAGATAAAGTATTAGGTTAAGGAAAATAAATTACAAGTAGAATTAAAAGGAAGTCATGTAAAAAAAAAAATGTTACGCTGGAAGGCAATCATTTGTTGAATAAATATATATCTATCAGTTATATATATTATTAATGATGTTTATATTTTATTTCTTCAGGAGGAATTCTTTTATGACGCTCAGAAACTCCTGTTCCACCATTCTGGCAGCTTCCCTATCTTCGGCCTGCTTTTGCATATCAGCCTTTAAGACGGATCTCAAGTCTGTGATCGACGTGTTGCACCAGTGACACGTCTTTTTTTGCTTGGCTGCTTGGTTCCCTCTTCGTGTAGGTTACTAATCCCTGATGGCGCTGCGATTCCGGGTGCTGATTGAATAGTCAAGACCGGTCTGATCGTATGTCTGTTCGACATGAATTCGTGCATTACTTCATAATACGGCCATACTTCGGCCGAATGCTGCCGCTCTTCCAGTCCTTCCCCGGTCGGTGGAAATATAATGTTTTTGTAATATTTTTGAAGATTTTCAAATTTGTTCTTGCATTGGTGGGCGCTTGCACCGCACCCCAAATTGGTGGCCACCGTTTCCCAGCCACTACCCAACCAACACGAAATGGTGAAATAAACGTTTAAAATTGGTGGAAGCTCGATTTAAAAACCGCCTACATTGATTGTATAATATACGTTTATCAAGTACGTTTACACGGAGAGAAATTTAGCTCGCGCCCTGTCTCAGTAATGGTGGCGCTACTGTACGACATGTAAAGTACGTGAGGCGTGCGCTTTTGGTGTGGTGGGCGCCCCAAAATCTGGAACGCTCAGAGTTCTAAGCTAGTGGGACAGAGATCGTCTTAATGAACTTTGAATTATTATATCTGAGCGAACTTTTGGGACGCTAGGCTGCCCAACTTTTGGCGCTCGTAGAGACCTAATGACTTGGTATAGTCGACGTCTTATAATAGTTCGCCGCCGGTACTAGCGCGGGACACACAGCGTACGTTACCGACAGACAGTTACTTTACCACCAAAAAGGACGCCCTCTGAACGACGTGGTACGTATGCCGTGCGAAATTTCTCTCCGTGTATTTATACCACTGAATGTCCGCCTTCAAAACGAGAAATTCAACGTTTATATTCGGTTTATTAAACGACTTATATACGTATGGAATCGACGTTTTCGATAAACGTGATTAGAACCTACTTGCAGAGCGTTTTATCTACATTCATTTTGTATGTTTGTCTATATCCTAGCATTCGCGTAACTGAAACGTCACCTATAACCCAATGAACACCAGTTCGTATAAAAAACGTATAAAAAGGTCATATACTCTACGTTTATTCAGAGGAAAAATGTTCCTCAGTTAAACGCATAAGTAGCGTTTATTGAAAACGTTACATCTATACGTTCAACATTACGCAATAAACAACGTTGAATACACGTGTACCCCTTGAATATTTGACCAAATTATTGTTGCGCGGAGAAAAAAAATTAAAAAATTTAACCCTTCGTGGTCACACCCCCGATTTCAAGCAAGGTGGTCACACCGGGTCAAATTGACCCGAGCCATTTTTGAACGGTTGCCTCGTGGAAACCATCAGTCAGATTCGCACCGGCAAAAATACTAAAAAAACACTTCGAACATTCTATAAGATGTAGCAAAAGTCGGCATATCGAAATTCACGTGGCAACATGTTCAAAAAAAATCGTCAATCAAGAGGATGACTGACTTACTGACTTTACCTGACTTTAAGTGACTTCACCTGCAGACGTCAGCTGACTCACTGACTTCACCTGACTTCAACTGACTTCACCTGACTCACTGACAATCTGTCTGTGCAGGTTTGAATAACGGCTTGCGAAATGCAAATAAAATTCCAACGTTTAAGCTTCGCTCTAGGGGTGAACAAAATCGCGTGAAATTTTTAGCATAGTGGTTTTGTAGCCTCAAATCTCCTTTCTCGAAAACCATTTTTGAAAAAAAAAATTTGCGAATTTTTTGAATAAAGTAATTGAAGTTTTAGTAATGTCAGACAATTTTGGCGTTACCCAGGATGCACCACGTGGAGGTAAAGTCTGCAAGCATCCTATGTGTATGTGTGCTTTTGCGTGTGCGTGCGCGTGTGCGTGTGCGTGCGCATGTGCATGTGCATGTGTGTACGTGTCTGTTTCCGTGACTGTTCTTGCGAGATGTACGCAGGCAGCGATCAGGACCCCTTAGTTCGTCACTCCCAAGGTAATTAATGACTCCAAACCCTCGCTGCGCTGTGTGTATGTGTGTGTCTGAACTTAAACAGCGGTACTTCAAAATCTCGTGTTGCCACCTCGTTTCAGAATCACAGCTTGCAATCGTTCCTGCATGTTGATGCAGCTCTAGATTCTCACCTGTGGAATTTCATTCCACACTTCGATGAGCATCGCTCTTAGCTCGTGGAGATTGGCTGGCTGTACGGCTCGACTACGTAATCCGCGATTCAGCATGTCCCAGACATGCTCGATCGGATTCAAATCGGGACTCACGGGAGGGTGGTTCCGAACGGTGATGTCGTGTCGGTTTATGAAATTCTGGGTATTCTGTGCAGTGTGAGGCCTAGCGTGTCGTGCATCAACATGAAATGTGGTCCTCGTTCGTTCCGTTGAGGGACGACGTGTAGTTGCATAACTTCACGAACGTAACGTACGGCAGTCAACCCCGGTGGAGGAATGACCACCATCACCAAATCGGTCTTACCGTTCCACGAGATCCCACCCCGTACCATCAGCGAGCCTCCGTTAAAAGCTTTGTTCGGAGCTAAACACTCTTCGGTGAATCGTTCTCCAGGACGACGCCACACACGCGCTCGGTCATCGTTCATGTAAAGCCCAAATCTGGATTCGTCTGTGAATAAAACGTGGCTCCATTGTTCGCGATTCCAGTTGACATGGTCCAGAGCGTGAGCAAGACGCGTCTGTCGGTGAACAATTTTTAACTGCGGCACGCGTACCGGTCTGGAGGACTTGAAAGTTTCCTCTTTCAATCAGGTTCGAACCGTTTCTGCTGAAATCCGGTTTCCAGTATCCCTGTGCAATTGATTAGCAATTGCAGGCGCGGTAATTGTACGCTTACGTATAGCTGTTATTTTCAACGCTCGATCTTGCCTAGCCGTAGTTTTTCGGTAACGGGCCTGACCTGGATGCCTAGTCATGTTACCAGTGTCTTCAAATCTGGCTAAGGCCCTACCAATAACCGTGTGACTTACACCAAACCGCGCTGCAATACTCCTATTGGAGACCCCTGCCTCGTGCAATGCCACAACTCCTGCTACGTCAACTTCCGTGAGATATCGTCTCGGCATCCTAAATCTTTGAATCTCGCTATTACTCTACGCACTCAAAACGTTGAGATTCATTTTCGACTGCGTGGTAATTCTGCTACGAAATAATTGCAAACCTGCAGTTATTATTTTGTTGCCATAGCAACCATTGTCAATGACAATGAGAGTCAAAATCAACGAATCTGAGCGACTATTTTGCATTTCTAAAAACCCCCTGCTCTTGACGGCGAGAAGAGCCGTACAACCCAACGCAGATTTCAGCGTTGAGGTTTGAAAAATCGGAAAAATCTACGAATTCAAAATGCCTAGTATCTCGTAGAACTGTCGTACTGATTTGAGCGTCATTTTTCCATCAGGATTAAACGGCGAACGTTACGTTCGTGGAAGTTTCAGGACCACGCATCGTTTCTTGGGATGGGACTTCATTATCATGCACATTAAGTTCTAGGCCTTACACTGCACAGCATACGCAGAATTTCTTGAACCGACACGACATCACCGTTCTGAACCACCCTCCCGTGAGTCCCGATTTGAATCCGATCGAGCATGCCTGGGACATGCTGAATCGCGGATTACGTAGTCAAGCCGTACAGCCAGCCAATCTCCACGAGTTAAGAGCGATGCTCATCGAAGTGTGGAATGAAATTCCACAGGTGAGAATCTAAAGCTGCATCAACATGCAGGAACGATTGAAAGCTGTGATTCTGAAACGAGGTGGCAACTGTACTCAAACCTGCACAGACAGGTGAAAAGTGATCGCAGGTGAAATTTTCATAAACCATTTTGAAGATGAAGGTTCGATCTTCAAAAAACTACCCCCTTCAATCAATTTGTGATATTCTTTCACTAAGTTATAGCGATTCGTAAACCAACCACTTTTCAGAAAATCCTAGGTGGTCCGTTAATTTTTTGGCTGAGTGTATCAGAGGCATGTTGTACGCGTCTTGTATGTGTCCCGTGTGGTCAAAGTACAAGAAGGATTGAGGTTGTAGATATGCTGTTTTTTTTTAGGTTGTTAACGACCTGTGAATTTATAATAGCTAACGGTTTTATTGAGTTATTTATGGATTTCGGAATTTTGCTGAAATAGTCTCTGGTTAATATTAGTATGAAGTTATCGATTCGGGGTATATTAGCTAGTTGGTAGATAGTAACGTTACTCGTCATGTGATGGAAATTTGAGTGGCCAGATCGGTAATTTCTGAGACATATTCGTAAGCAAGCGCGTTCGAACAAGCGAATTGTTCCCATTAGTGATGCTCCTATATTCCATGAGATTGGGGCTGCGTATGTTATAATAGGTCTTATGATAAGTTGGTAACAGATTATTTTGGCTTTAGCTTCGAGGTGTTTGCAATAAAATAGTTGGCTATTAGCTTTGAATGCTTTTTTTGCCTTGTTAAGTTGGTTCACAAGGTGCTGGTTGCCTCTCATGAGCTCGTCTATGTAGTAGCCTAGGTATTTCACTGGTTTCCTATGTGGTATGGATATTGGTTCGTTAGTGCCGGGTTTGTTGTTCAAGATTTGGAATTGTCTGATAGAGTTTTTGTTTGCAGTAGAGTAGTGATCTATTGGTTTTTGGAAGAAAATGGTTTCGCATTTTCGGGGGTTGATTTTTAGGCACCAAGTTGTGTAATAATTATTGATTCTATTTAGTAGATTGTTCAAAGTATTTTGAGTGTTGAGGGCATTGTTTCCTGCCACATACACAATGAGGTCGTCAGCGTAGGCTATAGTGTGAGTGCGGTTGCCGGAATTTAATTGGAATGCATTTAAAATGTCTGCCGTAAAGATGTTGAACAAAATTGGGGAGTTGACCGTCCCTTGTTGTAGTCCTTCTTCGATTTTGAAAATTTCGGTGGAGGTATTGATTCCGTCCTAGACAATGAATGTTTTATTTGAGATCATATCCCAGATTATATGAATAAGCCAAGAGGGAAATTGTTTCTTTAGTAGTTTGAATATGAGTCCGTTCAAACAGACCGAGTCAAAGGCTTTTTCTAAGTCTATAAGTACCGCGCCTACGCACAGGGAGATGTCCAGATAACGGTTGACATCAGATAGTAGCTTGTGAATTGCATGCGTAGTTGAGTGTTTTGCCCGGAAGCCATATTGGTTGTCGGGGATTGTGTTATTCAGATTGCAGGTTTCTACAATTAGGTTATTAGAAATTGATTCGAAGACCTTACTAATTGCCGGTGTGAGGCTAATGGGGCAGTAGTTGGTTGCCGACTTAGGGTCTTGGTCTTTCTTTAGAATTGGCAAAACTTTAGCACATTTCCATGGAGTAGGAAAATAATGATGGTTGAGAGCGTTGTTAAATAGAATTGTGTACGCATAAATTAGTTCCGGGGGTAGGTGTTTTAAGATTATTGGTGGTATAAGGTCCAGGCCCGCAGAAGCTTTGTTCGGAAGTTTCTGTAGGATCTTTGCCACCTTGTTGGGGGAGCAGAAGAAATTATTGGTTTCCTGCTCTGTGGAGGGGTTTGCAGCTTTGTTAGTAGGAGAGAATTGCATGTATGTGGTTTGGTTATCTTTAATACTTTGGTGGGTTAATTTGAAGGTGTTAGCTTAAGCTTCGATGATATCTTCAAGCCTGGGGTTGGTTGTGTATGGTTTGGGAGAGTTGATTAGCTCGTAATGGGCTCCTTTTATGTTGAGTTTGAGTATTGGGTCGGTAATAAGATATTTATCATTTCTTTTTTGTACAGAGTTGGGGTTGCAGCTGCTTCTGGTTAGTAAATGGTCCTCGTCATTTTGTTTTATTTCTATGTCGTATATTTTCATAAGTTGTCTTGGTCTTAAAAATTTATTTATTTTTGGGAAGAATGAGTCAGTTTTTCTGTGGTCAATTTATTTTAAGGGGGGGGGGGTATCCTCGAATTTTACGGACTCCGTCTATTTTCTCGAATATCTCCGAAACGGGGCTATCAATCGACTTGTCCTTTTGGCAGCCGATGTTTGACGAGTAATGAGTCCGAACTGGTACGTTTGATCGGATGAAATCGGAAATTTTTTAATTTTTTTTTCATCGTAAAGTGTGGGCGTACCATTTATTCCAACTTATATCAAAGCTTACGGATCAAAAATGCAAAATGGGCTTCCTGAACCCGATTCTGTATGGCATTCCGAACACAACCATCCAAAAACATCTTTGTTGTCGACAACGGTGAAGAAACGACATCTAATCTACGATTTTGTGGTAATTTTTGCGATTGTTAATGGCTGGGAACGGCTATAGCCGCTAATGTGATGAAATTAGTTCCCAGAACGCCGTGCTTGAGATATGTCGCCGTGCTGTTACATTGATATACGTGGTACCACGTGACTCGACCTGCATTCCAATCATCTATGGCTGAGATGATAAAAATGCGCGCGCGACGACATCTCACGCGCGTTCTGGGAATTAACGTCATCACCCTAGCGGCAATGGCCGCTCCCAGCCGTCGACAATCGCAAAAAAAACAATTCAACCATATGTACCAGGCTAATTTTTCCACAGCTGATCATCGTCGAGTAGCCATTCACGAAAATCACCATGCCATACTTTTCCGACAGTTCCAAATGGCCGCCATACCGTCGCAAAGGAATAAATTTTTTTTTTGCAAAACGATTTGTACCACCCTATAAAATTTTTTACCAGTTCTTTGTATGATCATAAATAGAAGTCTGATAATGACATACCTGTGGGAGGTGGCGGATGTGTACAATATTTTTTCAAAATTGTAAGATTTTATGCGTATTTCGAACGATTTGTACCAGTATGGCACTACGTTTTCCCCCTACTAGAAGTATGGCAAATGTAATAACGGTCACATTGTATTATATACTTTCCAAAAATCCAAATGCCATACTGGTACAAATCGTTTTGAAAAAAAAAAAAAATTTACTCTTTTGCGGCGGTATGGCGGCCATTTGGACCCTTCGCAAAAGTATGGCATGGTGATTTTCATGAATGGCTACTCGACGATGATTAGCTGTGCAAAAATTAGCCTGGTACATATGGTTGAATTGTTTTTTTTAATTAACGTGTTGTCGTCGGTATGGCGGGCTGTAAGCCACACCGGAGAAGTATGGCATTACGCTACCGCTTACTTCTTTTTTCATCGACTATCGGAAAATACAAGAATTTTTGTCTAACAAATCGTTCGACACTCGTGATTTATCCGACACATTCGATTAACGCCCACGCGATTGGGCTGCCGGTACCAGTGCTATGACCATCATTTTCCTTCTCGTCATTACGTAATTAGACCCCTGAAGAGTCGCCATACTGGTACAAATGACCGGAAAGTTTGTGTCACCATCTCCCGCTCTATAAGTTTTGTTTCAGAGAGTAATAGAATGTCGTGTTTGTGTTCTTGAATGGAACTGTCAAGTTCGTAACGTTTGTAGTTGGAGGCTATAGAGTTTACATTGATTGCTGCTATGTTTAATACGAGTGGTGTTGCGTCGGTCAGGTCGGGAGAGTTTTGTGCTTGAGAGGTTACTCCGTGCATATTGAGTTGAATAAGTAGTCAAGTCGAGCAGTATTTTCACAGATTTGTTCTATTAATTTGATAAATTGGTGGGATATTTGAGTAGCGATCTGTGTTGCTAGTGTTTGTGTTATTTCGTTTTCAAGTTCATTTAGCCATTCAGGTGAGCAGTTAGGAGCCGTTGGTTGGTCAGAATGCGGGTTGTGCTGTAGGGGTTTTACGGGTAGATCGGTGTGTTGTTGTGGGGTGCTTATTTTATTTTTCAGGGCTTGCGCAAAAGATATATGTTCGTTTGTTAGTCGTTTCGTGAATTCTCTAGGTATTTGTGCCGAGTTGTTATGCTGTGTGTTGGGTTTTTTTTTTTTTGTTTAGATTAGCTGCAAACTTTTAAAAGGGGCAGCCCATATATGAGGCTGGATGTCCCGTTTGTCCACAGTTGGCACATTTAAGTTCTTCTGTTCTTACTTCGGCTGATAGTGAACATTCTCCGAGAGGGCGAGAGAGAGCACATCTGACACATCGGTATAGAAGGTGGCAGTTTTTGCTCGCGTGTCCGATGCGTTGGCATCTCATGCTTTGGAATAATTTCTTTTTTCAAAGATGCTCCCATTTTCTTTTTTGGGATAGTAAATGTTTAATTTTAAATACTTCCGCCAGTGGGGAGTTGCTGGTAAACTGTACCATGTAGTGAAATCTGTCAGGATTTTCTTTATTGAGTTGAAATTTGGAGACCTTGAGGACTTCGCAATCTCCTATTTGGAGGTCTTTGATTTCGTTGAGGACATCAGTTTCGTTAAAGTTGCCTTTTACTCCCTTCAGGATTAAGGTTCTAGGCCTTTCATGTTTCGGAGTGAAAGAGTAGAACTGTACATTGTTGTTCAGTAATTGTATTGCTGCGTGGTCGTTGAAGGTAGTAGAGGTAATTGTGGAGTTCTTTGAATCGATATACTTAATTTTACAGGCATTTTTGGAATGTTTTCAGCTATGAGCTGGTTGATGGTGATGTTGAGAAGTTGGTTTTGGATGTGGATTGGTGGTGGTTTTCCTTTGTGGGCAGGAGCATTTCTGTGAGTGTTAGGTCTTCGGGTTTCTGAGTTATAAATTTTTATGTTGATATTTTCGCCTGCAAAGGTGTTGTTTATCAATTGCTTAACTTTTATCCAATTCAATCTGTCAAGTCCGCATCCGATGCGCGACATAGAAAGTTCGGAGATCTTGAGCTCTTTGCATTTGATTAACAGAGCGGTTAAGCAATCATTCATTGATTGATAGGTTGATCGCTTGTTTATTTAGTTACTAGATAGAAGATGTATCTGTTATCCTGTTGTAGAGTGGCGATTCCACCAGTTTCTACTTTTTGTTCTATGAGTTTTTGAAGTGATTCAAATTTATTTTTAAAGTCGATGGCAATTCCCGCACTCATTTTGAAGTCTGCCGGAACGGAGTGCGCGAGACAGGTAGTTTCGCTATTTGCGAATAGATCGCCTGAGAATTCAGTGATGCAGAAGGGCGCTGTATCTGCTTGGTGTGTTAGGTCTGAGTTAATGTTAGTTTCGTCGGTAATGTCGGTAATGTTTGTTTCCACTATTTCTCCATCAGTACAGGATCCAGTTAAGGGGTCGAAGCAGTTGCTGATAGAAATGTTAGGTAGCGTTGCGCTTGTGTTCTTATTTTTTGTGGTCTTTGATGGCGTTATCCAATCAGAGCTTGTGGAGGGCTCTGAGGTTTGTCGGAAGTTTCGAGCGTTGTGGAGATTCGGTTGGGTTTTATGGATAGGTTGTTTTTCTGTAAGCTCATTCATGGCTAATTTATAGAGTTTGTCGGCCGTGTGGTGACCGACACTATTTCCACATGATTTCTTGATTCTGGGATTAAGGTTAGGTGAAGACGCGTCAGGTGGTTCGTTTTGATACTTACGCTTATTACGTGGGTCGACCGTATTGGCCTTTTGTGAGGTTAACTCAACAACCGTGATTTCATCGGTTAATCGAGAGATAATTACCTGATGACAGGCTTTAAGAATAATTTGTTTCACTAACACTGGCTTAGATCAATCACTCGACACTATTTTTTTTTTTTATTTTTGTTATTCGAGACTGATTAAAATTTTAACAATAAATTAGCGCGAGTGAAGGAGCAGTGTTGCCAACTCTAAATCACTTGTGGTCACCAGACGAACTTCCAGAAAGACACCTTTCCAACCCAAAAGTCACCAGATTTGATAATAGTTATCAACTTTTATATAATGTTCTCAAAAGTTTGAGAGATTAAATGATATTTTCAATGAAATATTGAAATAAGTAAGTCTAAGGAAACTTATGGTAAGGACATGATAGTTATTTATTTATGTATTACAAAATAAAGATTTTTCGTGATTTGTTATTTGGAACTTAATCAGAGTTTTTAAGGATTTAATTAAAATATAGACGGAATATGAATATCACAGTGTTCGTTTCGAAGTACATATGGCGAGGTTGATTCTGGCCCGGAAGTGATCGGGTTAGCGTGTTAGATCATATACCAAACAATCATTTCCGGGCCAGAGTCAACCTCGCCAGGTAGGTACGAAATATGACTTTACTCAATCATAATTGAATTGAAGTATATACGGAACATGAATATCACAGTGTTCGTTTTGAATTATACGTACGAAATATCACTTGAGTAATTTAGATACTGAATAGTATATTTTTATTTTTGGGCACAATGTTTAAAGGCACAAAAATTCGTCAGATTCTTCTAGTTCGATGAGGTCCGATTCCATTTCATTTATCGAAGTAATAGTTGAAGTTGAAGGTTTTTCAGCTGCATCCCCGAAGACTTTTGCAGTTCCTATCATTTGCAGGACATCCTCAGGAATTGGATAGGAGTTGCAACATTTTGTGATCCCGCGCAGACCATACCTGATACTCAAAAAGGAATTGAGTGTCCTTAACTTGAGTCTATTACGTAGCTTAGTCTGCGCTACATTCATCTGACTAAAGACCCGCTCTACTTCTGCATTTGAGTAGGGTAATGATGATAATCCCACAGCAAGCTGCGCTAGTTCAGCAAATGGGTTTTCTTCACATGCGTCCACATACGATGACACTTCCGTCCGAAATTCTTCTGTAGATGTTGTATTTGTCCACAATATGTTGGACAAATTATTATACCATTGGTTCTCAATAGCTGACACTGTCGGTTAGCGAATTGACGTTTGAACAAAAATTGTGGACTCTAATATTCTTCCGTGTATCTGGCGCAGAAACGAGGCGGATAAATTAATGAAGCTAGGGGACCCTGAGCCTCCTCATTTACCAAAGAACTCAGTTCTACGAAAGGCAAAACAAGAACGTCAAAATGCAATTTTCGGCTTGACTGGAATTGATCCAATTGAAAATCTGAGAACCATGAAATACGACCGTCACGTCGGAGAACTTCACTCGATTGGTTTGGATCCGTTTCACATCCATTATTGGACGCAGGAACAAGTGGCTGTATACATAGAGTACTCTCAATTCATTTGTATCGACGGCACCGGTTCGTTAGCGAAAAAACTGAAGAAACCGACGGGAGAACTTTGTTCACACATTTACCTTTATCAAATCGTCACAGAAACTCCTGGTTCGAAAATGCCCGTTTTTCAAATGCTCAGCGCGTCACAAAATACAAATTCGATATGCTATTGGCTCAATGAAATTATATGAATCAGTAGCAAACACACTACAAGATTTCCACTACTGAAACAAGTCGTCTGCGATTTTGATAAGGCGTTGATGGGCACGATTGTTAGGGCGTTCGCAGAATGTCGGGAGCTGAAAGACTATTTGTCGCGGTGTTTTAGGTGCTTGACTGGTTCGTCGAGTGTACTGCCATCGTGTTTTTCGCGCCTGGATGTATCTCATTACATTCATATGATTTGTAGGTGGAAAGAGCTCAAAACTCTTCATCCTCTCGCGCGCACGTTCTGGATCATGGTAATGGCGTTTTTCACAAAGATGAGAGATTTTGACGAGTTTTAAGAAATTGTGAAATCTGCTATCATAGTTTCTAACAGCCAGACGTATGGTAAGCATAATGGCGGCGATCCCTGTTTAGCTCAAGAAGCATTTCAGCGACTGCACCACATGACAAGGGGAGATTCGGACACACTCAAGATCGTGGAAACCGAAGAATCTACTATACGAAATGAGCAGGAGGTTGAAATACTCGGTTGTCTCTTTAATAACGGCGACACTCATGATTGCAAATCTGAAATAGTTGCATGGGCAACTGGATTTGTTAATGAGTCTTTAATAGAAGCCGAACGTGCGCAGTTAACACAAACAGGGGATGATGTCAATCCATATTATACACCTAATAGGGCGACGTATCAAATCGCTCATACATTACTTTCCCATTTACTCTGGTACTATGATAAATATATTTGGTTTTGGGACTTCGACTGCCACCTCATCTGCAGTTGAGGGTGAATTTAATGATTTCAAACATCGCTTGCTACGAAACGAGATCCGCCCAATGCGCATTGACAAATTCGTCACGACTCATAAGTCATTTTCCGGACGCGCCAAACTTGCCATGGCCGGACAAGACAACGAAGATCCTATGAACATTGACAGAATCTTAACTAATTATAACAGACAGCCCAAATCGAAGACATCGGATTCTTTGTCACAGAATATTCGAAATTGTGAGACGTTTGATACTGCAGAGACCGTGGAACATACGAACAAGCTGACCTTATCTGACCCTGAACTGGTGACATCGGATTCCTTCTTACAAAATATTCAAAATTGTGAGACGTTCAATACTGCAGAGACCGTGGAACATACGAACGAGCTGACCTTATCTGACATTGAACTGGTGAAATCGGAGGTGGTACCAGAACCTCGTGTAAATTGTAGTACGGAAAGTTGCGTTGATTCATCGATAAGAGAATCGCATGAATTGACACTTGAGCACAACTGGCGCGATAGGAATGGTCCCAAAAAAAATCAAACCAACTTACTTAGATCCACGTCCTGAGTTAAGGGTGGCAACACCAGGTAAAAGTCGGAAGGTGGGTATCAATGTTCTACTGAATGGAAATATTCTGGAGTCCATCAAAGACAAAGGCCGACGAATTGTGGTAAATAATACTTGCGGATTCGACAGCATTGTCCAATTGCTGGCCGCTGCATGTACCCATCACACCTATCACGAGGCAATTCAGACCACTTCTTCGGAAGCTTTTAACTTTGTAAAGTTTTTTGGGGAAAAAGGAGCATGCAAACAGGTTTATGTCGAACGAGCACGCTTATTAGCCGGAGTTTCGTGCTTCGTGTTTCAAGGACGTACACCTGAAGTAATCACCATTAACGCCAATTCGAACATTTGTAATCTGTGCGAATGGATTTTTCAAGAGGAATATAGTAAGAACCTGTGTAAGAAATGCATCCGATGTCAAAACGTTATTACTAGGAGCCAAATATTGGTTTCATTAGATTTTGATACGATTAGTGATCACGGGTACGGGAAACTAGCTGAAGGTATCGATCTTAACGATACCGTAGAAAGGCAAACAGTGTGTCAAAATTGTCATGGTCAAGTTCAAGTAAGTGTCAAATACCGCTCTCATTTGTTTGTAGAATGCATTGGAGACAGAAATGTCAAAATAAGTATCAAAACATTTCCGTACACCATGACTCTGAGCGGATCTACGTACACTTTGGTAGGTATAATTCATTATTCTGGTGGCCGTAATTTAAGGTCGATAGGGCATTATACCGCGTGTGTCAGATTCGGAGACGATTGGTTTGAAATAAACGATACAAATGCGAAACCGAAACATATAACTGCGATGACCAAACAGTGAACCCAGTCTTTTGTCTGTACGTCAGAACGTAGTAATATTGAGTTCAGCGAAATGCCAGAGCTGTTAAAAGCAATCGACCAATAAAAAAAAAATACAACTAACAAAAGTTACAAAGATTCCAAAAATATTTAAAAAAAAATTACAATATAAAAAAATTACAAAAATATCAGAAAATTACAGAAAAAAAATTGCAAAAATCTGAAAAAAATAAAAAAATAAAAAAATAGGGAAAAGTGGTTGACAACCTGCACGTGGTCTTTCCTGCATGCGCACACGTAGGATCCCAGCAAACACAAATACACATACCTGTGCCATTTCAGCGATATTTGTGTCACTGTTACATGTTTGTGGCGGACATTGGGACGTACCAAATATCTAACCGTTACGTAATTGATCTTTGTGTTTGCTGGGATGGCATCCTGCGTGAACGAGAGCGTAACCAATGTCAACGAATTATTTTCTTAATTCCGGGCCGGCTTTCAATTCGGAAGCCTATGATTTTGGAGCAATGCGGAGCAAGCTCGTAGCTATCCAAAACCATTTTTATACATTTTTATTTCAAAAACCAGGGGACTAAGCTTCCCCACGTATTTTGGTTCCCGTTTGAACACTGTTTGTTGGTTGACATTGTTGTTCTGGAGCAATGATCGGAACAACTAGAGCAACTCGAAGCAATCGCAAGAAATTGACTTTTACGAAAACGGGGGGCTGGTGTGAAAAACGGTAAGTGACTTGGTAAACAATCGTGACGAAGGGGAGAAGAATGAACCAATCGCCAACGCGGACCCATGATCGGGTAGAATTTACGAACACAACGTCACTAACCATGCCAAGTCACTAGAAATGTCACCAGAGACAAGCTGAAAACACCAGCTTTCAGACGCGTCTGAAAATTAATAATTTGTCACCATACGGGTTCCCGCAAACACTAGATCTGGTGACAAAGTCACGAAGTTGGCAACACTGGCAGAACTTTTCGTACCATGGTTGTTTAGAAGCCAACCGTGTGAGCAATTTTTCCGGTGTGCAAGATCTTCAACTTCTACATATTTGACTATAATAAACTTTTAGTATGTTCGACTTCACTCATCGAGTTCAAGGAATTCAATTTCAGTCTCAGATGATACAAGATCTCGGACAGGACTACTCTTTTCCACGGGCGGAAAAACGAGCACAATGTGCAATACAGCAACGGGACATTCTGGCTGAAATGGGCTTACCGACTGAGACTGAAATTTTGACAACTATTGTTCAAGCCCGATGCGACGCAAGAGATGTTGTCATTTCTCTCGAATTAGTCCCTCAAATATGTGATAATGTAGGATATCTCATACGAGGTTTGGTTGGAAGGCTGAAATAAAATAAATACACACCTGGGAAAAAATCGATTAGATCAAATTGGATCGAATATGATCAAGTTTGATCCAGCTAGATCTGAATTTTGAGAAAAATTAGATCTAGATGGATCTTGGGAGATCTATTTAGATCTACTTAGACCTGGCTAGATCTAACATATTAGATCAAAGCAGATCTAGTGAGATCTGTTTAGATCTAACAAAATCTAAAAATGGATCTACAGAGATCTAAAGTAGATATCAGGAGATATATTCAGGTCTATTTTTCTCCCAAAATTTAGATCTCACTGGATCTAATCCATTTTTTCCCGGGCAGCGATTCTTGTAGTCAACTCGTTTATTCTGTGTCTCGAATCCTACTGCCTAACTGCTGACTACCTTTGAGTCTTCTCCTTCTCACACATATCAACATACTTACAATTGCTTCACTCACTCACTCACACTCATTTCGGATACCTACACTCGGCTATCCTGGTTCATCATCTGACCTCAGATGCATTCGTGAATACAATAGTACAATCTTTAGATTCGTCAAATTACTTACACGTTACAAACAATATAAACCTCATTAATTATGAACAACTTAAGTTAAAACGGTACATACTTAATCTATTACATTGTCATCGGGATTATCGCTATCGCGCGCTTCCTCGTCGCTCACCACGTCGGAATACTGCGTCCATGGTTTTATATATTGTAACTTTTTTGATGTTCTGCGACACTGAAGGTGTTGCAGACCTTAGTTAGTGTGAGTGTCTTTACTCAAATACTGTTTTTAGAGACCCCTGCAAAATTATAACTTAGAAGGCCTATTACGGACTTGAGACACTTTAGTGACTAAAGCCGCCTCCCCGCAGACCTGAATGCGTTTTTCGCACTAAGGCTGCCTTCTCCCCCTATTCTCAGCCCTGAGTTCGTTAACGCACTAAGGCTGTCTCAGACCTGGGTGAGGCTAGAACTCACCGAGGCTGTAACTGCGCTAAGTATGAAATGGACTCGATGACCTGGAATCGGCTGAAAAGGTTGTTGCATCAACTACTCTGCTTTTGAAAGTTATACAAAGATATCATTTATTTATATACCTAAAATTCGGTTGCAACCTCAACGAAGTTTGTTTACAAAGATACTTACTGTCTAAATGATTATAATCGAAGAATATTTCTTATTATTATATTGAAATTTGAGATAATTTGAATCTGATATAAATGATTTGAATTTAAGTTGAATTTAGTGAATCTTTAAGGAATATTTATCTAGAATTGATTTGTGAGTTTATTAAACTATTCGAAGTTGTGATGTACTGTCGCTATGAGTCAACTCGGTCGCTTGCCTGAGATTGCTGTTGAGTTCGCGGTGAGTCAACTAGGCGCTTTGCCTTAGATTGCTGTTGAGCTGAGCGGCGTCACGACTTATATACTCATCGTGACGTCACTCAGCTCGTCGTTGTGCGAAGCGTCTAGAGTCTTCTAGCGTCTTCGCTCGACGGTTGTGAGTTTGAATGTAACTGTCAGGCCTGGGTAGCCTGATCCGTTACAATATTCTGCGGTCGTAATCGTTTCACGCGGACCTTCGTGTTCGCCTAATTTCGTAACCGCGTACCGATCGTGTGGTAGAACTCTGTCAACGCGATATGGCCCCAAAAACTTAATAGCGAACTTAAATCAGACTTTTTTTATCATAATTGTTAAACTGTTTTTGATTTCTTCCAGATTAACCCTTCGTGGTCACACCTCCGATTTCAATCAAGCTGGTCACACCGGGTCAAATTGACCCGAGCCATTTTTGAACGGTTGCCTCGTGGAAACCATCGGTCCGATTCGCACCGAAAAAATACTGAAAAATATTTTGAACATTCTAGAAGATGTAGCAAAAGTCAGCATATCGAAATTCACATGGCAACATGCTCAAAAAAAATCGTCAAAAGGTCAATGCATTTCGGTTTTTTGATTTTTTGATTTTTTCAATTATTCAATTTTTTTTGCGTTCTTCGGTCGCGAACTTACCGGGATTTACCTTGAAAATTGAT
The DNA here is from genome assembly GCA_914767705.2 of Tenthredo notha. NCBI lineage: Eukaryota > Metazoa > Arthropoda > Insecta > Hymenoptera > Tenthredinidae > Tenthredo > Tenthredo notha. The sequence continues at coordinate 11,617,796 of OU611910.1, read as the reverse complement.
GCTCGGGTCATTTTGACCTGTGGTGACCAGGAAGGGTTAAGAACAGACTTTCTTTCTCAATAAATTTTAGTCAGTTTTTAATCGCATTTTGGTCAAAAATAGATTTAAGGGGGTAAACCACTCTAGAGGCCAAAAGATAGATCAAACTTTCGGAATTTTTTTTGAAAAAACTAAACAACATATCAAAATTCGGTAAAAACGTCTTCATCATACAAGTATCAAACACTGTTTACAAATTTTATCGAACAAAACAAAATGGCGGCAGATTGTGACTCCCAGGCATACTTGTACACTGAGCTCGTGGTATTCCAAATTTTTCCCTTGAGAACCGCCGATGACAGTGAAGTACCTTGACTTCGGATCTTGTCGATTTGCATTATGGTTCCATCTTCTAATAATACCATATTGTCAGGCATTGCACAAGATAAAAGTTTGGAACGAAATAGAAGTGAATGTACAATTGTGATTCCGTTTTCTGTCTTACTTCTACAAATACGGAAAGTGGGTGGCAGAGCCCCTCTTTGCGATATGAGTGAATTCTGTTCGTGATGTCGTCGACATACTTTGTCTTAAAGGTTTGTTTGGGGTTCTCAGTGTTGTTTTAAGTGCTCCAAGAGCACTTTCGAACGGGAAAAAGTTTATTCTACTCAGACAACAACCCATATTTTTCACATCATCGGCCACATGCAGTAGGTTATGCATATTTATGACACCAGATGCCGGACCATAGAGCAAAGGTAGAGCAAGAACAAACTTCTTCAAGCATTCCTTGGCTATAGTATTGGAAGGCAGCGCAAGTTCATCGCTGGACAAAATGCTGATACAATCTCGTTAGAAGAATAGATTTCAACGCAATGGGACCATAATATAGCAGGAATACACGAAATTCAGTTGCCTTCCACTGCAAAAGTTCATAGATCGATCTCGGCTTACGCTGAACTTCACAAGGAACTTGACCCCGCAAACAGAGAAGGCTACGTGAAAGTTCTCTCTTTTGTCTTTGACTCAGTCTCACTTGGAGAGAACCAGTCATCCAATGTTGGAGTATTCTTTTCATTACACCGCCAAAGCTCAAGTGCATACTATCCAATAAAAATATTTTAGGCATATCTAAATCAGGTTTGATATCTAATAATGGCGAGGTACCGGTATGATGTTCTGGATCTGTTTGGTTTCGAAATGATGCATTTGTACGTTTTTCATAATCGACACCTGGGTACACTACAGTTGAACCCTTTCCTGTTTTTTCCGATCTACCATAAACTACACACCGTTCACAAGCACTATACCCCCCATGACATTTGCAGCATTTTAAATATGCTCGAGTTGGTGTGTCTGATACAAAACATTTGATATTGACTTCGTAGCTTCTGTCTCCCATAAAAATACCGTTTCTGTGCAAATCATTAATTGCCTCGATAAACTGATGTGAATAATGGTGCACATTTTTTGGTTCGCTCATATAGACATAAATCGTGATGGGAAAAGGACTGTAAATGTCTGGTATATAATGGATTTTACCTAGTATCAGGGTTGCCAGATTTGGCTATAAATAGCCAAACTGGCGGTTTTCGAACCTACTTGGCGAGATAAATTCTTCGCCAACCCGCCAACTCGCCACCTGGCGATTTTCGGAAATTCCGAAGAACGCCAACTCGCCACCTAGCAATTTTGGAAAATTGGGTGAGAAAAAATTGAAGAAAAAAAAGTTTTTCCTATAGACTTCGAAACGAATTTCGTTCGACAATTGAATTTTCGGGCGTATTTTTGGGCGGTGATTTTTGCTTACATTGTTGACAGCAATGTCTGGCAGGCTGGCAGCACTGGACTTATAGATCACGTGATCTCTATGTTTATATTTTGATTTCCCGCCGGGTACAAGTCCGTATGTGAGTTTTCGAGCCGTTGTTCCAGCTAACATTGAATCGTTTCAGAATACTTTGATTAATGACACTGTGGTGTCTCTACGCAAAATGGTGGTGATAAAAAAAATACGCAATAAACAGAAGAAGAAACCAACGGAAAAAAAGAATGCTAATAAACCTCACAAGTCAGTGGCTTCAGGCTCACAAGTTTCCAAAGAAGTGGAAAAAAGTCTCAAAAAAGAAGTGCCAAGACCTTACAACAGCGGTTGGGAAAAAGAAGAACAATTTGCAGGTAATTTGGTGAAAATCGTGAATAGGTGGAATTTGTATGTATTAGTAACAATTCTTATTTGTAGGATGGCTATCTCCAGCGCCACCGACCGTTTTAATTCCGAACAGGAGAGAAGCCTTTTGTAGATGGTGCCAGAAAGGTTTACGTGCCCACAAGGCAGACCTTGACACCCACAGTCAGACAATACGTCATCAGCAGCGAGCCGAAGAACTTGATACTTCAAAACAGAAGAATCTAACACAGTGCGGTGTAGCAAAAAAATCTGACCTTCTGAAGAAGGCAGACATTGGTCTGGCAATACATTTGGCATGTCACAGTTCCATACGTACCATCGATCATCTGTCTGACCTGTTGAAAAAGCTTGGTGTTGGGAGTATTCTCGAGAAGTTACAATTGCGTCGAACCAAAGCCTCCAAGTTGATTTTGAATGTGATAGCACCTGCTTTCATGAAAGAGCTGGTTGACGATGTTGGTGACGGATATTTCTCAATAATAGTGGATGAATCAACGGATGTCTCGTGTTTCAAATACATGGCGTACACCATCAAATATTTCAGTCAACGTACTCAACGCATTATCACCAATTTCCTGGGGTTCACAAGAGTAGGATCAGCCACAGCAAAACAACTTCACCTGGACCTAAAAGAATTTCTGACAGATAGTGGGTTGGATATCAAGAAAATGATTGGTATTGGCACTGATGGGGCCTCCAATATGTGCGGCGGCAACAACAGTTTATTTACTCTATTACGAGAAAGCCAGCCAAGCTTGCAACTTATAAAGTGTATGTGCCATTCTGTCGCTTTAGCCGCTTCAAAAGCTGCTGATGAATTACCTTCTGAACTTGAAAATTTAGTTAAGCAAAGCAAAAATTACTTTTCTCACAGTTCACTCCGTCTTGAGAAATGGGAGGCATTATACAAGGAGATGAATGAGGGTAATACGCCCCTACGATTGGTTGCATTGTCGTCAACACGCTGGCTGGCTTTTTTTAATGCAGTAACTGTGATTCTCAGGCAATGGAGAGAATTGAAGGAATTTTTTACCAATGCAGCAACATCATTTGATCAGAAAAACACAGAAGTTCGAATATTGGCAGAGGCATATAAAAAAGATGATGTCTTATTGTATTTGAAACTTGTGGAGACTGTTCTAAGAGATGTAATGGCTTTGAATATCGCGTTCCAAAAATCGAATGCTGATATTACTGCTCTTCATGACGATCTGCGCACATCGATACTTTCTCTGGCCCGGCGAATTTTTAAACCAGCATTTCTCAAACCATCAGTACGTGAATCCAATCCATCGAATATTAAATTACATCAAGCTGATCTGGATGCTGTAAAGAGAGCCATCGAGAAAGCAGGCGATTCCTTCGAGAATTCTCTCTTGTCGATTGATGCAGTAGACTTTGGTCTAAAATTCTCCAATCATGCTGAAGAATGCAGCTCGAAGAAAACAATCACAACACACGACTTGACAATTGTCAAACAGAGGGCTCGATCTTACATTCTAAAACTTGTTACAGAATTGGTGAAACGATTGCCACATAATCTTGAAGTGATTGAGAAGATCAATTATTTTACCCCTGCAGTATGTTTGGCCCAGACAAATTCGATCTCTGCCAGAGATCTGCCCTGGGAGCTCACAGGTAATTTATCCTCAACGTCTTCATCACAAATATAATTTTCTTCTGAAAAGCTTCATTCTATTTTTTGTTACAGATGAAACTATCGATCGAGATGAAGTGGAATCTCAATTAAGGAAACTTCAAACGAAGAGACTAGCTGATATTTCTCCAGACTTCAGTGATCAAGTGAGCCCAGAAGAATTTTGGAATGTGGTGAGGCAAATAAAAAATAAAAATGGAGAGAGAACTTTCAAAGACTTGGCGAACTTTGCTCTGAGAGCTCGGACTTTACCCACTAGTAACGCTGATATTGAGCGTATCTTCAGTGTTATGACAATAGTCAAGAATAAATTGAGGAATCGAATGCTTTTGCCAATGCTGGTGGCAATAATCCGGATAAGAGTTCACATGACAGTTTATGGTAACTGTTGTCATGATTATGAACCCACACGTCATATGTTCGACTTGTTCAACAGCAAAATGTATAAGAAGAATGAAATGGAGAAATATAAACAGGAACGAGAGTCCACTCTTACTCTTGAGGCTTTAGAACTCGATGGAGCTGAGGTAATGTTCGATTTGCTTGCACAGTTCGAAGAGAAATGTCTCCATTCCTCACTCAAGTGACTCAACGACTGAACTCATAAAGCCTTAACTCTTGTTACTTAATCCGTTAATTAATTCGTAATTACAGAAAATTTATCTAAGATATTAGTTTATGTTTGAAAAATATATAATTATATATGAATTATAAATACAATGGACATATAAATATAATATCCATGATGACAAATAAAAATGTTGGATATTTTATTCACGATTTTATTATGACACCTGAGAATATCAACAAAAATTTGATGTTTCAATTTTTTTCCCTTCAAATTTACCTCCACTTACAGTGGCGACTTTTTGGCATTTTTGTATCCTGTCAGTGGCGGGTTCTGGCGAGTTCCGCCTGGGGCGCTGGCGTGGAGGAATCCTCGGCACCTGGCAACCCTGCCTAGTATTGGCCAGAAACATTTTCCTGATGATTTAGATATGGGAAGGCCGTCTACATTGAATATTAATTCAATATTACCATCGTGGACTTCATTATTTATGCACCGGTGAAGGCCTTGTGCTATGCCAAAATAAACAAATTGTCCGGGAATATTCATTACTCCAGAATATCCATTACTCATTTCTGTAATGGAATACGAAGCTGAAGATGTTCCTAGAAACGTTTTGGACGATTTTGGTAAATTCGGAATTAACTGTTGACGTAAAATTTCTAGTAACTGATCTAAATGATTGTGCTGAATATTCGATTCTATTGCCCAATGACGTAATTGTTCAACGATGTCTACTTTTACTTCTATTACTGGTTCGATAAAGTCATCTGTTTGTTCCGCTTCATCTGGGCAATCAGTAACGTATTCGACTGCTTCCACAGCATCTGTATCTATTACCTGATTCATATCATTGCCATCACTACTGCAAAAGGCTTCTTGAGTATCTGCGGTTTGTTCATCACTAGTGCATAGGTAAAGTGATAATCGACGTGTACCTTCTGAAATTTTCTGTCCATATTTCCACGCGATCGGCGACTATGCTGGTGTAATGTTTTCTCTAATTCTGGTAGAATTCGCTGGAACACAAGGTGGCCGAGCAGTAAAGGTTGAATCCCAATCTCACGGTTACGGCCTATGCCGATGCACGGCAAAATTTTTGAGCGGTGCTTTCATACCTACGACTCAGGCTGTCAATTTTTTATGGTTCACTATGGAAACCTATAATAGAATAATAAGCAGTTGTATTCCTTGTAATTTACAATGATGGCTGAAAATACCCAGATGTTGCTAACTACCAAGTAATTGAATTTATTGAAGAAAAGGAAGGAGAGAAAAGGTCGGTAGATTGTGTTCCATCTAAATGGATTAAATTCGACATGACCGTTGGTAAATGTGTCGCAAAATTTTTGGGGGCTCCGTTCAACAAAGAAAGAAAAAAATTGTTGGACGACTTGAGGAAAACCCGAAAGCTGGTTGTGGTACCCTGTTGTTCTCGAAGGTGAAGCTAATAAGTACAATGATACCAAATTTGATCGGCTGAGTTAGTTGATTCCAAAGCCATAGTATATTAAGGGGCGATCCTACTGAACTTTTGACAAAAATCACAGAAACCTATAGCGAAGGATTGAAAGAAACAACAGTATTAAAAACAAAGTCGTTCGCATACTCAACTGAAAATGAAGAGCATTGTAAGAAGAGATCAATTGCTACCACAAAAAAATATGAGGCCAAAAGTACTGTCACTAAGGAGAAGCTGTTAAGGTGCCACAGTAGTGGCATGTGCTATATACTATGTTTTGTGACGTCAGAATCGTGAAATACGAGGAATTTCGTCGACAAATTGAGCCCAAACAAAGAAACGAATTTCATGGGAATTATTCTTTTATGAAAGCCTAAATTAATCTGTACTGCGCTTGCTTAGTGATTTTCAGGGTAGATTACCCAGCAATATGTATTGCGAATAAATAAAAGTGACAGGTCGTTTATACATATCTAACATGGCGGCATCAGAATCCCTGCAATTACCGACTTGTCGTATTATGATCGCATCTGGGAAATGAGAACATTTATCACTGAATCCAGGGAGCAAACGCAGTGTAGAAATACACACACTTTTCAGGAAAACTCATTTCAACCGTTTGCGTCCCGTAAATAAGGTTCAATTTGTCGACGAAATTCCTCGTATTTGACGTCTCGGTATGACATATATCTATCGAAAATCTGTGAATTGACGGCAGTTCTGTGGCACCTTAAGGGGGCAGATCAGTCGAGATCCATGAAATTTTATTTGTATTTTTTATTGCATTTTACGAAAGGTGTAATCTTTAAGTATGTTCACTGGAAATTTCATGTTAAAATCTTCAAAGATGACGGAGATACAGCTATTCTTCCGAAGCAGCATCGGGTGACCGAGAGCTAGCCAGCGTGCGAACGAAGACCGTCCCGCGGTACCCCGCGCGCTGGCATTTATTTGTTCATATTCGCAATTAATATCGTACTAATACGATATTAATATTAGTTATATTATTTATTTTAGTCGACCGTTAACGCGCCGTTAACGATAATCCTTCACAGAAGCTACATAAACTTTAAACGCGTTTGCCTCCAAACGCTGTTTTCAAAGTCTGTGGACACTGACACGTCTACATTTTTAGTCCAATTATGATGAAATTTTAACAGGATCATCCTCAATGTATAAAATAGTCTGCAACGAGTCATTTTTTTAAATTTTTTATTTCCGTTCAAGTTACGGTACACTAAAGATCAAGAAATGTACTAAAATTTGGTGTTTTGACTTCAAATAATATTCATTTCTTCAAAATTTTTTTTTTTCAAAAACCGGCTCGTCAAAGACAGCTTTTACTATTAATGTTTAGATAAAAAATTCAATTTCATATTTCGGGCAACCGAGCTCCGAGATATCTTGTCCACGGCAAAGCACGACTGCGGCCGACATGCGGTACGCCGTCGGCCGCCATTCTCACAATTTTTAATATTTTCAGTTGAAAAAAATTGGAATTGCACATACAGAATAGTGAGAAACGATGGTGAAACCCGTTTGTAAATAAAAAATTCCGTACGGGAGAAAAAAATTGGTAAATATTTACGCCAATTCACTGCGCCTAGACTGACTTGCCCCCTTGAACAAAATAATGAGTGCACAAGACATGACTGACTCGTCAAATGTGGAATCCATTTTCATAGTTTCCGTCATCCAGGTATCCCTTTTCATAGACTTCGTCGTCCAGGTATCCGTCATCATAGTTTTCGTCATTCAGGTATCTCTTTTAATAGTTCTCGTCGTCTAGACATTCGTTATTACAGCTTTCCTCGTCCAGGTATCCGTCATCATAGTTTTGATTGTCCAGGTATCATCTTCATAGTTCTCGTCGACCGGGTATCTCCCGTCGTAATTCTCAAGTTCCAAGTCTTTTCTTTCAAAGTTCTTGTCGTCCAGGTATCCCTCTTCATAGTTTTCGTCGTCCAGGTATCTTCTTTATACGGGGAATACCTGGACGACGGAAACTATGAAAATGGATACCTGGATGACGGAAACTATGAAATAAGATACCTGGACGACGTAGACTATAGTGGAAAAGACTTGGAACTTGAGAATTACGACGCCGGATACCCGGTCGACGAGAACTATGAAGAGGGATACCTGGACGACAAAAACTATAAAAGAAAAGACTTGGAACTCGAAAATTACGACGGGGAATACCCGGTCAACGAAAAGTATGATGACGGATACCTGGACGAGGAAAGCTATAATGACGAATGTCTAGACGACGAGAACTATGAAAAGGGATACCTGGGTGACGAAAACTATGATGACGGATACCTGGATGACGAAAACTATGAAGAGGGATACCTGGACGACGGAGACTATGGAGAAAATACCCCGGACGACGAGAACTAGATAGGGAAACACCTGGAGGACCCAAAAATTGGATAAACAACTCTAGTGAACGAGCAGAACACTCTAGCTACGGGCACAGCATTAATAGCGTTCGTGACCCGGCACTGACTTTCTGCTGTACTCGCTCTGTGATGGGTCAACTTAGATGCTCTCTAGCTGAGTGACCGTCGGTCACAGGAATTTTTGGCAGAGGACTTTTCATTCCAGAATTTATCCAGGAATCTGCCTACGAAGTTTGTTGTGCTGAATCTGGAACGCCCTGTATATACATCCCCGCCATGTATTTGGATTCATTCACACTTGTTTAGAGTATGGGTCTCGCAAATTCAAGTTCTGGTTTTGATTGCGACGCAAAGTGTGGAGTACATACATGTTCTATCGTTTGTCTTACCTACAGTTGCCGTTATAGTAGCCTCTATTGCCCTTGCTAACTCTGCTATCGAAACGAAAAGGTGAAAAAAAATTCAAAATATAACACTGTTCTGAATCTCTCAGTGAGAGAAAGAGAGCGCGACAGTGACGTATCAAGACTATCTCTCTCGCACTCGGGTGCGAGGACTACGGCTCTACAGAATGCACTCGAATGCCACAAAACTCGAAAATCTTACTCAAAATCAAAACTCAAAACTCTATTATGATGTAAGACACTAGTGGCGGCCTACCGACTCGGAGGTCGTCTTAAGGTGCTTCCCTACGCAATTCCACCAGACATGAAAACATTGGGAAAAAAGGTGTTCTTAAACGGAATATCTCTGTCTGGGCACCGAAATCAATGAAACAAACTACGTCGCGCAATTCTATGCATGATTTCGAACACATACGGCCAAAAAAAACGTTTTTTTTTACGAAAAAATAGAGAAGATATCCATGTAAAACGGCTTTGAAAACATGCATAAACGGAAGGTTTGCTCGTGGGAAAAACCTTCTGACACTCCAGCACACGCTACAACGAACTCGAAAACTTAAAAACTCCACGGGGGAATACGCTAACTAGCCTCGTGGCTTATAAATTCAAATTCTTAGATTTACATTGGCCAGCACTTGAGCTCGGCGGTCTACCTGCTGGGCAGGCCTACGATAGAGTGATCTTTGACCACCAGGCGCTGATAAATCGCACCCTGGTTAGGCGGTCGAGTATTGATTTTGTAAATCGATCGAAAGATCCCTACATATGGCAACTTATTGTCGCTACGCGCGAAATTCTAAGTTCACCACGGTGTCATCAGCTCGTTAATTCGGAGGATCACGGGTTGCAGGCTGTTCTGGGTGGCGGGAATCTCTTCCACCACCGATATCCCACGATGTAGGGTGCCCTCGGCACTCCCCCGTGTCCTCTCTCTCGATGTTGGAGGTAGCCTGGCCAGTACTGTCCTCCAGAGCTTTAGGTGGTGTTCGTCGAAAAGGATCCAAACACCCGGTATTCGGTGTCGTGCGTCCGTCGAGTGGCGTATCAGTCTTAGTTTTGGCCGTCGTATGGGCCTCGTCTCCCACATAATAGAGAAAATGCGTAAAAGAAAACAAAAGAATTAGAACTTAATTCGACAGTCTTAGATCGGTCACGGTCGCCTCTCGGAGAGTTTCTAGCCTCGGGGCTAACCTAACGCATTCGTGCTTCTTTCGTGCATCGCACCCTACGTAACTATGGTCGTCTAAGAGTTCGGGAGACATTTGTAACGCGCGTTGCAAAATGCAATGTTACAGTACCAAAAAAATCATAAATCATAAGCATGATGGCCTGAGTTAACTGCAATTACACATTATATGTATAATTGTTTGACATTACCTAAATAAAACAGTATTTTGGATAGATGAGCACAGCGCCGGCCCTAGCCCATATTCAGGGTGGAGCGAGATTCTCGTTTGGCGTCTTTAGTCGACACGTTTCAAATCGATTCTAATTCAAATTCTATTAGAGTAAACTACATACAATTTCAACAATATTTTTCTATTGGATCAAAATTAAGAATTTAGTCTACACATAGGTAATGACGTGACACTCTTCATTCAGCTACAGAAAAAATTAATACGTTCGCTGCATTTAATTGAAAAATTGCCACATGTCAGTCCCAATCATTCTAAGATTAAAGAATTCACATCATTACGCTGAAAAAGACTTTTGATAATACAGGATGAAATGAGAATAACGATTACAATATAAAACTATTTTATTTAAACAACAAGAATGAATAATATATATTGCACTTGTAACTTGTAACTTGCTCTTGCAAAAGAAAACTATAAATAATAAATTCCAACTAACATGACGTATTTACGATTTTAATCTTATAAATGAAGTATATGAAACCTCTTTGAACCAATGTTGATCTGAGGTAGGTTTTGATTAATTTCAGTTTGCTGAAACTTCTCTCTCCCTTTGCGACAGTCACTGGAATTGTCTGAAGGATTCGGAGGGCAGTCCATGTGTTGGGAAATATGTCACACCAATCATTGGATTTTAATACTTTAAGAACCGCGTATGGTTGTCCTTGGTCTGCGGCTAAGAAATGCCTCAAATTTAATATTTCCTGGGCCAGTTCCTTTCCAGAAATATCGCGACTTTGATTATGTGTTAAAACATTTTCTAAATCAACACACGCCTGTTCTAATTCGCATTTATCATACGATTGCTTCAAATCGTATAAAAAAGACCAAGTCTCGTTAAAACCCGACAGTTGTTTGAAACGCGTTTCCAAGGAATTCACAATAGTATCTATCAAAGGATAGAAGATGCTGGTCTTGAAATTTTCCTCCGGATCTGCTGGAGTCTCATCGCTATACCTTCATATTGAAACATTTTTTCTTTCTTCTGCTTCGCACTTGTTGAAACACAGGTGGTATTCCAGCTTTCTGGGCAATTTCTTTTGCTCTAATCACAGCCGATGTGTAACCATTATCCCTGTATTCTTTTACAAACTGACAACATTTGTGTAATAGGCTCGATGCGTTTGACAAATTTATCGATTCCGACTGCATAGACTTACTAACAATATTGATTTGATATAGCCGTCTTTCCATGTTCACCCATCAAAGTATGTAAGCAGAACTCTTTATAACCGTCATCAATGCGGCTCAATAAATCAGGTAATTCAATCCTCTCGTTGACTCCAGAAACAGTTTGATTGGATGTAATATCAATAACTATTTTCAAGAGTTCATCCAGCATCTCGGGCGACACTTGAGTTGTGGATAAATACTGTTCGAAGTGCAATGTTTGCATTGCAGCGGCAGTCAGCGGATGTAGTCGCTTACAACGATTAAAGTGCTTGCTGTCTAAAAAGCTGTTCATTGACCCGCCTGCTAATACTCCTGCCTGACAAGTACTTCAACTAATCCACTGGAATCTATGACTTTCCCAATTGCTTTGAAAAATACCATCTGCATATATGGAAAGATCCCAAATTCACGAAAATATTATTATATCTAGGCTTTTCATTCTCTTGAATTCGCATTGCCATTTTGGCTATGGCTAAATCGTATGTCACGATAATCGTTTCTTCTCCACACTTTTCAGCTATTTCTTGAGCCATGACAAGTGTTTCATTTACAATTGCATAAGACGTTGGAGAAGAATATATTGGAGGCAAGTAGTCAACTGTTTGAATTTCACTATGATTTGTTGAAATCATGCAGTTGAATCCCAACCACAAAGGAACAGAATCAATTCTCGACAAAGACATTATCCATAATAAATCTTTATCAATGGCTATCTCTGTGGCGCCTTTACATAGGTCGATTACACTATTAAAAGAATCAACGCTTAGCATCTGCATACTTGCTGTCGGTTTAGTGTAATATGGTCGGAGTCCTCGTGAAATTTCATCAAAGCGTCGTCTTTTTCGCGAAGAAGGTCCAAATTTTTTCCGTTGTCATCAAGCGGAAAAGCCGAAGAAGTCGTGACTTCAATTTCGTCCTGATCTTCATTTTCTTCATAGGGAAATTGATAGATTATTCCCACTGTGTCGTGCATGGTATCTTTTCCTGAAGTTGTATCAACGAAGCGATCGAAATTATCAAACGCTACGTGAGTGCTGCGTCCATTCACAATGTCGATCCCTGCTGGTATTATCTCATTATCTTCGACTGATGTATACGTGATTTCTGTCTCTAACTCTTCAGCTAAATTATATCCTACTGTATGCCCATATCTGTTGAGCATCGTGATTACTTGCCGAGAATTTGTTAGAGACTTTATAGCCAATCCGAGGGTTGAATTTTTCGCAGGCTTACATCTACCTTTTGTAACAGCATAAATAATATCGCTGCAGAATGACGTCACTTTAACCCTAGAAGGAGTATGGGGGGCCATATGGACCCCATTCCCATTTTAAAGTGCGAGCTTGAAATCGCAGGCGGCTGACTCGGGTCTGGACCCTCTCCATAATCCAATTCTACTATCTAGGAAGCCAGCCTACTCGTTACAGCGCCGGAAAGCGGCCCGTTGTCTAACAGTGTTTATTGGACGATAATTTGGGGGGCAAGCGGACCCCACGTGCTCTTTTGCGTTAGTTTTTGAAGCGGTAAGTCGGTTTGAGTTCATTTGTATAAGGTCATAAATTACAAAGTATAGGCTGTGAAATTTATTTTTGCAACAACGTTTTTTATTTTCTACGTCGTGCCGTGTTTGTTTCGCTCGCGCGTAAACAGATACGAGGTACCGTAGCTTATAATAGCCGATAAAGACAAAAAGAAGAGGGGTGGACGCTCAGGGGCTGCGAGGAGGAGGGCACAGAGGGCCAGACAGGACCTTGTGAACTCTTCGGAGCTGAACCAGAGCGGAGCCCCCTCGAACATGACCAAGACGGGACGAAACGCAACGGGAGGCTCAGTTAGTGGGAAACCCGGGGCGAGAGCGGACCTGGTCAACGCAACACCGAGGGGTGCAGCGGGAGGCTCAGGCATAAAAAGGCCCAGGCCCTCGGACAGCACCCCACCAGAGACGTACTCGGCCGCCAAGAGGGGCAAAGGCGCCACTCAGAAACCCGGGCCCCTGAGCTACAAGCAGGCGGCCGAGGGTAACAGGAGGGCAGTCATCGCACCCATGGGATACCCAGAGATTACGCTGGGCCCCGGGGAGGGGGACCTGGCAGTGCAGGCGCTGTGCGCGGCGCTGGACTCCGTGCCGGAAGGGCAGGAGGTCCCGCGCTTCGAGCAGCATCGGTGCGACCAGGGACTCCTATGGGTGACCTGCTCAGACGAAGAGGCGCTGAAATGGCTCAGGGCGACGGTTCCCATACTAGCGCCCTGGGTGGGGGCCACCCTCCAACTACTGGAGGGAGGCAGGCTGCCTAGGCTTACCAGGATGACGGCGGTCTTTCCTGACATTCCGGAGAGGACCGATGTTATCCTCAAGAGACTGAGGCGCCAAAACGCAGGGCTCCAGACCCAACTTTGGAGGGTCTGGGAGAGAAAAGAGGGACCGAAAACGGTCCTTCTGATCCTGGGGATTGACGAGCAGTCCAAAAATGTGTTGAGGGCAGGGGGACACCAAGCCCACTATGGCCTCGGGAAAGTCTCCTTTAGGGAGGCTCACCAGAGAACAGGTGAAGCACGGAAGGACCCCGGGACCTCATCACAAGGCAGCACCGGAGAGTCGTCCGCACGGGTGGACCAGGCTCCAGCAATGGTGACGGGGACACCCGAAAGGACGACCGAGGTGGTGGCTGCTCACGACGGAAGGCAGAGACTGCCAAGCCTAGAGAACCGAGGAAACACCTCAGGATCTCGGGGCAAGGCAGGCCCACCTGGAGGCAACAGGGGAGTCGGGACTGGCAGGGCCAGGGGCCGCCCCTCAAGAGCTCAAACCACAAGCCGGGTCGGCGAGCAGAGTGTGCGGGACGGGTGTCAAGCGACCCTGGACCTCGCGGAGGCTGGACCCAGCAGAGGAGAGCAGGAGGCCATAACAGATGGGGCTCCCGAAAACGCCAGCCGGGACACGGAGGTGGCCCAGAACTAGGGACCCACCCGCACCGACCGACAAAGCAGAAAAAGGGTCTTAACCCATGGCCAGGGGAGAGATCACAGTATCGCAAATAAATCTGCGCCACTGCATAGCGGCCTCGGCTGTACACAGCCGAGACCTGGCGGTGGAAAACACAGACATATCACTAATACAAGAACCCTGGGTAACCAAGGGACTCATTAGGGGTATAGACACCAGCATCGGGACTCTGATAAGCGCAGAGGGGGGCGCCGGCCCAAGGGCCTGCGTCTTTATAAACAAAAGACACTGTGCTCTGAGGCTGAGCCAATTCTGCAGCAAAGACCTAGCAACAGCGACTATCAAGGGGAGGCTGGCCGGAGGCGGTACGATCGAAATGGTCGTCTGCTCAGCCTACCTCCCATACGACTCAGAGGATTCTCCACCCACGGACGAACTCAGAGCACTGATAGAACACTGTACAAATAGAGGGCTCAACCTGCTGATCGGGTGCGACGCAAACGCGCACCATGAGGTGGGGCAGCTCAAACACGAACGCGAGAGGGGCAGCATTGCTGGAATACCTTTCATCCACGGGGCTTGAGATCCTCAATAGAGGGTCACAACCGACTTTTGTCATCCCCACCAGGCAAGACGTGATAGACATCACACTTGGCACACCCAGACTAGCCGGCATCGTAAGACGCTGGCGAGTGAGGAAGGAAGAAACCCTCTCAGACCACAAAAGAATCTCGATCGACCTGTGCGTGAATGCGAACGGGGAAAAGAATGAGACATACAGGAACCCCAGGGCCACCGACTGGACCTCCTACAAAGAGGAGCTGGAAAGGAGGCTCGGGGGGTCCTGTAAACGGCTCAGAACGACGGGACTAGTGGAAAAAGAGGTGACGAAACTGCAGACAGCCATCACACAAGCCTATGAAAAGGCTTGTCCTGCCAAACAAAGGAAAGCGGGCAAGAAGGTGCCCTGGTGGAACAGAGAGCTGAACAAATATAGAACCAGCTCTCGCAAACTACTAAACAGGGCCCTCAAGACGCGGAACGACGCTGACTGGGCTGCCTACAGAGCAGCACAGAAAGAATACAAGAACCTGGTTAGAAAGTCGAAGAACGAGGCCTGGAAGGGATTCTGCGAGGAGACGGAGGCCCTATCAGTGGTTGCTAAGCTCCGCAAAGTATTTACATCAGGACCTCCGATAAAACTAGACAGCCTCATACTACCCGATGGCAACATGGCGGAGAACCAGGCAGACATACTGTCGCACATGCTGAGTACCCACTTCCCGGGCTCAACGCCTGTGTCACGGGGGAATCCTCCAGAGGAGGCACCCAGCAGGAGGAGCCCGGGTGTATGGAGTACTGCGACAGAGATTATCACGCCAACTAAGATAAGGTGGGCTATAGACACCTTTGATGGTTACAAGAGCCCAGGCACAGATGGGATATTTCCAGCCCTTCTACAGAAGGGAGGAGATACCCTCATCAGTCCGCTCAACGAAATCTTCAGGGCTTGCCTAGCATTATGCTATATACCCAGGAGCTGGAGAGAGGTCAGAGTGGTCTTTATACCAAAACCGGGCAAAGGCTGCTATGACCAAGCGAAATCATGGAGACCTATCAGCCTCATGTCCTTCATGCTGAAAACCATGGAGAGACTGATTGACAGGTACATCAGGGACCGGGTACTGGCTGCAAGGCCGGTCTCAAGGGCCCAGCACGCATACCAAGCTGGCAAATCTACGGAGACGGCACTTCACCACCTCGTTCGCGAGATAGAAGGACCACTACTCCGGCAGAGAGCAACACTGTGTGTGTTCATGGACGTAGAAGGGGCGTTCGACAACACCTCCTTCAACGCAATATGCGATGCTGCGACGAGATTCAGGACCAACAACGCGGTGGTGGACTGGATCAGGCAAATGCTGAGGTCCAGGACGGTCACCGCGAGTCTCGGCGAGACGGTGACCAGAGCTCAGGTCGACAGAGGTTGCCCGCAGGGTGGGGTGTTGTCACCCCTGCTGTGGACCCTTGTCGTAGATGGGCTCCTTGTCAGGCTCGAGGAGCTGGGGGTGACGACCGTGGGCTACGCGGATGACGTGGCACTGGTCGTCGCGGGCGACCACCCCCGGTACATGTCGAGCAGGATGCAGAAGGCACTGAACATCGTACAAGAGTGGTGCACATCTCAGGCATTGAGGATAAACCCCAGTAAGACCGAGATGGTTGTATTCACGAAGAAAAGACGCTTCGAAATAGGACCCGTCGAGGTCTTTGGTTCGAAGCTGGAACTCTCCCACACGGTGCGCTACCTAGGCATCTCCCTGGACAGCAAGCTATCGTGGAAGGAACACGTGTCCAAGCAGGCAAGTAAGGCCACGGCCACATACTGGGCATGCAGGAGGATGGTAGGACAAACCTGGGGACTAAAACCCAGGGTGGTCAAGTGGATATACACAGCCATCATTCTGCCCCAGCTATCATATGCATCCGCTGTGTGGTGGCCCGCCATGGGAAAATCCACGCTGCGGAAGACACTGGAAAAGGTGCACAGGATGGCGTGCCTGGGGATAACGGGGGCGCTTGGAACCTCACCCACGCTCGCCCTAGGGGCTCTCTTGAACCTCCCGCCACCGCACTTGACGATTGAGGCGGAGGCCTGGAAGACAGCTGTGAGCGCCAGCGCCACATGACGGCGATAAGTCATGAATGGCTGAGACAGAGTGGGAGGACGTAAGGAACAATCAGGTAATAGGCCTCTTTCTCCTAGGACCGTTGCCGAATATACATCATCACGACGAGTATTTTTACATTGGACGATATTGGGCCTGGGGACTGAGCCATCATTTTATATACTATACATATCCGATACTCGATGATCATCATATACCAATTTTTAAGTGTCCTCATCATCATTATTTATATCCATGTTACCATAATTTTATAATTTCGAACTCGCTAACTGATCGTGACTCTGTATTTTATAGCATAATTTTCTTACGTGTGTTATCTCACTAGTTTAAAATAATTTGTCGCTCGATTTAAGAATTTAGCTAATTATAGGCCATTATAAATCGTCTTGCGAACTTTTTCAGAGAGATATCGCATTTTATAATTAATGTTCAGCAAGAGGACTGCCATATTTAACTATTGTGCTGCGATATCTCCAGACTATCAACTTCATTTCAATATTAATAAAGAGCCAAAAGACTATTTGAGCTTAATCCTATTTATTGTGTGACTTGTGGTATCTTCCTTCCGTTTACCTGACTCTAAATAAAATATAACGTTAAATAATAAGATAACAACCGTTACACAGCCCTGCGACTGGTGCACCAAGGACACTGGAAAAGAACGGGTGTGGGGCACACGGTGGTACTACTGAGGGAAGGGGCACCGCAGGTGAACCTTACCCAAGGTGGGGACCGATGTCCCAATCACTACCAGTTCGTGCAAACCTACAAGGTAGAGATCCCGAGCAGACAGACCTGGTCTGAAGATCGGGACAATCTGCTCTCACCACGGGGACTCGTATGGTATACGGATGGGTCCAAAACCAACACGGGAGCCGGGGCCGGAATCTGGAGCGAGGGACCGAAGACGAACGTATCGCTCGCGCTCGGGCCCACAGCTTCGGTTCTCCAGGCCGAAGTGTTTGCCATACTTTCCTGCGCCAGGAAGATCCAGACAAGGGAATTCAAGGGCAAGCACATCTACATCTGTAGCGACAGCCTGACGGCGCTCAGATCTCTCAGCGCATGCGTCGTAAGATCGGGACTAGTCAGAGAATGCGCGGAGATACTCACACAGATCTCCCGCGACAATCGCGTGAAGCTACTATGGGTGCCAGGTCACAGCGGCATACATGGTAATGAGGCGGCGCACTGCCTGGCTAAGGCAGGGGCCCTACGCAACAGGGTCGACGACGGGTGCCTCATAGGCCTACCCCCGGCTCACGCCAAGGACCTAGCGAATGTGTGTACTGAACACCGCCACGCAGACCTATGGTCACAGGCATCAGGCATGGCTCACACGAGGGCTCTCTTCCAAGGACCCTCCCGTAAGCTGGGGGCCTCACTCATCGGCTTGGAAAGAACCAGAATCAGGCTCCTGATGGGTCTCATCACTGGCCACTGGTTTACAGGTAAACACATGGTTCGAATGGGGCTCAGAGACGGGCCACTCTGTACCAGATGCGGGGAAGAAGACGAAACCCCACTCCACCTAATATCACGCTGTAGGGGCCTAAAGGGACCTCGAAAGGAGACCCTCGGGGAAACCTACAACGCAAGTATGAAAATCGAGGACATGGGGGTAGGCAGGCTGCTGCAATTCGCTCAGGTGGCACGCCTGACCCCAGCGCCTACAAGCTAAGGTTGCCTTAATGGGCCCGGGCACAATGGTCCTGATGGACTGAGCGCCCGGTCAGCCGCTCGACCCACCCACCGAGCTTCATGTACCGTAGCTTATTATCTGTTCGAGTTTGTCATATTTGTTCAAGTTTTAGATAAATCTATACTGATATTACTTGCAAACAACTTTGTTTTACCGAATTATCCCTAACTTTTCCCATCTCCGCATCTCCAGTAATTGGGCACATTCATATGCTCAAATAAATATACTTTTTCGAGGAAGCGCAACGATAATATTTATTTCTGATACTTTATTGTGTCTCCTTTGAAACTCCGTTTGATTTTTTCCAATCGGTTGATTAGAAGAAAATTTAGAGATTTTTGTTTCAAAAAAGTCATTTATGCATGTTTTTCACATTTTTTTTCGTTTAACGCACTTTTTCACGGATTTTAGTGTTCGAAAATTGACTTTGATATACCGCGAGGACCAGGTGAAAGAGAATGGTCCGTCCGCCCAGACACCTAATATTTCGTATTTTCATGGGGATAGCCACCCGTAAGTCGTAGCGCTGAAAATCCCTAGGGTGATGCAACTCGGCAGCCATTGTTGATGGAAGCCGACTGACTGCCAATACATCGTGGAAGGTAGACATGTGTGGTTATGTTCATTTATTTGAAGCAAATGATAAATAAAGTGAATATAACCTATGTGAATAAGCTATGAATATTTATCAAAAATTGATCAATCGCTTTTAAATGACTGTAACGAAGACTAATTTATTACAACATGACAATTATCCTTATTATGCATTGAATGAACTTTTACTCAGCTTCAATAAAGTTTTTCTCCCTCACCTAGTTCAATTTATTGAAGCCTCAACCCCAGGATACAATTAATAATTTCGTTTAAATTGGTTCTTCTCGATGAACTCTTTAATTCTAATTAATTTTCGGTTACAGCTGAGGTTAATTCGTTGATAGATATCATTCAAAACTGATTGATCGCTTTTGATAAATATTCATAGCTTGTTCACGAAGGTTTTATCCACTTCATTTATCATTTGCTTCAAATAAACGAACACAACCCCACACGTCTACCTTCCGCGATGTATTGACAGTCAGCCGGCTTCCATCAACAATGGCTGCCGAGTTGCATCACCCTAGGGATTTTCAGCGCTACGACTTACGGGTGGCTATCCCCATGAAAATACGAAATATTAGGTGTCTGGGCGGACGGACCATTCTCTTTCACCTGGCCCTCGCGGTATACCATTTTATTTCTTATTGGAAAACGAAGAGTTTCATCTATATTTGAACCCGATTATCGTTTATAGAAAGCATTTTACACGAAGGAAACACGTGGGGCCACACGCACCTCACATGCTCCGTACAGGGCAAGAAAAACGGCATGCCTCGTCTAGGGTTAAGTGCGACCTCGTTAGCATTGTTGTCAAAAGGTCCGGGTCCAGAAATGAGATTGTGTACAAATCGAATTAATTTATCTGGGATCTCACATTCTCCATGAATAATATTATCAGCTGTTAAATGACTTGGCAGCGATTTGCAATCCATAATTTTTATGCAATTCCTTAAGTCAAAAGCTACATCTTCAAATCTAGTATCTTCTTGTTGTTCAAAGAATTTAGCGTTATGTGCTATTATAGATATGTCGAGGTCTGTCTCGTAAACAATTTTTTCGAAACGTGGTCCAGCCGATGCTTTTACTGTCAGGCGATCACCAAAAGTTTAAAATTTTTTTTTTTTTTTCCAAGTGCTTGACTCGGTAATTTATTAGTTCTTCTGAGTCTATTTTACCCTCTCTGAACTCAACTACTAAAGCTTGGTATCTAGAGAATAATTGCGCAAAGTACATAACTTTATCACTCTCAATTATTTCTCTATTAATAAAATGTACAAGGCTCTCGTAAGCTAATTTATGTTGATATCTATTTTGATGCCAACTTGATTGTTCATGCTCCTCGGTATGCCGCTTCTCTGTTTGCCGATAAGCAGTGAAACAAATCTTGTGATAGTTTGATTCTCTAGTTTGAAGGCTCCCAGATGCCAGTCGGTGAGTGGTAAGCCTCGAGACAGTCGATCTGCCCAGCAGTTGTATCGCCCTGGTAGATAAAAGGGGATCAGTTGAATTTGAGCTTGGTAACTCCAGATTAGCAATATTCTTTGACTACTTCCTGCAGTTTCTTGGATCGTGTGCCGCCTTGATTCCGGATATAAACCACCACCGTCTTGTTGTCGGATTGCAACATCACTGACTTGTTCCGCAATTCCTCTCTGAACTTCCCTAGTGCTATCAATACTGTGTACAGTTCCTTGTGGTTTACGTGCCATTGAGCTTGTTCTTGCGTCCAAAGTCCAAAGTCCCGTTCTCACTTTGTTGATCAGATGGAATCCCCATCCTTTTTCCGACGCATTTGTTGTTAGGAACACTGGCGGGTGTTTCCGGAATATCGGGCTTGCTTGGTGGATATTTTGTTCCCACCAGACACAATCGTCTACGGCTGGTGGGGGCACCATCATCTTTTTTTTTTGTTTCGATGCCGGAAGTTCTAAGCTTGCCCTCTGTAGCTCTCGAGAGAATAGGCGACCCAGCGAGTTGACCATTGACGAAAAATTGAGTTGACCCAGCAACGATGTTCCGCTCGACCAATTCCATTCGCGCATTGCCACTATTGGTCTGATATGACTCAGAATTCGGTTCTTCTTGTCGTCCGGAAGGATCTTGAGGTTCCTTTTTGTGTCTCAAATGATTCCCAAAAATTCCAGTATCCGCGTAGGTGTGGTGACTGATTTTTTGGTGTTTACTAACCAACCCAGATGCTGAAGGAGGTTTATTATTTATCTCAGTTGTTTCTGAAGAACTTGTGGGTCTTGATGAGCTACCAGGAAATCGTCTAAGTATACCAATACTCTTACACCCGATTGACGAAACAGACTCGCCAACCATATTTATAAAATATTAAAAACTGTTTCTAAAGACAAGCATCAACTCACTCCGAGTGATCTTTTATCAAAAGACAAAATGAATTTCAAATCCGTAGCGAAAATATGTGATCCAAAGGTTTCAAAACTCTTGTTCGAACATGTCCCAGGCAGCGAAGGGACGCATCGCTTACTTGAAAGTCATGTATTTCACACTTATGTCTTACCTTTCAGTAGCCCTTACAATGACAGATCGGATGTATTATATCTGGTATGCTGTTTTCTTCCTGAGGTACTGGCGGGCTTGGATAACTTCGAATGGCTTTTAAGTGACGTTCAATTTCATAACGACAAACACGTATTTATGTGTTGAATTAAATGCTCATGCTTTGTTGAATGCAGTTTTCCAATGCATTCAATCTGGATCCTGTTTAACATTTTTACCATGGCAATTCGGGAGCCAACAGTGTGAAAGTTTTTTCAGAAATCTCCGATCAATGACCTCCACGTGTTCAACCATTGTCAACTGCAGTCTTTTAGAAGCTATTTACCGAATCAAAAGATTACAGTTTTTAGCCGATATATCGGTCATGGATTTTAGTTCAGAAGGGCACAAATTTTTTTTTCCTCGCACGAGACATTTAAACACCTCTTACGAATGTCAAGATAAGAATCTTCCATCTCCTACCGGGCTTCTAGATAAAAATTGCTCCATTCCTAGCTTTGAACAAATTAAACAACAAAGTCTTAAAGCTAAAGGCGATGCTCATCGTCACATTAGCTCTTTAGGTGTTTCAGTCGATCATAAAAGCGCTAACTCCATTCAAGTAAAACATTTAGACTTTACTGATGATACGACCGAGCATGATGTTGATGACGGTGAATCCCCCTCAACAGGCACGAACAATTCATCTGAAACCGAGTCTTATACACTTGAATCTGACATTTGTTACGATTCTGTCGATATTGCGAATCAAAAAATTTTTTCCAATTTGAAAGGCCCATTGAAACTACCCAATCATCATTCTGCGAAGGTAGAAAATGAAAAAAGTCTATTCACCATTGTCAAAGATTCGCTGCAAAATGAGTATGTAGTGCGGAAAACAGCACTTTGCTGGTTTTTTTCTTCAGACAGTTCAAAACTTAGTAGTGATCGCTTAGAGAGTGTAAAAAATTCAGGAGGAACGAGCACTGCTTTTTCAATGAACACTGATACACAAATTGTAACTGAGTCGGAAGGAATTTGTATCGGGGACTGGTGCATGTTTGAAACGTTTGATAGCAACTCTTGTGTATTAGGTTTTGTTTTAGGGTTTGCATACCCATCCGGCCAAACTTGGAAATCAAAAGAATATTCCAGCGATTATGCAATGATACATGGGAATAAAAGAGAAATCGGAGATTTATGTCAATGGTTCAACATAGATATTGATGGTTATCTCCATTTAGTTACCAGTTCAAAGCATGAATACGTTAATATTGGAAATTATCGACTGTCTGTACCTAAGCCAATTAAGGACAATGGACTTTACTTCTTCTGACTTGATGTCTTGGTTGAAATTGCATCTAAAGTTCCTTTATGGATCACCTGATGAGTTCTATTTTTTATTATCATTATTATTTTCATTATTAAGACACGTAAACGTCGACTGCAAACCGCTCTTTGATAAGTTCCTTAGTTCCAAAGATAGATGTCGAAACATTATTTTTAAGTTAAGGTTATGTTCACTCCGCCTTTTTTGTAAGAATTGCGTTAAAATGATCACTTGGAGCAAAAATTTTGTTACAGTTGCTACTGTCATTAATTAAGCTTTGGGCTTACTTTGGGACCCTCTTCAGGACTTTTTACACGGGTTTTGTGGCGATTAACGACGAAGTTTTTAACACGTGTAAAAAGTCCTGAAGAGGATCCCAAAGTGGACCGGAAACTTGATTAATAACAGTAACAACTGTAAAAAAAATTTTTTATCCGAGTGACTGTTCTAACGTAACTCTATTATTTTTAAGGGGGGGGAATACTCGAATTTTACCGACCTTTCTATTTTCTCGAATATCTCCGAAACGGGGCTATCAATCGACTTGTCCTTTCAGCAGTCGATGTTTGACGAGTAATGAGTTCGAACTGGTATGTTTTATCGGATGAAATCGTTTTTTTTTTTTTTATCGAAAAGTGTGGGCGTACCATTTATTTCGACTTATATCAAAGCCTACGCATCAAAAATGCAAAATCGGCCTCTGTAGCCCGATTTTTTATGGAATTCCGAACATAACGATCCAAAAACATCTTTGTTTCCGACAACGATGAAGGCGCAAAATGTAGAATACGATTTTGTGGTAATTTTCGCAATTGTCAAGGGCTGTGAGCGAAAATGGCCGCTCACAGCTGTCGATATGATGCGGTGGTTCCCAGAACGACCGTCAGATGTCGCCGCGCGCGCCATTTTCGAGCTTCTTTATATAAAATAACATGTAAATAGTTGTACTGTATATCATATATAATTTAATACTTTACGTTCCTCGCATTATACAGCTATCCATTATAGACAATTATATAAAAATACATAAAATATAAAGGAGAAGCTCGAAAATGGCGCGCGCGGCGACATCTGACGGTCGTTCTGGGAACCACCGCATCATATCGACAGCTGTGTGCGGCCATTTTCGCTCACAGCCCTTGACAATTGCGAAAATTACCACAAAATCGTATTCTACATTTTGCGCCTTCATCGTTGTCGGAAAGAAAGATGTTTTTGGATCGTTATGCTCGGAATTCCATAAAAAATCGGGCTACAGAGGCCGATTTTGCATTTTTGATGCGTAGGCTTTGATATAAGTCGAAATAAATGGTACGCCCACACTTTTCGATAAAAAAAAAACAAAAAACGATTTCTTCCGATAAAACATACCAGTTCGAACTCATTACTCGTCAAACATTGACTGCCGAAAGGACAAGTCGATTGATAGCCCCGTTTCGGAGATATTCGAGAAAATAGACGGAGTCGGTAAAATTCGAGTATTCCCCCCCCTTAAGGCACTTTTGCACGGATTTTAGTGTTCGAAAATTGACTGACTGAAATTGATGTACACGATTTAACCCTAGACGACATGCCTCGTCTAGGGTTGAATAAAATCGAAAATATTCCACTTAATTATCAAAATGTATAGCTTATCTTTATTTTGATACATTTTCTATAGAATATAATTAAGTAATGGCAATTTTTACCATAAACAAACACAAAACTAAACTTTTACAAAAACCATACGAATAGGCCTTATTTTACTACGGTAGGGTAATAAGGCCTACGGGTTAAACATGCTGGAATAGTTAAACTATACTTAATAAAATTGGTATTAGAAATCAATCATCACTTAAGTTTAACAACAATTCTTTTTAAACGTCAGAAGACTAGATTGCTTTGCTTAAGTCTAACATCATAAAAAATGCTGAAAAATTTACTGAAACCTCTTCTTATAATTTGTGCTGCGCCCTGACGACTTATGACAAATGATGAAATATAGAAGACAGGTAACGTGGAATTGGGACTCTACAAGCTTGTCGCGACATCTTTATGCAAGATGCTTCCACTAGGATAGCTTTTAGCGGAGGTGGTTATTTTATATATGATTTTTGTCACTTAGACCTTATTACCCGCGGGTACCTTAGTTCTTGTATTGCATTTTTTTTTTTAACTGATAAGGGATGCGATACAGTTTTCTTTCGTTTTTTACGTAGGTCACTTGACATTTTTTAAATTAATTATGACTATTTTACATCACAATTATTCCTGGAATTATAAGTTTATTCAGATCATAGGTATAGGGGGCCGGTAAGGTTAGTTGAAATCTACTCTTACCGCGCGAGTGATACTAAAGATTTCAACTAGCCTTACCGGCTCCCTATACCTCTACGTGTATAAGAAGAAAATTCAAAAATTAATTTATCAAAAACGGGGTGGTGAATCGACTTGAGATTTTGTCAGGGAGCATTTCATTCATCCGTCTTTCGATGATAAAATTTTCAAAGATTTCTCTACATATGCATTTGGGTAGCCAACCTCCTCAAACATCAATGATCAAACAATTTTGGCAATACAACAATTAACTCAGTAATAAACTAGTTTCCTAATTACAAACTTCCCAGCGCATAATTTCCAATCAATAATCTACAATCAAACAAATTCTGATACGATTTTGATATTTTACAAGAGATGTCATGTATTTTAATTGACTCCATATAAAACTAAGGAAAACAGCTTTTTCGGGTATTTCGCTTCAGCACTCTTTGCTATCAACAGAATTGCGTTTTGGTAAACGATCTGCACACATTGATCGATGATATGGACAGAGAGAAACCTGAGAGAGCCCACGGAGCCAAAAGCTTGGGACAGACTAGTGGAGCTTGGTTCCGTAGGTCCTGTGTGTTCGTTCCGTGAACTAAATTTTCGGCGGGTAAATGATAGATGCAGGTAATACTATGCAGATGCTGCTCCTCCGCCACACTCTGTTTTGTTCACTGACACATGTAACCTCAGACGTACATTACAGAGTAACAGGCAGTTTTACAAAGAAATCGACGTGTGAGGTTACCTGTGTGAGTGAACAAAACAGAGTGTGGCGGAAGAGCAGCATCTGCATCATATTACCTGCATCTGTCATTTACCCGCCGAGAATTTAGTTCACGGACCAAACACACGGGATCCACGGAACCAAGCTCCACTAGTCTGTCCCAGGCTTTTGGCTCCGTGGGCTCTCTGAGGTTTCTCTCTGATATGGATATTTAATTTTATCAACAGATTTTCAAAATTGGCGCATTATCCAGTGCTAC
Organism: Tenthredo notha; assembly: GCA_914767705.2. Classification (NCBI taxonomy): domain Eukaryota; kingdom Metazoa; phylum Arthropoda; class Insecta; order Hymenoptera; family Tenthredinidae; genus Tenthredo; species Tenthredo notha. The sequence goes on along the minus strand of OU611910.1, from coordinate 11,591,487 downwards.
CTTATCAACGTAGAATGTTATGTATTATTCATCATGAAGATATCACTCGAACTGGGTAGTAATTTGAGAAGGAGCTCAATCAATCGAGTCGAGTCAATGGTTTTATGTTGGCCTGACGTTTCGGCAGTAATATGCTGCCCTCATCAGAGGCTATTTATTAAAAAATAAATAATTACAGAAAATTAATCAAATGCTCAGTGCATACAAAGTGTCAAAAGTCGACTCGACTCGATTGATTGAGCTCCTTCTCAAAAAAAAGTAGAATGTTATGATTTGTAGCATAGTATAAGCTAAACAATAGCTAAGAGCTGAGCTGCGGCATATACGGTCACCCTCAAAATAATACATATGGGGCATTCCATGCCAAATCGACCTGGTCCTGACCCTCGACTTCTCAGATCTGGTCCGCGATGGTTTGTATGATTCTTCTGACTCTAAATAGCAATCAGAATTTTTTTCAGATTTAACAAAATAAATTCAAGCGCGTCATAAATTTTCAAAGTTTTTTCGATGGCCCTGATCGAACAATCTGAAAAAATTCTCAAAAATTCTGTATCAGAAATCAAAATTTTTATAACCATTATTCATAATGTCTGGGCTGTTGCTCCAACCTGTTTTTTAAGCTTTTTAATCATAATTTTACGTTGCTATTCTTGAAAAACATAAAACGTTTTAAAAAATCTGAAAAATTTCCAAGAATCCTTGGCTATCGTTAGAAATATTTAAGGTGCTTCCCTACGCAATTTCACCAGACCTGAATACATTGGGAAAAGAGGTGTTATTAAACGGAATATCTCTGCCTGGGCACCGAAATCAATGAAACAAACTTCGTCGCGCAATTCTATGTATGATCTCGAATACGTACGGCCAAAAAAATGTTTTTTTTACGCGAAAATAGAGAAGATATCCATGTAAAACGGATTTGAAAACGTTTTACATGGATATCTTCTTTATTTTCAAAAAAAAAAACATTTTTTTGGCCGTACGTGTTCGAAATCGTACATAGAATTGCGCGACGAAGTTTGTTTCATTGATTTCGGTGCCCAGGCAGAGATATTCCGTTTAATAACACCTTTTTTCCCAAATTTTCAGGTCTGTTGGAATTGGGTAGGGAATCACCTTAAGCAGCAGTCCACGGTGTATTGATACCCACTTATATTTTTTCATTTTTCTTCTTCGAAAAAGGCTCAAAAAAACAGATTGAAGCGAAAGTCCAGACATAATGAATTTTGACACAGAATTTTTGAGAATTTTTGAAAATTTTTCGATGACGACCATCGAGGTGATCAAAAAACACTTTGAAAATTCATAACGTACTCAAATTTATTTTGGAAAATCTGGAAAAATTGTAATTGCTATTTAGAGTCAGAAGAATGATATAAAAAATCGCGTATCAGATCTGAAAGGTCGAGGGTTAGGAACAGGTTGATTTGGCATGGAATGCCCCATATATATGAGTGCATCAATTACCTGTGAACGATTCGTGGCGAAAATTTTAATTTCTCTGCAATTTTGATATTTTATATAATAGTATATAGGGGAATATGGGTCTAAACGGGCACCAATTCAAAATGAAATAATGTGGTCGTAAATGATTTTTTATAAAATACGACGACGTATTTTGCATCAATAATGATACAAAAAATAAAAAAAATGAAAATGAATTTTTTTCGTTTCATTTTTTATTTTTTTTTATTTTTTGAAATCAATGGAGCGATTTTTCTAAATATTTTTTTTACAATTATTTGTCCGGCGCTGCATCAGGTTGCCGCGCCGCGCGCCTTGCTACTACCGCGTCATTCCATGTATGGAAAGCCGCGCGTCACGCCAGTGGCTGATTGTGAGCCCCGTACGACACGAGTAGCGAGGCGCGCAGCGCGGCAACCTGACGCAGCGCAGGACAAATAATTGTAAAAAAAATATTTAGAAAAATCGCTCCATCAATTTCAAAAATGCGCCATCTTCAGAATTGAATAAGGAATGCGATCATATTTTTTTTAGAATTTTAAAAATGGCGTTAGATTGCGAAAAAAATCGATAAGCATTTTGATTGCTTATAAAAACAACAAAACTTCATCTTTTGAAAATTTGAAAATTTTTATCGAAAAGTGTCTTCCATCGCTTTCAAAACGCGTTTTGAAACATCTCTCTACGGTGAAGGAGACCCGAGATATTAATTCTCAAAGCCGCCCGCGCGCTACTTTTACAGTAAAATGCAATAATTCATAACTAGCCTAAAGATTTTTTTGGACCAACGAAAAAATATGGGTCTATTTTTTTGACGTAGATTTCACGTAAAAAAAAGTTTAAATCGATTCAAAAAATACGAGGTCAAAAAATACCCAAAATTTGCTGATTTGAGGTGGAATTGCCCATGTATGAATTGAAAAATCAAATCTCCCGATTTCTACCGCTTTTTCCTAGAGATCACTACCGCTTTACGTCAAGGCGGACCTGGCAACGTTGTCAGTGAACATGACTGGTCTATTAAGAGCATGTCCTAGTCCTACCTTTACCGGCTTTAAAAAAAAGTAAAACATCGAAAAAACTCCGAAACGATGGTTAAAAATGATATATAATGGATTTATTCGATGATTAGGGACCAATAGGTTCGATCCAGTACCCGAGATCCGTTGAAATCGAGAAAAATTAATTTTTTATGTTCGTCAAGTGCGTCCGTATCACCTATTTTGGTTGATATCAAAGTCTACGCGTCAAAAACGCAAAAACCGGCAGCGTACCCCTAGTCTACATGCAATAACGAACATTTGTGTCTAAAAATTTTGTTGCTTCACGTAACAATGGGGCGATCAAACCGAAAGTAGAGCGGTAGTCAAGATGTAAATAGTGTAAAATTGTCAATTTCTGACAGCGGATCGTGAACACGAGACGGTCCTCGGCTAACGAAACGCCCGACAGATGGCTCTGCGCGTAAATCATTGTGAGTAATAATTGAATTACAATTATAATATAATTATTATATTGAAAAATATAATATTTTTATTATTTTTTGCCAAGTATCAATGATAATACTTGGCAAAAAATAATAAAAATATTATATTTTCAATATAATAATTATATTAAAATCTCATGTCTTACGATCAGCTGTCAGAAATCGACAATTTTACACTATTTACATCTTGACTACCGCTCTACTTTCGGTTTGATCGCCCCATTGTTGCGTGAAGCAACAAAATTTTTAGACACAAATGTTCGTCATTGCATGTAGACTAGGGGTACGTTGCCGGTTTTTGCGTTTTTGACGCGTAGACTTTGATATTAACCAAAATAGGTGACACGGACGCACTTGACGAACATAAGAAATTAATTTTTCTCGATTTCAACGGATCTCGGGTACTGGATCGAACCTATTCGTCCCTAATCATCGAATAAATCCATTATATATCATTTTTAACCATCGTTTCGGAGTTTTTTCGATGTTTTACTTTTTTTTAAAGCCGGTAAAGGTAGGACTAGGACATGGCGATTTTATAAGACAGGCAGGTTAGATCAGCATTAGAGATCATTAATATGAGATTTGATCAACATCCTGCGATCCACGAGTCTTACACAGCACTTATTTTGAGCCCGGAAGGCCGAAACCTTTCACATATTTATGTTCACACGTGACATAATCGCTAGGAGTACAAGCATCGTACGCGGTACGACCGCTCCTGGCAGCGAAGACTACCACGAGGCACGAGCGGCGAAGGCCGCCACTTTCCATTGGAACCGAGAAATTTTCTGTCTTTGAGCTCATTGGGCTGGAGCAGCCTGTACACCCGCACATCCCCGCGGCCATAACTTGGACTCATCTCAGTTTAAATCCCAAGCCGTTGGGGTTCGTAAACATAGCCGTAGCCCGTAGCCGATCGTGCAATGGCGAGCGAGGAGTAAACGTAGTGTGACGGGTTCCTATATTAAATAGTTCAATTAAATAAAGGAACATGAGTGATTCGGGTGATAATTTGAAATACAAGTGGACACCTGACAGCACTACATTATTAGTGTCTGTTTGGACGGACAAACAAGTGCAAAAACAATTGGAATATGCAACGAGGCCTCAATTAATATGGGAGAGCGTCGCCCGGTATATGCAGAAGAAAGGATATAATGTGTCTGCGAAACAATGCCGATCACGAATGAAACAGGTACTTGTATGTTATCGAGAGGCAAAGAAGACTGGGACTAGGGCTGGTGTCGAACAATATTACGAATCCATTGATAAAGTTCTGAAAGACAAACGACTACTGCAATCTAACATCAACGGCGTAGATACTGTCGGTAAGCAATAAGCATCTCTAAATTCCACTTGTTAGAGTATAGCTGTGAGTGAGTGAGACACTGTACTTCACACTACGCTTGAAATCAGTGCTGTACTAAAAGCTCTACACACAAATACTTATTCGATACGCCCACGCGTTACTGTAACGAAAGTAGTTGGTAGAGCGGGATATTGTGCAAGATGTGAAATTTTGTCGGTGTTTTTTTTTCACTTTTTTTACTTGATCGTTGCGCAAATCCATCTATTGTATACACTTTCTAACTAATACTATGCATCGAAAGGCATTGAAATACGCTGGGTTAGAACTAATTCAGACTAATATTTTCGGCGCGATCCTAAAATGTGATTCTTCTTCTTATTTGAGAAAATACTTATCTAATGATCACTCAAAGACTTGAAACATCGGAAATTTTTTTGTTTTTAATCAAAATCTGAGATTCTTTTACCGACACGTACGGCTCCAATTTCTTCAACCTTTGCATCTGTATGTGATTCAGGAACAAAAGCAACTTTTCGAATTTTCAAAATAATGTTTTATACATGTTCTTGTTAGCTAGGTATGCTCTCACTCAGAAAAGTGTTCTTATAAACCTCCACATCCTAGTATTTCACAAAAAGCAGCCCCTCGTATTTTTTTTGTCTCAGAACCGATTTTGAAGCATCATAAAACTTATTCCGTAGATGTTTGATTTGTTCAAACTTATAGGAGATATTTATTTTCCATCTAATTTATTCTTACCGGATTTAGTTTAAACAACATTGAGTCTAAAAATTTATTCCAAAAATGATTTAGCAGCCTTTAATGAAATCTGGAATCAGAACCAGATTTTCCACCTAAGAAATGGAAAAAAAATAAAAGATTTTTATGAGAAGTCGAGTCGTCAGGTCTGGATCTTCCAATCCTCATTTGACCATAATTTAACGAGAAATTAGAGTCACTTATGGCATCAATGATGCCTAACCCTCGAGCTTAATTATAATATATCATGTAAGATGCTTTATGTATTGATATATCATGTATTCCGCAAGTGTTATTGGTACAATTTTGAATACAATTGAGGTTTATGATGAAATTGAATTTGTCATTCTATCTTTTTCACCCAGATTTAGGATTGAACGTCAAGTCGCCGCCCAAAGATGTTAAGACAAATAAAAACCTGCAAACGCGGTATCAGTATCAGGATCCTGTTGAAACTTTGCTCCGAACTGAAGCTCTGTCTCCCATGTGGGGAATGACACGTACGTATAGATTCTTCTTCTTTCCAGATAATCATACAGAGATGTTCTGTGGAAAGTGGCCCGTCTAATGGAGGCACAATTATGTTTTTCGCAAATGACAACGCCGTCGGACGACCACGGACAAGTGATCTGCCGATCTACTGATATTTTATATATCTGATTGATAATAGATGACGTAGCGGTAGCTGTCATGTCGTCGGTTATAATGAACTGTCATATTAGAATATTGTGTAATTAAATTGTAATATCGTTCATAATACGACAGTACACGATATTATTTCATAAATAAGTAGTTCTTTATTAGTAAATTAATTACAGATGTCAATTTCGGTTTATTTAAAAACATTATTAGGTCATAAATAACTGTCTTGGGGAAATTTACGCATCTCGTAGTAATAAAGTCAATAAATCAATAGCATACAATATTGATTCTTTATGAATTCATTTCAGGTGTGAATTTCTGTTTATTTGCTACATTATTTACAACCATGCATTTCTTCGATGACTGACTGACTCGTTGCATCTCTTCGACAGTAGGGTTACAAACAAAGCGATGTGAATATCATTCATCGAGCAATATCGCCTTGATTCAGTGATAGTGTTTCATCCTACGAGGCATCTCTGCTGAATAAAACAATACTTTACATGTCTTCTCAGCCTAATAAGTACGAAAACAGTCCTGCGTAAGTGATGTGTTGATCCATCAATGCGTGTTCAAGTTTCATCGAATAGTAAATGAATTAAAATTATTGTTCTTGGTGTAAATCTATTTAATTGTGTATTTGATTGCTGCGTAGAATAAAGCGTTGCATGTTCGTTGAAAATACTCAATTACAACAATTTTTCCAAATTCAGTACAATTCTTTCTTTATTCAGTTCATATTGCATAATAATATCAAATAATCAATGATACATGTGCAAGGACTCTATCCTTCAGGTTGCCCTTGATGAAAAATGGTCCTACGATCTGGTCCAGGTACATGCCGCATCAGACATTCAACTTCTGGTGGTACTGTGTGTTTGCCTCGATAGTCAAATGGGGTTTCTCGTTGAGTAAAACCTGAAATTCTGGCTGTCGTGGGTTCCGACGAGCAGGATCGTGAAATCGTTGTTGAAGCATATGCGGGTACAGTCATCTTCCAACAGCTCGTTTTCCATCGTCTCACAGAAAATTGCACGGTTCTCTGAATCCAGTGCTGCAAGCTTTTGTACCATTCTGTACTTTTACAGTAGATAACTGTTATATTAGGAACGATATCACAATTTATCTACACAATATTGTATATTTTATTGCTTGATGAATGATATTCACATCGCTTCGTTCGTAACTCTACTTGTCGAAGAATTGCAACGGGTCAGTCAGTTAACGACAAAATGCACGATTATAAATAATGTAGCAAATAAACAGAAATGCACACCTGAAATGAATTCATAAAGAATCAGTATCGTATGCTATTGAATTATTAACTTTATTACTAAGACAGTTATTTATGACCTAATAATGTTTTAAATAAACAGAAATTGACATCTGTAATTAATTTGACAGTTCAGTACTACTTATTTATGAAATAGCATTGTATACCATCATATTATGAACGATATTACAATTTAATTACACCATATTGTAATATGACAGTTCATTATAACCTACGACGTGACATGACAGCCACCGCTACGTCGTCTTTTATCAGTCACAGACATATAAAATATCAGTAGATCGGCAGATCGCTTGTCCGTGGTCGTCCGACGGCGTTGTCATTTGCAAAAAAAAATAATTGTGTCGCCATTAGACTGGCCACTTTCCGCAGAACATCTCTGTATATACTCTTCACCATTCAAGAAAGCGGCATTCTAAACGGCTGATCAGAATATTTGAATAGTTTGACTATTAAAGATTTTAACTGCATAGATACTTAGAATTTGAGATTTTTTGTATCATACCTCAGATTCGGAATTAGTAAGCTATTAAAACTTTGACCGTCGAAACAATTGATTTTTATTTCAATATTCCGTCTACTGCTAAAGATTCATCTTTGGATTTTTTTCTTCTTGTCCAACAAACCCTAATGTATATATCGTGTGACCTTGGCTTAAACTTTTTATGTGATTGTCTCTCCCTGTTTACAGATGACGATGAATATCCGGACTCTCCAGAATCAAATGAAACAGTCCTAGCGCAACCATATCGGACTTGTTCGCCAGTCAGAGATGTTGCTACGAATACTGTACATCAGTTGACACCCATTGTAAAGAAGTCACTAGGACAGAACTCGGTTCCGGTCAAAGAAATGCCGATACACCAAAATTTAAGACAAAATTTATTGCCGAATAATTGCTATAGCGAAATCCCATTCCAAAATACCGTGCAGAATGTACAAAATCAGATAATCCAAGAGAATATGCAACAAAATTTGCTACAGGCCCACAACCATCTGCTGCAACAAAATATGTTGCATAATAATCCCATGCTGCAGCAAAACCTGTTCCATAATTCAAATCAGATTTTACAAAATCGAATGCCTCAAAATCCGATGAGACTACCGAATGAAGTACAGGCTAATATCATGTTGAACCAGAATCGAATACCACAGAAGCTTCAACGAACGCAAAACCGATTTCAGCAAAGTTCTGCACTAAACAAACAAGCTATGCCACAGGAGCCAAGGAAAGGTTCGTTCAGACAAAACTTGGCAGCCACGTTCAAACAATACCAGGATACAATTCCAACACAGAATTGTAATCCGAACGTAAATCAAATGACCGGACAGTTATCTCCAGGCTTTCCGGCTGACATAGTTCCGAATTTGAATGATGCATTCTGTGAAAATTCAAAGCATGAAAAGTCGCAGAATCTGAACGAAACGTTTAACCAGCCTTTACCCACGTACAATCCGGCATTTTTACCAAGTCTTGATGCTACATCGCTAACAACAAATGCTACTTATAACGACGACACTTTGTCCATTGAATTTTTGCAAGATTCACCAACACCATCCGAAGCTGCTGTCAATAAATCAAAAGACTTTGCCATGAACACGGAATTTCCACCAGATGCACCGTTTAGGAAAAAAAAGGTGCAGAAGCTGGAACAACTTATGATAAACGCACTGAGTTCGCAAACCGAAGTTGTCAATAAGGTGAACAGATAATTATCTATACGTGTACTTTATGTATCATAATACTGTAAAAATAATTGTTAGGCATGAAAAGTGTGCGATTCAACAATATATGGAAAAATTGTTTGGAATTAGCAATTCTTCGGACCTCCAATTGGTTTCTTCAAACTCTTTCTACTGTCCGATACATTTACTGTGTTGAGATAATATATTGGAATTTATTTACATGTCTAATTATACAATCTACTGAAAATTTTCCTTTTTTTTACTCTTTTTCAGATTCTGGCAGCCCAAAGTGATATGGTGACACGCTTTTTGGATATAGACAGAGATCGCCAGAATAGATTGGAGAATCGTTTGGATCACCTGCTGAACGTTGTTCATGCCTCAGTCCTGAACCAAAGTCCAGAAAAAGGTGGGGAGATGCCTCCACCTCTTCCAGAACCTAGGATTGGTCGTCTGGCTCCTCCCCCAAAACCAGGAACTATTCCACCCAAGTTGGACCTAGTTCCCCCAAAACCATGTCGAGTTGCGTGTACATTTCCGAATTCTAAAATCGAAATAGTCAATCAGAACCCCTCCGCAACAAGGCCTGGAGTAGTAACTCCGGTTATGAGCCCTAATGGGAAATTGGGTAGCATATGGTCGAAACTTGGTCCGGTATCACAATCACCTTTTATAAGAGCACAAATGCAACTGGGATTTCAGCCAACGACAAACACGGATATTCGCACGCAATCTTCTGCCGAAAGACGTATAGCAAGGCAAACTGGACTGTTTATGGATATTAAAACGCTAATATCTGAGACCATGATGTTTCTTGAGACAGAAAGAAGGCTGGACGAAAAGATAGAAAATGCCAGACTCAAAGTTGAAACAGGACAGGATTTAACAGCCCGGAAGAAACTTTTCAACCAAAACGAAATTAATCCAGCAATTATTCTTAGCGCCGCGTTTGTCGATGTAGAGAAGCAAGTCGAAGAGATTATTGAGAATGCAAGAATAAAATGGATTAAGAAGAGAATAGCAGAAGGGTGTGGAAATCCTTCCGATAATAATTTGATACCAAACCAAAAGGAAAGAGACTTCTTGGTAACTGGACAAGGCGAAGGCTTTGAGAATCTAAGACAGCTGAATAAAAATCCGGGATATATGAACGGGCCTATCGATAGCTCGACTCCAGCAAAACCAACAGCTCAGTTAAGAGCCAACGATGGTAATACTATGAGAAGAGATTCGGAACGTCGAGTGATCTTTAACGATAATGAACCAGAAAATACTAAACAAACTATTCAGCAGTTGGCACAGTTAGTTATGAACAGTGCTCGTTGGTCCAACACTGCTACTCAACATCAAAGAAATGACAACAGAGCTACGAATGCAGGCTTTCAAATGATCCCACAAAATATGAGCTCCAATACCAATAAGAATCCTTTTACATCATCCAATGCCGATGCACCGGGAACAGTAACCAACCCAAACGCTTACTCCCAACTTTCGTCCGGTATACAAAGCAGGAACAATAAGGTGCCAACGCTGAATCAGGATAGATACTCGTACCCAGCCCATTCAGTGTTTAATAGTTGTACAGAAAAGCCGATGAGCAACAATGCTAGACTTTCCTACCATGGACCCGTAACGAATACTCGACCGCAGATGGGTTTCACTACTACCAATTTATTACGCAACGAGAATATTGTTGACCAGCCTCTGAATCGATATGGAAATCAAGCTGGGTTCATTATTGATGATCCATCAAACTACAGACAGCAGAAGCGTTACTTCCCGGACGTTGAGAAGGAGCAAATCGTTCATCAGCAGCAACTACAACACCATTCCTGTTCAACCATTCCTCCATTTATGACTAGTAATGGACAGATGGTTATGGCTCAAACTGAGAATATGATTCGCCAATATGTGAATGGCGCAATGTCTAGAAGATCCAAGGACGAGAAGGAAACTGATTCTGACAATGACGATGTATTTCTTGATACTACCGCAAGCATGCCACCATTGTCATCACGTAGGACTTCGCTCACCTCTATGGGAACTGCCGTGTCGACTACCTCTTCAAAGTCCAGCAAACCAGATGGAGGGAACTGTATAATAAGCTAGGATGAATGAGGTCAATCATTTTGGTCATCAAATTATACCGAGAATTTTCTGTAACACAGAAAACCCCCTTCTCATGGTCAAACCAACACAGGTACATGCCGCGTCCGTGAGGCACGGTCGAGACGGGATAGGCAATGCTACTTACAGTCTGTTCCCTCCAGCCCGAGCCTCACAGACGTGGCATGTACCTGTGTTAGTTTGGCCGTAGGAAGGGGGGGTCCGGTGTTACAGAAAATTCTCGGTATAATTCATGCTCCAATTTCCTGCATAGACTCTGGTGTCTCATTCTACATAAGGGTGTCTCAAGAAAATCGATATATTACTTTTTCTACTTCCACTGCTCTGCGCATTAGTTTTTGGCATAAAACCAATCCACCCGCAAGATGAACTCTATATCTCAAGATAAAAGGTGATGCAAGTCAATTTTCTATATTTATTTAACTATTCAAGGCTTACACTTTTCCTGACATCCGACTTTATGGGTTTTTCGGGCCACTGATTCCAGATCTGAAGTTGAAATGCAGGTCCAATACAGAGTACTGAAATTGTAAAAACTAGAGTGTTTCGCATAAAAATTGGCAATCAAAGGTTTTTGGGGCTGCTAATTTCAAATCTGGTTTGACAACATTACCAAATTCACATTGATAGACACTATACACACCTGAATAGCAATTTTGAAGCGCTTGGGTTCCTTTCTACAAATTTGGTCCACTATTTAACATTTTTGTATGGTGACTTCTGTTTGGAAATGAGTGACCCCAAGAACCATCGAGTACTGATTTTAATCCAAATCCGTGTAGTTTTTATCATTTTCTTCCGTCATAATACGGCCACCCTTCCAACTTCTGGTATTCTGAGTTCAAATGCGCAATGCGTCACCTGGCAACAGCCTTCCGAGTGACCATCAGAAAAGTCGCATGTAAAAAAATAAAGTGCAGGCCTAAAAAGTTGAATAAACGTTAAAAAATGGTTTGCTTTACCTCCTAGAGTTGGGACATATGGCCCGCTTAATGGGAGAACGTGTTTCGTTTCGAAAAATAAGCTTTAGAGTGGTGGGGGTGAAGAATAATGTCGATTTTTTTTCAGACACCCCATAATCTACATAGGCTATTCTATTTCATTTTATATGAATTCATTTTGTCTACGCGTTTAATAGTTATCATTTATGAGATATACGATAGGTGATGAATAATATGCTATGCTAGTATTCTTTTTCTGTCATAAGCCAATGAAGTTAAAGGCTAATACTTTTCACTCTAATACACTTTCTTTGGATAATGCAATGCAGGGTGCAATCAAATTAAATCAAAATAAATCGCATAGATTATACTATGCTCATACTCCCAATGTTCAATTTGAATCCAATAACAAACGGAACTTTTCAACAGGCTGAAAATTTGTCAGTATAGAAACAGAAGAACAACAATCGAAGAATATGATTTATGAAACTGCTTCGTTATGCATAGTATACATTCATACTCCGATGTATTCCCAGTTACGTATTGAGCCACACCTGTCACACTAGACTGTGTCTAAAAAAAGTCGAGCCGGGATCATGATGAACTTAAAGTAACATAACGTAACACAACGGAACGTACCTACAGTTCTAAAACATCCATCACGACTACCGGTTTTCAAAACGCCTGCGCGCTCACTAACTTTTAAAACTATAGGTCTGTTCTGTTGTGTTACGTTACGTTACGTTATGTTACACTAAGTTCAGTAATGTTCATTAATGGCTTCGCGGTGGCTTACTGTTTTTTTCGAACTTTTTCGGATACAATCGAATAAAATAATATTATATTATTTTTATAAGGGGTCATAATTATTATTATAATTTCGGCCATCGGCACGTGAAATACGACTAGAATGGAGTCTTTTTTCCGAAAAAGTCAGAAAAAATAGTTAGCCACCGCGAAGCCATTAATGAACATTACTGTTCATCGTAATCCCGGCTTAAAAGTTTTTTTTTTTGCGACGTATCGTTATTAAAATGTTTTTTTGGTCTAAAAAAATCTGTGCTCAAGGAGGGGGCTGTAGGACCATTGGAAGTGGTGCCTCATTGGTGTATTTGATTGAGATTATATGCTAACCCAGTCAACTTTGAACTGGGTACTCATCACGTAGTAAGGGAAGATTTCGCTGCATTCTTTGTTTTAGAATGTAGACTCTACATTAACAAAACACTGATGGAGCTACATTCCAATGGTCCTACAGCCCTCTCCTTGAACACAGATTTTCTTCAGATCAAAAACAATATTTTTATAACAATGCGTCAAAAAAAAAAATAGCCTTCTTTAGACACACTCCAGTGTCACACGATTAGTCCATAGTTGTAGCATTATTTTTTTATGCCATATCCATACCTAATTTCTAAAGAAGTGCCAATTTCTGCATTTTTTTTTTCTGAAAATACGAATTACTATTTAGCATAGTTATTTTTCGATAATTTTCATTTAGTCTTTTGCTGAATATGTTACTCTGTTGGCAATAAAACTTCATGATTAGGTATATTGCCAATCCCTAATGTTAATTTAAATTACTATGGAAAATGATGTCTTTCCTGCTAATATAATTCTCAAAAAAAATTTACAATTCAAAAACCATATAGGTAATTCCTATAAGTACAACATAGTATTCTTCGTTATTGAAGCTTCCATGAGTCTATTAAATAATTATTGTAGTGTAATACTTCATTGAACGAGAACTTCAGCAATAACAATGTTAATTATTATTCAAATTTTATTCAATAAATATATTCAAATTATATTCGAAGAATATGTGTGTACACGACTGACTATCCACGAATGACTATCCAATGTATCTTCGAATGACATATCGTGACGTATTGCCAGCGTAAGGTTCTGTATAGCTAAATTGGCTATACGATGGATCGCTATCGACCGCCGAACCGACGGAGTTTGTGCAATTGGTTCCTTAAATGTGCTGATTCAGTTTTGTTCTCCCATTATTTCAGAAAACTCTATATAGCTGAATTGGCTATACGGCGCATCATCAAGGCAGACAACTATCCTGCGTATAGCTGAAATAGCGATACGTATACTCATTCTGATAATAATTTTTTCTCCGTGTACACTTAATGAAATGGATTTTTTTTTTTTTTTTTTTTCCTTGTTGGATATCTAGCCCTTACGGCGCTATGTACCACAATGAAATGGATTCTGTGCCGGATGTGTTTGACAATTCTAGAAACAGCCAATCGGCGTTCTGGTTTACAAAAATTCAGAGCGCCGATTGGCTGTTTCTTCGATTGTCGAACACATTCAGCTCAGAATTCATTTCATTACGCGTTCGTGTATTTATTCTTCCGGTCCCTTGAAGATGCTTGAAGATTTATAGAGTCATAGGAGATAAGCCATAAAGAAAAAAAAAAGATTTATAGAAATTCGTCGATGGGGAAGGCGACTGCCACACTCTGCCGCCAGGAGCGTTAGCAAGCTTTCGGACATATCTTCCAAGCTTGTTCTTGTGTTTAGTGCAAGTAAAAGTGTTTTTTTCCCAGCGCTAACTCAATAAAGGAAGAGAAAGAGAGAGAGAGAAGAGTGTTTTTTTAATTTATGCCTGGTTTATGCAGCGCCGTAACTTGACTTAATTGACGGATCGACCAATCAGGAGGCTCACTTCATCTGGCGCGTGGCTAAAGCAGCCTCCTGATTGGTCGATTCTTAAATTAAGTCAAGTTTCGGCGCTGCATAACCAGCCATTAATCATTTTAATAATTAGGTGAAAACATGCCTGCCATGTGCGTGGCAGTGAGTTGTAAAGAAAAGGGTTCCAAAAAATAAATAAGTAAATCACATATGGTTACATATTGATACAGCGATTATAAAGACATAAAACTTGTAGCGAGGTCACGCACAACTATTGATAAGAAGTAAAACTATCAAGGGGCTGTTTCCTCAACACCATTTAGAATACGTGATAAAGGACTTCGACTGGCCACACTCGCAGCTATCGAAATAGATTGCAGTCGTTTAGACGACGGTGAATGTTGTTATCTTGACTGATAAATTTTGCCGGTTTGATACCAATGTTTAACTTGTTTGAATGAATTTTGTTAATAACTGTTGAATAAACATTTTAAAACGAATAAAAAGTCTAATCGTACTCATTGCCAGCAAATAATTGTCTCTCATTATGATATCGATTCGTTTAAAAGCTAGTTACTTCTGATCTTTTGGCATAGGAGCCATCCCACGTCAGACCGGACAAAATAACTCAGAAATTGACCTCGATGTTACCGATTTCGCTATAATTTTTGTTACGAGTTCTATGGAACAAATAAATTTGTAGAAAATTACGAGGTAATAGTAAGTCGTAAAAGGAGAGAGTGAGAGAGAGAGAGACGAGGTAATAGCAAATATTGGTCCCCGTCAAGTACCACTACCCCCAAAGTTTTTAATTTTTTTATTTTTTCATTTTCATTTTTGCAATGGAAGGCCGAATTATGAATTTGAGAAAAAGTTAATGTGATGTTGTAGGTACACCCAGGTAGCACGCTAGTGCTCAAAATGTACATTTTTCACGCATTAGCGCATGCGGTATACTGCATGCAAAAATGCACATAAAATGCACAAACTTTGTCCAGTGTAAAATGCGCATTTTGAGCGCTTCAAAGAGGCGCTTCGGAAATGTGGTTAAAATGCACCCTATGGGTGGATCGGCAATAGGTGTCATTGATGAATTTCAATTTGTTCTGTGTAATAAGTAAAAACAGTAAAATTGTAATAAAACTAATTTCTTTTATTGCACATTATATTACAAATAAAAATATATATTATTAAAAAAAAGATATCACTACAATAACACATGTACCACAAACACCTCGTGGACCGCACACACGTGTTCGTCTGTTGTGGACGCCAGTCAATCCCAATATGCCAACTCGATCACCTACCGGCGAATATCGAGCGCTGCGATATATATCGATTTCGAGACTCGCGCGGTCAATTTGAAACGTAGAACCACGCCCGCCACAACAAATGCGCTTGTAATGCGCTTGTTATGCGTTTTTTATTGATATCCAACAACCTCTCATAGCATCATTAAAAATGCACTTAAAAGGCGCCTTTTGAAATGCTGATTTTGACGGTGCATGCAATAATGCGTGAAAAATGTACATTTTGAGCACTAGCGTGCTACCTGGGTGCAGTGATGTTCATTAATGACTTCGCGGTGGCTAACTGTTTTTTCGGACTTTTTCGGGAACGAGTTTCCATTCGCATTTCATGTGCCCATGACCGACGAAGCAGTCGACCATAGACATAGAGCATGGACTCTGTGGGCGATAAGTCTAAGGAAGAAGAAGAAGAAGATAGAGCATGGAGTACGTTTCCACCGAGGGTCCAAAGCGGGTCAGAGTCGGGTTGGAGTTGGGTTGGGACGAGCACTCTCGCGGTGGAAACACCAAACGCCAGCCAGGCCTCTACCCTAAAAAAATTTAGGGTAGCGTCCAAATGAGGCTCGGTGGAAACGCCAAGAGTTGAGTTAGGTTGCTGTAGTGTTGCCAACAGGATAAACTGAATAGGCCCGCGCGCTAAAATATAAAATATTTTACGCCATAACCTATGTGCTGCTTTGCGTCGCCGATTTTGTAAAATTAAAAATAATTTTTGCATGTTGTTCTGATAATGTGAAATTAAAATGATCGCTCTCGGATCCATCTCTTCTGAGTCGACATAACCTCAAGCTGTTCAGTTGACGTAAAGCACAGTTGGTAACATTCGACCTATATTCAACCTATTGCGACCGACTCAATCCGACTCGGACTTCTGGGCCGGTGGAAACAGACAAGCCAATCCGACTCTAAGGCTGGATTCCCATGGGGCCGGAATTCACGGATCCGGAACGGAAATCTAGTGACCTTTTCCATGTGTGGTATATACATACACGCAATACATGGAAAAGGTCACTAGATTTCCGTTCCGGATCCGTGAATTCCAGCCCCATGGGAATCCAGCCTAACCCGACTCTGACCCGCTTTGGACCCTCGGTGGAAACGTAGTCATGGACTGCGCATTCGGACCGAAAATCGCTTGGTCCGTAGAAAGAGAAGGGAAGCACACGCGGCCAAATCTGTCTCTTTCTAACCAACGACGTCAAATGCATAGAAAGAGACAGACAGTGGCCGCGTGTGCTTCCCTTCTTTCTCACTTTGAGCGTTACCACAGGCAGTATAGGGAAAGGAGAGTTTGAGAAACCACGACTGTACTCGAGTGGTACTATGTTTTTCCCCAAAATACCATGATTTTGTTATGTTGGTACTATTGTACTGACTCCACGAACTGGCAACGTTGCGACTTATCGACTCACAGGAAGTATGCCCGTCAACTCGGATGAAAGAAACATTTCTATTTTCTAAGTGAAGAGACCTTGGCCAAGATCAGCTGTGTTTGACTTTTGACACAAGATTTGATAGTTACGAAAATCAACTTGCTTTTACTCTTGTTAAAAGTATTTTACAGTTCATTTTATAAAATGTCAAACGAACCACGCTCGCAAAATCAGTAATGAACAGAAGAATAAAAGAGTTATACGACGTAAACATATTCCGAAAAACATTAATTCGTCAAGTAATGTCGCGTTACTGTTGCATAAATAAACCAATATTCCCTACCTTCGATTAATTTCAATTCAATAAAATATGGATGTACTTCACGAGCAACTTGGTGTGCCAAAGAAATACATGCACTTAGCAAATGGTCGAATATCCATTACAGCCCACAAAAGTTGGCTAGCTAATTTATTCAACGTCGGTCCCTTGACCTTTATCACCCACGATCAACTCTCTTTGGATGAAATAGCCGCTCTGCCTTCGCTAGATGAATTAGGATCGAGTTGGTTGCGAGTTTACGTTAGGGTTAGCCATAATTATCACTTTTATTACTTGGATAATTTAATCGGAAAGATTTTCTTCATGGATGAGAGATACTGATTTCTTCCACAGGTTTATCAAAAACAACACAGAAATGCAATTCCCTTACCCAGAGCAAGAAATTTGGAACAAGGTAAAGCTGAATCCGATTTGACCTTTCCCCAACTCTTGCATTATGTTATGGAAACAAATCACCATAATTTGTGGAAAGAAGCTTACAAAAAATACTACAGTACGTTCGCCGCCACATATCATACGATTTTTAAAACTAGTATTAGCAAAAAGTTCGCCAGATGAGGGGTGACATTTTGCTCACTAAATTCTTCAATTTCTGACCTCCAGGCAGATGGAATCCAGCAGAACAAAAAGAACAGTCCAATATAACTGCGAGCAGCAGCGATGTCACCGTTATGAAAGACATCATCACTCGCATGTATGGTTGTCCGATGGTACAATTGCAGGACAACAGTGTGACGACTGTCACTTCGGGATCAACTCGCGAGCCACACTGCAATTTGTTACCAGCTCTATTGACCGTCGAAACATCCTCTTCCTTTATCACATTCCATGAACAAACTGCCAGATATTCCCTCCAAGAGTGAGCTTCGCTTTTTACAGTACAAGACAAGGAAGATGCCCAGAGTAGAGCGATGCAATACATTTGTAGTATGCATATTTAATAGCCTTGTTTGATCCACCCGCATCTCTTCATGATCTGATTACAGCTCTGTTACCTACAGTCCAGCGGCACTTTCATCTAGTTACAGCAAACCCCTGTTCCTTGTCTATCAGCTGCTGCACCTCCTGAGAGACGTACACGATCGAGGATTAGCTCTCGGGGAAATAACACTCGACGATATATTGCTAACAGATAATCTTACCATTCAGGTAATTTCGTTGACATTCTTATCAAAATCTCTGTATCGCTACGGTACAGGTATAAATTAAACTTGTCATGTATCGGTTCGCCTTTGCTACACCATACTATAGTGAATTGGAAACGATGAATTGATGCATAGACTTTGGAAATAAATGGAATAATATGTGTATCGTTCAAGCGGGTATAGGCACGTACACCTTGGAAATAATTTCTTTGACGAACAGGTGGTAATGCTATTCGTTCAGCCTTCTCACACCTCGCTACTTAAATTTTCGAACTTACCGTATTGTTCCGAATATAAGTCGAGGTTTTTTGTTGCTACTATCAACAGCAAAAATCGCCCTCGACTTATATTCGGGATATTTAAGAAATTTACTTTACTGATCCATGAACTTCTTATTGAAAACAGTGCAATACCTATGATAAATTTTCATGTAAACGGTTTTAATCTGAGTAGCACTAAACTCGACTTATATTCGATATTTTAGAAAAAGTTCGTGAAATACAGTCTGGAAACTGGGGGTCGCCTTATATCCAGAAACCTTTCATTCGGTGAAAATCACGCACTTTCCTCCCTAGTAGCATAATGTACTAATTTTAATGTAGTAGGGGTTAAAATGCCTATGCTACGTCTTCTTTTGTGGACGTAGAATGCCAGTTTCATTTTACCCCCCTGGGGGCGTAAAACTGTCATTTTACGCCCGCAAAAGAAGGCGTAAAATAGGCATTTCACGCCCTCTACATCAAAATTTAAATTTTGATGCAGGGAATTTTCGATTGGATTTTTTTTTTTGTAATTTAAAAAAATGAAAAAATCTTTTTTATCAAAATTTCACCGAAGTCTCCCCTTATGGAAATCTGAAGAGGTTTCGATCAACGACGTGACATGTACCCTACGACAACCACTTCTTCTACGGTGCAATCAATCTATTTGAAAATTCTATATTTGGCAGAGTCCATAAACAGTCAAATGAATTTAAATTATGCCCAAGAAAACACTAGTAATCGAGTGAAACAAAAAAAAAACTAAATCAATAAAATATTTCTCCAGAGCCTAGCAGTGATTTTAAAACAATTATTTCCAAGGTGAGCGGATCCACGTCACCTCACTAAAGAAAAAAACCGTCAAGTCACGGATCTTCGCGCGATTAAAAATATCTTGAGTAATATGGGAAAAAAATACAACTTCAGGGAGTTTGAAAAATTCTCAAAAACGGCGGAGTTAGAGCTATCTGAATTTTTGTATACCGCTGTTGTACCGCTATGTTCGAAAATTCATATCTGTGAAAGTATTCATTGGAGCGCACTGAATCTGGAATCATTTTGTTCGTAAACGAATGCACTTTCAAATAAAAAAATTTATTTCCGCAACAAAAAATTCTTTCCATTTTTTTTTCATCGTTTTTTTTTTCTTTTAATTTCGGTGCCATTTCCGCGGGACTCATAGAAATTTATGAAAATAATTTTTTTTAGATACCTAGATTCTTCTTCCCCTTCAACTTCAAAAAAAAAAATCAATCGAGAAAATATCTGGGCCGGAGGAAAAAAATAAAACGTCTAGTCGCGCACGCCGGATCCACTTCCGCGCGCGGCGTTCGTGGTTCAAAAAATGCCTCAAAACAAAATTAAAAACACGGTTGTCGATCGGAAATATTTTGAATTTTTTAAAAATGATGATAATTTTTTTCTCATTTGTCATTTTTGATGCGTAATTCAAAAATAAAACCTCAAATGTCAATTCCACAACGTTTCTCATCGTTTTTTTGAAAATCGTATTTTTTTTCTGAACGCGCATTCTTTCACGAACAAAATGATTGCAGGATCAGTCCGCTCCGATGAATACTTTCGGAGACATGAATTTTCAAACATAGCGGTGCAACAGCGATTTACGAACATTCACATAGATCTAACTCGCCATTTTTGAAAAAAAAATTGAACTTCTTGAAGTTGTATTGTTTTTTCTTCCATAGTACTGAAGATATTCTGAATGGGGCGAAGATCCGTGACTTGACGGTTTTTTTTTTAATGATGTGGCGTGGATCCGCTCAGGTGTAGCTACCCCCTTTGTTGAATAGCTGTTTAATTTGATTAGGACCTACGTAGGTATACATTATTTTCTCTTCCTATCTTAGGTCCTGCCGAAAATAAGCGACAATATATATTTAAAACCATTACACGAGTGTGGGAACACGGCTAATATACATAGTCACAGAAAATCCAAGTCCCACGACCACAGCAAAGAGATGAATTCAAGTTATGAGCATCGAAAAAATTCTGGTAGCCCCCTCTTTGGATTTAATGAAAACATTAACAAGCTGTGCGAGATGTGGGTTAAGGGACGTATAAGTAATTTCGATTACTTGACTGCGCTTAATAACGCGGCTGGAAGAAGGTACGGAGATCCATGCTGTCACCACGTCATGCCTTGGGTAACTGATTTCACATCGCGCTGCGGTAGCAACTGGAGGGACCTTACAAAATCGAAATTTCGACTTAATAAAGGCGACAGACAATTGGATCTTACCTTTGACTCACACGTAACCGAGGTATCATGTTCTCATTGTGCTTAAACTTTACTCGATGTAGTTCAATTCTCTTAAATTACTAGGATATCAGATTGTAGTCTTCGAAATGATCAAGGTCAGCCTTCTGCTGAAGCTCAATCGAAATGGTATTTGGCATTCGCGATCAGCCGGGGCCCTTCTAATTATTCATTATTTACTATTTATTATTCATTATTCATATGCAATTGGGAAAGTTCAATGGGCGGAATCATATTCATGGATTCCCACTAGATCAGGGGATACCCTGTATGTATATTATTTATATTTACATGCAGGTTGGTCATCATGTTTCGGATGTCCTTTCAGAAATCACTTACTACGTATATCTTTCTCGGCGTTATGCTCGCTCCGTCTTGTGTAGGCATGTGAGACCACAGTGGGTCCCTTGGGAGTATCCTGCGTCCATTCAAAGGCTACATCATTGGAGTCCCGATGAATGTATTCCACAATTCTTCACCGATCCCAATGTCTTCAAGGTAAAAAATATTTCTCTGGCCCGACAGGGTGATTCAGGTTGGACGCATCATATCAGGTGAGTGAACTCCTCCCAAAAATCTAAGACTAAAGTTCCTTCACCAAAACTTCGAGGGACTAATAGTTTGGGAGCTACAGAAGATCTCAGTTGACCAATCAGAGGACTTATGAGTGACCAAGACAGGGCCGGTTCAAGAGTGTAAGTCGAGCAGTGCCCAGGTCGGATCGATTCTTATCGCTCGAGGTTTCAGTCTGATTTTTAAAGGAGTATGATGGCATACCGTTCTCGTTGTTCCGATCCTACGCTTCGTAGTTCTCTCAGTCCAGGTCCTCCACTTAGTAGTTCTCGTAGTCCAGGTCCTCCGTTTCGTATTTAACTACGTTTTTACCTACGAAGTGGAGGACCTGGACTAGGAGAACTACAAGGCGGAGGACCTGGACTACGAGTACTACTGAGTGGAGGACCTGGACTACGAGTACTACTGAGTGGAGGACCTGGACGACTAGAAATTCGAAGCAGACGTCCTGGAATACAAGAAATCAGAGGCGAAGGACCTGGACTACAAGAACTACTAAGCTGGTGAGCGGGACGACTGGAAATATGAAACGTGGAATCAGGGCGACGAGAACAGATGCGTATGCCGTATGAAGAAATCTCCAGCAGACGACGCCATCATACTACTTCAAAAATCGGACTGAAACGTCAAACGATGAGAATCAGTCTTGGTCACTCATAAGCCCTCTGATTGGTCAACTAAGATCTTCTGTAGCTTCCAAACTATTAGTCCCTCGAAGTTTTGGTGAAGAAATTTTAGTCTTAGATTTTTGGGAAGAATAGACTCACCTGATATGGTGCGTCCAACCTAAATCACCCTATATGTACGCTTGGCGTGTTTGATTCTCACCGATATGAAGTTGGCACCACAATCTTCTGTCTCCTTCTATCCCTCGTGGTGACACAGAGAAGGAAAGAGACGGAAGACTATCGGGCCAACTTCATATCCGTCGGAATCAAACACGTTTGGTGTACACTAACAAGATCTGAAACTGTCGCCCCCGAGCATCAGAGACCGAGGGTACATCATATTTAAATTGGCAATACTCGAGTCAATAACCCCCTTTTGAGGTTTTGACAGATGCAACGACTAGAGTATCGCTCTTTACGCCGATCTCCGTTGTGTGAGTTCTCAAATCGACTATTGCCTAGAGTATTGCCAATTACACATAACATAACATAATGTACCCTCGGTTGCGGATAATAAGGGGCGACAATTTCAGCCATCCTTACTGTACGTCCTTCATACTTGGCGAATAATGATGTTTGTTTTTTATTCCTCTCAGTCTACCCACGAAGACCTACCGGATCTAGAAATTCCGGCATGGGCAACGTCTCCCGAAGACTTTATAGAGAAGCATCGCGAGGCTTTAGAGAGCTTATACGTTTCTGAGAGATTACATCACTGGATAGATCTCACTTTTGGTTACAAGTAAACCAATTCACATTTAATAATAGATATTTTACTCTCTATCTGTACCGTTGATCAATGTTATTTACAATTCTATTGAACTTTATTACATTACTTTTTGTAACACATGCACGATTTTCGCGTTTTTTTGACCCATTAAGCGGGCCTAAAGTGGCGGTTTTCAGACGAGCAGGCAAAAAATAAAAAATAAAAACGTCCGCTACGTCGAGCAGCGGGCGTTTTCAGTTCATTATTTCCCGCTAACGTCAAGCAACGGGCGTTCTCAGGTTATTATTGCCCGCTACTCGAGCATAAGCGGGAAATAATATACTGAAAACGCCCGCTAAATTATTTTTTAATATTTTCAAGAAAATTATCACCAATGAAGAAAAAACGCGAAAATCGTGCTGTTACAAAAAATATGGTGTGTACCAAGGGCTAATTGGGCTTTTTGACCTTGTGTGGTTGCAGTATTCGTCCTGCAAGCTCCATACTCGGTCTAAAAAAGCCCACTTTACGTCCTTGGTAGACGATATACTATTAACATATCATGATGCTCGACGTTATCTCTCAATTCAGAATGGTGTATCGAATTGTGTAAGGCAGGCGTCGGCAACCTTAGACCCGTTGGTCACCAAGTGACTCATTTGATAATTTCAAGTGACCACTTGAGTTTTGCAAATAAAGCACGATATATGAAAATAAATTATGAAATATGAGCATGAAACAAACTCTTAGACTTCAAAAGTGTATTGTGATAGTTTCTCAAGAAAATTCATCTCATTTTTCACTAACGGACTGTTTTAAAATGAAAATACCCATCGACCCGAACCATTTTCTTAATAGTCACATCTTGGCTCATAGCTAAGAAAGGTGGCCGACACCTGGTATAAGGTATAGGCTGAGTCGCATGACAATTGTTAATCATAGCGTAGGGTTGCTCATGTCTATCAATCGGAACTTGCTAATGTTTTCATATTGGATTTGTAACCAAGAGCCCCAAAAACCTTCGATTACCGATTTTTGGGTCTTACCATGGGATCGGATGTTAGGGAGAGTGTCGGCGTCAAAAAGTTGAATGTACATAGAAAAATATCTTTCGCTAGCTCTGGGAGTCGAGATATAAAGCTCATCTTGTGGAAGATTTCATTTTGTTTGAAAAACGAACGTGCAGAGTCGTGGAAGTAGAAGAAATAGAATTGCGACTTTTCCTAGACATTTCTCGAGGCATAATTGACAAATTTAACAGGTTTTCAAATAATCTGTATTCCATCCACCAGATTGTCAGGCTCAGCTGCCATAAAGTCAAAGAACGTCTGCCTGCAGTTAGTGGATAACCATAAGGGACTGACAAATTCAGGAATAGTACAGCTGTTTATGCTGCCACATCCGCAAAAGCTAGTGCCTTCTCCATATTGGAGTAAAATTCCTCCTCGTCTCCAGAAAACAAACTTGCGGGATAAGACGAGTACGTAACATGTAGGACCGTGATCCTCTATTGCCAATGAGAATTGACAGAGAATAAAACCTTGCTATTGCTACATTAATGGATGATTACACCAATTATTGCCCAGGTTCGGGGTCTCAACATTGGATACCCCTTATTCCAGTCACAAAGAGCCTAGGAGCCTATTTCTTTTTTCTTTTATTTTTTTTACAATTCCTCTGAATCACCCAAATTCTACCTTGCCTTCAAGTCTTTATAAAAATCATTAAAGAAGTAGGTTTTTGAATGAGTCACAAAAATTCCAAATTCAAAAGGAAGAATTTGAAAAGAAAACAATGCTTCCAAGTTTGTTGCGACTGAAATAAGGAGTTTCTAAAGTTAGAACAAAATCGGATGTATTGACAACATTAGTTATTTTTCTGACAGCAATGAGTAGTGTCCTGCCCTCTACTGAGTGATATTTGTTGGTTATTGAGTCAGTTTATAAAATTTTTTGACAATATTCGTGTTCTGCGCAGCAATGAGTAGTGTTATCTTTTCTCCGCGTGAGAGACGAAACCTGGTTGATAATCCATGGAATCACCCATTTATTTAATTACACGAAGAAAAATATAATTCCTGTATAAATACGTGCACCTAGAGTCCGTTGATTGAATGTTCGATTTCCTGTCCAGAAAATGATCGCTCCGGAGAACGGATTAGCGAAGATGAAGATCACAGTTCAGGTTTAGAAGAGGACGAATCGGTAGCAAATTCGAATCTTTCGCGGTCTTCGCCGTTGGCTCTGAGCCGTTTCCTTAGTCGTTCACGTGGCTCCTTGCTTACCGCCGACGAAGCACCAAAGACCGATAAATCAACGATGCAAATCATTCTTCCAAAAGACTACAACCCAGTAGCTACACTTATACAGATGGAAACGACATACGCTTTTTTGAACAAGGCAACTCATCAAACTTACAAACCAACTGCCTTGCCGCACGACAGCTCCACTAACTACAAACAAATAATTGCCTCCAGCCGTATCAAGGAACAGCAAATACTTGGATGTTTAATAGTTGAAATATTCCTCTCGGCAAGGCTGAGAGCATCGGGAAAAGCGGGGCGCGTGACGTTCAACGAAAGATTGAGCGTGTGCCTAAATCTGTTGAAGGCATCGCCAGACGCTTTGCCAAGATGCGTGAGAAATGCTGTGGCTTTATTGCTCCAAGCCGACGTCATACCCAGCAGCTACAATCTTGATAATATGGAAACAAGCGATTCTAATTCAAATTCAAACGGCGTACAGTTTCGTTATTTAACTGTGACAAACATAGGCCTGCCTCCGCCGTCTGCTCATCAGTTGCTGCAGTCCATTCTGTCCGGAAGCCTATTTCCCTTTCCAAGATACTTTCAGCGTTTATTCGGTATCGTTGAGATGCTTCAAGAATATAACAATCTTGTTCGAAGCCTAAATCTTGTGACACATACGGCCAGAGAAAACGACACGATGTCTGTTACGCGAACTCAATATCTTTGCAAAATTAGCGAGTGTAAAGTTAAAGCGATAGCAAGGGATCTGGAACTTTTTTTACCCGAGATGGGGGCCACTTCCGAAGCATGTCTTGAATTGATAGTGCCCCACATTCGCCAAATAATGGAGGAACCTTACTGTGCTGTTTTAGCAGCATGGTACTTATTCGACCCCATTGCCAAGTGAGTTTGTCAAAGTATTGCACTTGCATTGAGAGATGTCGAACGGCTTCAAGAACGAGAATATTTGTTATTTACAGGGTGATTGGACCGATTCACTCTGCAGCAGCTCTGTTGGAACCGATCGTAAAGTTGTATGAGAACGGTTCTATAATGGACAGCGAATTTCAATTAGATATTCTGTCTTCCATGTCTCCAGCTAAGCATAGGACAGTGAGACTATATCATCGTAGTTTTCTGTTGAAGCTTATGGTTAGACTGGGATTACGACGATTTTTAGATAATTTTATAACGCCGCTAGTCGAAGCAGTCGGTGGCTACCGCGATCATTCGCAAGGTCTCTCAAATATCAATCACTCCAGGAATGGGAACCTAAAGTACGCGCCAAGTCTTATTCTTATTTATCCATTCGTCACTCATACCTTTTAATATGGATGGCAATGATTACGATATTTAAGTTTCAACTTTGCTTTCAAGGACCTGTGATCTTACTGGTAGTTGTAGCGACGCTGATGCAATGTTATCACCTCTGGATGAGGACTCATCGGGTGACTCCGATCGTAATGGTTCGGCTAGTTTGAGCCAGCCAATTAGCGTAGATCATAAAATATTGCCATCAACTGACAATGAAATAGAAGGTATGGATGCAGATTCGCCGACTTCTCGTCGCTAAAGGGTGGTCCTTATGTTACAGAATTGGAAAGAACTTTTTTACCTGAGATTCCTAGTCTCCGACCTCTCAACTCTTCTAAACTCACTGAAGAATTTTAAAAATCATTAAATTTAACTATTTTTGTTGTTCTACATCACATAATCCTTCCTCCGTCAAATAATGACAAAACAAAGTCGACATTTGCTCATTCTTGGCCAAGTTATGAATTCCTTAGAAAAGAAATATTTCTTCCTCCTTTGTTGATTACACAGGTCCACAAAAAAAAAAGTAGTGTCTGCTGGGTGTCAGACTATGATTTTCTTTTCCGCTGAACACGAATCTGAAGTCAGAATTGGGGATCAAACTGTAAATAATAATGTAATTTTCATACAGAAACAACTACTAGATCGTGATTTGTATCGTTTTTCCAGGTTTTTCTTGATTATTTACAGTTTGATCCCCAATTCTGACTTCAAATTCGTGTTCAGCGGGAAAAAATACGCTAGAAAATCGTAGTCTGACACCCAGCACACACTACTTTTTTTTTTTTTGTGGACCTGTGTTATTTGAGAGATGGAAAACCCCACCGTAGTAGGGGTAGTTGAGATTGAGCTACAGCTCTATTTTTAAAGAAATAAATGAAGAATTCATTAATGAATAAGGGCTTCCCAATTTTATGAAATAGGGACCCACCCCCATTGTCGCTACTCCATCTGTTGTGGTTAACAAAAACTTAAACATTAAGTATCATGTATATCGCATTTTTGTTTTCACAGAAGTCTTCGTGTTAGAGACGGAAGAAAACTCGCCGCCCTCTCACGGCAGTCTACCATACAACATAGATCTTCATTTGGAGCTAAATTTGAGCTTAAATGATCTATCCGAAGAAGCCAACAAAAAGAACTCACCGCCGGGTAGCATGAAGTCTCCAACCATACCCATACCAAAACGAGTGGAGGGTGGCAAATTGGTAACTGGTTTCAACAGTATTGGTTGCCATGTTGGTAGTAAAACTTCCAGTGAAGATATACCATTGAGTAATTCATATGTAGCTAACGTAGCTCTGGGTGATAAAACCGCTGACGCTATGACCTCGGTGGTAAATATTGAAAATTCAAAGGGTATCACATTGCACTGTGAGACCGACAATCTATCGGATAATGAGATAGTCGACGACGCGGTTGAAATAGATCTGCCTCTGCAAAAGCTAGTTCCTATCGATTGCAAGGTCTCAGAAATGAGTGCCGAGTCTGTGATTTGGCTATCGCATCGTTTGGGACCAGTTTTAACTGCTCGCTACCTGTCTCGGAATCTTCTCAGGATGTTGACACTGTGTTATGCCGGAACCGAAAATTTGACACCTTCATCTGATGAATCGTCGGGGGCAGACCAAAGTAAATGGTTCAATGCTGCATTAGTGGGAGATCAAAATGCAACCAAAGTCTTAGAATGTCTGACCGCAATTGCAGGTTCGTTTAATTATATCTACTCATAGCGGAGGACTCTCTAAGCTTGTGATTTATTTTTACTTCATTGAATTGTTGGTATTACTTTGCTAACCCTGAACCTTGTTCAATAATCCAGGCTTGTACGGAGAGCAGATAATTTTACTTCAATACTTGGGCCATGTGGTGGAATTATTGGCTTTGTGTAAACGAAAGTTGACTCCAAGCTTAGAAGGCGGTCTAGTCTCTTGCCTGGCTCTCCTGACACACGTAATAACGTTTCTTAGCGATTCAGCTCTGATGGATGCCCTTCACGTAAGGCTGAACCTTCTCTTTGATAATAGCGACTATGGAACTCGGACACAATGGAATTTTACCTATCCTTCCTCTCTAGTGTCCCGAGAAAATAGGATACTTATCATTCCATGCATTTTTCTAACAACAAGATTTCTCAAGCAATTTCCTTGAATAGACTATGGATTCGGTGTTCATTTTCCCCAACATCGGACCAAGGAATAGAGATGAAAAGGGAACAATGTGTTTCGAAAGAAGTATTTTTATCCATCAAAGTCTAGAACCATCTTATCAAAACAAGAATTCAACATCAATTCTGTATCGACGAGTGAAAAATGTCTTTCCCCCCACCCTTGAGCATTACTAATTGTATCAACTATTCAGAACGGGATATGACACTGTTGATTTGTGGAAATTTTAGGTTGCATTGAAAAGCATAAATATGTCATGCTTCGATTATACAAACAATAGATACTGAAAATTTGTGAATGTGAATATATTTATTTCCAGGAAACTATACTGAGATCGATTCTGCATCCAGCCGTTAGGATACTTTCAACGACTCGTTACACTTTTCCCAACGGCATAATGGCGCGGAGCGCATTAGCCAAAAAATACATAGCAGTAACTTTCTGTCTCAGTCAAAGATTGGGTTCCGAAATGAGTAAAACGCAAATAGCAGTATCAATTCAAAGATTTTTCCTCGCGTTTGACAAAGCATATGGTCAAATAAGTGAAAATGTGTATGTAGAAAATATCGAACAGAAGATTGCGAGTTCGACAAAGAAGACAAGTTCTACTAGGTAATATTATTATGTACAATTCTCTGTGTAACATAACGTTCTTTATTATCAGCGCCGGCCTTAGACATCCGGGCGCCCCGGGCGAGATATTTTTCAGCGCCCTTTAACTGTTATTATTAACTAAAATTCATAATCGGTCCTCTCAGCCAAGAAAAGGGCGCCTATCGTATCAGGGGCGTAAAATTATCAAACATTAATCAGTAAAAATCATCGTTTCTTTTAAAATTAATTGTAACTGCTGAATGTTCCTTGTATTGTATTATTGATTGTTCCTTGTATTGATTATTATTATTTTATTTTTTTCGAATTTCCCAGTCCAATATAATATTCTTGGCACAAATAGTATATTACTCTCCGAGTGAAGAAAATATTTTATTGAAAATTTCCTATCTAATATTTTCTTGACTTGAGGAAATTTTTTTTTTCCATAAAGATATTTTTTTTCTTAGTCCAACTACCGTAACAGAATCTGCGGCAATTTGCTTGCAACTCCAGAAATTGAGAGTGTGCTCGTTCAGATAGCGCGAAAATGGTCTATGACGTAATCAACTCAAGAACAAAATCAATCAAAATGGTCGATGAACATGCATCATACGTGTATCGAAACGTCTCGTCGCTTCAAGCAAAAAATTCGCCTTTGCAAGGAGATAAAAGAGATGATTAGTTAACTGATTCATTCGGGAATTAAGGCGCCGCGCTAACGCGCGGCGCCCCCTTGGCTCTAGCGCCCCGGGCGACCGCCCGGGTTGCCCCCCCCCTAAAGCCGGTACTGTTTATTATCAAGAAAAATGTCTAATGAAGAAAAAAATATGCGGAGTATGAGAGAAGTTTTCAACTAATAATTAGGTCTTTGAAAATCAAGTTCCGTTTCCACCGGACCACTTCGACTAAGCCCATATTATTATGTACAATTTCATTGCGGTGACTTCCATAGTTCAACAAACAATAGTGCTTCATACGATGAGAGCAGTTATTTCGAAGTACTACTGGATGGTACTACTCAGGAATGGGCCGTGATAGGAACACCTACTCGTACTCAAGAGATGCGTTGTGGTGCTGGGGATGCGATAGCCGATTCTTTTTCACCTCCTGCGATTGAAAGCAGTGGTTTCACTGATTCACAAAGAAACAAGGTGAATGATAGGTGAAGAATGTGGGAATTTATGACTCCTTTGCTAAACATATAAATATTATCACAGGCACTTGAAGAACTAAAAGCTGTATTCACTGCGGAGCTAGCACATAAATCTTATGTAGCATTCTATCGTTATATCGGAGATGATGCGATGGAGCAGATCCTTAAGAATCACCAATTAATAAGAGATCTTTGTTGTGAATATGAACAAGGAATTCATCCCGCTCATTCCAACATTGGTATGAATTTCACGTTTCATAACTGAAGACTGTAGATAATATTGCATTGACTGAAACTAAAATAAATGATAATCAGTGATTCACCGTTCTCATAGAATAGATTATATTTGATACTATGAAAATTCGACCCTCAATGTCAAGACTTGGGCATATACACAAACTTATTAGTAGCAGCTCGTCTGAAGTTGTTCACACCGATCATATTTTGCAGCTACTAATTTAGGTTCGGACACAAGAGATGCAGAAAGTTTTGGCAACATTTCTGTTATTGGAAATAGGATCGAAGTGCAAGTAAGATCAATAAATAGTTTTTTTTATCACAACTAGAGATTACAACTTTGATCTAGTTGATATGAACTAATTACTATTACTTTGGATATTGAGAGGGTATATACCTTGGAAATGATTCTTATCAAATCACTGGTAGGCTATAAAAGAAAAACAATTTTATTCACTCAGTTCTTTCACAGCTGATTACTTGTATTTTCGAACATAATTAGAAATTATTTGACATTTTTTTGGAATTCACCTGTCATAGATTAGGTCTAGCGAAGGCAAGGCAATCATTGCAGGGTACAGCTAGCATCGTTCATCAAAACTTGTTGAAATCCAGTAATATAATAGAGTAGAACCTCGATAAACCGACCAGAATAAAACCGGGAGAACGATAGTACGACAACCACTTTTTCTTCGTTGCCAATAATCTATATGCAGCAAAGTCTATAGAATGTCAAATGATTTTGAATTATGTCTCGAAATCTAAGCAATCAAATATTCATAGACAGAGTCAATAGGATATTTCTTCAGAGAGTAGCCTAGCGGTTTGAAAAAAATGTGTTTCCAAGGCATAGACACGAACTCTCTGGATATGAATTTGAAACCTGAATAAATGAGATGTCCCCCTACTTATTGTTAGTTGCCCCACATACATGAAGTTAAAGAAAATACAGTTTTTTAATTCACAGCTGAGAAAAAGTCCATCTCCGCAAACACACTCACAGTCTGCCAGTGAAAGTGTATTATACATGAGTAGAGAAATGATGTCTACCAGTCGACATCTTAGAGGAAATTGGTTAGCGTATTGGGAGCATGAAATTGGTAGACCCGATAAAGATACCAGATTCAATATCAAGCAAATAAAACTTCAGACATTCGCGGGTCACACTAACAGCGTGAGATGCTTGTACGTGCTCGACAATGAGAATAGCTTCATGAGTGGTGGGAGAGATAAAAGTGTGAAGCTTTGGAGTCTTAGAAGTCAGGTAATGCGGCGCTTTTTCTATATGAAATTTTGAAATTTCGAGTCAGACGCAGATTGGAGGAGGAAGTTGTAGGCATGAAACCTTGTTCACGTCTATATTCGGAAACACGATTGATCACAGGGAGACGGCAGTGCGATATCACAGTGTCAGTACACTTACACAGGACACAAAAAGTCAATCCTAGCTTTGACATTCCTGGAATCTTTAAGGTATGCCGTTACATGTGACGGGGCGATTCATTGCTGGGATCCATTCATGGGATCTCTGTTAGGATCACCGGAATGTGTCCGCCCAGCGCCTGTTAATGCTTTGGCTGCTTGTCCTATTCCGTCAACAATGCTGCTTGCCGCGACCACAGATATCACTTTGAGAGTGATTGACTGCAGAACATTTCAATATGTCAATGAAATGAAGGTAGGCGCTAACTCTGAGAGAAAGTTCACCAATAAGTGAACTAAGAACTAAGATCCTCAATCATTCTGTCCGTTTCATTGATTCCAGGTGTCTATGAACCCTACTGGTTTAATACGATGTATCGCTGTAGGTCCCAGCGGGCATTGGATAGCGATGGGTCAAGCATCTGGTTTTCTTACAATTTTAGACATTCGTACTGGACTCATCGTAGCATCGTGGAAAGGACACGAGTGTGAAGTATGTTTATTAGGGTCTTCCTTAATTTGGTGTTGAAAGAATTCTCATTGAGACATCCCCCTCACCTGTTTCAAATAATCCAAAAAATGTCGGGTCACGTTTGCAATGTCAAACGGTAATTTCCTAATTGGAAAGAACTTCTTCTGAACAGTCGGAAACCCGAAGATCTAAAATCAAAGTAGCAGTTGATCCAGATTCCTGCATTAAGAGCTTTTACTTTGACTGCATCTAACTCTGAGATTCATAACTCCCAACTTTCGCTTCATCGAACTTGAGATAGCTGTACTACCGTATTGTTCCAAGTATAAGTCGACATCTCATTTTAAGCTTTGATGGCAGAAATTTTGTTCGTAGACTGAATATAACTAGTCGACTTCTACAAAGAAGTTGTCATTCATATTTTGATTTATATTTAATTTTCGTAACTCTTTCGAACTTTCTGTTTCACGCGATTTTTCTTACTAAAAACCTCGACCTACACTCGGAACAATACGGTAATAACATTGTGATTATTTTCAACAAACAATATGATGAGAAAAATTGAACGGACGATCCGGGAATCGAACCCGGGCCTACCGCAGCCTATCCGTGGACTTATGCCAATAGACTACCTTGCTCGCCAACGGACCGCCGTCATTCTTCTCATCATTTTGACTCTATGGTGTACATATGACTAAAATGAAGCAAGAGAACAATTAGTGTTAACTGTAATTGTTATCTTGAGGTTGCAAAAAGTCACACGGTTAATAATTTGACAGCATTAATTTCACCGAGTGTATCGGCTGATACCTTCCATCAATAATTGTGATTATTGTTATGATGTACGTCGAAATGTTCTTGCAAGTCTTTTCTGGTAATTCTCAATCTTGCGATAATCGCATTATCGTTCATTCCAGGTGTTGCAGTTGGAAGCATTAAATGATTCAACCATCATTAGCTCTTCGTTGGATCAATCTATCGCGGTATGGAGTGCTGTTGATGGAAAATTGAAATTTCATTTGAAGTAAGTCAATTGAACGTAATCAATTATGATCGAATTTTGATGGTTTTAATCGTATTACTTGGTCGGGCCTGCTAGCAGGAACCACCGACCCCCCAAGCGACATTAGGGAATTAGGTGCACAGTTCAATGACTAAAGCGAGATCTACCTATCACAAATGAAATTCCCACATTGTAAGGCCTCAGCCCTTTACAGCCAAGACCTGGTGGCGGAGCAGGCTGACCTATCACTCATACAAGAATCCTGGGTATACAGGGGACTGTTAAAGGACCTCAGCTAAAGAACAGGGTACTTGTGTGCATGGCAGGGGAACCTGGGCCCAGGGCCTGTACTCTCGTCATCAAATAGCACCACACACTAAAGTTGAAGCTGATCCAGTTCAGCTGCAGAAACCTGGCAGCTGCTATAGTCGAGCCGAAGCTGAATAGGGGGGAGACGATCGACGTAGTCGGGGCTCGGCCGAACTCCCTTATGACTCTGGAGAACCTCGACCAACAGAGAAACTCAGAGCGACAATCAGTTACAGCATGAATAGAAGAGTAAATGGGTTGGAATGGGTTGCGAGGTATCAGGCAGTTCCAACGCAAACGGAAGTGGGACGGCACTGTTGGAATACCTCTCCTGAGTAGAGCTTGGCAGGGGAGATCATAACGCTGGACAGGATTAAATGGGCAATTGCTACCTTTGATAGGTACAAAACCCCCGGAGCGGATGGGATCTTTCCAGCCTTCCGATGAGGTGGAACTACAGTCGGGCTTCTCAATAAGAGAGTTCTCAATAAGAGCGCTTCCCCTAATCCGTGACCGAGCAGTACCCCCACTACCGTGCTTGTTTATTGAGAGACCCGCTTACGTTCCAAGCGAGCGAGCTTTTCAATAGAGAGTGGGGGTATCATACTTCTTGGAAATTCCTTCTCCTACAGCCCCGTAGCGCTCTTATTGAGAAGCCCGACTGTATAAAGTGATCCTTCTGCCGAGGCTTTGTTACGCCTCCGTAGTATACTAGTCTGCCACGGGCCGCAGGGGACCATGGGAACGCTGATTGGTTCATTATTAACTGCCTACACCAGGAAATTAAGCCCTCGTGGACTGTTCTGCATGGGTAACTTCGGTCTCAATTTTTTGCAAAGAATCCGTTGGTATGTAGATGTTACGCGAATTTTGAGACACCCTGTATATCCGCAGTGACGGCCGTGCCCTGTCATTAGTTCCGCGCCGGTGGAGGATTGTGTAGCGTTGTTGACACAGCTAACACGTGAAAATCGCGTAAAGCTGCAGTGGGTGCTGGGGCATAATGGATGGGGGTTGCCCCTTAGGCATACATATGGAACACATACTGAGGGCAGCGTAAAAGCAGAAAGAATACCCCTGTGTGAACCTTTGGAGAAGAACGCCAGGCATGTAGCATACGAGGACTGTGTTCCAAAGGCCCTCTGGCAAGCTTGGTGACACACTGAATAACCTAAACAGAACTCCGCTAAGAACCATGATAGGACTTTCAGCCAGCTACTGGTTCACCTGTACATCTTTGCGGCTTAGAGCAGGGCCGCTTTTTGTCAACTGCGGGGAAAATCAAGAAACTACTTTATTGCAAGGTCAAGAAGCTTGAGGGCCCTAGACGGGAAACAGTTTCTAAACTAGCAGGCCTAGCCTTAACTCCTACAGTCTTAGATTAGCGTTCGGTGAACACGACAAACTAACTAACTATGATGGTGTGGAATAGTACATCCTGTATTGATATTGAATCAGTTCTAACGATGACCATTGTATGACATCCAGAAATAAGATTTAATTGGAGAAATACAGTTGTTTGTGAATAGGCTCTAATCTGCCGTGTATCTAAAAATGTCAATAAGACTAATGGCCAGTTTCACCAGTTAACTTTTATTCGTTGATTAACTTTAACCACTGATTTAGGAATTGCATTTTTACATTGAAAACATTGAAAACGTTATTTTCATCCATAGAATAACTTAATTTGTAAAATAAGAGCTCATTTTCGATGTCAAAATGCAATTTCTAAATCAGTGGATAACGTTACTCAACGAACAACAGTTAACTGCCGCTGGTGAAACTGGCAATAGATCGTAGAATACAGATCTTAAATAATAAGTTCTAATGTGCATCGTTGAGATGCAGTCATGTATTTGTTTCGGTAAGAAACATCTTATATGACACTACTAAGTTCCAACCAGCATGATCTCAAACTCAATTCTCAACGTAATTAATACCAAAACGACAGTTCGGTTGTTAGTTTGATTTCGTTTTCAATAGGTTCAATTCGATATTCGATACGAATCAGTCACATTAAGAAACTTGAGATAAAGACGATTAGCTTCTTTCCCCCATTGCACACGTATTGAGCGCATTCCATGGAGAAACTTACAATAATACACAATGATTTTAGTGTATTATATTTCATATTTTGAAACAAAAAACACGATCCATTACGATTAGCATTTGATTATTTGACATAGTCACTGAAGAATTTAGACTATTCTCAAAGCTACTTGTTGTCGATGATTTCAGGGGCACGACGGAACCAGTACATTGTTTATCGATCTACGAGCAAGAGTTGATATCGGCAACTACTGCAAACCGCATTGGTGTTCACACCTCTGTAGAAGCTGCAGCTTCATTTTCTTCGACTAAATTACGATCCGACACTTTCAGAGGAGTTCTCACTGCGATGGCTGTACTTCCACTCAATAGACTTCTCCTACTAGGTGCCGATAACGGGGTAATCTCTCTCCTTTGTTGAAGTACAAGGTTTATAAAGTATAACGTACAGTATTTTCTGTTATCGGTAATCAATATCATGTAATACTATTTTATTAAAATCAAATATCTCCTATTATTCCAACTAATCTGTAATGCTGTCTTTAGAATGCATATGATGAATTTTATACATTTAGATCGAAATTATACATCGCGGTTTTGTCCTGTATACGACTTATCTGTATTTCTATGTATATATTGATACTTTTTTAAATAAAATATACCGCATAGATATGCCAGAAAATAATCTTGTGTTTGGGGTAAAGTTGTATGTTATTATATAGGGTGACCCAGAACCCACGGGCCACATTGAATGGGCATATTCCTTGTCGAATTCTAAGACTAAAATTCCTTTACGAAAACTCTCTAAGGCCAACTGTTTTCGAATTATTGAAAATCGCAATTGACCTATCAGAGCGTTTCTCCATAACCGTAACTATGGAGCGAATGACCCGGACGGCTAAAACTATGAAACGGTTGACGTGACGGCCAAAAATCATGGAGCGGACAGCCTGGACCGCTGAAACTATGAAGCAATTGACTAGAGAGACGCTCTAATTGGTCAATCGCGATTTCTGATAACTCGAGAACCGTTGGCCTCAGAGTTTTCGTAAAGAAACTTTCGTCTCAGAATTCGGCGAGGAATATGCCTATTTAATGTGGCCCGTGGGTTCTGGGTCACCCTGTATAATGGAGAGATGAAATCATATGACAAGCTTATAGCTTAGTCGTAGAATTTTTATTTGCTTCAATAACATAAAAACAAGATAAATTGAAGAAAAACCATTAGAGATACGAGAAGAATATACGATATTGACACGAAACTTGAAGGGTTCCGAAGGTAAGAGATAATGCTAATATTAGTTGATTGCTGAATTGTGGCAATTCCGAGATTTTTCAAGCAATTCGACGTGATTTTAAATAAGGAATATTTATTTAGGCGTTTTATTGTATAAATTATACAAAATTTTAGAATTGAAGTATAAAATTGACCGAAAAAAAAACAATTAAAAGTATAATGATATTATTATAGAAATAATAAAACAAAGATATTATCGGTCAAAAATGCAATACATACGGTTATTATTGTATACATTTTGTAACAATTTGTTTTTTAACGCCAATGAATGCTTCACGCACATGCGCGGAAGGTTTCCCAACGGGACAGTGGAACATCAGGCTGGATTTTCATGGACAGCAAGTTGCTGCCACTGCGCATGAAAATGAGTCTTGCAGCGGCAGCAAGTCACTGCTTGTCAAACGCCCGTGTCTCCGCCAACGGTTCTCATTTTTATTTATTCTAATTCTTAATATTTTAATGTTTAATAAGTTAATTCGGCGTTTGGGTTGATGGCGTTTCGAGTAAATGAAACCTCTCTCTCTCTCGCTCTCTCTCCTCTTACGACTTATGGCCGAATTAACTTATTAAACATTAAAATGTTAAGAATTAGAATAAACAGAAATGAGAACCGTTGGCGGAAACACGGGCATTCGACAAGCAGTGACTTGCTGCTGCTGCAGGACTCATTTTCATGCGCAGCGGCAGCAACTCGCTGCAGCAGCAAATTGTGTCCATGAAAATCCAGCCTCACTACTCGCAAGAGGGATAAATCGTTGATAAGCATTAATAAGGAAGAAGAAGAAGAAGTATAGTGTAATTAACGAAAGATTGAATGAAGTAAACGGCATTTGCTACAAGCCAACCCAACAGAATGGCTGCTTTAATAAAGAAAAGGGTACTTGCAGAGTTCAGTCAAAGCCAGGTGCGGTAAATTTTCAAACCTACTACACCATTATGTTCTTCCTAACCTTTACTTTGGAGGTTAGAATCCGGCAGTAAGCAAAACACATAACAGAAGCCAACAGAAACCCAAAATGAACAAAACGATAAACAAAAATATCTAAAAATATAAATTATTTGCCCCCTCAACACGCGTTTCAATCATTGTTATTTGGAACAAACTGCGTTGGCTTAGGTTAGGTTAGGTTCTACCGAAATGAACGAAACATCTTATGTTCCGGTGATGGTAATGAAGGGGCGTCTTTAACTTGAAAATATTTTTCATCACCTTTTTTCCAGGTGATAAACGAGCCACCGGCAAAAAAGATTCGATCTCTTCGCTTATCCTCGTCAGCGAGTAATAAAAACGGTAGCACAAGTAGTGACAGTAGTTCAGCATTAGCTTACATTGAGTTACTGGATAAATGCAAAGCTGGTAACGACGCGCTGCAACTTTTGCTACGTATATCTGATTCATTGGCTCAAGTGCAAGCAGAGGATGTTCCACTGGCAGCAAAGAGACTCGCCGAAAGATTCTCCAGTGAACCTGAAGCCGCAGTTAGAGCAAAGATATTATGGGTATTCGCAGAGTTAGGTGAAGTTGCCGAGGATGTGGCGGAGAAGGCACACATTGTTGAAGAGACCGTCAATCTATTGAAAAATGAGGAATCGCATAGGGTCAAAAGTCAAGGACTGGCCACTCTATTGAAATTAGGAAATTTCCATAGGTACACCAAGCGTGTTTGATTCGGACCGATATGAAGTTGGCCCCACAGTCTTCTGTCTCTTTCCTTCTTTCCGTACTCTATTCTTATATCTTTATAATGCAGGCACGGGTGATGTCAGCCCTCGCCTTTGGCTTCAAGCAGGGGCGTTCACTCCTAGCTCCCACCATACCCAATTGTGTCCGAGCTGGCAGGACTAATGTTCAACAACTTAATAAAATGAAAATCTCGAGAGCTGATAATTTTAATAATTTCAATAATTTCAATGCCATTCGTTGATAGAGAGTGCCACTAATGTCCTCTAGATTGCTAACATTTTCACCATAATAATAAAAAAACAAAATAACTATTGAAATCTAAAAACTGTTGATGTTCTGCTATAATGTTGCTATAGAATAGTCCTGCTGCCTGACAAGATTCGTTCCCATCCGCGAGCATTAGATTCGTTTGTTTTACACAAATCGGGCTGCACTGGACTGCATTGGGAGTTTTCGACTGGTGAATACTTGTCTAAGCTTTGAGGTGATTGGTTCAGTGCAGTCCAGTGCAGCCCAATTTGTGTAAAATGAACAAATCTATTGAATGACTGACTCCTGGCGTCGGGTAGACAACTTCACCTTGGCCTGCATTCACCTTGTTTCATCCCTTGTTACAGAATATACTATTTCAGCCAGTATTTCATTTTGTGAGATGGTCGTGAGACCTAGAATTGTTAACAAATTTTATGCCAACTCGTAGATTTTTTGAGGGATTCGTATTCATACAAAGCAGCATTATCATGAGAAATAAATGAATATAGAATTTAATACCTTTGAGAATAACGAGCATTAATAGCTTTTATGACTTACTGGTGAATGAGTTGGACTCTTTCAGGCTTACCTTGCTCACGTTTGCTTACTTTTTGTCATACCATTAATTTTCTCCTAAGAAAATTCACTCTTC
Source organism: Tenthredo notha (assembly GCA_914767705.2). Classification (NCBI taxonomy): domain Eukaryota; kingdom Metazoa; phylum Arthropoda; class Insecta; order Hymenoptera; family Tenthredinidae; genus Tenthredo; species Tenthredo notha. The sequence continues at coordinate 11,551,611 of OU611910.1, read as the reverse complement.
TGACTTTTTTGTTGATGACGTTGAATTTATTTTTCCTGATTTTATAGTATTTTGATATTTTTCTATTCAAAAATGTATTTCGAATGAAACAGACCGGAAAAGGAGAGCCCTGAACTGGTCCATCCGGACTTGTTTCTATAAAACGTCTGAATACAAAAAAACAGATCCATCGTGAAAATGATAATTGTGTTTTCAATTCCTGCTATTCTCATATACCAGGTTCTGATTATCTGTGTGTTAATCATTATTTTCATTCGACATTATCACTTCACACTATGTAAGATTTTTTATATTCAAAAGCATCAATTTTCTTCCATTACTTTCTCATATTTCCTATAACTAACCAACCCCAGGAGCCCTGCCTTTCGGCACTGATGCACAATTCTTGTCATAAAGGAAAAAGAGACAGTAGGCCACTTCTGGTATAATAGAACATAGATATAATGCGAATTTTCATACATACAACAATTTTGATTGAACAAAAATGTGAGGAACTGCAACAAATGGACTTCTTCATTTTAGAAGCGTGGCGTTGCAAGCAGCTCGCGATCACTTGCCAGACACTTGGCATGGAGTTCAAACTCGGTGCCTGTCTATAATCGGTCGTTTTCTGTCCGCCAATACTTCAGATGAAATGTTAACATTCGTCGGGAGTTACGCTCATTCACAGGACCCACGGGTCAGAGCTCAAGCCTTTGAAACGATGGCAGAATTGCATTTGCGAAGGGGATGTCGTTTACCTGCTAGTTTGTTTGCAGAAGCCTGCGAAGCTCTACGCGATGACTATGAGATCGTTCGTCGAGCTGTTTTGAAGCTTATATGGCTACTAGGAGCAGAGTATCCTGATAAGTAAAAAATCTACATATCGCTTAAAACTTAATCATTTTAAATCTTACAAACGTCCACTACCCAGCACTGTTATTCGAGATTGTATACAAGGTGTATCAGACCTCGCGACGAATTATTACAGGATAAATCTTGATCAAAAATGCGATCAAAATTTCCTCGGCTGATTTTTTCGAAAATGCGCGTCATTGACTGAAATTGAAATAATTATAACAGAAAACATATGCATTTAAAATAAAATCGGCTAAGGAAATTTCGATCCCATTTTTGATCAAGATTTACGCCGTAAAATATTCGTCGCGAGGTCTGATACACCCTGTATAGAATATTGCAAGGACTGATCACTAATTAAATCTGGTGTACATCTTTCCGTCAGCCTTGTGAATTCTTCGAAATCTCATAGTCTTATTTGGAATCTTGTCTAATATAGTGTCGCCCTAAAATGTCTTAAAAACTTCGAAATGAATATTGTGAAATTTTTTACCTTTCACGAAATCTTTGAAAACTGTGATGTTTTACAATCAATCACTTAATATGAACAACTGTGCTTCTTCACAGCATTATGGTCGGTGATGGCGAAGAGTTGCGTATGATAGATTGCGCGTTCTCAAAAATTTGTGGTCTGATGGGTGACTTGTCGCCTCGTGTGAGAGCTGCGGCAATGTCTTTATTGGGATCAATGAAGGGTGTTTCGCGCAGATTTGTCGAGCAAGCATTGGATAAAAAACAAAAAAGAGGCAGAGACGAGGGGCCCGAAGTTGAGGAAAGAAGTGGATCATGTGGCGCGTTTATTCACGGTCTGGAAGACGAATTCTTAGAAGTAAGTATCCAACCTATATCACATGTGTAATATAAACTTTGGCTTGTATATAATATTATTTTCTAGGTACGTACAGCAGCGGTAGAAGCTCTGTGCTCTCTGTCGCTTGAGCAGCCTAACATAGCTCGTACTTCCCTTGATTTCATGGTGGACATGTTTAACGATGAGATACAGGATGTGAGATTGAGAGCTATAGAGTCATTGCGTAAAATGTCTGCTAGTGTGACGCTCAGGGAAGATCAACTTGAAACGATACTCGGAGCCTTGGAAGATTTTTCTGGAGAAGTAAGAGAGGGACTGCATGCGACGTTGGCTACTAGTCGATTAGCCACTCGAAACTGTCTTCATATGTGTGTTAATCGTTTATTGGACAATCTCTCCCGATACCCTCAGGACAAAGAGAGCATTCGAGTCTGTTTAGCATCTCTAGGAGCTTCTCATCCATATCTTACTTTACCACTCGTGCCCCAACTGCTTGGACGTCATCCTTTTTTCGACACACCTGAGCCTGACGTTGACGAACCTTCTTGTATCCTTTGATATAACAAACTTTCGAAATCATTTACTTATTAAGAGAAGAATAGTATATTACATACCTAGGGCAGTAAAATAAGGAAGGTCCCAGATCACATGTAATTGTCGTCCGAGGCGAAGCCGAGGTCGACAGACATGTGATCTGAGGCTTTCTTATTTACTGCCCGAGGAGTGTATACGATTTTTCTCATCGACGGAGCCGAAAAGTGGCAACTTCGTTCCGCGTAGCGGGACGAAAGTTGTCGCTTTCGGCTCGGAGACGAGAAAAGGATTCTTTATCAATCACTCCTGAACTGAATTCAAAGGGTCCATACTAGGGTGCTTTTTTTGGAATGACTATTTTTTTTCTTTAACTTTAACTTTTCAGCTCTTAATTCCAATTCCAAGTACTCGCACTTTTCTTTTTAAGTTTTCCCATACTAAAAGCATGTAAACATTACTACTTTTTCTTTAGGCGCGCACAACTCAGCCGCATTTCAATGGATTGTTCTCATCCAAGACTCATTTGACAGAGAATTTAATGTTCTGCAAAAGTGCCCATGATAGTTTGATTTATTTGAAAATATGGAACTTGACATTTTGTTAGAATTTTATATTAAAAAAAATCGAAGTCCTTATATCTTTTGAAATACTGGTTTGAGAGACTTTATTTATCGGACTTTTTTGTAGAGAAATAAATTTCCTACACAATTGTCAAAAAGTTTTTTTCTCCAAGTCTAACTGTTTATTCGCCAACAGTGAGAAAGCAGAATTATGCATAAAATCGACTTTGAAGGCTCACACAGGTGTAGCGGTTGAAACCACAGCCAAGCTACCTGAGGCACTTTTGAAGAACACTAAATTCTCTGTAAAATGAGTCTTGGATGAGAACAATCCATCGAAATGCGGCTGAGTTGTGCGCGGCGAAAGAAAAAGTCGTAATGTTTACATGCTTTTAACATGGGAAAACTTAGAAAGAAGAGTGCGAGTACCTAGAATTGGAATTAAGAGGTAAAAATTGGACAGAATTCCTTTTTCGACGTCTACTACAAGATTTTCAATTGGGAGTTGAAAAAAAAAATAGTCGTTTCAAAAAAAGCACCCTAGTCCACACTGTGAGCGGTTGAAAGAATGTTGATATTAAAAAAAAAAAAAATTCATTACGTGAGAAATGTAAAAAAAAAAAATACCTCTGAAAAGAGAAATGTTCTCCAAATATGAGTTCTATAGATTAATTTTAAAATGGAGCTTAAGCCATGTTTAGAGCTTATTTTACAAATTGTACTTACTCTATTGTCCCGAGTATAAGTGGAGGTTTTTTTTTGTAACAAACATAACTCCGAAAACGCGCCCTCGACTTATATGCGGAGTCGACTTAAATTCGGGATAATATGCAGAATTGAACAGATTGCAAACGAGATTTTATGTGAAATTATTGAACATGGTGATAAAATAGATATTCGGAGTGGTGAGAGAGTGGAATCTAGGGATTTGCAGACAAATCGAGTGAAAAAAAATTTGAAACAGATGTAGGGTGCTAAACGGTTAATGGGGGGTCCAGTGAGCGAAGCCCCCCCCCCCCCCCCCCCCTCGACGCAAAAAGAAGAATCAGACTTTTGAATTAATTTAGAATAGCACTACAGACACTCGACGGACGAGACGAGCATACATAAACGCTGGACAAAAGTGAGGTAAGAACCGTTGCAGCATTCCATTAATTTATAATAGGGGAGAGCGGTCCTGAGTCAGCACTGCGGGTTGAGCCGGCACCATGGTGTTCCTCGGGGATGGCGTGCGTGTCGGCTAAATTATTTTGATCTTGCTGCTCTTTTGTTTTGTTTCTGTTATTTTTTTTTTTTTTGCATTTTCGGTATTTCTGCTCTATGGTCATGGGACGCAATTTCAAACGCGAGACACAAAAACACCATGGTGCCGGTTCAACCCGCAGTGCCGACTCAACCACTCTCCCCTAAAGAAAAGTGAATTAAAAATTAAACACATAAAATACAATTATACATCACTATTGGCGTTTTTTCGTGGGTGCACTAGTGCGCACTGAATGCGGTTTTATCTAGATTCCCTGTATTTTCATTGGTTGGAAACTAAGAAAATCGGACTCAGTGCGCATCGAGTGCACCCACGGAAAAACGGCATTATCTATAAATTCAAATCTACAAATTTAAAGCCCATCTCTACACGGAAAAAAAAGAATACGAATGGTTACTGTGGTACACACGAATCAACGAAATATATATGATAAAAGGTCTCAACATACTACTGGCTGGGGTTGTGATGAGAGAAGTTAGTTTTTAAACATGACTGAGTCCTATTTAACATAGTAACCATTGCTGTGTTACATACTACGTCGAAACATATGACTGGTTAGTATGTTCACAGTCACTGTTCGCTCATGAGATAATACAGATTGCTTTCGGCACCAGAGCTGTTACTTTATAAAATATGTCTAGATACTATGTTGAGAAACGGAAGTCTACTGTGGCAAACACTACTCATTCGTACTCAACATAGTAACCAGTCCTGTGTTGGAGGTATATAATATACATGGAGGTTAGAATTTGCGAGCGCTAGCGTCGTGAATAGGAGTCAGACATATGTGATCCATAGTAACAGTTCCTACTTAACACAGGACTGGTTACTATGTTGAGTACGAATGAGTAGTGTTTGCCACAGTAGACTTCCGTTTCTCAACATAGTATCTAGACATATTTTATAAAGTAACAGCTCTGGTGCCGAAAGCAATCTGTATTATCTCATGAGCGAACAGTGACTGTGAACATACTAACCAGTCATATGTTTCGACGTAGTATGTAACACAGCAATGGTTACTATGTTAAATAAGACTCAGTCATGTTTAAAAACTAACTTCTCTCATCACAACCCCAGCCAGTAGTATGTTGAGACCTTTTATCATATATGTTTCGTTGATTCGTGTGTACCACAGTAACCATTCGTATTCTTTTTTTTCCGTGATAGTCGCTTACCTCTTTTTGGTCAAAATGTGTCACATTTCGATTATTATCTGAGCCCCGGGGGTCAAAATCGCGAGAAAGGCCAACGCTGCGCAAATTCAAATTCAATTCCGAAGACATACGTCCAAAAAAATATTCGTTTCATGCGGAAATAGGGTCGACAGATGGTTTTTACATTATTCGAATGTTATCGAATTCGATTTCCTCTGCGAATTATGTAAAAACAATCTGCAGACTCTATTTTCGCACGAAACGAACATGTTTTCGGACATACGTGTTGGAATTGAATTTGAATTTGCGCAGCGTTGGCCTTTTTTGCGTTTTTGACGCCGGGGCTCGGATAATAAACGAAATGTGACACATTTCGAGTAAAAGGAGGTGGGCGACTAGGGATGGGCCTTAAGGGGGTTTCCCAGTCTGTAACTCCAGAAAGCGTGCATGTTTCTCGGAGCGTTGTGCCGTTAAGGGTTGTAGGAGGAAAAAAAATGAAAGAATATGTTTTGAAAGTGCGAAACTTAAGTTACATTTTGAAAAAAAAAAAGGTTGACAATATCATCAAAATTACGACCTTTATAGCCGTTGAAGTCATGATCTGCAAAAAGCAGCGTCGAAAACGGTAAACAAGATTGTAACCGAACAGAGTATCTGAAACCCAAAAACTAGGAGTCATTTTAATGGTCAAAGTACCATCTGAGCTTCTATGGAACCGATTTTCGATAAACCGAAATTCGGGTGAGTTGCGAATTTTTTAATCAAAAAACTTAGATTTTCTCGATTTTCACAACTGTTTTTGCAAATTAAAAATAAACCAAAAGACAGACGACAAATCCGTTCCATAGAAGCTTAGATGGTACCTTGACCATTAAAATGACTCCTTGTTTTTGGATTTCACATACTCCGTTCGGTTACAATCTTGTTTACCGTTTTCGACGCTGCTTTTTGCAGACCATGACTTCAATGATATTGTCAATCTTTTTCTTTCAAATTAAAGCTTGAGTTGCGCACTTTCGAAACATATTCTTTCATTCATTCTCCTTCTACAACCCTCAACGGCACAAAGCTTCGAAAAACAATTATAGTACATAATAGTAACATAATTAGGTAAATAAGCTAAAAAAACTGACTTGGGCTCCCTTCAAAAATGAATCTATAGAGTTTTATAATTGAAGAACATTTCTTTTTTAGCATGTATTAACATTTTTCACGTAATGGGAAAAAAACAAATAACGACTTTTTTTCAACCATCCTAGTACATACGCCTTGAATAGGAATCATTCTCAAGACTGGCATATGTTCAAATTTAGCCTTGAGAACCCGAGTCTCACAACTCCAAACTTTTAATTGATTATGCTTGAATAGACTAGCGAACTACTTTCATAAAACTGGATCTTTGAACAGAAATTCGAACATTTTGGCATTTAGAACATTGTTGGCATGTGCCAGTCCTTCAAGAAAATTCCTGTTAAATACCCTAGAGTCTTAAGAATCGAACGGTTTTTCGAGACCGACATTTATGATAAAATCACCTTATTTGGTATGAATAGATGCCAGTGTCTTGGTATTGATATTCAACGCAGCATTGCACTGTCCAAGTATGCCTGCACTATTCACAGAGCACGCTGCGAAGCATTACCATTATCTCAGAGACACGATGCCTCATCTTGTACCTAGACTGAGGCCCACTCCCACGCCACTTCCTAGCTCTGGCAAAGATGATATTGAGGATGATGAGACGAGAGATCGAAGAGGCAGAGAATTTTTGGAAAGAATGGTCGTTGGTGTGGAAAGAGCTAGGCCTGATGGTAGAGTTTATGCGCAATTGCTAGATGTAGCAGGGGCTGAATTAGACCGATTGGCAGAAATGGATTCTCGAATGGAAGGAGCTGCTAGATTTACTGGTCTCTATATTCGGTGTCTTCTTTTACTAAGATCAATTGTTCAGGAACTTTCATCTCCGCCAACTAGTCCATCACCAGCCATTGCTGGTTCGAATGCAACGAATAATGTTGCTCTATTACTTCAACATGCCCAAAAGTGAATATTTTTTCGAAATAACAACGAAACGCAATTGTTTACAAATCGATACCCACGTTCTAATATGTCGTAACCCACAAAATTTGAGAAATTGACTTTTTTTTTTAAATATAATGATAATGTTTCGTAGCCTATGTATAAGTTTTAGCGGTCAAATCGTTGATTTACTATTTTTAAATAAATATTCCAATTCGTAAAGTCCTATCTTTTTAATGGTAATAGTGAACCCCGTTTTCATCGCCTACTGAACATTTTTCCAAATGTGGGATACGACATATTAGAACGTGGGTATCGAAATGGGAAATTCCATGCCAACTGAATAAAGGTCTGCGCGCACTACACGGCGGCGAACAGCGGCGAACCGAAGGAAACAGTGGCTAATCATCAATTTTTTTTTTCAGGAAACATAATTATAACAATACTTTCTTGATGCTTTGGGTGATAGTCACTGTTTTTTTCGGTTCGCCGCCGTGTAGTGCGCGCAGACTTTAAACGATTGACTGTGCCATTTTTCATTTTCACTTAGGATATTTCCTGCAAAATACGATCTTGAGAACCTCGTCAACGAAGTTTCCATTATTTCCAGGCACCCTTCTCTAGCCTAATGAGCGTTCAGATCCATCTCAGAAACGCCCGACTTGATCTTTATGAACGAAAGAATGGAAGTGTTCGGCTTCTGATGTATACATTTTCATGCAAACTTCAGAGTTTGCGGAAATTTTCTTTTATTCTTTCTTGAGCATATTTTCTTTTTTATATTGATGTTTTAAGAGTTGAAATTCGGAATCTGTTATTGTAATACATATGGGGCTTTCCACGCCAACTCGACCAGTGTTAAACCCCGATCGTCTCGAAATCATCTCAGGTTTTTTTTTTCAACATTCTACTCAGTGAAAAATGCATCCAGATTTTTTTTTCAGATTTTTTCATTTAGCCGTTTATTATTTATACATTTTTGAATTCCATTGAGAAAGCCCGGTTTCAAAAATCTAAAATTTTTTTCAAAAATCCAATGGATGATCTAGAACAGCCCCCAGTTTCCAGAAATGCGGAAAGAATTCTTCTTCTATTTATTTTTACACCTTTTTCGAAATTTAGAAATTTCAAAACTGAAATTGACCTTGTCAAGAGATAAATTTGAGTCAAATCGTATGAGAAGAACCGTACGAGTGAGATCGTACGGATCAAATCGTAAGTGGCGGTATTTTTTTTTTCAGTTTTCAAAATTTTCAAATCACTAGCTAAGTGAAAAAAAAATTCTTTCCACATTTTTGAAAACTCGGGGCTGTTCTATGTCATCTACTGGATTTTTGAGAATTTTTTCAGATTTTTGAAAAAGGGCTTTTTTAATGGAATTCAGAAATCTATAAAAAATAAGCGGCTGAATGAAAAAATCTGGAAAAAAAATCTTGATGCGTTTTTCACTGAGTAGAATGTTGAAAAAAAAACCTGAGATGATTTCGAGATGGTTGGGATCTAACAATGGTCGAGTTGGAAAGCCCCATATACAATCTTGAACTTCTATAAAAACTCATTTTGAAACTTTAATTTCTCCCAGGATCGTTCACACGAAAAAATGTTACCTCGTCAGATATCAGTAGGAATGGAAAATACGTCACAGAAAAAAAAAGACAAAGAAAAAAACGTACTTCCACGCCGCATTTTGCGTGAAATTTTTAATTCTGAAGACCAAACTTTTTCATGTCTTAGTAACAGAAATTGAATGGGGCGTTCTTGAGATGGGTTTGAACGTTCATAGGCTGAATTCAAGAAGTTTTGGGTCGCATTATCACAGGAGAAATCCTGAATGAAACTGAAAAATGCCTTGGTCAATCGTTTATTGAGTTGACATGGGATACCCCATGTACAGATAAGGCTAACTTAGAGCTTCAAGATTCCATTGCTTTTGCAATAAGAAACGGGCTCTTTTCCACCTTATCTTAAGCTTTCTAACTGAAACTACCCAAACTTATTCAGCACAACAAAATTTCAGGCTTCAACGATTATTCACCGGCTTGGGTACAGAAGAGATCGCTCTGGCTAATGATATGCGTTTGAAAGCACTGGCAGTGGAATTGATACGCGTCACACGTGGTGCTACTGGAAGTGCTCTGCCTCTAGCTCGTCACTTTATTTCAGAAGCTGAAGCGCTTCCACCTGATTCTAGAAAACTACCGCCTTTCTCTGGAGCTTTAGTTTTACAACTTCCTTCCCTTGGAGAGGCAAAACCTGGAACATTAACTCGCCTTTTGATACCTTTATTACTATCACCCTCTACCCAAGTAGAGGAAAGGCTACCAAGGCCATCTACCATGACACGTGTTTGTCGAGCTATTATCGAAGAACCCAGAGGAGACGCGGACGCTGCGTTGAAATTTACCGGCGGCTTACTGTTAGGAATTCCTTTGACAGCAAAAATTCTCAATCTTCGAGACCCTGCAATGTTACGCATTAAACTACGCCATCCCGATCAGCAGATTCAACTACTACTTCCACGGCAATCTGACTTACGGTGTCAGGTAACGGAACGAAGCGATTACAGACTGAGGACTACCGTGCTTTTATCGCATCAAGTTTGGATGGAAGCTTGCAACGTTGAAGTCTCTTTGGCGTTACTCGTTCCCTCATCACCCCTCTGCACACATCCGCCGCTAGATGATCCGTGTGTTATTGATCTTTGCAAGCCTGTCAAGGTGTCGGTAGCACCAAAGCCAATTAAACGGGGTATCTGATTGGTGTTTGCTTTGTATTTAATATAATTAATAAACGTTTATGTTCTACATATCGAAAGACATGATTATTATTTGAAAAGCGGCTTCATGATTACATAAAATCTTACAGTATCAACTTCCTTAAAGACTATGTTGAATGAAAATATGATCAACGAAGTTCGTAGATATGGTGAAAACATTTTGCTACTTCAATTAGGTACATTTGAATGAAATTATTTTATCAATCTACATATGCACAAAACTTAAATCCGTTGAACGTCGAGAAACTTCCAAGTTCTTGAAGGCGTTCTCTAATGATGCCATTGTGGCAGAGATATGTTTAACCGAAACAATGTATTTATTACAATCCAATATTATGCAGTTCCATTATCTCCAACTTTGGAACGAGCTTTTCCTGAAGAAAAAAAACACAAAAACTTGATTAACTTGGTAAAAGTATCGACTTATCAAACGTGAATTAAGTGGGATATTACTTTGTATGTATTATTTCCATCGATATGCTCCAAGGAACACAACTCTACTGTCAACAATAGGCTGGTTCTTATTTGGGGACCGGTGGAATTTTGTCCGTGCCGCCCCCTAGATTGGTTCAAAATAAATTCAGAAAAACCTTGGCAAAACTTGAGCTTTCTAGCTCAACGAGAAAGCGTGCCGGTAAGCCGGTACTTTTTCCCGTCTAAAAAACATGGGATTTTTCAACAATTGAATACATTTTTTTTTTACGAGCCCATCGTTGATTGGAAAAATCTGTTACTCCGTTACTTTATAGTATTATAGTGTGTACGTTGGTGCACCTTTTTTAGGTCACCTCAAATCATGTTTCACAGACGACGATTTCGAAAAATTACAACTTCATCCATCCGAAAGGGCTCGTATCATTTTTTGATCATGATTTCCTATAGTCTGTAAAAAATTTGTACCAACTCACACATTATGATACTATAAAGTGACGAAGTGACAGATTTTTCCGATGAACGATGGGCTCGTGAAAAGAATATAAATGTATTCAGTTGGTTCAAAATCCCATGTTATTCAAACGGGAAAAAGTACGGGCTTACGGCACGCTTTCCCGTCGAGCTAGAAAGCTCGGGTTTTGCCGAGGTTTTTTTGAATTCATTTCCAACCAATCCAGGGGCACGGACAAAATTCCATCAACTCCCAAATGAGGACCACCCTAGTCAACAATGACATGGAATATTATTGAAATAATGAGCTCACCCTGAAAATGCTGGTGGTGGTGCTGCTGGTTCTGTTTGTTTTTGAGCTAGATTACCAAAAGTTAACCCTCCTTCCTGAGCAGCAAGGGTTTCGAAAGTACTACTTCCACTGCTTTCGCCAAATACTTTTTGCATTGATCCGCCACCGATCGCAGAAATGTTACCTTCACTTGGTGTTGTATTGAATCCACCAAATCCACCTACAATCACATATTTCTCTTTTACGGTACATACTGCCGAACTGCCGTGAGTTAAAGAGTTTTCGATAGATTTAGGTACACATGGCGAGGTTGATTCTGGCCCGGAAGTGACTGTTTGGTATATGATTTAACACGCCAACCCGATTACTTCCGGGCCAGAATCAACCTCGCCGGGTAATATGTCATACCAATACGAGGAATTTTGTTGCTAAATTGAGCCTCACTAACGGAATGCAGACGGGTGATTGGTGAAATAAGTTTCCACGAAACGAATGTGTATTCCTATAGCGCGCGCGTTTCCTGAATAGGTGAAAAAACACTAGTAGCGTTTTCGACTGGGGCTACACCGAGCTACACTGGAGTAGTGTGGCCATCTTCATCTCTTTTTTTTCTTTGAGGGAGAGAGAAACAAAGATGGCTACACTACACCAGTGTAGCCCCAGCTGAGAACGCTTTAAGTTTTGACGCCGCCATAATGGGCATTGTTCGTAGTGGACGACAGCAATGATGCGATGTTGATTTAATCATAATAAACATTACTGCTAATCTGAGTTGGAAATGACTAAGCCCGCACCCCAGTTTTATTTAAACTTTGATGAAATAAATCAATCCCGTGTTATGATTTGAATTGGGGTCTTGTCCCTGTTCAAAATACTAAGGTACAACTGAGGGATGGTGATGGTGGTAAATGAACGTTTATGTTTGTAAACTAATAGCTGTATCAAAATTAAATAGTTTATGTTCTATTTTGGTATGTCGAATGGTTTACGTCGTATGTAGGTATAAAGCCGAGATTACGATGAATTTAAAGGCCCGAACTGCCGCACCGAATACACGCTGCCGAATAGTGTGAACACATGAGTCCGCAGAAGGCCGGCGACGTATGCATTTGAATTTAACACATGTATTCTAAAGGATTTTTTCCCTCCTTTTACGTAAAAGTATCCATTTATTCGAAACAGAGCCCATGACCGTGAAAATTCGATTAAGGTTAGGTTAATCCATTGATGACTTATCGCCAGAATATGGCATGTAGTTGAGACCAAACGAAAATTCGATAAAAAATTTCAATTACATTTGTTACACCATAAAATTAGCGTAGATACGATAAGAAAACTACCCACTTTCTTTCTTTGGGCTGCTTGCTCTTACCCTTGGCGTGCAGAAAGCAACTTCAATTCACGGTAAAATGTCGAGAAAAACGAGACGGGCCGATTCATGTCTAATTATTAGTAGAAACATAATACATATTGCTGAAAATCGTACCTGATCGTTCTTGCATATGATTCAATGATTATACCGTGAAGAAACGTGGAAAGAGCTGTTTCTAAGCGCGCAGGCGCTGATTCATTCGAATATCGTTGGCCGGCAGAATCGCGCTAGCAACTCTACTAACTTTTCAATAATATCCCTTGTTCTGTTGTGTGCTAGATTCACACCCATAGACTTAAAGAGATGGACTGCGCGCTCTTATGTGCTGGCTGAAGCTTATATTGAAGGACAGCAACAGCGCCCGAGAGATTCTTTCTTTCTCGCACTGCGTAAGGAGTGGGGGTCTACAGCGAGTAAGGGGAACGACTCCACACTATACTAAACCTGACATAACAGGGATGCTGTTTACCCCACCAACTCAACGACTAGAAAAAGACAGAATCTCTCTAGCTATCGCACTCTCTTTCTAATGAGTTCTTCACGTCCTCTTATGGTATCGCGCGGTCTATCTCTATAAGTCTATGTTCACACCAAACATAACCTATTCCTGCCACCTTCTGCCGCTATTTGTATGTGACAACAATCGAAAACAAATAGCAGACGGACTCTAGGGATATTCGTGGTAAGTCTGAAATTCGCGGCCCTCGTAATATTCAAATAAATCAGCGCCTGTGCGCTTGGAACCAGCACTTTCCACGTTTCCTCACGGTTTATAAACTAAGCATCATGATTGCCGGTCTACCCCCAGCATGACCTGCCATTCCCAGACGCCTAGTTCGATTCACTTGAAATTTGTACCAGGGCTAGTCCAAAGTGTTTTCAACTCGGGCCCGAAACTGCTTTTCTGTATCTGCAAGGGCTGCGATGTGGCACTCCGAAAAACAATTCTCTGCACAGGAAACACAAACGTGGTTCCGAATCGTTTTTACGGTTCAGTGATGGAAGCGGACGGGATGAATAGGCGAGGGTATGTGGTTCAGCAGTGAAGTGAATCGTCTGGGTCGACCAAAAGTGGTTCAAACATTTTTTGGGCCTAAAATCGGTGTTGGAACCCGATGCCACGAACCTATGACTTTGATTCTACGCAGAGGGTTGTCTTTCGCAGTGCCGCATCGCAACCCTTGAAGATACAGAAAAGCGGCTTCGGCCCCGATTTTGAGCGCTCCCAATGGCAACCGACTATGCCCAAGACTAGAATTTTAGTCTTAGAATTCGACAAAGAATATGCCCATGCAATGTGGCCCGTGGGTTCTGGGTCACCCTGTATTACCTCGTATGATATTTTTTCAATTTTTTTATTGTACTTGGTGCGAGACTCTACCGAGTCTCATGATAAATTAGTGAATTGCTAGCAGTTAATGTCAATTTCTGTTTATATGCAACATTATTAGGTTATCTCACTCTGACAGTTATTTCTAACCCAACGAGTCTGTAGATAAGGTCGTACGACAGCGTTGGCAGTTTCGGAAAAAAACTGAATTGCCTACTTATATTTATTCAGAATTTTTCGATATAGTATGCGTCAAATTTCATTTTACGCACACTGTATCGAAAAATATCGTTTGAAACTGGTGCGTTAAATTGTTACGCACTTGTTGCATAATATACTACATATTTCTGTACGGAGAGATTAAAGGTGCCTTTTCATTTGACGCTCGACGCTACAAAACGCGTTCCTTTTGTCATCACATGACCTCAATATTTGACGCTGGCGTTTTGACGCTTTGACGCGCCATGAGCGTTTCATCTGTTATCACGTGACTTTATTTATTTTTCGGGTTGACGGTGGCGTCAATGAAGTCAGGTGATAACAAATAAATAGGAGATGTCTTAAATATTAAGAATGCATACGATGTTATAGAAATATCCGAAACAAATTACAAGTCTCATTATCACACTAATATCATTAAAGATTTTAACCCGATCAGACGAGACAGAAAGGATGGTTCCGGAAGAGGGGGGTTATTACTATATATACGGAATAATATCCAATATTTAAAAATTGAGTTGAAAATAAATACCCCTAGTGGAATAGAAGTAATAGGAGTCAAAATATTCAAAAAGGGAAGTATAGTTCATATATTTCAAATTTACATTTTCACTGGTATGACACTAAGAAAAATTGCTCTTAAATTAATTATGGAAGAAATGATGATCCTCGAAAATACTATTCTAATGGGAGATTTTAATGCTCAATCCGCCTCATGGGGAAGTGAGATTTACAACCCCAGGGGTAAAATAATGGAGAAAATCACTAAAGAACTTGGCATAATAGTATTAAACAATGGAAAATCAACGAGGCTAGTCCCAGGTTCAATAAAGAAAAGTGTCCCGGATTTAGTTTTGGCATCTCTGGACATAGCGGGATCTTTGACCTGGGACGTAGTAAATGACTCGATGGGTAGTGATCATCGGGAGATGATAATAAATAAGTTAAATTTAATTAGTAAACCAGCTAGATCAAATCTTAAAACAAATAAAGTGGATTGGAAAAAATTAGCTATGCTTCTTGAAAAAGATTTTAGCGAGGATAAATTCCAATTCAAAGAAACAAACTTTCTTGATACATATGATCAATTTGAAAACTTTATAATCACGGGACTTCTAAACTGCGAAGCTACTCAAAACTCTGGAGAAAATAACAAGGGCAAATCTCCAATGCCGGCCTTATGGTGGAACAGGGAGTGTAGTGAGGTTATAAATAAAAGGCGACTAGCTCAATGGGATTATCAAAATGATTGCACTCTGGTAAAATGGGGAACTTTTTGCAAACTAAAGACTGAAGCGAGGAAAATAATTAAAAAAGCGAAGGAAAGAGGTTTTAAAGAATTCTGTGCAAGTCTATCTCCAAATATGCCAATTGGTTAAGTATGGGAAAGACTGAAAGGGTTTAAAAAAAGGTTCAACTCTCCTACGGTTGAGTCAATAAATTCACACGTGATCATAGACGACCCTAAATTAAAGATAGCTTTAAATAAAATTACGGGAGGTTATGATCATCCAACAGATACTGAAGAGTTTATGGTATCCCAAGTAATTGAGAATGATCTAAATATCGAATCAGCATTAGAACCAAATAACGAGTTGCTAGAAACGATAAAGGTGGAAGAAGTATCTAGTGCTATTAAAAACAGTAAAACAAAGTCCGCACCAGGAATAGACAATATCTCTTATAAAGTCTTAAAATCATTCTCACCCACAATGATAGCAAGGCTTACAAAATTTTACAATTACGTTTTGGATCTAGGGAAAGTCCCTGAGAAATGGAAGGAATATATTGTTTGCTTAATCCCCAAACCAAAAAATAAAGGATACAGACCGATAGCTCTGTCTTGTGTCATGATGAAAATTTTGGAAAGAGTCATAAACAATAGAATACTATGGTATATCGAAAGATCGGAAATGCTACCGGACAGTTTTTATGGGTTTAGATATGGGAGGTCTTGTAATAATTGCCTATCAATATTAAAATCAAAGCTAGAAACCTACAAAGCCCAAGGAAAGTATGCGGGGGTAGTATTTCTGGATCTCGAAGGTGCATATGACAAGGTCGATATCGAAAAATTAAGTCAAATATTATTACAAAATGGAATAGGGAGAAAATGAGTTCAGTTTATAAATCAGGCCTTTGGCAAACGGACAATACACGCGTACAGTCGAGGAAATTTTATTGATACTTTAATCACAAGCAAAGGTTTGCCTCAAGGCTCAATCTTGAGTCCCTTACTTTTTAATATAATATATCGCTAAAGTAACTCATGAAATTTCTTCAATGACATCAAATATATCATTTGCCGATGTTTTAACATTCATAGTCGCGGCAACTACCATTTCAGATGTAACAAAAGTATTGTCCGAGGATATTTCCAGGTTGGACATATATTTTAAGAAACTAGAACTTAAGATATCTATCTCCAGATCTAAATTTTTATTGTTCCCAAAAAAGAATACTAAGATTTTAAAATCTAAATTCAATCTGAAAGTGAACGATGACGTAATATGGAATGATACCTCCACGAAGTATCTGGGGGTAATGTGGGACATTAAAATGGACTGGGAGGTTCATATAAAGTTCTTAGTGGATAAAACAACAAAGATGAGCATGCTCAAGTTTATTTCGGCTTTTATGTGGGGCTCTCATCCACTGACTATGAGAACCTTTTATATTTCCTTAATTAGACCTAATTTGGAATGGGGATACAGTGTCTTTGCTGACGCAAAAAAAAAACTCCTCTATAAATTAGAGGTAATTCAAAATAATGCTCTACGTATTTTATCTGGATGTTTTACATCTACTCCTATTAACTCTATCTTACACCTAAATGGAATAGTACCGTTAAGTATCAGAAGAGGCTTCCTTATGAGTAAAAACTTATTAAAGAATCACGAACTAGGGATTAAGGGTATTGGTGCAGTGTTAAAAGAACTTGAAGAAACTTATTCTGAAGAAGAAATCGAATCAGAGGATAGACTACCATTCATTGTTAAATGTTGGAAAAGCGTTAAAAAAAATCAAGTATGTGAGAGGTTCTGATAAAATAGCTACTTTCTCAATCCCTTATTCTGCCCTTTTCCTATCCGATAGGGCGGATGGGGATGGAGGGAGGGAAATTCAAAAAGACCCATCACCTGATAAAAAGTTTATGGAGTTGATTAGAAAAGAATATAGGAATTCGAGTGCCTATTCACGGATTCCTCTAAAGACGAAAAAAATAATTTAGCTGGCTACGGGATATGGTCGAAGGACCTTAAACTTAATATTTGTGAGGGAGTCAATAGCAAGTTAAGTATTTTTTCAATAGAAGCTTCAGCAATATCAGAAGCTCTGGAAGAACTAATTAAACAAAATAAACAAGGAAAATACCTAATCTGTACTGATTCCCGAAGTGTTGTGAATAACCTGTGCAATGATGGTTTGAATAGTAAAATGCACTTCATCTTCAGAGATATTAGGGGTAAAATTATAAACTTAATTTAACAAGGTAAGCAGTGCTCGATTTTTTGGATACCGGGTCATCTTGGAATCCAGGGAAACGAAGAAGCAGACAAATTGGCAAAATTAGGAGGGAATTTAGACTCCTCTAAATTAATAAAACTGGATATTACAGATGTATACCCAGAATTAAGGCATACAATGATTGAAGTTACATACAAAGAAATGGAGGAATATGGTGATGTAAACTATAGAAAAGGCAGGCTATATTACGATAATGCTCCCAAGTTTAGCTTGTCTCCATGGTACTCCATAGAGGATTTGAATAGAATCGAAATAGTAATTTCAAACAGAATTATGTCAGGTCATCTAAATCTCAATGAACACTTATATAAAATCAATCTCTCACCCAGTAGTTACTGTGAATGCCAATTGGAGGAGGAGAATATGAATCACATTATTTGGTCATGTCCTATCTGGGACAATCCGGATGGGGAGAGATTAATCGGGTTTTTGGCTCAAAAAGGAGTAAATAAAGCCGATAATTTTAGTGCCAACTTTATCAGACTGGCTGAAATAAGAAAACCAGTAATAGATTTCATGATTGATAACAATATAAAAATCTGGAAGAACTTAAAAGGTTTTAAAAAGTAGAAGAGCTGTAGGGTTAGGGGGAAAAAAAATAAGGGAATTATTAATTATCCGTGGTAAATAACGTAAATAAAGTTAATAATTTTGAATCTTTAAGGATAGCGACTACATGCCCTAACGGGCGATAAGTCATAAAAGGAAGAAGAAGAAGGTGATAACAAATGAAACGAGCGTTGATCGTCAAAGCGTCAAAACGCCAGGGTCAAATGAAAAGGCACTTTAAGATGTCACAGTAGTGGCATGTCCTATATATATTTTGTAACGTCAGAATCGTGAAATACGAGGAATTTCATCGACAAATTGAGCCCAAACGGGGAAACGAATTCCATGGGAATTATTTTCTTATAGAAGCCTAAATTAATCTGTAGGGCGCGTGCTTAGTGATTTTCAGCGTAAATTACCTAGTAATGTGTATTTCGAAAAAAATAAAAACGACAGGACGTTTATACATATCCAGCTTGGCGGCATCAGAATCTGGCCATTACCGACTCGTCTTTTTTTTCGCCGCATCCAGATTAAAACGTCTATCACTCAATACAGGGAGCAAGCTCCCTGTAGAAATACATACTTGTTCCAGGAAAACTTATTTCACCTATCTGCGTCCCGTAAATAAGGCTCAATTTGTGAACGAAATTCCTCGTATTTGACGTCTCGGTATGACATATATCTATCGAAAATCTGTGAGTTGACGGCAGGTTCTGTGGCACCCTAAAGCAATCGTTTCCACTTAGTTAAAGCCAACTCGGCACACTTCAGGTTTTTTGTCTGTTTATTGCAGGCCGGCCATCTGGATTTTTTTCTCTGGTTGAATTGATTGGCTTTCGGAAGACATCGATTCGAACGAAAAAAAAAAAAAGTGTATGGCCAGCCTGCAATGAACAGACGAAAAACCTGGGGTGCGCCGCTTTGGCGGTGATCGAGTGGAATTGCTTCAATCTCTCTGTATAATTAGCAATAGGCAGAGGCTTACCTGTCGGTTGTGAAGCAACGGGAAACGAGCTAGTCGCAAATCCGCCCCCTCCAAATATCGGTTTTGCTGCTCCAAAAATATTTCCAAACTCTGGTTTGGCACCGAAAATTGATGTTTGTCCAAATGCTGGCACAGTAGCAGTAGGTATTGAGGTGGCTGCTCCTATATTAGTTGCAGGAGTGGGACTAGCTGTGCCGCCAAATATTGATTGATTTGGGGAAACGGGTGGAACTGGACCGAAGACAGATGCAGTAGTTGGACTTGAGGTCGTGCCACCAAATGTTGATGTAGATTGTGAACTTCCAGCGGTTTCACCGAAAATTGATGATCTTGAAGACCCAGTACTACCACCGCCAAAAAGAGATGGTGTTGCGGAACTAGTTGGAACTCCACCAAAGACAAACGGTTTAGAATCTGGAGGTCTGCCAAACCCAGAAGCTGGCGGGGATGTGACAGAATCTCCAGCAAATATCGGCGATTTTATGGGGCTGGTAGTGGGTTCACCAAAAACTCGTGTTGGCGAGTTAGGGGCTCCTCCTAAAGCAGACGCATTTGAATTCCCACCAAATAATGACGCAGTGTTAGAATTACCGGCAATATTTCCGAAAACAGAAGTAGCCGATGAATTGTCAGGGCTTTCAAATCCTGATGCAGCTGGTATTTCACCACCAATAGGCTTTACAGGACTTCTAGCAGAGCTACCAAAAGTGGATGCAGGTAGGCTGGTAGTACCGCCGCCAAAAATTTGTGGCTTTACTGAGGAAGTTGTAGCACCTCCACCGAACGCAGTTGCTGTGCTATCACTTGCAGCAGACCCGCTGAATATTGAGGAAAAACCAGAATTTCCAAAAATTGTGCCCGGCAATTTGTCCTTAGCGGTACTCGAAGCCCCGCCGAAAATTGAGCCAGATGGAGGGCTTTCAGTGGATCCGAAAAAGCTATTGCTGACTATCGTCGTTGCTGGTGTTAAATTTTCAACTGGAGTATTAGAAGGGGCCTGAAGGTTCAAACCCATAGCTGATAAGTCTAATGATTGCGCTGCACTAGATGGTGGGCTGGAAGTTGGTTGAGAAGCGAAAGAAAACGTTGAACTAGTCGCGGGCTTAGATGCAAATGAAAAGTTCTGTAGGGGTGAAGCTTTCACACTTGTTGAGGCCGTTGTCACTGCTGGAGTCGATGTCTTCGACGAAGTACCCGGATACCCGGGAAGTTGACTAGCAAGTGGTTGAACTGATGATAAAAAGCTGAAGCTCGTTTCAGGGTTTGTTTGCAGTGGCGAACGCGGACTTACCACAGCAGTGATTGGTGGGGATGAAATAGTGGGTGATATTCCCATTGGTAATGGAAGGATCGGTGGTATGTCAGTTTTAACACCGTCAGAGTTCAATGAAGAGGTATCAATTTTAGAGAATGGCTTAGCAGTAAATGACGCTGTCACCCCAGATGGTGTTAAAGCAGGTGTTAATAACGGTGGGTTCAAATTTCCAGGTGCATTCAAAGTGAAAGCGGATACTTCAGATATTGGTACAGCCTTGATTCCACTAGGAATAGCGGATGCGGGCCTAACTCCCTGCGGAGTCCCAAACAATGGAACAGATATTGGCTTATTCTGTCTGGGCTGTCCCAGTGTTGTTCGAGTTTGAGCTGTCAGCGAGGCGGCAGCAGCTCGTGCCTTGCTATCGACTTGCGGTATTTTAATTATTTGGGCAGAAACAGGAGTTGTGTTTAATGCAGTTGGTCTACTCTGGACATTACTATTAGGCTGTACACTGGTCAATCCAATATTGGCTATAATTCGGTCTAAAGATGCTAAAGGACTTCTCGCGGCTTGGACAGATAGGTTTGCAGGGACTGTCACTTGTTGCGGTTTTGGTTCAGACTTTGATTTGACTTTTTGCTCCTGCACTTGATTAATTGGACTTGAAATAGCCAGAGATGAGAGTGTTTCCTTCAAACGATCGTGCATTGGAGAAGGAGTTGCTGCCTTAATAACCTTGGTGGTAGATCGGCTCAATAGATTTCTCAATTGGCTCTGTTTCTCCCGACTGAAGCTACAGTTTCGACTCGCTATCGTTTTACATTTCTGTTCTATAGCTCCGTTGGTATGACTAATACTAGGTGACATCAAAGAGAACAAAGACATGTCAGCCATAGATTTGTTTATCGAATGGGTAATATCACCACGTGTAAGAGCCTTCCACTTCTTAACTAGAGTTTGAACGTTCTTCTTCTCTTTGGTAATAATTTGCGCATGCCGGAGCATATTCTGATAGACAAATTCTAGCCTGGGTACTCTCATTTTAGTTTTTTCCTTATTTATGTGCTCAAGCCACTGGTGATCTAAAGCTCGCATAGCTTGTTCCAATTGAGATTGCATGTAATACAACTGACTTATCAACTCTTTTGCCTTATTAATATCCCCATGACTTTGAGGGTTATTTGAGGAGTCCAAAGAGCATCTGGATTTTGTTTCTTCAAGCCAAGCAAAAGTCTGTAGTAACAAATTCTTCAGACAACTAATATCGCTGGTAAGACTAGCAGTAGTCTCTCGCAAATCCATCAGAAATCTCTCCATCTTCTCAGATTTCTCAATGAGTTGGCTTCGTTCAGTTGCAGAGCCAATATCCACCATTAGTATCTCTCTACGATTCTTTAGCTCCTTTTCAAACAAACTGCATTCTTCTTGATACGTTGAGATGCATATATTGCTATCTATGCCAATTTTTTCTGGCTGATTCACTTCTTTACTAGGTGCTATTACTGCCTCGACTTTTGATGTCGTTTCAGTGTTCTCTACCTGTCGGTTTGTCACATTCAGCTCAACTTGAGGCTGCGGAATAGGAACTTGGGGAGTGTCTCCGAACAAACTGGCAGTTACAGTTGTCTTAGGTCCATTCTGACTTGTATCTATCTGTTTTGGTCGCGGCGTGCTAGTGACTCCGCCGATTAGGTTAAAGGATATTTCAGTAGGCGGAAGACTCATACGCGGCTGGCTAGACGATGGGACAATTTCAGTTGGGGGAGAGCAGATTGGCGGAGTACCAGGAATCAAATTTACCATATGGAAGTTGCATAGCACTCCTGACGTTCCAAGAATGTGAAGTATGGGAACAGGATGGGGAAGAGTCGAGCCCTCGCCACCCAAGAGCAGCTTGTTAACCGATGTTCTATCCACCGCTAACCCAACGGGATAACTTTCACGAACGGGACCACTGGTACGAACAAGGGGCAGCTGGGCTCTTTCGCTGTCGACTAATTGCCATTGTTCCCAAGTTGTTCCACTGTCCCGAGAACCCAGGACGGCGACTTCACTGCTAGTACTGCTAGCTGCGACGATTATTCCCCATTCAGGAACATGTTCAAAGTAGTAACGCAAGCCACTCTCTTCGCCTTCGACACTAGGCGAGCCATAAGTTATGTCTTCGTAAGATGTGAAGGTAGCGTTAACTTCGCCTTTTGGCGCGTCGATAATGAGGACATTTACCCGCGAATTTTGGCGATCTGAGTACGCCGCGCAAAATTGGTAGTTGCTTATCCATAAAAGAGCGATTATACTTCCAATGCTGGGATTTGGACCTGTGATACTTCTGGCTACCTTCAGCTCTGGTTTTAACTGCAATAAATTTCCGTTTTTACACCCGACTACCAACTGCTTTCCTTTTGGACTCCAAGCGACACAGAGAACCTCGACTTTTTCTAACTTTCCCAAGATCGATAGGACTGGCGGAGTCTTGTCTGTTGTTATGCTGAAGCTATCTATAATATAGTCACTTGTTATTGTACACAAAGCTCCAGGAATGCAGGGATTCCAACGGAGATCTAAGACGTAAGCGTTTTCTGTTGATGATAGTCTGATCTCGCGTAACAGCTCCAGATTCTGAAAGTAGATGCGAAAACGGATCGTTTTTAAGAATTCTATTGTTCATAAATTGCAGGGTTACTCAACGGATAAATTATCAATTTGAAGAAGCATGGGAGATACAGTGGAGTCCCGGTTATCCGGACTCATCTTTTATAGCCCTTTGTAGTCGATTACAAGTTATTTTCAGCCAAACTAATATTGTAATAAATTGTACAACGTTATAATCGTATAATGCGCGTATGTATTTTTTTACGTTATGTATGTTTAATACTGCAAATAGAAATATGTATCATCAACCTTTAGAGCGTACGGCTTCAAAAACACACGTTTAGTGTACCCCACGGTCTATCAGACCGCTATTCTTTTTAAATCGTGTTTCTTGTTGATTTGAGTCTACAAATCGATATTTATTTTAACTCACGGGTCAAATCATGTTGATTCTAAATAAGAGTTGAACAAGGAGGGGTCAGACGCGGAAGGGTTATACGAGGAAGGGTCAACCGAAAAAGGATCAAATGTGAAGGGGAAAATGTATTTCCCGTTGATTTAAGTCTATAAATCGATACTTATTGTATCTCAAGGGTCAAATCATGTACATGAAAACTGAGGGTCAAACGAGAAAAGGTTAGATGCAGATGGGTCAAACGAGGAAGACTGATATTTTAGAGAGTTTACTGACACTTACTGTACAGGTCGGTCTGACAGACCACCACGGTTTTATATCGGGTAGTTTTGTCGATTCTGCAACGACGGGGAAAAAATCAAAAACACTTGGGATCGATTGGAATCAATGAAATATGAAGATACTAGGAGTTTGGAATATTTTTCTTGAGTTTATAAATAGTTATACACTTTGAAAGTTTCGATAGTGGTCCCACAGACCGACAGTACACTCTAAAGGTTAAAATAAGTCCGGATGATCGGTTTTCTACTGTGCAATCAGCATCAAAACAATAAGACGAACAAACACCTGGCTCATTAGTTTTTAATAATGATACTCAGGCAGTCTCAGGGAATATACATGAATCTTGAAAATACTAACGATTATGAAAAATTGTGAAAAAAAAAGTTTACAAGTACACAATGATTGAAAACTTACTTATTTTCAATGCGATTTTCAAAATTTTACCGTTTCTTTCACTGGGTATTAAGTTAGTTAATCCATTAATGACTAATTGATTTTACGGCATGTAGTCGATCCACTGAGTATTGAAATCTCTCTGAAGGCTAGTTTCGCCATAGATATAAGATTAGTAGATTGGACAAGATCCCGGCTAAAAACAGTGTCGCGAGACGAATGTAGACGGCGCAGCAATCGGAAGGGCTTTTTTTAGGCTACCTTATCGGCGTAAAATTAAAATGTCATGTTTGTAGCATAGTATGAGCTGAATAACAGCTAAGAGTTGAGCTGCGGCATATGCGGTCACCCTCAAAATAATACATATGGGGCATTCCATGCCAAATCGACCTGGTCCTGACCCTCGACCTCTCACATCTGGCCTGCGATCTTTTGTATCATTCACCCGACTCTAAATAGGGATCAAAAATTTTTTCAAATTTTTCAAAACAAATTTGAGCGCGCCATGAATTTTTACAGTTTTTTTTTTTTAACACCTCGATGGCCATGATCGAAAAATCTGAGAAATTTTCAAAAATTCACCGTCAGAAATGAAGATTTTTCAACCAAAAAAACAGATTGAAGCGAAAGTCCAGACATTATGAATTTTGGATAAAAAATTTTCATTTCTGACACAGAATTTTTTTAGCATTTCTTCAGATTTTTCGATCACCGCCATCAAAGTGTTGAAAAAAAAAACATTGCAAATTCATAACGCACTCAAGTTTATTGGGAAAAATCCGAAATAATTGTGATCGCTATTCAGAGTCAGAAGAATGATATAAAAAATCGCGGACCAGATCTGAGAGGTCGAGGGTTAGGACCAGGTCGATTTGGCATGAAATGCTCCACGTATATTAGGGTGTCCCTTATTTTCATCATTTTTCGCAATTTCACAGCACGCCCCCTAGATCGATTCTTCGTTTGAAAAAATGAATTTTGGCGCCAAAAAAATGTTTTATCTCGGTATTAACACGTGCGTGCAAGCACGAGATTTTTCGAAATACCCCACCATATGTCAGATATAAGTATTTTGCCATGTAAATACATCGTCCTTCAACAACATCCTACATTTTATACCCGGAAAAATTTAACTTGTGATGTTGAAAAAAATTATCATTGAAAATCTAGAGATGTCCCTTGTTATTTGCATTGAAAAAATCTCGTGCTCGCACGCACGTGTCAACATTGAGATAAAACATTTTTTTTTTTTTTTTTGGGCAAAATTCATTTTTTGGAATGAAGAATTGATCT
Source organism: Tenthredo notha (assembly GCA_914767705.2). NCBI lineage: Eukaryota > Metazoa > Arthropoda > Insecta > Hymenoptera > Tenthredinidae > Tenthredo > Tenthredo notha. Next base: position 11,526,260 of record OU611910.1, on the reverse strand, counting down.
AGGGGGCGTGCTCCGAAATTGCGGAAAATGATAAAAATAAGGGACACCCTATAGTATATTGTGCACCAAGGGCGTAAAGTGGGCTTTTTAGGACCGAGTGTGGATTTTGCAGCAGGAGTCAGAGGCGAGCTAGCATGAGTCGAAGACGAGTGCATCAGCGAGCCGAAGACGAGTACTGCAACCATACAAGGTCAAAAAGCCCACTTAGCCTTTGGTACACATCATATTTTTCGCAACAGCACGATTTTCGCGTTTTTTCTTCATTGATGATAATTCTCTCGAAAATATTGAAAAATGATTTAGCGGGCGTTTCCAGTTTATTATTGCCCGCTTATGCTCGGGTAATAAACTGGAAACGCCCGCTAAATCATTTTTCAATATTTTCGAGAAAATTATCATTAATGAAGAAAAAACACGAATCGTGCTGTTACGAAAAATATGATGTGTACCAAAGGCTAAGTGGACTTTTTGACCTTGTATGGTTGCAGTACTCGTCTTCGGCTCGCAGATGCACACTGCTCGACGTAGCGGGCGTTTTAATTTTTTTTTGCCCGCTTGGCTGAAAACTGTCACTTTACGCCCGCTTAGTGGGTCAAAAAAACGCGAGAAGCGTGCATGTGTTACAAAAAAATATATATATGAGTCCACCAATTACCTGTGAATGATTCGTGGCGAAAATTTCGATTTGTCTGCAATTTTAATATTTTATCTAATAGTATGTACTGTGATGTGAAAATCCCCCAAGTTTCAGACCCCGAAACCGTTCACCATAGATATCGTTCACTTTTACATTCGAATTCGTATCATGCCCGTATCATGGGAAAAAATTACCCAATATGTTTTTTAAGTAAAAAAAAAAAAAATTGAAAAAGACATGATCACCCTGTTAGCAAGAAAAAAAAATTTTTTGTAACACATGCGCAATTTTCGCGTTTTTTTAACCCGTTAAGCGGGTGTAAAGTGGCAGTTTTCAGACGAGCGGGCAAAAAAATAAATAAAAACGCCCGCTCCGTCGAGCAGCGGGCGTTTTCAGTTTATTATTGCCCGTAAATTATTTTGTAATATTTTCGAGAAAATCATCGGCAATGAAGAAAATACGTGAAAATCGTGCTGTTACAAAAAATATGGTGTGTACCAAAGGCTAAGTGGGCTTTTTGACCTTGTGTAGTTGCAGTGCTCGTCTTCCGCTCGCAGATGCACTCGTCTTCGACTCGTGCTAGCTCGCCTCTGACTCGTACTGCAAACGCCACACTCGGTATAAAAAGGCCCACTTTACGCCCTTGGTACACAATATATTAATATATGCCGCTAGCCCAAACGAGCGCATTGCATTTGTAAGGTATACATTACATTGTATGTAGCTGTAGTATAATGTCAGCGCGTCATAAGTCTGAAAATTGGAATTCAGAATTAGGCCACGTGGTGTTTTTTGGTGGTAAGAAATTTATCATTTTACCTACAGAATATTTAGATGATTCAAGCACACGGGTAAAATTTTTGACTATATCGATAGATGTTCTATCTTACCACCAAATATAGAGGGCATCATTCTGTGACATACTGCTATATGACTCCGAATTTTCTCAACTTGTCCAATCTACTACCTTATATCCATGGTTTCACCAACGTCGAATAACGTCTTATTCGAAGAATAACTTTATTCGTAGAATAAAAGTCGCAAATAAAATGTAAAATAGTCTTTCGTTTTCAATGAATAAGAGATTAAGGCCCATCCCTAGTCGCCCACCTCCTTTTTATACAATGTAAGACATTTCGATTATTATTCAAGCCTAGGCGTCAAAAGTGCAAAGAAGGCTAACGTTGCGCGAATTCAAATTCAATTCCGAACACATACGTCTAAAAAAATGTTCGTTTCATGCGAAAATAGAGACTAGAGATGGTTTTTACATTGTTACGAAAAACATTACATTACGAAAAATGTAAAAACCATCTGTTCACTCTCTTTCCGAACGAAACCAACATTTTTTCGGACGTATGTGTTCAGAATTGAATTCAAATTGCGCAGAATTAGCTTTTTTTTGCGTTTTTGCCGCCCGAGCTCGGATAATAATCGAAATGTGACACATTTCGACCAAAAAGGGGTGGGCGACTAGGGATGGGCCTTAATCCCACTAATAAAATTCCTCCATCCTACTAAAAAATTTGTCCATTATGAATACATTCGTGTATACGTAACAAAGGCAGATCTCGATTGTGTGTGTACATTTGGGTGGTCGTTGAATGGAAAATTATGTTGGATGGCCGTGAATCGGCTCCAAATGTGGAAAAAATAATTTTCTAATTGTTTTAGATTTTCAGTTTTTTTTTCGGTTTTTTTTTTCCATTCGTACGAATACTAATCTAAATAATTGTTAGAATAAAGATTGAATCAACAAACCTGAATCGAATAATGAACGATAATATTCATCTTTCTATAAAACATAGTAAAACATCGTATATGGGTTTTTCATGGGTTTATCATTTTTAACCATCGTTTCGGAGTTTTTTCGATGTTTTACTTTTTTTTAAAGCCGGTAAAGGTAGGACTAGGACATGCTCTTAATCGATACATTCATCACTTTGTAAAATAATTATTTTACCTTTTTCACTCGAGCTGTGTGTAATATAACAAATGAAACGTATCCGATGCAATCGCGCTAATTTAAATCAAACCCAACTCGAATAAGTATTTTTACGAATGGAAAAAAATCCATGTGAAAATAGGACCCATAGAGGCTAGAATAAAAGTCTGAAAAAATTAGAGAATTATTTTTTTCACATTTAGAGCCGATTTACAGCCATGCAACATTGGAATCCCGGAAAAAACCATATAAGGACCACCCTAATGTACAGTAATGCTCATCGATGGTGTCCCAGTGGCTCACTTTTTTTCCCAGCCTATTTTTAAATCAAATTTCCCTTCTACAAATATTTTATTTCCCTATGACCAGTGGAACTTTCAGGTCATTAGAAATATGACAGATGCGAGGTGGAACAGAGTCACGAAGTAAGCCACTGGTCATGGGCGAATAAAATATTTGTAGAAGGGAAATTCGATTTAAAAAAAGGCTAGGAAAAATAGTGAGCCACGGGGACACCATCGATGAACATTACTGTACGTATGCCACCGACCCTCTGTCTATCTATACTCAATGCCTCTGTAAAGGGGGCCGTGTTACAGCGCGGTCTGTAGGGATCAACACAAATTTTTTCAGTTCGAAAGAACACAGGAAGACGTCACGTAGAGCCCATATCGATTGAGCAATCACATCTCTCAAGAATTTGCGTAAGGCCCGTACTAATGAAAGTACAGTAACGTTCATCGATGGTGTCCCCGTGGCTCACTATTTTTCCTAGCCTTTTTTTAAATCAAATTTCCCTTCTACAAATATTTTATTCGCCAATGACCAGTGGCTTACTTCGTAACTCTGCTCCACCTCGCATCTGTCATATTCCTAATGACCTGAAGGTTCCACTGGTCATAGGCAAATAAAATATTTGTAGAAGGGAAATTTGATTCAAAAAAAGGCTGGGAAAAATAGTGAGCCACTGGGACACCATCGATGAACATTACTGTTCATTTAAAGTATTTTCGACTAAATATGAAAGATTTTCGGGTAGGGAATTCCACACCGGGAATAATTCGGGTGTGGTACGCTCCATACCCACCATACTAGTCTTGGGTAGTTCGCGAACGAACTAGGTGGGAAGAGCGCTCCTTTAGGTGAACTATGGGAACTAGTTCATCGATGATCTCTTTTTATATTTATTTTTTTGGCGTCCGCGAAGAAATACTTCGTACTTTTTGAATAAAAATAAACAGAATTCGCAATAATCATACATATATTTTTCCTTTCTTTAATTATCTTTATTAAAAAATTCGAAAAAAGAACCAACGAACTAAAAGAGCGAACTAGTTCGCCATAAGACTGCAAACTAAATTGAGCGCTCCCAATGGCGACCGAATATGCCCAAGACTACACTATACCATAGTCACCGGGCTTGACAGTAAATATTCATTTTGAGGGGGTACATACACTTTAAAAACAATCTTTTTCAAATCGCTGATACACTGTGATAAAATACTTCATCGACTCAGCCTTTTTACAGCAGATTATACGGTCCCACAAATTCAGGTCAAGTTTAGGGCGAGAAATGAAACCTACGCCATTCGATAGATTTTGTCATGCTGAATCCTGCGGTGCTTAAGAAATTTTGCTAGGACATCTAATTTTCGAGAAAAAAAATGTTAAAGTTGCGTAATCGGTTAAAAATGGCTTTTTCCACACGGCGTGCATAAAATTCAACTTAACGTGCGTTGTGTTGAAAAATGAACTTCGATTCACGTGCGAAAGATGATTCTCGACTCGTGTGATTGTCACCCTCGCTTCGCTCGGGCAAAAAACTTCACACCCGTCCGAGAATCAACACTTTCGTACTAGTATCGAAAAGTACTATTTTCAGCAATTCTAAGTCAATGAATGTCAGGCGGAATTCAATGAGAAAAATGACAGAATCTAGTTGAAGGATTATTTTAGCCGATCAAATAAACCTCATTCACCTGCGTGGCGTAATTATGCTGGCAAAAAAAAAAAAAATCATATAAATCATCAACTTTCGATTGTTCACTTCAACAATCGAAAGTTGATGGTTTATATGATTTTTTTTGCCGGCATACCGTGGCCGTACTAGTATCCGGACCCGTCCGAGTAGCCAGACAAAAACGGGGTTGATGATCATCATTCCTATCTCGCTTAAATTGTTGATGTTTCGTAGTTCTGAATTTTTTTTTTTCTGGAAGCATATCATTTTTTCTATCAGTTATAATAAATTTAGAATGCCATTTCGAGTTCATACAATGTTAAGGGGGCAGGCAATCGAGATCGATGAAATTTTATTTTTATTTTTTATTGCATTTTCCGAAAGGTGTAATCTTTAAGTATGTTCACTGGAAATTTCATGTTAAAATCTTCAAAGATGACGGAGATACAGCTATTCTTTCGAAGCAGCGTCGAGTGACCGAGAGCTAGCCAGCGTGCGAACGAAGACCGTCCCGCGATACCCCGCGCGCTGACATTTGTTTGTTCACATTCGCAATTAATATCGTACTAATACGATACCAATATTAATTATATTATTTATTTTAGTTGGCCGTTAACGCGCCGTTAACGATAATCCTTCACAGAAGTTACGTAAACTTTAAACGCGTTTTCCTCCAAACGCTGTTTTCAAAGTCTGTGGACACTGACACGTCTACATTTTTAGTCTGATTTATGATGAAATTTTAACAGGATTATCCTCAATGTATAAACTAGTCTGCAACGAGTCGTTTTTTTTAATTTTTTATTTCCCTTCGAGTTACGGTACACGAAAGGTCAAGAAATGTACTGAAATTTGGTGTTTTGACTTCAAATGATATTCATTTCTTAAAAAAAAAATTTTCTCCAAAAACCGGCTCGTCAAAGACAGCTTTTACTATTAATATTTAGATAAAAAAAATTCAATTTCATGTTCCGGGCAACCGAGCTCCGAGATATCTTGTCCACGTCAAAGCACGACTGCACGGAAAGATTTAAACCCGACTGGTTACGGTTCTGCACACGACTCAGTCAGGTGCTAACGAAAAATAGCGAATTCTGGTGCAGCACCACACTGAGTACTGTTTAGAACACGACTAATTCATGTGCGCGCACGAATGGTAATAATAAAACCTCGTATCTCAAGATATACATGAGCGACACCTCATTTGTTTACCAAGTATGATAGCCTTTTGCTGTTAAATATATAAATGTTAAAAATGTAGCGTCTGAACTTTCTATTAAAATAACTTTTTAAGATATTATTTCCGTTATTTGAGTATTAAAAATCATTCACAATGGGGTCGTCCAGAAAAAAATTTGTTTCACTTTTTGGGGCGCATCAAGTAGAAAATAACTCAAAATAGTGGGATCATTTTTTTGTTTTTTTTTCCAATGAGAATTGCGAATGTTATAAGCATGGGTGACGTCATAAACTAGTAGTTTTCAATTCGTTATATATACTGCAATTTTTGTTTAAACGAAAAAAGAAAAAATACGTCCTAATTATGTTTCCCCATACTACTGGAATATGAAATAAAAAGAAATTCGTGGACGACCCTATTCGACCAAGTAAATTTGATAATAAATAATCACAAATGTAAAACTAATTTCTTTGAAAGTCCTTGATTTGCAAAAACACGTAAGTCGCATCCCAGTGCAAATTCAGCGTGTAAAAACCTCGTATCTTATAAAATTAACTGAAAATGAGGGTTAAAATACTGTAATTCATTATATTTTACCCTTAATAAACTTAAAAGTACATTATGTTTGATATTCAGATAAAATAGTTATTGAAAATACTTTTTTATTATTAATATAGAGTTTTTTGTTGTTCCTTAAAAGTAGTGATTTCTGAGTTACGAGGTTTTACCAAAGTACCATCTATATGACTCTCCGCATAATTTATATTAATTTGCATTAAAGCTTTAAGCATTAAAGTTGAAATTTCATTTCATTGTGTGGAGAACACCTTGACAATGATTTTCCATTCACTAGATTCCAAATTTATCCACCAAATGAAAAATTATTCAATCTACCCCAAGTATACCCCTTACATGTCCGGCTACTGGTACTTCTACGGTAATAGTGCAAGATCCCGACCTGAAAACGATACCCTCATCGAGTTTCCTGATCAATTATATATTTTATACAATATAATGTATAAATCAACAAAACGTGGTAGGGTTGCCGCCCCATATCCTGGCCCGGCTATTTCTAATTAAGAATTATTCAATACAATTTTTTTCGATAGTTACCCTCACGCAGTTTCTACAAAAATTTAGCACCAATCAAGAGTAAAAGATGTGAATAAAACGCCAAAGTAATGTTGCCTACATTTTTTTCTGGCCCTGATGGAGGTCTGCCAGGTATGCACAGGTAAGCTTGTATGAGTTATTTACCCTCATCGAGTTTCCTTATACAATTATACATAAAAATGTACGTAATTTTATTGCGAACACGATGGTATAGGGTTGCCACGATTTTAAGTTTCAATACTCGAGTAAGAGAGCGTAGCGCGACGGAGAAACACTGAATGTACAAACCTATGCCATAGAGAAGGACGCAGAATAACAGCTGCGTGTGAGACGGTTGCCGAGTAAAAGAGATAATCCTTCAACTAGATTCTGTTCTTTTTCTCATTCAATTCCGTCTACCATTCATTAACTTAGAATTGTTTAAAAAAATCCATTTTTAACCAATTAAGCGACTTTAACATTTTTTTCTCTCGAAAACTAGATGTCTTAGAAAAACTTCGTAAACACCGTCACATTCAGCGTGACAAAATCTATCGAATGTCGTAACTTTCATTTCTCGCCCTAAATTTGACCTGAATTTGTAGGACCATGTTCTACTAGTGTTTTGAACAATCATTCACAATCATTGAAGAATATTTAGACTTTGCGTTACATAGTTCTCAGCTACCAATGAAGAAGCGGTTGGTGCGGCATACTGGTGGCAACGATTGAATCTTTTCGTAATTTGGAGGAAACATTCCACATTGATGTGATTCTGGATCAAACCAACAATATCCAATTAATTTTAATTTTGAGTATGAAAATTATTCAATTTAAACCGTTTGTACATCCAATTCTACAGAATAATGGTTAAAAGTGAAAAATGTTCATACTTGAAATTATAATTCATTGGCTATGTCTGGTTTGGTCCGGAATTACATCAATGTAGAATGTTTCCCCCACATTTCAAAACAATTCAATCAACGTTGCGACCTGTAAGCTGTACCAACCGCTTTTCCATCGGTAACTGAGTAACGCGAAGTTCAAATATTCTGCAATAATTGTGATTGATAGCTCAAAACACTAGTAATCTGCTGTCAAAAAACTGCGTGAATAAAATTTTATCATGGCCTATCAGCGATTCAAAAAAAACTGTTTATAAAGTCTATGTACAGTAGAACCTCGATCATCTGAACGCTCAATTATCTGAACGTTGGCGCGAAAGATACATTGTTGCTCGCTGCCACCGCCGTGATTTTATAAAAAAAATATAAAAAAAAGCATTCGACTTTTTTCAGGTGTTTAAAATACATATATATGTATATATATTTTATCTTTCAACGTTAATATGTATGTCAAATTTTAATTAATATGTATGTACTGTTTTTATGTAAAAAGATGTTGTTTATGATCTCGTCGCAAAAAACCCACGTTTTGATTATCCGAACTAGTCTCGGTCCCAATTGGTTCGGATAATTGAGGTTCTACTGTACCTCCTTAACCGTACATTGCACCAGGGTCGTGAATATCTGCATTTTTTACTCCTTTAGAAAGTCATAGAAATCTAATTATCATTACCTCCTGTATGAAGGAGGCTGCACTGTAGATGTAGGCGATGGGATGTAGCAGAGTAACAGCTAAGAAGGAACAATCACAATTCAATGCCAGGCGAGTGATTTTTGCCGATAAGACGTATTCTCTTTTCCAATTCTTATCAGGATTGTCCCCGCTTTTAAGGACTGTGATTTTATTATCACATGCTGCGAAAATTAATCCACGTTTTCCGTCTACTACAACAAGACTGCAGGCTGCAGGAATAGAAGCAAGGCCGTCTGATATTTTCAAATTACTCAATAGCTTGAATTGAAATTCCTGAAAAAAAAAATGGAATTCAAACATTTAATAGATTTGTTCGTCTTAACTACACTTTTCACTAGAAATTTACACCTCCTATTAGGCGGGTGTAAGAAGTGTAGGAAAAGTGTAGAAAGTGTAAGCTAAGTCGAACACGGCTATTGTCAGATACGACTTATATTATTATGTCGACAAGTGAAAAATCAACTTTTTTACTCCCGAGTCTTTGCCGATTGACTCGCTTCGATTCTCATAGAGTTAAGACGTTGGTCAGATACAAGATATCCACGCATTCATTTTTTCAGATATTGTTTACATCAACGATATATATAAATGCGCGCATCATTACTAATCAACACACAAACTGGAGGTTATGGTTGTTCAGCTGGTTCGAAATTCTCGGATAGATATGTAAGAAAAGACGATCGTCGAATGCGTGAATCGAAGGAAATGACTTACTAGTATATCCTTAGGATCCGGTGCGGTTTTCATTTTTAATATTATCACATGAAATGGTAAGTTGAATGTACTGCGTCACCGGAGTCGTTCAAAAGTAATTTAATATCAACCTAACCTACGCCATAGGTTTGTTCCAAGGAGGCAAACCTGCCATGATAAATTTCGGTACCGCGTTTCAGTTCCCATCCGAAGTTTGTATAGGGCTGGGGGCGCTGATGGATGGCCGACACCGTGTTGTGACGTCAGAGCAGGCATTCGCGGACAATCTAGAGTCTAGCTACTAGAAATAGGGGGAGCTTTCCATCTACAGACAAAAATTGACACAATCAGACACACAGTATTATGATTGGCTGGATCTAACGGAAGGGACCAATCGTATTGCTGTGTGTCCGACTGTGTCAATTTTTGTCTGTGGTTGGAAAGCTCCCATTGTAACGTCCGAGCGGACGATATACCCAATCATACTTACCACTATTTAAAATCACTAGAACTGACTATACTAGCCATAGGGAGCTTTCCAACTACAGACAAAAATTGACACAGTCGGACACACAGCAATACGATTGGTCCCTTCCGTTAGATCCAGCCAATCATAATACTGTGTGTCTGATTGTGTCAATTTTTGTCTGTAGATGGAAAGCTCCCATAGAACTTATATTCCTGGAAGGGGAATAGTCCATTTGCGCAATGAGCGGCAGACTGACGCCAACATGTTGAGACAGAGACATATCTCTCTCTCCATTCCTAACGCCCAGACCCTTCTCCGCGCATACCCCCTTGCCGGAATAGTACCGTGCGAAGATTGATAGGTTAGGGTTAGCCTAAAGTTGTAATCTATTATGTATCACAGAAATAGTTTAGTTATACATTTACTGACAACGGTTATAAATTAATATGCTAATAAAAATTATCATCCAAGCAAACAATCCGACAATGGTTATTCGTGGTTAACGTTATAGGTTAGGAATGAGTACGATTATGGAGGTGCGCGCCTGCGCGGAAAGGAAAGACGGCACGTTACGCAAGAAGAAAGAGATATATCTCTGTCTCAACATGTTGGCGTCAGCCCGACAGCTCCTATTCCCCTTCCAGGAATATATAAGTTCTATGATTTATTCAAATTATTCTGAATCTTTTTGAATGCTGTTGAATCTACGCAATGTCAGCGCCGATATTTATCCGGTTAAATGTAATTAGTAATGGAAGTGTAAATGATTCGGCAATAACTCCAATCAATGAACGAATATCGAATTAGATTTTTTATTTCTATTTGACACCGAGTAACTTGTACAAATTATCAAGGCAATTTTAGTTCATACTCGAATTATTTATTATATTTTTTTATCTACAGTATTTTCGATTCGTCCGAAGGATATCCTTTCTGTGGGTATAGTAGACAATAAATACACAGTAATAGTTATGTTATTTATTCGTTATTATTTGATGATGAAATTTTCATTTAATTAGTTATTATAGTCGCAAAGCATAACTATTATTGAAAAACAATTAGTTCGCGGTATGCTCCAATAGGGTGGTTCTTATTTGACCGATGTTCGAATTTAGATTGTGCTGCCCCCTCATTTGTTTCTAAATAGAAAAAAAAAACTTTGAGCCCAATATGAATGACCTATAACTTGATTCTAACCATCGCCTGTAACAACGCGAAGTTTTCCATTTAAAATACACGTGATTTCTATCTTCTAATGTTATTATTTTACTGAGGCCGTGTTCCAACTGGCAAGGGTGCACCCTCATACCCTCATACCCTCGTGCCACTTTCCTGTTTTGGCTGGCTTGTGGGACGTTGTACAGGGTTGTTTCTTTCGGATTCGATATCCCACGGACAACTGTTCATAACATAATCCACAAATTTCTGGATCTAGTTATCGGGATTTTGCCTGTAGTTGTGCGACTGCCATCTGAAGCGAGACTTCCACATATACGTGAAGCATTTGGTAGAAAAGCGAATAGTGCTGTATTTAGGCAGTGTGTTGGAGCCATCGATGGGTGCCACGTCCGTATACTTTGTCCAAATAATTTGCATGACCAATATTTCAACCGCAAACAGTTTTACTCCATAAATTTACAAGGGCTCGTGGACGATTCTGGATTATTTATAGATATTGCAAGTGGATTCCCCGGCTCTGTTCATGACAGTAGGGTTTTCAGTAATAGTGCATTATTTCGACACGGTCTGTATCCTCCAGAAGGATATTTTATAATAGGTGATAGTGGCTATCCGTGTAGGCGGATAACAATCGACGAGAACAATCAGGACAGAGGCACTGAGGAGAGCCTTCAGGTGCGAAGAAAATCCGAAAAGTATAGAATAAATGAAATAATTACGGAATGCTGGAAAAAAATACAGAAAAAGGAAGAGGGGGCAAAGGCAAGGTGGGAAGAAGAAAGACAACTATGCTACCAGGGTTGCGATAAAAAATTGTTGAGACTTGAATGAAGATAATTAAGGAACTTAAAATAAAATGTTCAACAAGTTTATTCTATTTCGTTGAGAGAAATGCTTTAAGAATCGCGAGAAGATCTACGTTTTTTCTGGCGTGTTCCCGATCGCGCATCTGGTTTTGCATTTCCTCTTTGATCGTCGCCACTAATTCTGCAGTCGCAGAATTATTCGATGTCCGCGCTCTGTTCCTAGTGACTGCTGGCCAATTTCTGCTCGGTTGGGCATTGACGTGTGTTATCGGTATTGAGTTTTGTGCGAAGGAAGTGGAAGGTTGTGTAAAGGAAGTGGAAGGTTATGTAAAGGAAGTGGAAGGTTGTGTAAAGGAAGTAGAAGGTTGCGTAAAGGAAGTAGAAAGTTGTGTAGAGGAAGTAGGAGGTTGTGTAAAGGAAGTAGAAGGTTGTGGAGAATCGGAAGGAGATGGCTCAGGGAAGCAGAAGGAAGTAAACGAAGAAGATGAGCCTACAGGAGACGCAGACGACTCGTGAAGTTCATGATCTTCGTTAGCCGATGCCGCTTGATTTGGCGTAAACGACTCGATTAATAACAGGGGCTTCATGACATGACGGCCAGACATAAATTTATTCATTTCGTCGAAATATGGCCAGTTATGCGCGCCATGGGGCAGTTCTTCTAGCCCTTCGCCGGTTGGAGGGACCATGATTTTTTTATATTTAATCTGTAGGTTCTCCCATTTCTTTTTGCATTGGTATGCAGTAGCCTCGCATTTCAAATTCGTCGCCACCATTTCTCATGCACTGCTGCTCGATCCGCACTTGCCCGTAAATAGGTGGTTTAAAGACGACCTCACCTTTATCAACATAATAATGTTGTTGGGGTGCCCTGGAAATCAACGAGATCAATCAGACTTTTGTGAAAATTTTCCTGCATTTATTGCATATGATATTAAATGGATGAATCATATGGATATCTTAATAATCATCAAATAATTATAGTATTCATCTGATGATTATTCAATTTAAAGATTAAAATATAAATGAATGTACTTCAACTGTACTTACAAACATATATACTTGGGAGCCAGAAATTGGCCGATTGATTAATTATTATCGACGAGATTTGTGGAAATCTAGAATGAGGTGGAATCCGTAAGACAAAAAGACCAGTACACATGTTTGCCTGTATTCTCGTTTTCTCCACAGTGTGTAAATAAAATATCGTACGATTGTTTTTCAGATGAAGTATATTGATTCTCATCTTTATTTCCTGTTCAATTTTACAGCTAGTGATGGATAACTTTTTACGGATCAATAAATTTTACATGTTCCTTATTGTTATGCAGATATATAAATTTTACATGTCGTTTAATAATATTTTATACTAATGTTTTATTATTGGGATTGCGTGCCCCAAAAGTTCAGGCATTTTGTTTTGCAACGTGCACCTTATCTGGAATATACTCATCAGGTATTTACGTCGTTATGATGACTCCAGTACTCTCGATGATTTTACGCCGGAACGCAGCTGTAAAATAAACAATATCAGGTAATCAGGACTGTAACGAGTGATCGATGAACAGAAAACGTTCAAATTCAACGTAAACTTTAATAGTCTTCAGTATTGCTCATGAAGTAATGAGGGGAGAGTAGGATATCATTGGGCAGCCGGTAGTATCGGATAACACATGTTTTAGAAATTAAAATTTGCACGGAAATTCTACCAACTATAATATACATTGAATTGATCATTCTGATTGTAAATACGTGGTTTTCGTCTGGCATAAATAGCATTCTTTAATGGAACATTTTCAAAGAAGTTATGCATCAAGAAATTCAAGTATCCGATACTATCCAACGTTCCATCGGGTTTCAGAAACTTTCGTGGAGAGTGTGTTGCAAGTTATTGGCAGTTTTGCAAAAAAGATAAGTTCATTGCTAAAGCATTTACCCGCAGATTTCTTTGGCCCATTTTTCACCAAATTGGCATTCCATTATCTTCTGGGTGCAGGCGCAGTAACAGTCGTCATCATACCACTCCATTCCATACTGACTTGTACATTCACGTTTCAGCCTCTCCCTATCTTTGCACTGGCAGCTACAGCTGTCGGGCCTCCAATCTTGTGAAGGCTTACAATCTTCTGCTGACTGCATACACATGCACCTGGATTGAATTGATACAAAACAAATATATCGTGTTTCAGCAATAAACTGTGGTGGGATTTTTGATTGCGTCAATCACTCAACATCTATAGTTCGGAGATCGAACATGTTGCATATCGAAATTAGTACTCCGTTGATATTGGTGTGGACAGTATGATGCCAACGCAATCACCTCAACAAGTTAAGAATGTGCAGATAAATGTCAATGAAGAGAAAAAAGCAGAACACAGAACGGTTTCTTAGTATCTTCGGAAAATAATGATGAAAAACTGCGTGCATACACATTAGGGTGACCCTTGTTTAGGGAGCCGGTGGAACTTTGACCATGACAACCCCTAGATCAGTTCGAAATAAATAAATAATAATCTGGGTGAAATTTGAGCTCTGTAGCTCAATGGGAAAAGGTGCCTGTGAGCCCGTATTTTCGCCCATTTGATTAACATGGGATTTCTCGTCGAAAAAATTCTTTTTTTTTTTCCGTGCCTGTAGTGCGCTGGAAAAATCCACTATTTCGTTACTTTAGAGTGTCATACTTAGTGAGTATGTACACATTTTTTCAGCCATCTACAATCATATTTCACAGAGTAACCGCTGCTGACAGATTCTAGTTTTGGAAAAATTATACTTTTTTCGATCCTAAAAGGCTTGTATTATCTTTTCATTGTTAATCTGTATAATTTGAACCGAATTCGATGGGAATTAATTAAAAAATTAGTAGGTAAGGAATTATTGAAATTAATAGGCGAGGAGAATGAATACGTACGCAGGTCCGGACGTAACACCTCCGCATTCATAATAGGCGTTTTTTCGCGAACCTCTGGTATAGGTATCAGAGTGTACCAGAATAATAGTGGAAACTATGTATTGGTATACCCTTTGGTACCTATACCGAATGATACCAGAGGCTCGCGAAAAAACGCCCAATATAAGACTGAATTTAATAAAGAAAAAATCGAACGTCTAACATCCTTTGAAAATGAATTGTCTTTTATTGAATTACAAAAGTGAGACTCAACATTACATTTGTATCGTCACATCCATTTATTCTACAGTCATCAATTCAGAATTTTTTGCGTACCGTCTCTTTGTTAGGGTTGGGGAATTGTTTTCGATACTCACTCACGAGTTGTACGATGTATTGTTTCTGTTCCTCGCTTTTGGTTAGAATATTATTATAATCTTCAATCAAACGAACAACTTTTTCAGCCGCGTCATTAACAACCTTCAATTTCTTTACTATTCTCAAACCCTTTTGATAATTTTCATTTTTCGACCAGGTTGAAATATCGGTTTTTAAAAACTGTTTGTCTATTTCAAACCTATCAGAAAAATTTAACGACTGAGAATTTATGAAGTAGTCCAAGCCTTATCGTATAAATTTTGAACATCATTTAGATTGAGGTACAATCGTTTAGGATATTCAATATTTTGATCCACATTTTCATTCAACGCGGTTACCATTCTACTTTTCATACTCACAGACAACTCATCATCGAAAAACGATAACGCGGTCGTTTCAGGGTTCAAATGCCTAAGATGTTTTTTGAATTTTTTTACAGTTACTTGGGATAAATCGGAGTCTGTGGTACGATAATCACACAGTTTTTTTAAAAACTGTAGATCGTGATTGGGAGCTCTTGCTGCAAGAGGTGCTGTGAACCACGTTTTTATGTAAACCAGAACGATAAACAAGCAGATTTCAGAAATCGCTTTCTCTTCTCTTGCTGTTAACTTAGGAATTTCGCGAAACAAATAAATTTTCAGGCAGTATATCGCTTTAGCCATTCAACGTGCACGGTGAAATTCCCCGGGCTTCCGAAATTTTACGTCAGCGGCTGAAAAAAATAATAATAAATAATTCCTTACCTACTAATTTTTTAATTAATTTCCATCGAATTCGGTTCATATTATACAGATTAACAATGAAAAGATAATACAAGCCTTTTAGGATCGAAAAAAGTATAATTTTTCCAAAACTAGAATCTGTCGGCAGCGGTTACTCTGCGAAATATGATTGTAGATGGCTGAAAAAATGTGTACATACTCACTAAGTATGACACTCTAAAGTGACGAAATAGTGGATTTTTCCAGCGCACTACAGGCACGGAAAAAAAAAAGAATTTTTTCGATGAGAAATCCCATGTTAATCAAATGGGCGAAAATACGGGCTCACAGGCGCCTTTTCCCATTGAGCTACAGAGCTCAAATTTCACCCAGATTATTATTTATTTATTTCGAACTGATCTAGGGGTTGTCATGGTCAAAGTTCCACCGACCCCCAAATAAGGGTCACCCTAATACACATACACCTCGATTGAAATTCATACAATAGTCGAGTTAGAAATGTGCAAATAATTGCAAAAGAAGAGTTATAGCGGAACATCAAACCAAAATTTTGTCGTATAAAACTAATCATAGAAAGTAAACACACATCGAGACGATATCTATGGGTACTGAAATTGTCAGCGAGAACTATTGCGAGTTTTTGTGAAGCGTGAACACGCAGTTTGTTATAAAATCACTGGGTATGCGAGTACTGTGTTTTATCTATATTACAAAATACTCAGCAGTAACGGTACTCTTTTTGTAGCTTTTTCCTTCGTGATTGTGCAGTTTGTCATTGATAAATCTAAGCCGAAAATTCACGATTTTGTCTGGGTTATAAAAAATTATTTCAAAATGTGATCCAAATCTGTGTTGCTGCGACAAATTATCATGTTACATTCATGGCGAATCACTTCCATTCAATTTTTATCCAAGCAGGTTTTGTTTCAAATTTTGAACACCTCATCTCGCTTCGCCCCGATTATATACTATAGAGGGCTAATATGCAGGCTTGTATACATACTTGCACGATCTATGCTCTTCGACTTCCACTGCAACACATTTAAGGGGCGAAGGATTTCCGTCTTGATATAGCTGGACAATAAACTGTTTATTCGTGATACTTGTTGGACTGGGGGACCAGCGATCCGGGCAGAAACCATCGCATCGATTCACAGAAACTAAACTTGGATTAAAATTGTAGCCTGGTCCGGGTTTCAAGGTGACTAGAGTTTCGCGTGGCCGGATTGAAGCCTTCATACGATTATTCCTCAATTCTGAGCGGTGGGCAGAACAGTCTGAAAAAAGCGAATTATACGCGTCACTTGATAACACAGAGCTGGTATAACATAATAGGCAATCCTATGTAAAGTACGAACATATAAGAACTCGTGCCTAATCCTAAAAGGATTTTTAGGGCTTCCACTACAGAATTCTCACTTTACATGAAATATGAGACAAACACATTAATTCAGACCCGGGGCATGTGGATACCCACATGGAAACCCATGTGGAATCGGCTCGAAACGATGTGACTCTTACACAAATATTCTTGATAAGGAAAGTGCAAATCAGGACAAATCTCACAGAAATTCTGTCTACCTTGGCGAAGTTTTATTCCCACAAAAGAAGGAAAGAAATTTGTTACCAGTTTCCTTCTTCGAATCTGATGGCACTTGATGCGATACGTGCTATTTAGGGCAAAGGCATTTCCAAAATTCTAACAAGTGAATAGACGACCCCAACTGTTACCGTGTTCACATCAAGAAGCGCTTGTGAATCCGAAAAAATTTCTCTGGGTACGATTCAATGTATGATATATTTTTGTACGGATGCTTACCGGCGACATCTGTATAAGCATGAGGAGCGTCACTTCCTTCTTGAAGGATCCCCTCGCATTGCGCCAATATTGAGGCTGTTGCGAGAATGTAGAATACGAAAAAGCTCATGACTTATGCCGTTGGATATAAATTATTTGAATTACTTATTCGTGTTCGCGACTCAACTCTGCTACAAATTCTGATTAGGGAATGAGATTCTTCTGCTTTAATATAACTTTGCTTGATGTACACGAAACCGAAGAGTCAAGCTGAAGCGGTAGTGGGAGACCAATTAGATTTAGTATCTTAATCAGAGATATTTATTCACTCAGCAACGGAGGGTATTATGGTACAAGGAAAAACGGAGTTGTTTTTAATTGTGAGCCGAATACAATTTCCGAAGTGGTTATCAAATATTACAGAAACTATTACTCATCAAGAATAATGACTATTTCGAAGTGTTTACCACTTCTATTCATTTCATACATCTCTCGAAGAAAGAAACAAATCAAAAGATCCAAAATGCACAAATTTTGACGGTTATTCGTTGATTGCGAATGGAATAAAAAAAATCAAAACATCTTCGCCATGGAAATGGCTGCTACTAGAAATAAACGACGCATATTTCGAACTAGGAGGACATCAACTTTATCATACGATTCAATATTCTGGGGTATTACCGAAAGAAGATTTGCTTTCTTATCGTCATTTGGTGTCAGAGGTGAGCGCCTTTTTTCATGACCGAAATGTCAATCCTGACGTACTATCTAAAGCTTTGTACGGTGGCAGTCATCAATAATCAGAATATTATCAAGGTCATGCTGTCACAGCTTTGATACATTTCATCACAATTATTTTCTCTAAAATTTTCCTTATTTTTATCACAAATCGTGTTAGTTTACATTTAAAACGATAACACTGGTACGGTAGTCCATAAATATTATGTACGATAGAGAACTAATGAAACATCGTATTTGTTGGAAACTGCCCACGTCTTGCGTCTAGGTTAATTGGAGACAGTATTGTTAGAAACATTTATTTTATACTAATATTTAAAGGGGTGTAAGTAATGGAAGAAATATCCCATGATTGTTTATTTTTTATTAACATAGCGGTAGTCCACAGATTTATATCAGGTTAAATATTACGGCTTGACACGAATAGTCGTCTGCAGATATATAAATTTTACATGTCGTTTAATAATATTTTATAATAATGTTTTATTATTGGGATTGCATGCTCCAAAAGTTCAGGCATTTTGTCTTTCAATGTGCACCTTATCTGGAATATACTCATCAGGTATTTACGTCGTTATAATGACTCCAGTACTCTCGATGATTTTACGCCGGAACGCAGCTGTAAAATAAACAATATATCTTATGTTGAGGTAATCAGGACTGTAACGAGTGATCGATGAACAGAAAACGTTCAAATTCAACGTAAACTTCAATAGTCTTCAGTATTGCTCATGAAGTGATGAGGGAAGAGTAGGATATCATTGGGCAGCCGGTAGTATCGGATAACACATGTTTTAGAAATTAAAATTTGCACGGAAATTCTACCAACTAATATACATTAAATTAATCATTCTGATCGTAGTATGTATACAATTATTTTATTTACAATTATTTTATTTGCAATTATTTTATTTGCAATTATTTTATCTGCAATTATTTTATTTGTAATTATTTTATTTGCAATTATTTTATTTACAATTATTTTATTTCATTATTATTATTATCATTTCATTTATTTTCTGTACTATTTTGTTATTATAATGCTCAATGAAAAAAACTTTTGGTGAAATTTGATGTAGCATAGCAATGCGCGGCGCAAATCGAATTTAAATGAATGTGAATAAAACAGCATGGCCGACGGGTTGACGGTTGTGTTAGCAAAGTCCACTCGGCATGGACAAAACTTATAAATGTTTTGAAAGCCGTTTTACATGGATATCTTCTCCATTTTCGCGTAAAAAAAACATTTTTTTGGTCGTACGTGTTCGAAATCGTACATAGAATTGCGCGACGCAGTTTGTTTCATTGATTTCGGTGCCCAGGCAGAGATATTCCGTTTAATAACACCTTTTTTCCCAATGTTTTCAGGTCTGGTGGAATTGCGTAGGGAAGCACCTTAACAAGAAATTTGATCTATCTTTAGTGGAAATGACGAAAAAAAAAAAAAATTTACTTGTATCGAGTTTCTTCTACACCCAACGAATATAATAATTATCATCGCGCACGGAGAGAAATTTATATCAGCTTCTTCTACAAGAATATAGTGATTCTTCTCATACGGTCTAACAAAATATATACATCGCGCAGATATGGTAGTCCCTCTCATATTATATTGAAGTGCATATCTTCGTGGACGCATTCATAAGGGATGGTAGAGAAATTCAGATATTCTGTGGTTTACACTCATATGAGTATGACTGACTTCCGACTAACCAGTATAGTTGTCACTCTCATACTGTCTACGAAGCGCTACAAACTAGTGTGGCGTATTGAAATATTTCGATCGTTACAAACGCAGTTGTATGATATAGGAAAGAAATTCTTCTATTCTATCGGTGTGTACTAGTTGAGTATGATAACCTGAAGCACAACCAGTATGAGAGATGCTCTTATACCGTCTTGGAAAATTTATAAGACTCATGTAGTGTAGTAGAGTACGTCGTATGAAGGCAATTACAATACTTATAATACAGAATTTTTATATTTATTCTAAATTATGGCCCAGACAGCACAAAACATATCAAGAATATCGGAAAATGTCTGAAAATGTTTGAAAATATGTGACATATCTATATAATATTTCCAGCATATTTACAAAACAATATTCATGGTTGAATATACATGAATGTTCACAGTATATCTGCGACCGATATGATATATTTTCAACACATACTCAGACAATATAAATACAACATTAATAAATTTACGTTCCACAAATATTCACAGTGTATATTGAACTATACTGCTAGAAACTGCAACTATACGTGTATGGTCATGTACATTACTTCAATATTTTCTCGTAAGGCGGCGACCACCGCTTTTATTATTCTCGCGTGTGCCTGCAATTATAGAAGTTGGTTAGTATATATAGACGCGGAAGGTATCACCTATAAGCGCCGCTCGATATCTGTAGTACTGATTTGTTGATAATAAGTATGTTGTTAACGGATGTTTCTCCCCCTGCAAAACTAATTCCGTGATAATTGATGTAATTACAGAGACTAGGTACGACATAGGAAATGATAACTCGTGGGCCACCGCGAACATCCAAACGTGGGTCGGATATGGGGTGAAATTCCCCGTATACCTACTAAATCGTGAACTTTTGATCATTCGAGAAATTTTTTATGTTACTTTATTATATATATACAGCAAATATTTCATGGATATACACGAAATATCTTTCTATAATTAATCAGACATTGAAAAGTATGCCTATATACAGTAAATATGATCGAAATATTTGTATAATATCTCGGGAATATATATTGAATGTAAAAAAAGGACCATACTCATATTAACATATACGTTGACCATACACAGGACATTCTTGGAACATTTTTTACATTACTACTTGAAAAAAAATTCACTACATAACATATTATTCATTTTTGTAGGTACTATTTGACTGCCGGTCGTTTGAGATGAACATACAACTTTTTGATATCACCATTTTTAGTTGAGATAATAGAAAAAATAGAGCAAAAAAATTTTAAAATTCAAAAAATCTTAGTAAAAACTAGATAGGTCAGGCAATTTTTGCGATATCAAAAAGTTGTATGTTCATCTGATAGAGGCCTCTCTTCTGAACAATTGAAGACCAAAAATTCCAGAACCGGTCCATCGGTGCTCCTCAGTCTTTACGACAACCGAGTAATTTTGTATTTTTCTATATTCAGCGTAACTACTATTAGACTCAAAGTAATATTCAATGTTGAATATGGATAATGAGGGTCAAACCCTCCTCAAAGTCCATGATTTTTTTGGATTTGATCAGACTCTCAAATTCGCTGTAAAATTACAATCTCTTCCTCAGAATTTTTACCAAATCAAAGGTGTGGATACCCCCTTAATACTATATCAAATTTACATCTAAAATACTATTTATTCTAAATTTATATAAATGCTGTAAGTATATGATTATATATTAGTTGGTAGAATTTCCGTGCAAATTTTAATTTCTAAAACATGTGTTATCCGATACTACCGGCTGCCCAATGATATCCTACTCTTCCCTCATCACTTCATGAGCAATACTGAAGACTATTAAAGTTTACGTTGAATTTGAACGTTTTCTGTTCATCGATCACTCGTTACAGTCCTGATTACCTCAACATAAGATATATTGTTTATTTTACAGCTGCGTTCCGGCGTAAAATCATCGAGAGTACTGGAGTCATTATAACGACGTAAATACCTGATGAGTATATTCCAGATAAGGTGCACATTGAAAGACAAAATGCCTGAACTTTTGGAGCATGCAATCCCAATAATAAAACATTATTATAAAATATTATTAAACGACATGTAAAATTTATATATCTGCAGACGACTATTCGTGTCAAGCCGTAATATTTAACCTGATATAAATCTGTGGACTACCGCTATGTTAATAAAAAATAAACAATCATGGGATATTTCTTCCATTACTTACACCCCTTTAAATATTAGTATAAAATAAATGTTTCTAACAATACTGTCTCCAATTAACCTAGACGCAAGACGTGGGCAGTTTCCAACAAATACGCTGTTTCATTAGTTCTCTATCGTACATAATATTTATGGACTACCGTACCAGTGTTATCGTTTTAAATGTAAACTAACACGATTTGTGATAAAAATAAGGAAAATTTTAGAGAAAATAATTGTGATGAAATGTATCAAAGCTGTGACAGTATGACCTTGATAATATTCTGATTATTGATGACTGCCACCGTACAAAGCTTTAGATAGTACGTCAGGATTGACATTTCGGTCATGAAAAAAGGCGCTCACCTCTGACACCAAATGACGATAAGAAAGCAAATCTTCTTTCGGTAATACCCCAGAATATTGAATCGTATGATAAAGTTGATGTCCTCCTAGTTCGAAATATGCGTCGTTTATTTCTAGTAGCAGCCATTTCCATAGCGAAGATGTTTTGATTTTTTTTATTTCATTCGCAATCAACGAAGAACCGTCAAAATTTGTGCATTTTGGATCTTTTGATTTGTTTCTTTCTTTGAGAGATGTATGAAATAAATAGAAGTGGTAAACACTTCGAAATAGTCATTATTCTTGATGAGTAATAGTTTCTGTAATATTTGATAACCACTTCGGAAATTGTATTCGGCTCACAATTAAAAACAACTCCGTTTTTCCTTGTACCATAATACCCTCCGTTGCTGAGTGAATAAATATCTCTGATTAAGATACTAAATCTAATTGGTCTCCCACTACCGCTTCAGCTTGACTTTTCGGTTTCGTGTACATCAAGCAAAGTTATATTGAAGCAGAAAAATCTCATTCCCTAATCAGAATTTGTAGCAGAGTTGAGTCGCGAACACGAATAAGTAATTTAATTAATTTATATCCAACGGCATAAGTCAAAAGTTTAAACCATGCCCTTCTTCGTCTTTTACACTTTTTTATCCGCCCTTATAATGGTCCAGTGTCAAGAATTCGAACACAAGGAAACCGGCCCTCACAATTTACGTACTGATTAGAGAAGCGCTATTTCGCCGTTTGGCGATTATTTTAGCACAGCTAAACGGCTAGATAGCGCTGTAAAATTAGGACCCATCGATTTGTAATATAAATTCCTAAATTCCGAGCTCAGGCGGTAAATCAGCTTCGTTCGTTTTTTTACAGAGAAAAAAAATAGGTGTATAAAAAATAGATAGATAGCGCTGTTTCATTAGGACCCTTTGAAATCATTTTGTTATTTTTATTTACATTCTCCCATGACGACGTAATTAAAAAAGTTTGTTGATTCATCTTTTCTTATTTTCAATTGTGATCAAACTATAGAAGCGTGAACATTACATCATAATCAATCATTTCTCGTTTCGATTTCAAATATATTTTCTATTGATTGGTGGGTTGAAATAGACAGCATCACAGAAGATTTTATTGAAAATCTTGATATGGAAGATGATATTCCAGTTGCATATACTTCGAGTGCTGATTTACATTCTTTATCTCCTCATGATTCTACTGCGTAAGTATTATCTTCATTCTATGCTCAGTTACTTTCTTCCTGATATTTGTTTCTATCTATTATTTGAAAAACAATCATATGATTAATGGTCTTTTGATCATCATTTAACTTCACTATGATTTTTTACATCCGATAATTCTTCCAGTGAAATCGTTGGATACATAGACGCTATCAAAGCGTCCCAGTTGGTTGGATCAAAAAATTATACCATACTTAAATTTTATGTCAACAACAATTCTGGCGATCGCGTACAAGTAATCACTTGGAATGATGACGTCAAACGAATCGAACCCGTGCTGCGAACAAACTGCGTATGTTTTTTATTCTACATTTATTTCAAATTTATTGAATTAATATTCCAAGATTTATTCTATAAAATATTGTGTAATAAATTCTGCATAATCACAGATCGTACATATCGATGGTGCTTATGTCAAACCATGCTTGATAAGTAATTTCAACAAAGGCACCCTCAATTTCGAACTAATTATTCAATCAAACACGATAGTCAACATCTTAGGAGCTCATAATGTCCCAAATGTTGACGAATTAGCCATCCCTGAGTCAGTTCCATTGGAGAATGTCGGAAAATCAACCGGTTGTATAAGTCAGTGTATATAATTTTGTGCAGCTTATTATATTTATAATTTAATTCGAATCGAAGGCAATTACATGAAAATTATTTTTCATATGAATAATAACTTGTAGGGGTTGACGGATTCATTAAATCTAATTTCTTCATTATCACGCGACAAACCGTCAAGTCAAATGAATTTGGTTGTGGTTCAATTACTGATGGACGATTCAAACTTGAAGTTAGAATAGCACAGATGGAGAACAACCATGAATTCACAAAAGGTGATCATGTTCAAATTAAAGGACACTTGCAACGGAATGGTAATATATTGCTATCAGAAATAATTTCACTGTGAGTTGCGACAATAATAGAATTATATATGGTGTGTTACTTAATGATATTCTATTTTTTTCATGCGCAGCAAATCCAGTCCATTTCATAGTCAAATCTATCGAAGATGTTAGATTAATTGATAATGTGAAGATGTCACTACCTAATTTGTTGAGAGGATGTCAAAGTATTCCTACAAAACGTGAAGAAACAGGATCCAATGAATCAACAGTAATCAATAAGCGTATTAAATCCGATTGAATTCGAATTCGTAAATATACTAATATAGTTTAAGGCGTCGTTGGAAAAATAAAATTTTTTCAGGTGGCCCCTAAAAAGTTTTCTTTTCGTTTAGAAACATAAGGGAAATTGTTTATTCTTTTTTTTTTACCAAAAAAATCTAATTTTGTTGTCATTTTTTTCAAATTTGATTTTTTTTTTTCTTTTTTCATAAGTTTTACGTTTCCAAAACACTTCGAATTCATAAAAAAAAAGAAACTTTAATCCTCTAACGGCACATGTTCGTTCTATTTTTTCAGAAAAAAGCAAATTTCCCTTATGTTTTCACACAACAAAAGGAAAATTTTGAGAGAGGGGCCTGAAAAAATTGAATTTTCAACGACCACCCTAATATACCTACATTGATCAAATTCTTCTCTTCGGTCAATGATGATTATGATTTAATGCTTATCCTTCTATAGTTTGATCACAATTCACAAAAAAGGAAGATAAATCAGCAAACTTTTCTAATTCGAATTCGTCAATGTAATATTCATTGATCAAATTCTTTTCTTCAGTCGATGATGAGTTTGATGACCAATATTGGTAATTCAATTTAATAATAATTACCATGAACGTAAGAAAAAAAGTAGATTTTTTGAGTCAGTCAAATGAATGAGTTTTCCTCTTACAGTATGTGTTCAAAATTCCAACCAGAATTTTTGTTAAACTGTTTGTTGGTTTTCAAATTGAATTATTTTTCCACTTTTGCTTTATTCTAAAATGTTTTAATTTCGTTCCAGTAATGACTAAAACAAAAAAAAAAAAATTTGAACACCCTTCTGCTTCTGTGACTGTATTTATAAGTATACGTGTAGCACCATACGGTAAATGACTGTAATTGCCCTTTGGCCTATGATTAATCCTGAATTGAATAAAAAATTATTCTCCGTTGTATGAGTGTGTTCTCATGAATAAAATGTTTGATATTACTTGTGGATAATTTATCGTTTCATTTCTACCGACATTGTCAAATACCGATCTTATCTTCAAGAGGTTATATAATTCCATAGTAAGTTAGTTTCATAAAAAACAGTAGGTCACTAATTAAACAATCATGTCGGTAATCATGATGTCATATAAATCTATTTCTGAATTTTATATACGAGGGTTTTCAAACCAATAACTGTCTTAGCTGCATTTTTATCATCTTTATAATTTAACATATTGAATCCCACTTATGCGAATTCCAATATCATCAGTCTCGCATCTTGGCAGACAATTAATTTAAATACGTTTCTTTTTAAACGTAATTCGAGACGGTGACATCCTCACGTTGATTACGAAGATTTTTACGACGTGGCTATTGTAAGCAGATAAGTGTACCAAGTTTGAAACAAAATTTGGATTATGAACAAAATATGCGTGAAGCTTCGCTTACGGTTACAGTTCGATTAGATACTCATATTCATCGTAATGTAATATCCATCGAGGTACTCATAGGACTGATCAAAGTACTCATAAAGAAATTCGGTCAACGATCATTACATTTTTATTGATATATATTGACAAAAAATGAATCAAATTCGAATTTAATAATCCTAATAATATGTGCATGAATTAAATATACATAGAACGAACATTCAAATGAATTAACTGTTATAACGCTTGTTATATTCAGAAAAACGGCTCTTCTGATTGTAATTCAGCGTGATAAACTCTTAATTGCGTGCCTGAAAAAAGAGATTTATGTATTCAACAGAATTCAACATGTATTTAACAAGACATCCCTGATATAGTAAAATTTGCGAACTGTTCCGTCCTGTATGGCAGGGCCTGGCACACTCATTAGTACAAAGAGCCAAAACTGTAAATCCACGTAACCGGTTCACCGGAACTAATCCTTTTAACGCCATTTCTTGGATTTTGGTAGGTATGGGTGGGAATATGCAGGTATGAAAAGACCCGGACAGTCAGACGTAGTTTTTGCCGTCCCAAATGGACCGTACACCCCTTAGTTCCTTTAATTTCTCCTGAACGCTGCCCCTACTATCTAACTTTCCGATAAGGAGAAGTGACCGTTTTCAGGTAGAACGAAGGGATTAAC
Source organism: Tenthredo notha (assembly GCA_914767705.2). Taxonomy (NCBI): domain Eukaryota; kingdom Metazoa; phylum Arthropoda; class Insecta; order Hymenoptera; family Tenthredinidae; genus Tenthredo; species Tenthredo notha. The sequence continues at coordinate 11,499,459 of OU611910.1, read as the reverse complement.
GGCCCCAGTAATTGACACTTGGAGCCAGGCTGGCTCCAAGAGCCCGGCGACGCCGTTTCTTGCTGTATGGCACTTAGTCCGCACTTTCGACTGTAATTCAGCGTTAATAAATGCAGCGAATTTATTATTAAAAGAATACGCATTTTGACACATTTATTGAAAATAGATCGCGAGCTGTCTATATTGAAACAATTGTGTATCGCACGTCGCTGTAAAACAGCGACATCCGTCGCGCATACAACAGCCAATAGACATTTCGGAAAAGCGGTGACAACTTCCGTTACAATCTCTTTTTTACTAAAGGGATTTATATCCAACGGCATAAGTCAAAAGTTTAAACCATGCCCTTCTTCGTCTTTTACACTTTTTTATCCGCCCTTATAATGGTCCAGTGTCAAGAATTCGAACACAAGGAAACCGGCCCTCACAATTTTACTGTAATTGATAGTAAGTATATTCAACCAATGATTATCTTTTTGAAAAATGTTCAATCAATGACAGATATACAACGCAGCCACTAAAATATTTAGCTAATTATCGATGAGTCTAGAAGCATAACTTTTCTCTAACCACGTAGCATGGTAATAGCTTATTAGTATAGTCGCCATTTTACTCCTGAATAAGAATCGAATTTCATTTACCCGCATAGCGGAGCTCATTTAATATTCGAGCTGGCTTTGTACATCCCTATCGAAAAAAATCACATGGTAATCATATAGAGCAGCCCATCTGTATTCACATATAGGAATTTCGAATTGGTTCATTGTGTGATCCCAGATATGTTCCATGACACAGATGGGTCCCGATAGGTTTTTGAAATTCCCCTCAAATCCCGAACCGAGGCACTTGTAAGTCGGTTTCTAACAGTTCGTATGCATCTGAGCCCTTATGCATCTGTTCGATGAGGTTTAAATTTACTTTAAAATGAATATTCCTCCGATTTATATGCTTTATCATTGACCTACGAAAGATTTATAATTGTCACTTGTATATTTTGTCATCCCCAGACTGTAGTGCAGTAAGAGATATTATTCGTGAAACTCGTAACAACGCCAGTCTAATGGCACGTGAAAGGCTCGTAGTCTTGACACCCCCACCAGGGTACCAGTACAAACCACACACGGTTACTGTCAAGCGCTGCAATGGTTTCTGCTCGGGTCACATTTCCCCTATGCCAATAAAGACCAACCCGATCCACAAGATCGTCCACCTATATGAAGAGGGAAATCCTATGCATGGAATATGCGTTTCCGTGAAAGTTATGGAACATTCGCGGTGCAAGTATGAAGAAATTCTCATGGACACTTTAGATGATACGCAATATAGTTGTTAGTCACCAAGGTGTCAGTAGCCTCACGTGACGTCTCGATGAACGCAGTTTTTGATCATTATTTTCCGAAGATACTAAGAAACCCTTCTCTGTTCTGCTTTTTTCTCTTCATTTACATTTATCTGCACATTCTTAACTTGTTGAGGTGATTGGGTTGGCATCATACTGTCCACACCAATATCAACGGAGTACTAATTTCGATATGCAACATGTTCGATCTCCGAACTATAGATGTTGAATGATTGACGCAATCAAAAATCCCACCACAGTTTATTGCTGAAACACGATATATTTGTTTTGTATCAATTCAATCAAGGTGCATGTGTATGCAGTCAGCAGAAGATTGTAAGCCTTCACAAGATTGGGTTTCCGCCAGCTGTAGCTGCCAGTGCAAGGATAGGGAGAGGCTGAAACGTGAATGTACAAGTCAGTATGGAATGGAGTGGTATGATGACGACTGTTACTGCGCCTGCACCCAGAAGATAATGAAATGCCGATCTGGTAAAAAATGGGACAAAAAAGCCTGCGAGTAAGTGCTTTAGCAATGAACTTATCTTTTTTGCAAAACTGCCAATAACTTGCAACACACTCTACACGAAAGTTTCTGAAACCCGAAGGGACGTTGGATGGTATCGGATACTTGAATTTCTTGATGCATAACTTCTTTGAAAAAGTTCCTTTAAAGAATGCTATTTTGCCAGACGAAAACCACGTATTTACGATCAGAATGATCAATTCAATGTATATTAGTTGGTAGAATTTCCGTGCAAATTTTAATTTCTAAAACATGTGTTATCCGATACTACCGGCTGCCCAATGATATCCTACTCTCCCCTCATTACTTCATGAGCAATACTGAAGACTATTAAAGTTTACGTTGAATTCGAACGTTTTCTGTTCATCGATCACTCGTTACAGTCCTGATTACCTCAACATATGATATATTGTTTATTTTACAGCTGCGTTCCGGAGTGGAAAATCATCGAGAGTACTGGAGTCATCATAACGACGTAAATACCTGATGACTATATTCCAGATAAGGTGCACGTTGCAAAACAAAATGCCTGAACTTTTGGGGCACGCAATCCCAATAATAAAACATTAGTATAAAATATTATTAAACGACATGTAAAATTTATATATCTGCACAACAATAAGGAACATGTAAAATTGATTGATCCGTAAAAAGTTATCAATCACTAGCTGTAAAATTGAACAGGAAATAAAGATGAGAATCAATATACTTCATCTGAAAAACAATCGTACGATATTTTATTTACACACTGTGGAGAAAACGAGAATACAGGCAAACATATGTGCTGGTTTTTTTGTCTTGCGGATTCCACCTCATTCTAGATTTCCACAAATCTCGTCGATAATAATTAATCAATCGGCCAATTTCTGGCTCCCAAGTATATATTTATATTCTAGAGTATCATTATGATTATGCTTCGTCTTGATATTATATAATAGGTCATAACTCTCGAATCTCTTTTTGCAATTAATTCTGATTTTGAAATAGGCTCTATATTGGGAAAACTAAGTGTACTGTTTATAAAAAAGTTCGTTAGTAGATATCATATGTGATAACTATTATAAAACTGACCATTTTTTTTTTTTTTTTTTTAATCCAGTTATGACCTATATCATATGATATCGAGGCGAAGCATAATCATAATGATACTCTATAATATAAATATAATCATATAGTTACAGCATTTATATAAATTTAGAATAAATAGTATTTTAGATGTAAGTTTGATATAATATTAAGAATTCATATCATGCAGTTATATGTATAATACAAGGAGTATAACAAACAATTTAAATCAACGGAATCTGTTAGGTATTGAAATATGTTGGGTTTCAATAAACATTCTTCCCATTTTATGTGTGCTTGATATAAGATTGATGTATCATTATCTACTGCACCTAAGCCTGCTTCTTTCAAGCTACACGTTATTACCTACTCCACGACGCGCGCCGGACAGCTGGATTGTCAGCCTGCGCGCGCGCCGTCGCTCGAATATTAATATTTGGAAAATACTCTCTATCAATTCTCCAATTTGAAAATCACCTAGCTTATAGGACATTGATCAAGGAATACGCTTGTATTTTTTTTCCAAATTTTACAGCGTGGTTTCGGTGATGAAAATCGTGTTTGAAAATTAATTGTTTATAACAATCTTCAATTGTTGCTATTATGAAATTTGTAGCGGCATGAAATGGAAGCCCAATTCTAGCTCTCGAATGAGCCCAGGGACAAATTGATCAGACAAATAGAACCTAAGATATGAAGATTTGAAGGAGAGCGTGTGTGGCGGTTTTTTGCATTGTGGGCAATTATCAACCTGAAATAACTTTGGAAATATTGAAGTTAAAAAAAAAAATTGTTCGATCGATTTATTTCACCCATATAATCCGTAAAAAAGAATTCACAGTAATCGAAAGGATCGATCAAAATTTTTGGTCGATTTCGTACGGTTTGACGTGGATTGACTCATAGGTATCTTCCATACGAGGGAATTTATAGGTAGGCTGCCAAGCCCACAGTCAGGTCGGCGATTCTTTTTCGAGTTGCTAATTATGAGAACTATTATTTGTCAACATTTTGCAATCTGCATTTTCGTCTCAAATTCTGCTCAAATTTATACGAATTTTTACCGATCCCTGTAAAATTACTCCCATATGCTAAGAATTTCATACATTCTTTCCCTGTAATCCGAAGGGGTAGCAATACGTTGGTTACTTTTCGAAAATTGAGAAAAACCGACTGGGACTAAATCTGTTGAACGGCCTTGTCATTGTCGCAACATGACTGTTCGTAGTTAACATTTGTCGAATGACCTTATCGTTGTTGTTCCTGTACTTTTCGCATTATGAATTGATGTATGCGTATGGTGAGAATGACAAGCTGCAAATATAATTTCCAAGTCGTTGAATCATTTTTAATAATTTCTTAGGATTATTTTCCTATAAGTATACGTAACATCCTGCATTCGTCTAATGCGCTTACACACGACTACTGTCGACGCAAAGAGGTCAGACCCCTGTGTTTGAGTGATTATAACTTCTACAAAAAAAATGATGGAGCATTGAATCATGAAAGATCGTAAAGCGCCAAGTTTCTTGCGTCTGGTGGTGATTCACAAATTTCTCTGTAAAAATCGTGAAAACCGTTATGATCTCCGGAGAGTTAAAAAACGTAGTTTTTTTTGGAGCCCATTGCCGTACGTCAACTTCAACTCGTCGCCGTTTGTCTAAAATAAGTGTAAAAAATCTGGAAAAATTAAGAAATATACCCTGAACATTAAGGAACATGATAGCACTGTGTAATTTGAAAAATGTTCAAAAACCTAGACGCCAGGTGCAAAAGGGTCCAATGATGCGATTTGGGGAACGAATTGGTACGGGTGAACCTGAGCTGGCTCAAAATTTTCGTTAAGATATACACTTTTTGATTCCGCAATCAGTTTTTGGTTCGCAACAGTGAGCTTCCCGTAACCGACGTTTATAATTTTTCAAATTTGCGGAGGGCCGCGCGTGTCCCAGCCGCGATATTCGTCGCTGCGTTCCCCCCCGGCCGCGCCAGTCACCGAGTCAATTGTTGTTCGCAGCTTATGCGGCGACTGATATACAATGTATAATGCGACCGTGAATAACGATTTAACAACCGAAGAAATCTCTTTGCAATCGCAATGATTTAAGGTGCTTCCCTACGCAATTCCACCAGACCTGAAAACATTGGGAAAAGAGGTGTTATTAAACGGAATATCTCTGCCTAGGCACCGAAATCAATGAAACAAACTTCGTCGCGCAATTCTATGTACGATCTCGAATACGTGCGGCCAAAAAAATGGTTTTTTTACGCGAAAATAGAGAAGATATCCATGTAAAACGGATTTGAAAACGTTTTACATGGATATCTTCTTTATTTAAAAAAAAAAACAACATTTTTTTGGCCGTACGTGTTCGAAATCGTACATAGAATTGCGCGACGAAGTTTGTTTCATTGATTTCGGTGCCCAGGCAGAGATATTCCGTTTAATAACACCTTTTTTCCCAAATTTTCAGGTCTGTTGGAATTGGGTAGGGAAGCACCTTAAATTAAATCGATGTATACATCATAATTTCTCAATAATGAAACGAATTTCTGGCTAGCCCTTGCTATAGGTATCGAATTACTATTCCCGTACGTTTTGACGGAGAATACCCCATATATATAGATTAGGGTGACCCTTGTTTAGGGAGCCGGTGGAACTTTGACCATGACAACCCCTAGATCAGTTCGAAATAAATAAATAATAATCTGGGTGAAATTTGAGCTCTGTAGCTCAATGGGAAAAGGTGCCTGTGAGCCCGTATTTTCGCCCATTTGATTAACATGGGATTTCTCGTCGAAAAAATTCTTTTTTTTTTTCCGTGCCTGTAGTGCGCTGGAAAAATCCACTATTTCGTTACTTTAGAGTGTCATACTTAGTGAGTATGTACACATTTTTTCAGCCATCTACAATCATATTTCACAGAGTAACCGCTGCTGACAGATTCTAGTTTTGGAAAAATTATACTTTTTTCGATCCTAAAAGGCTTGTATTATCTTTTCATTGTTAATCTGTATAATTTGAACCGAATTCGATGGGAATTAATTAAAAAATTAGTAGGTAAGGAATTATTGAAATTAATAGGCGAGGAGAATGAATACGTACGCAGGTCCGGACGTAACACCTCCGCATTCATAATAGGCGTTTTTTCGCGAACCTCTGGTATAGGTATCAGAGTGTACCAGAATAATAGTGGAAACTATGTATTGGTATACCCTTTGGTACCTATACCGAATGATACCAGAGGCTCGCGAAAAAACGCCCAATATAAGACTGAATTTAATAAAGAAAAAATCGAACGTCTAACATCCTTTGAAAATGAATTGTCTTTTATTGAATTACAAAAGTGAGACTCAACATTACATTTGTATCGTCACATCCATTTATTCTACAGTCTTCAATTCAGAATTTTTTGCGTACCGTCTCTTTGTTAGGGTTGGGGAATTGTTTTCGATACTCACTCACGAGTTGTACGATGTATTGTTTCTGTTCCTCGCTTTTGGTTAGAATATTATTATAATCTTCAATCAAACGAACAACTTTTTCAGCCGCGTCATTAACAACCTTCAATTTCTTTACTATTCTCAAACCCTTTTGATAATTTTCATTTTTCGACCAGGTTGAAATATCGGTTTTTAAAAACTGTTTGTCTATTTCAAACCTATCAGAAAAATTTAACGACTGAGAATTTATGAAGTAGTCCAAGCCTTATCGTATAAATTTTGAACATCATTTAGATTGAGGTACAATCGTTTAGGATATTCAATGTTTTGATCCACATTTTCATTCACCGCGGTTACCATTCTACTTTTCATACTCACAGACAACTCATCATCGAAAAACGATAACGCGGTCGTTTCAGGGTTCAAATGCCTAAGATGTTTTGTGAATTTTTTTACAGTTACTTGGGATAAATCGGAGTCTGTGGTACGATAATCACACAGTTTTTTTAAAAACTGTAGATCGTGATTGGGAGCTCTTGCTGCAAGAGGTGCTGTGAACCACGTTTTTATGTAAACCAGAACGATAAACAAGCAGATTTCAGAAATTGCTTTCTCTTCTCTTGCTGTTAACTTAGGAATTTCGCGAAACAAATAAATTTTCAGGCAGTATATCGCTTTAGCCATTCAACGTGCACGGCGAAATTCCCCGGGCTTCCGAAATTTTACGTCAGCGGGTGAAAAAAATAATAATAAATAATTCCTTACCTACTAATTTTTTAATTAATTTCCATCGAATTCGGTTCAAATTATACAGATTAACAATGAAAAGATAATACAAGCCTTTTAGGATCGAAAAAAGTATAATTTTTCCAAAACTAGAATCTGTCGGCAGCGGTTACTCTGCGAAATATGATTGTAGATGGCTGAAAAAATGTGTACATACTCACTAAGTATGACACTCTAAAGTGACGAAATAGTGGATTTTTCCAGCGCACTACAGGCACGGAAAAAAAAAAAGAATTTTTTTGATGAGAAATCCCATGTTAATCAAATGGGCGAAAATACGGGCTCACAGGCGCCTTTTCCCATTGAGCTACAGAGCTCAAATTTCACACAGATTATTATTTATTTATTTCAAACTGATCTAGGGTTGTCATGGTAAAAGTTCCACCGACCCCCAAATAAGGGTCACCCTCATCCACAGTCAAATCCAGTGGAGAGAGTTATGCGAGAATTAGGAAGAATTCTTCGAGCCTATTGCCACGAAAAACATTCAAACTGGGTTAAATGGTTGAAACCAGCCGAACAATCTATCAATAGTACCAGTCACTCAGCAACCGGATGTAGTCCATATTCATTGTGGAAAAACCTTGATCTGGTTGAGGATTTGGTCTCTGGGGTTGAGTATCCTTTAAGGTCAAAAATTTGAACCTTAGAGGATAAATTATTTGAAGCCAAAGAAAATAATAAGTTAGTAGTTTCAAGACGCAATGCGAAACTAAATGAGGAGAATATTAAAAGAATAAGTTATCAAATAGATGATTTAGTATTAGTTAAAAGTCATAAATTGTCTAACGCTCTAGATCATAAGATCAAAAAATTATTTTTGGCGTACGAAGGACCGTATAAGATCAAAAGAATTATTAGAGATAATGCATATGAACTTGTTAAATTAAACGACGAGCCATATGGCACATGTAATGTGATTTATTTGCGACCATATTTTATACTTCACACTAATCCTATTAATCAGGATTGATTTGAAGTAGGGGGGGTCTGAGAGGGACGGCCCTATACCTAAGAGGGAGCATTTGTCGAAATTCGATGTATTAGTATGAGTGATAGTTACTATACTAATAATGACAATGATCAAAATACCACAGTAAGCGAAGCGCTCAATGAAATTATCCCATAATTTCTGATAAGTCTAATTCCCTGTGCAAACTGAATGATGAATTTTATGATACAGAAGATACTTGTTCTTGAAGTACGTAACATTTGAAGCTATGCGCAACCAACATCGTATTACGCATTATTCTCGTGGCAATTCAAGGAATCTGTATGGCACGGATCACCATACAGTATAGCAGCCACAATTTTGTGTAACGTAAATTTTGAAAAATGTGCTATGTCAGAAGACCCGAGGAAGCTTGTCAGAGCGCTTCAACCCTCAGTATGATTTCAGCTATCGGACCGTCCGTAGTGCATAGTTTGTTTGAAAAATTACCTTATAGAAATTGTGACAATTTGAAGGACTTGATGAATTTGAATGACGTGAAAAATTTGATTTCATATGAAATATATGTATGAAATTTGAATATTTCATTACTTGAAATAAGTGATAAATAGCCAATGAATTTGAGTGCTGCAGATAAAAAAAAAAGATCTAGAAGTGCACAAAACCCAATTTTATGTCTTTAGTTAGACCAAATTGAAAAGAAAACGAAAAAAAATACAAAGGCCTTTTGCGGCATGGCCTAATGTTAAAATTAAGAGCTCAAATTCTACAGTGATTATTCCTAAATTATTTTTGATCGCTTAGGGGGGCGCAACGATTCGAATTCCACCAAGCCCTAAACAAGAACCACCCTAATGTATGATTATGTTGATACCAATACTAAATTCACAAAGTTACTGAAACATGTGATTGTAATTTTATTTGAATAAATCAAAAGTCCTCATATGTTGACGTTGGAAATCACTTCCCTCAATTTCAGAGAATCATTTGCTACGGAGTATAACTTATCTAGTGAGCAAGATAGTTTCCACTAAAGTATCATAAGGTTTGCTATACTAGATATTGCATTACGCGCGTGATACTGCTTATGAAATAATCGTATATGATATCATGGCCTTAGCTATAGAATATGGTAATATTTAGAATATTAGACCAGGGTTCGAACTTCTATGATATATTACAGTTCTTGCGAAGCTGCATTGTAAAATTCTCAACATCACAATTAGGTTTCAAACATATACAGTATAGTGAAAGTAGCTCGTAATAGTTTGGTAAGATCCACAATACCGTCTGAGTTGCGCTTGCGATGTTAAGTATGACAATAATTTCTATCCCGTCTGTTAAACCGCTCCGAATGATATTTCACATACAGTATTGTGAATATTTCTATATTTCGGGTATGTTCCAAAAGTACTATACTGTATAAGAATTATGACCATAATTTTTCGGCAAAAATTGTTATGAAATTCTCTCTGTGTATTTATATTCATTATTCGGATTATGTCAAATCAGAGTTCGGGGCGATCATTTACCCAGGTACGCTACTGCCGTAGACAGAAAAGGCATATCCCGCCAACGCTCTGATGGTTGTAATAATTTGAATTTTCGGTTAGTTGAAAAAGGGAAAAACATCACCTAAATAATATTGTAGCAAACTATTGACATAAAAAAAAACCAATGCGAATTTCCAATTGCTTCACTAAGAAGTTTGGAGCAAACGATAGTTTGTGCGCTGCACCTATTTTCGTAGCTTTGACTTGAGTGGCGACGCACAGTGGGCAGATTCACAGAAAAATCGACAAAACTAGGCAGATGTGCGTACTGAAAAATGCAATGGTGATTCTCAAGTTTTTGACCTCGCTGATTTCAAATCTGGAATCAAAATGTCGAAAAAATAAAATGGCGCACCGGAAGTGACTATCTGCGTTACTAAAAAGCATCCAATTTGTGTAGGGATCGGTAAATCTGCGGTTCAAAAGTTACTTATTGAAAATGTTGAATCAAAATTTCGATAAAAATAAAATGGTGAACCGGAAATATATTTTTATCTTACTCACAGGCAACTTTTTCTATCAGAAATCGATATTTGTGTGTTTGGAGGTTGTCTTTTTTGAAAAATTTTGAATGATAATTGGGGAAAATAAAACGTTTGTCTGGAAGTGAGGTAAAGTTTTCAAAGAATTTCGGAAAAATAGTTATAAAGCATTTTAAACGAATTTTATTGCTGAATACAGTTGAAACAGCAATCGACACTTTACGAATTAAATATTACCGATAATAATACGTGAGTAACATATAATAATTATTCCTGATTACAATATTGATCATAATCGTCAGCATCGCGGTCGTCGTCGTCAGAGGAATTGGTGGATTCTGATTCGTCACTGGTGTATTGCATCGATTCAGCTAAACCATACTTATCGCGAGAACTATCAGTACAGAACAAAAGTTGCATGGCTTCTGATGATAAACTTCTTGCTTTTTTCGGATGCTGCTTGCCCATGCTCGATATGTACGGATCTGAAGTTAAGAGGAGTCGATTGAAAACGTCTTGCATGGTCGCTGTTCTCGACTGTTTTCGAGCAAAATACTCGCGATATTTTTTCATATCCTTGTTACGGGCTTCCTGTGCGTCTTCTGACATTTGCCCGATAGGAAGCGGAGACCATTCAATTATCAAAGGACCGTGAATCAAAACTTTGTGAACCATGGTTGGCATGCAGTACCAAGAATACAGAGTTACGAATATTTCGGCGGTTTCAAGACAATATTGTTTGAAAGCAGTTACATTTACGGCATAGCCACTTGAAAGAACCTGCAATATTATGTGGCATCTTTTCATAATATTCTCGTCCAAACCCAAAATTCTTGCTGAAATTTGAGTGTTTTCGAAAAAACGTCGCGCAGTGTTTCCGTCGTTACTGCTACCAAACCCTTGTTTCGGTTTATCAACATCAAGATGCAACTCTTTCTTGAATGCGGCTTGAATAACTCGTTTTCTTAACACATGCACCCAAAGTCCTCCTTTGCGCACCGTCTACGCGCACCCAAAGCAGACTTTTGCCGCACCGGTGTGCAAAATATTTTGCGCACCGCTACGCGGTGCGCAAAGGGATTTTGCACACTGGTACGCTAAAACCGGCTTGGGTGCTCGCAGACGGCATACAAACGAGGACCTTGCGTTGCATGTATCGAGAAAAATAGTGTTCGATACGCGAGCCCAAGGCAGCAATATCGCTTACTCGTGTGAAGGCACCGCACACTCGTGCGCGAATTGCTGCTTTTGCGCTCTTGTATCGAAATATACTATTTCGCTCAGTAACTACTGATTTGTCTTCATCTTTTCGAGTTTGCCACTTGAGAACACCGATTTTATAACCGATGTGCAAGAAGCACTCAAAAAAACGGATCCACGCATGCAACGTTGATAATCCAAGTTCGAGTCGAGTTCTGTCAACGTCTAAAGTTTTCATCAGCTCTATGTCATTAAATTTTGATGATGTGAGATTGCATATGTAGCAACGCATTGCTGATTTTGTATTTGTCACGGAGTTGCAAACTTTACCGTCAATCATAGTGAAATATAGCTCGTATTTAACAGTAACTTCCTTCCCGTCAATAAATGTCGTAAAAGGGATGAGAGACTCGATCTGATTATCAATGTGTTGCCGTTTCTGAATCGTTGATGACACAGTTTCTTTCAAAAATTGAATTCTAATAGGGCGACAATATCGTGGAGATGAAGGCCTGGGATTTTTCCAAAGAACGAATTCTTTTTGCAAGATATCCGACCCTAAAATTTGCAATGGAACTAAAGACGTTAAAAATATACTCGCATCAGAACTGTCATCATTCGTAAACTTTTGTTTGTATTCACTGTACCCAGAGCTTCCATCACAACCCCATTTACAAATTAGTCTTAAATTCTTCGATTCTTCGGGGCGCAAATAGTTAATCACGTCAGTTTGCACCTTTAGAATTCTGTCGCAAGTGTGATCGATCAAAGACTGTAATTTCACTTCGGCTAAGGTCTCAGTTACCGTTATATTTAAAGGGTAACAACGGTTTTTAGCAGCAACAACTTTTGCGTAAGATGGATAAATAGCAACTTTTTTATTTCTCAAAGATCCTCTGATGTCTATGTATTGCTGTCTTGTTAATTTTGCATTTACAAAATCTACCAGTGCTTCATCTCCGGACATCTCAACTAGCCGTGAATCTATCGACGATTCACATGCTGTTCGGTATTTCGCAGCTCTTGAGGGAGATTTTGTTGTGATGTCTTTTAAAATAATGGCAGCATCGTTTAATCCTGCAGAACTAAGTCTCATCCTGGTGGCCAAAGTTAATTCCTCCACGCAATGCGTTTCACTGACTTCTAAAGCCCTTCTCTTCTCGGTACGTTCACTCGACTCTTCGAAACTCGATTTCCGAGGTCGCCCAGGTACACCTGAAGCACTAGAATTTGATGGCTCTGCGATAGATTTCTTACAATTCTGGAAAAAATAGCGTGAGCGTTATACTGTGAATCTTGACCCATAACTCGAGTTTTCGAAACATCAATGAAATTACTAACCAAAATAGTTATTGAAGTTTGCAACCATTTTTCATTTTTTTTAATAAATGCATGGTGGCTTCTGTGCACTTCTAGCCATTTACTCTTGATTTTACAAAGTAATTTTTTTAATGAATCTTTCAGATTGCTGTCAATCGAGAAAGATTCAGATGACTCAAGAGTGATTTTCTCCTCCAAAATCTGAAGTTGCGCATCCAGGCACGATTTAAATTTATCCTTAATCATTTCAAAAATATCCTGATAAGTGCACGTGTAATCCATGGCACGTGAACCTAGAATAAAACAGGTATGATAAACATTTACTAAAAAAACGAGTGTTTACATGGGAAAAATTTAAATCTCTTTGTAAATGATAGAATAAATTATTGAAACGTTTTGAACACCCGTTACATGACTTATGACTCTTGACGAATAGATCACTGGGTAGAAAATTATTTTATATTCCACAAGGAACGGATATTGTCTCCAGCAGGTACAGGTATACCTGCTGGTGACTATGTGCCCAGCCTGAACAAACATGCCGAGCGTTGCGCGATACGTGAATTCTGGTTCCCAAAGCCGGATATGCAGCATTCTGTGGGAAGTTTTCATCAATCTCTGATCTTAATAACATTATCAATAGTCTACAATGTTCAAAAGTCTGAGATCTCCCGCGATCATAACTATATTCATACTTCTTTTGGAATATTAAATTTACACGCTTGCTTAGAATGCACTGATTGAACACTCTTTCAAACATACGATGTTTAAAATTTCAGAAAACCATTTGACATATTAATCTTCTACATAGGGGGCGTCCACATATTACGTAACGCGATTTTAGGCCATTTTTGACCCCCCCCCTCCCCCATGTAACGGACCGTAACAAACGATCACCCCCCCCCCCCCCCCCCCCCCCCCTACTTGTTACGTAACATTTCACAGTTTCGTTTTTTGGTGATAAATTCAAGTGTTTTTATTCCTGGGGGCTGAAAAGAAGATCCATACGTCCATCCATACAAGATCCGTGCAGTATCGGTACAGCGCCGACTTGCATAAAACTTGAACGTGCCGCGGCGCCAAAAATAGCTGTATTTTAAATGTTACGTAACAAAATTTCAGACCCCCCCTCCCCCCCACGTAACAGACCGTAACGGTCCATCAACCCCCCCCCCCTCCCCCAAAACGCGTTACGTAATATGTGGACGCCCCCATACCTTCAAGATTATCCTCCATTTTACCAATTTGAAATCGGTAGCGTAGAACGAAATATATTTCACTTTGTGCGAATCGAAAATTTCAGGGTACAAAATCGCTACGTCCTGCACTCGCAAACGGTCGAGTTCGGACTGTCGTCAGGCGAGTACCGCGAAGGGTAGGGACCGGTCCTTCTACAATAGGGCGTAGAAACACCTGATCTTTGAAATGACATACATACAAATCAAAAATGAGAACACTCAATTTTTGGATTTTGCCGATTTTTCTGTGAATCTGCCCACTATGCGTCATAGAGTCGGCAAGCTGTTCGCCTAATACACTCAGAATACACTGTAAAGCTCCATCTGTGAGAACACATCTGCAGAAGGGCAGACTGTCTTCTACAATTGGGTAATTATTGGCGAGATTATTAATCGAGAGAGCACTTTGTAATAGTTGATGTGACATAGCAAGTGATTTTGTGATATTCTTGAAGTTCTTTTGATTTCGTACAGCAGATTTAAAAAATGTGTGTTTTGCTTCAAATCTCAGATTAGAGAGTCTCATGAGTGGTCCAAAGATTTGGATAAGTTTGGGATAATGTTCCAAAAAGTGATGCTTAGGTCGTAGTTTCACACTTGGAAAATTTGTCTTCCTTAGACGTAGGTATTGCTGAATTAAATTATGAAGATAAGGCAATACGTTAGAAGATATCTTTACTGAACAAATAATTTGCAAAATTTCAATTAGCCGAAGAATCATCTGCCACACTGGATCTGCCTTATTTGTAATTTCATCACCAACCATCATGGGCAAAAAACTTATAAGCACCCAGTTTTGTACTGCGTGACCTCCTAACTTTGCACTTTTTTTCACCGATCCTTGAAGGTTTATCACGGCTCTCTTCTCCGATAAAGATGAAAGAAGCAATCTTACGATTCACTAAGTCGATCGAGAACTTGTATTCTTTACATAGATGAGCCATTCCACGTCAAACCGGACAAAATAAATCAAAAATTGACCTGGATGTTATCGATTTCGCTATAATTTCTTTTACGGGTTCTATGGAACAAATAAATTCATGAAATGATTTTTTTTTTTTCGGCCCCTATTTTTTAAGTTACACGGGGGTGAAATTCAGGAAAAAGAGCCAAAAATCGAAAACATACTCCCCTTCAAACGGTCATATCTTTGGTTGTATTCGTCCTAGAGACTTCATTCAAGAACCATTTCAAAGCTATTGAATGACACTATTATTATATATTTATTTCATTCTGCGGTAACAGACAATTTTATTTGTTATAAACAAATATATTATTCAAACGTGATTTTCAAAGCAAACTCCACGCGATATAAATCTCAAAAAAATATGAGCGTATTCCTTGATCAATTCTTTACAAAATCGTTAACAAAATTGATGGAGAACCGATGGGAACCATGTCAAAACGATTTATTTATAAGCGACGGCGCGCGCTGCCACCGGGAGACCCGGCTTGGATGCGTGTGGCTGGCGTAAGAAGGCGTCGGTGGGCATGTTATACGGTCATATCTTTGGTAGTTTTCATCCAAAAGACTTCTTCCGAAAACCATTTTGAAGCTAATGAATGACACTATTATTATATATTTTTGAAGTTCATGATGACGAATAATTCGATTTGTTATAAACAAATATAATATTCAAACGTGGTTTTCAAAGCAAGAACTAGGCGTAAATTTTTTTTAGAAAATATGAGCGTATTCCTTGATCAATTCTCTACAAAATTGTTAAGTAAACGGGATGGGAAATCGATAGGAACTATGTTCAAACGATTTATTTATAAGCGACGGCGCGCGCTGCCGCTGAGAGACCCGGCTCGGGTACGGTTTTTCGGTGGCAGCGCGCGCCGTCGCTTATAAATAAATCGTTTTGACATGGTTCCCATCGGTTCTCCATCGATTTTTTTTAACCATTTTGTAGAGAATTGATCAAGGAATACGCTCATATTTTTTTGAGATTTTTATCGCGTGGAGCTTGCTTTGAAAATCACGTTTGAATGATATATTTGTTTATAACAAATGAAATTGTTTGTTATCGCAGAATGAAATAAATATACCAAGAGGTTCCCGTGAAACATCGCAGTCAGTCATCGTCAACTCGGCACCACCCAAGATTTTCGTCTGTTTTTTGCAGGCTGGCCATCCCCTTTTCAATTTTAAACTTTCAAGGGCCGTAAAATAATTGAATAAATAGATATTTAGATGAATAATTAAATAGATAAATGAATAAAGGAATAAATGTTAACAATTAACAATTGTTATCACAATAAATTATATTGAAAGAGTAAAATTTATTCAGTACACAGAAAAAACGGTTTACTTGAGCTAAGAAAATTATATTGAAGACCGAGAAATCTCCCGAGCCAAGTCAAAATTTTTCGAACCAAGAGAATTCTCTTGGCTCAAGCAAATTTTTTTCTTGACTGAAGAAAATTTCGGTTTACAGTGCGAATTGCAGAAAATTTTCTTGGGTCAGAATAATTTTTTTTGGACCAATTTAATCGTTTTTTCTGTGTACAATTTGGTTGTATCAATAATAACATTAATTAGATTTAATTATTTTCACTTAGCTGCTTTGCTTTTACGATGCATGAATTTGACGAAGCCATTCATTCATTCATTTATTTAATCATTCAGTCATACATCCATTTATTCATTTGATTATTCATTCAATTATTTATACATCCATCCATCCGTCCATCCGTTCATCCATCTATTCTTTCATTTATTCATTTATTTATTCACACAATTATTTGATCATTTTACGGCCTTTGAAAGTTCAAAATTAAAAAGGGGATGGCCAGCCTGCGAAAAACAGACGAAAATCTTGGGTGGTGCCGAGTTGGCGGTGACTGACTGCGATGTTTCACGGAAACCTCTTAGTATAATAATACTGTAATTCAATAGCTTTGAAATGGTTTTTGAATGAAGTCTCTAGGATGAATACAACCGAAGATATGACCGTTTGAAGGGGAGTATGTTTTCGATTTTTGGCTCTTTTTCCTGAATTTCACCCCCGTGTAACTTGAAAAATAGGGGCCGAAAAAAAAAAATCGTTTAATGTGTTCGTACTCCAAATGCCATCTCTGCGTCCCTCGACATACTAACACTAGAGTGTGTGTGAGCGTGCATGGGTGTGTGTGTATGAATGCCAAAGTCCGTTTTTCTGTACCTGTATCCGACCTACCTGTCTTCTCCGACTTGTGAAACCTACCAGTTGGCATAGTCACGGTCCTTTGGGCCTAACTTGTACTATGTATATTAATAAAGGGTAGTTGTATTAAGTGCAGTCTTTATTATACAAACCCCCCATATTTAAACATAATGAATTTATTCGTTGCATAGAACCAGTAAAAAAAATTATAGCGAAATCGATAACATCGAGGTCAATTTTTGATTTATTTTGTCCGGTTTAACGTGGAATGGCTCAGATACGTCAGGGCTAATTTGATGTCATATGCACCAACACCCTCAAATATATCATGTGGAAGACAAGGTGGTGTCGCTCCGTCAACATGAAAATATTTGAGTATTGAACTGAGAGTCAGCAACGATTCCTTTTAAACCCTCTGGTTTATTCGCTAGCTCTGCGATGCAAGAATTATATGATTCTTTTGTACGCATAGCTGCTGGAAATGGGAAATGCTGATCTTTCTCGTCGACGTCGCCCTCAGTATTCATCATACTTCTTTCCTCCACTTCTTCTTCTTCTTTACTAGAGTCACAAGCAATGGGACAAAAAACTCTCTGATTTTCATCATTTTCATAATTTTCTTCATTTGTAAAATTGGTATCACAACTGATGTCAGTGTCACTACTGCTAGCCTCACTTTCAAGATCAGATTGTTGATTATTACGATCATCCGATCTCACTTGATACATCCTCAATAACCACTCATCGCGCATTTCTTCGCAATATCTGCGAAAATACTTTGCTGTACTAAAGTTTTCCATAAAGCCACTGACTGTGTGAGTGCCGAGATTGTCACCCAATAGTACAATGGTGTTAACTTGCAACTTTTGCCCACGAATCTCGAGGCCATGATTTTCAAGACTTATCAATTCCTCGATGAGAGGTGTCAGCACACAAGGCATACCAAAGTAGGCTACATCCGTTTCTCGGCAAAGTAAAATCAGCTGTAATGGGTCAATAGATGACGGACTCCAGGGATGCATATTACTTAATGTATAGTAATAGACACTCAGTTTATAAACACCTTTTCCAGATCCCAGTGGGTTCACTATTTCTATGTCATCTTGGTATATAATTAATTGGATACTGCTCGGATCAGAGGAAAGAACTGGGTGAGTCTGAAAAAGAGACCCATCCTCGATATCTGTGATTAAATCATGTGATCGCATCACTGCTCTATTCTTCCTTTCAGTGTACTGTTCATAAACTGACTCATCTTCGAAGAGAGCCTGCAATGTTTTTCCAATTGGCACGTAATGATATCTTCTGCTTACATTGTTTTCATTCAGACCCAGATTGCGTGATTCAGGAATGACATACTTAAATAATTTAGTATACTGCTCTCGCCTCATATATCGGGACCGCATCGGACCATCAGCACTATACAATTGAATCAAAATATCTTGAGCAAAAGTACTTTCTATAAGAGGCTTCACAGAATCACAGTTAATTTCTAAGGGATCTAGTTTCGAAGGTAACTTCGTACTCAATAATTCCAATGATCGTTCCAAAAGCAAATGATAAGCAGTGATGATGTATTCAAGAGTTGAGTCAGGAAGGTGAAACTTGGAAGCCAAAGTTAGGTAAATGTGCACCAATTTTTTCGAAATCATTTCTTCTGGATTCAAATTAGCTGAAGTACTGTAACCATCATTTGAAACTTGTGTCTCCTGGGATTCAATATTTTCATAAAATGAACTACGTGCACTGCTGCAGGGTTGTTGATCGATAGGCTCAGAAAAATTATTATCAGCAGCTATAGTAGGACTGGTGGATTTATGATGTCTGAACCGATGTGAGCGTAGCGTACTTTTGGATTTGCATTTATAAGAGCACGATGAATGAGGGCACTTAATCATCAATTCAGAGTCTGGAGAATCTTCTGAACTTAGTCGCTGATGCTCTGTTACAGCTACAGGATTATTTTTCAGCTGTGTAGTACCTTGAGTAGGTGCAGCGTGATTCAAATTGATATGTTGAATGTAACGCTCCAATGAGCGGAATAGTGCATAACAGTCCATGGAACCACACATCATAAGAGAATTGGCTGAGACTTTATGGCACAGATTGAAATGTGCTACAAAATTCTCCGCCACTGCTGTTTTGAACAAGCAGAATTTACATGTCAATTCCATTCTGGAACCATATAGCGTACTGAAAAAGGACAAAGATGCCAACTCACTATACTTTGCTTGAGAATTTTCACAGCCCAAACCTTACTAAATGCTGTCGGGTGACAAAGTTCCATCATATGACGGTGGGTAAAGGTATTGAAAATAAATGAACTGACTGCGCAGGGGCTTCATGGGTTTTTTTTGTGCACACTTATATGAATTAACAAGGTTAGTACCATCCCTGTGGGTCTCAAATATGAATAAGGCTATTTCAGGTGATTTCTCACGGAAAAATTTACATTGTGACCCACTCTTCTCATGGGTCTTTCTTCGAGAGCCTGTAGTAGTAGTATATTGAGGCGCGAGATGAATATGCGACAGGGGCAATAATATTTTATACTTATTTTCGGAATTGCGTCTTTGTCACTAGAATAATAGAATATGGTACCATGTAATGGAAATGTGAATTAGCATGCAAAAAGATATATTTTACAGGTATGAAAAGCTTAAAGTACATTAGTACAAAGTATAGTATTTATAAAACTATATGAGGATGATAAAAAAGCACATTGGAACACCTAATGAAGCTTTAATGAGTAGAATCTTACAAGGAGAGTATCGGGTTTGCGGATCACGGATTTCGCTCAAACTTCTGAGGTTGTTTTCTCGGTCCAAAAAATGGAGTCCCTTATCTTTAGAACTCTCCATTGGGCCCTTAGTCGCTCAACTTACAGTAAATGTGTTTTTTTTTCGTATGAAAGCATACCTTATGACTGCAATGCTTGCACAGTAAAAATTTTGTTGTAAAATTTAACACAAAAATTTGAGTTCAAATTTTTGTGTTGAATATTTAACACTCTCGTGTGTTAATTCAACACAATGGTTCAGTGTTGTTTGACTAGTCCATTTTTTAACACACTAAAATGTTATTTGATACATAAGTAACACTTTATAAATGTTGCTCTTAAATCGACACAGAGAAAGTGTTAATTCTACAGAAGTCATATTAAATATGGCGCTTGAGAACTAAAACTCGAGTCCACTTCGCAGTTTTGTTTTATAATAATATTTCATGTTGATGACATTTAGTTAATTATATCAAAGTGAACAACATTTCCTCGTCTGACGTTATCCTAAAGAGAAGTAAGTAAAGTGTAATTTGTATCTTATCAGCCAATAACAAAACATAACCTTCAAATCGTTACGAAGTTTATGTTTTTAAAATGTAATAAATTTCGTAAAGTCAAAATTATTATTTTTCGTTGATATTATGAATACATTTAATAGTCATTTTTGATCTTACAATATTATCTTTATAGATATAGAGGAATTTTTAATGAATCAGGATGCCAATCTTGGTAATCCCAGACGAATTATTATGTGTATTTTAGAATTCAATAGTGAAAAGACATGGGTTAAATTTGATACGCCACTTACGTACGACGATTTTCTCAGTAAACGTTAATTTTTACTTGAAAATATTTAATTCGTAGAAATGAAGACTCATTCTCAGTTTGTACTGACAATCAATTACTTATTTGTGTGGTTTTTGTAGCTCGAGAAGTATTCCCATCACTCAATCACGTAGAATTTTATTTCACTGACGTTAATGATGCGAAACTGGATTTTATTTTAGTAGATTATGTGATGACTAATCCACAAGGCACCATTATTAAGATTAAAACATTGGGGGAATGTTTGACTTTTAGTAAGATCGTTAACTAAAAATTATTTTATAAATAAACTACAAATAATAATGTTCTTAACTTGAAGGTCATTGATTCTTGGTTTTTTAATAATGAGATCATTTTTATTTTTTCATTAGGAGCTAACATCTTTGAAAGATGTTAGATTTCACCACACTGATGTGTGAGTGTATATACAAAAAGAAATAGGTTATATGGTAGTGTTTATGTTTGGGAAATGGGGAGAAGTTTTGAAGGATGTTTTCTGTATACAGAAAACATACCAATGAGTTGTCTGAGGTTCAGTCCAGATCAGTAGGTCTAATTAAACAGACGTACAGTCAGCGCCGTGCCAACGGGCGGCGCAATGGGGCAACCGCGCCAGGGCGCCACCTCGCATGGGGCGCCGCACCTCTAGTCCAAATCAATTTTTGCCGGCCGAAAATAAAAACATAAAAATTTATTTTGATAAAACATGCAAAAAATAACATATGTTTCATAAAAGTAGAAAATTGTATTATTATTTTTTTCTTCAATTCTTGGCCGGCTGAAATCGATTTAGACCCTTGGTGCGCCGTTCCGTCGAAGCGAGTTGGAGAAATGATTTTAGCGAGTCTAGATAAGTCCCCACTCGGGTCCCAGAGTAAACTCAACCAGCAACCGTGCATACACGCGCGCCCCACTCCATCGATATTCTAGTATACTGCGCAGAAGCTGAGGGCGCATCTCCGTTTCAGCACATTCAGCTCGTTGTTGGGAAGTTGCGTTGACAACTGGTTTCAGCTCACTCCGCAATACGATATAGATACAATTCAAAACCATTCGCTTTGTTTACATTAACTAATGACTTGACCTGAGAGAATTTATTTAGTGCTTTGCCGCTAATTTTTTCTCAAACTCTTAAATTTGCACTACCTTCTTGGTGAAATTATTCATTGAATTTCTGATTTATAGTTTTCTCATTACTCATTGGCTTTTCATTCCTAGACTTTAAGTTAAAATAATATTCCCAATTAGAACGTCCAAGATAGTTGTCATTGTAAGGCAATCGTTATGGAACGTAAGAAAAAACTGTCCGGATCCGAAAACAGGAAAAGACGTTTGGCCCAGGAAGCTGCGTCCAAAAAGTACGGGACAATACAGTCATTTTTCGACAAAACCAGTACTTCATCAATCAGTGAAATACACGCGAAGGTCTCCACATCTAACTCTAACTCTTCTATGATAGCGGTTGAGGCTGAGGTTGATGTGTCAGACATTCCTATGCAAGAAACTGATACCACTAGTTCGCAAATGATTACTATAGATGATGCCCTTGATCTTTCTACTTCTGAGGATGAGATGACTCCCGAGCCAGTTTCGAAAAAAGTTAAATCAAACGCTTTGATAACCGCCGCGACTGAACCAAAAGAATCTTTAGAAGAGACTTTCGATCAAATTTATTATGATCCAGCATTATGGTTATCTACAAAGAACAATAAAATCAAAAATCTCATCATGGAAAAGGGTCCCTTGCAAATAAAAAATTTTAATTTTCCCGTGAATAACGGCCGCCGATTTTCGCCGTCATACTATACGCGACGCTTGAATAATGGCGAGACTGTAACGAGACCTTGGCTGATTTATTCAAAGCCTCGAGATGCAGTATATTGTTTCTGTTGTATCCTGTTTTCGAGTAACCATCGCCGTGGTCAGTGGCCGACAGATGGATCATCCAATTGGAAGCATTTATCGCGCGATCTTGCCAACCATGAAAAATCAGAGAAACACGTGAATGCATTTAAAGATTGGAAAGAATACGAGCTTCGATTGAATGTTAATAACACCATTGACGCTGAACATCAACGGATCATGGATCGTGAAGTACAACATTGGCGTCAAGTCTTGGAACGAATAGTTGCTATCATCCAATACTTAGGCAGTCAATCTCTTGCTCTGCGTGGATCTTCAAATGAGCTATATGATCACAATAATGGCAATTTTTTAAAATTAGTCGAGTTTCTGGCAAAATTCGACCCCATAATGGCAGAGCACATTCGTCGTGTGACTACCCAAACAGTTCATAGTCATTATATGAGCAATAAAGTTCAAAATGAGATCATTTCCCTTATGTCGAAGAAAATCAGAGATACTCTCTTTCATTTGATAAAGTCTTCTAAGTATTACTCAATAATATTAGATTGCACTCCTGATACCAGCCGCATTGAGCAGATGTCAATAATAATCCGATTTGTCTTAGATACAAATGGATGTGAAAATTATGAAATACGTGAGCACTTTCTCGGATTCTTACCAGTTTCTAGTACTACAGGTAAAGGGCTAACCGATGCGATACTTGACGAGTTGAAGCAATTAAATATACCACTCGCGGATATGCGTGGCCAGGGTTACGACAATGGTGCGAACATGAAAGGCAAACGTTTGGGAGTTCAGAATAGAATCTCGGAATTGAATCCACGTGCTTTTTTTGTCCCGTGCTCTTGTCATTCACTTAACTTGGTAGTTAATGATGCTGCCGCTTCTTCTGGTGAAACGATTGGATTTTTCAGCATAGTACAAAAATTATACACGTTCTTCTCCAGTTCAACTCATAGATGGGAGGTATTGAAAGCACATATCAAGTCGCTGACCCTTAAGGCTGTTAGTGATACAAGATGGGAAAGTAGAATAGCGGCCGTTAAACCTTTAAGATACCAACTCGGAGAAGTTTATGATGCTTTATTAGAAATATCTGTCGATGCCAGTAGGGATAATCTGACACAGCATGAGTCAAAATCTTTGGCAAGTGCAATTAGCGATTTCAAATTTATCTGCAGCGTTGTAATCTGGTACGATATTCTGAACAAAATAAATGTAGCATCCAAAATGTTGCAAAGTCCCATATCAAATATTTCTGAATGCAATCAGATTTTGGAAAATATAATCACATTCTTCGAAGAATATCGATCCGATGAAAACTTTTCCAGGGTATTAGATGATGCATCGACAATAGCGGTTGAACTGGATATCGAGCCAATATTCCGACCGTCGGATTCGCTTCGTATTCGTCGCAAAAAACGTAATTTCGACTACGAAGCGCCAGACGAATCGATTAGAGATCCGAAACATAATTATAAAGTGAACTTCTTCTACTTCGCTGTCGATACAGCTATAACATCTTTGAAAGAACGGTTCACGCTGCTACAAGCCCACAGTAATAATTTTGCCTTTCTGTATGACATATTTGGTTTGAAATCCTTGAACAAAGAAGACACGATGCGAAGCTGCAAGGACTTACATATATTGTTGACAAACGGAGAAAGCATGGATATCGACGGCACAGACTTATGTGATGAGCTGATGAACTTATCTAGCATGCTAATACGCAAAATGAAGCCGCTTGAAGTTCTGAATTATTTGAAAAAAAACGATTTGCAGACTGTTTTCCCGAATGTAGTCGTCGCGTTACGCATTTTGTTAACATTGCCCGTATCTGTGGCTTCTGGAGAGCGCAGTTTTTCAAAATTGAAGTTAATAAAAAATTATCTAAGATCATCAATGAGCCAAGAGCGGTTGGTAGGATTAGCAACCATATCAATCGAACATGAATTGTGCAGTTCAATTTGCTATAGTGACATAGTAGATGATTTTGCGAGAGTAAAAGCGAGAAAAGTGAACTTCAACCAATAAAATAAACTTTTTGGTTCAAAGTACATTTTATCGTTCAATATGAATATACCTATATTTGCAAATCAATAATAACCAGGGCGCCATGGAAAACTGTTGCCCCAGGTGCCATTTCAACTAGGCACGGCGCTGCGTACAGTAATGTTCATCGATGGTGTCCCAGTGGCTCGCTATTTTTCGCAGCCTTTTTTTGAATCAAATTTCCCTTCTACAAATATTTTATTTGCCTATGACCAGTGGAACCTTCAGGTTATTAGGAATATGACAGATGCGAGGTGGAGCAGAGTCACGAAGTAAGCCGCTGGTCATGAGGGAATAAAACATTTGTAGAAGGGAAATTTGATTTGAAAAAAGTCTAGGAAAAATAGTGAGCCACGGGGACACCATCGATGAACATTACTGTACCTTCCCGTAAACTAAAATAAAGTCTATATGAATACGACTCGCACGAATTATTATTTAACACCCCGAATCCAACAAAAGAGATACAGAATTAGGTTTGGTAGAAGAAAACGTGAAGATTATTGCAAGTGCTGATGTCGAGAATCAGTTATATCCACCGCCTGCTAAAAAACATAGGCTGATGTCTTGGAAGCATCAACTTATGTACCACTAAATTTTAATGAGGAGGTATCTTGAGACTGATTTTCATAGTCATTTCTAATGCAGAAAGAGTTGATTTTGAAACATATCTCTCAAGATATTAAACTATGGTTACTAATAATATTAATTCTATTTATTTAACTAATTGCTATTTCAGAAACTAAAACAACTAATTTTGAATAGTTCTACCGGTGAAAGACTCTTAAAAGATTACGCAGGGCATAATTTTTTAACAAATCAAAATCGAAAGAAAATAGTTAGTTTAATTGTAAGTCATCTGAAAGATTATAAAAAACTAACTAAAAATTGCTTTCTTCCTCCTTAAAATCCGAGTGTGGAGCTACAATTATTGAATTGTTCCCTAGTCTCAGGAATACTGCGCATTCCCTATACTGCCTGTGGTAACGCCAAAAGTGAGAGAGAAGAAAGCACACGCGGCCAAATCTGTCTCTTTCTAAGCATTTGACGTAGTTGGTTAGAAAGAAACAGATTTGGCCGCGTCCGTTTCTCTCGAGCGATTTTCGGCCCGAATGCGCAGTCCATGCTCTATGTCTATGGTATTTGGTTTGGTAGGAAGTGTCCTCGATTTTCGAACGAGCAGACGACGCATTTCTGAAAAAATGTCGAATATATGCGACGATCGATGTCAAATACGTCAATCTATGCAGAGATTCGTCCGATCCAATAAATCGAAAATGATTGAGACCAAGAAAACCCAGGCGGTAATATGTAATGAAAAGTATTTACCAAGTCTTATTATGGAAGGCTATTTTTGCAGCGGTTTGATTCTCCATGAGGCAGTAGCCTACAAATGTCTAACCTTAAAACTGACCTCACTTATCCTGACCTAACGTCGACCCATTGAATGAATATAATATAGTATGTACATATTCTTCTGAAATAATAAATGTAATATTGCGATGAAATCGATATTGTGTGGTAGTTTACAGGATTTCGTGTGCTGTCAGTGGGAGTATTGAGGCTACATATATGCAACATTTTTCAAGTCAGAAGAGGTCTTCGGATTCACCAAATGAATGTTGTACGAGTGATAAACTACTAGTAGTAATGTGTCAATAGGCGCAGAATAAAGTGATTTTCTATAGCTGGGATGTTAAATTTCAACAATCTAATGTAGAATAATGACTATATTCAATGTTTAAATATTCAGTGCAATGTCGAATATCATAACGCAGCACAAAAACTGGTTATTTCATGGCGATTTGCAAAACCTGGGTTTCGCTGATTTCTGTTGTACATTTAGGTAAATTGACAGAGTAAAGGCTTATTCAAGAGAGTTATTCAGCTGGTAATTAATATTTTGGCTCAAGGAATCACCCCTATAAGTTTGGTCAAGTTCGATGACCCGGAGGTGCGATACTCTCCTTGTCAGTTCAGAAGTATAAACAATAGACTAAGATAGCATAAACATACTTGTATGAAACATTGTAATCATTCATTTGGTATTCCAAACAGTAAAGCCTTAATTTAGTTACAGACATTGTCTGGTATGTTCCTATCAACCCGTTTGACAGAATTTTAAAATACCAGAACAAGCCGAATTAGATACAGCTTTGGCGTACAGCGGAAGAAGCGAACGACATTGGCGTAAAAACCTGTGTTCGAGGGCCAACCGTTGGAAACCCGAGTCTGATAGGCAGTCTTGGTGTAACAACCCGGATCTGTAGATTACCATTAAAATAGTCAATAGCAGGCGAGACAGGCTTGGTGCAAAAACCCGGCTCTGTAAGAGGGAATTCTGAATCTTCCATTCAGAAGCAATACGGCTTTGGTAATTAAAAACTACCCGAGTCCGTGAATTAGCGTAGATAAATAAAAATCTGTATGAGGTGGCTTTTTGCATGGTAGACCCATCCTTTTCCTCACCTCACAGTTTGAGTAGTCCATGAATTTGATTATTCATTGATTTTAGAAATTAAATATAATTCGAACCCGTAGCAATCGACTTTTACTATAACCAGAAGGTTCGTAAAAGCCGAAACATTACAGTACATACAACCCGTGAATTTACTATTTGGCACCAAAAATTATTTGTTGGCACGCAAAAATTATACATCACTGTATAATGAAAAACGTGCATATGCGTAGACGATCAGCCTGAAATGTCCATTGGCAGAGGAAACTAATTCACGGTGACATGATGTAAAATTACCTGCCCACGCGAAAGATAAATTTACCCTTATTTTTTACAGTGTACTCACCGTGGCTTACCGTTGGCTACCAACCGTAGGACCTATCTTATCATTCCGACGTACTGCCGTTCGTCTGCCCACTGTTGGTGACAAACGGTCGCCCAACCGCGGCACCGTTATCGGCAGTACTGGCCCAGTACCAAGCCCTTGGTCAATTTCTACATGGGATATTACCTCTGTATTGGAATACAGAAAAAAATTGTCAAATCATGGACGTGAGCAAGACCATGGCAAACACAGCAAAAGAGCTCGGAAATATGAACGGGATATTATCTATGCCAGATGCAAAACGAGGTTTGAACGAAACTAATAAATCATGGATTTGAAAAATTTGCAGATGATATTTCGGGATTTCCAATATTTATCCAACTATTCCATGTTCCACAGGCCGACCGATTTCAGAGGATACAAAAGAAAAGGTGCTCCAATTTTATAACGACGATCGTGTCAGTGTCAACATGCCAGGCATGAAAGATTATGTTTCAATTAGAGACCCAGATAATAAGCGTGTCCATGCCCAAAAACGATTAATTCTTTCGAACTTGAGAGAATTGTTCCAATTTTTCCGAGAGGGAAATTCGAATTCGAAGATCGGTGTTTCGCTGTTCGCGTCCCTACGTCCTAAGAATTGTGTGCTAGCAGGAACTAGTGGTACCCACACTGTTTGTGTGTGCGCAATCTACCAGAACGTTAAATTGATGATGATGGGTGAGGGTTTTACGTTTGATCAGCGATTGATTAATTCTATAGCCAAATCGAATATCAGTGTTAATTATTCCATGAATTGTGTTTTTCTGCAAAGAATGATTCACTAGTACGAAATAGAATAGTATATTATGCAACAAGTGCGTAAAAATTTTACGCATACTATATCGAAAAATATGTTGCTACGTTTTTCTTTCTATAGCAAGCAACTTGAAAGTTCTCACTAGGGATTCCCGACCATTGAACCACAACACTGATTGCTTGGACTTGATAATATGTCCCGACCCGTCGCCAAAGTGTTACTTAGGAACGTGTACCGCTTGTCCAGGAATCAAGGTTCTGTGTGACTATCTCGTTGAAGTACTCGACGAAAATGAAGTTGACAGTATCACGTACAAACATTGGGTTTCAACGCCTCGAACAAGTCTCGAAACGGCCATCAAAGAAAAATTTGAATTCATTGACAAATTTTGTGAGAAAGTCAAAAGCCTTTTGCCGCATTCATTCATCGTGAAGGCACAAGCAACTTTCTTGAAATCGGTGAAAGAATCTCTAGGAGATAATGAATTTCTGGTTCAGTGTGACTTTGCCGAAAATTATGCTTTTGTCGTGCAAGTGGTCGCTCCAGGGTTCCATTGGAACAATAACCAGGCCACAATATATCCGGTTGTCGTCTATTTCAAGAACAAAGGTGTTATTAATCACAGAAGTTTGGTCATTATGTCCGATTGCTTAAATCACGACTCAATCGCCGTCCATGTATTTTTCAAAAATTATAACTGACTTCATAAAATCGATTAATGTAACTGTTGTTGAAATCAATTATTGCTCAGATGGTGCACCACAACAATTTAAAACTCACAAAAACATTCTTAACATGTATTATCATAAGTCTAATTATGGCATCTACGCAGAGTGGCAGTATTTCCCCACTGCGCATGGCAAAGGAGGCTGCGATGGCACGGCGGTACTGTGAAAAGGATGGCTGCTCGCGCTAGTTTACAACTACCACCTGATCGTCAAATCACGACTCCTCGGGAATTGTTTAATTGGGCCTCTCAACCAACCAATTTCCCGAATATTGTGATCAAATTTTCTCCGAAAAGCGATTACGACAAGGCAAAGGATATGCTCGAGAACCGATTCAAAATTGGTAGACCGATACCAGGAATTCAAAAAATCCATTTCGTACTTCCTCCAGCGGATGGAATCGTATTTGTCAAACCGTTTTCCGCTTGTGGAGAACACAAATGCCATAAGATTCTGAAAAATAATTAATTCAAATAAAACGTTCTAAAGGGCGACGTTATCCACAAAACCTTCTGAAACTATCCTTCAATGACCGAATGCGTTACAAAAGCATCAGAAATATGTCGAAAGTAATTGCAAATTCACGCGCCACCCAAACGAGGCGCATCGTCTGAAGACTGTGGCACCCTCTAGAAGTCTAGTTTAAGAAACTGAAAAGAAAACCGTGTGTATAAAAAAAAAAAATAAGATGTATACTAATAAGATCATAAATAAATCAAAATACATTATAACTAAAAAGTACTGAGTCTATTTAATGAAAACAACAAACAAAATCACAACAAAATAAGTATTTATACAAGGATGTGCTGCTATATGTATTAGGGTGGTCGTTAGAAAAAAAAATTCCGGGCCACCCCCCAAATCCACTCCAAATAAATCAAAACTCATGCTGTAATTTTTTCAGATTTTTATTTTAACGCTTGACCCTTGACCACAGAGGATGAACTTCTTCATTTGGAATACACGGGGTTTCGTGGTCTTTTCAGTTATTATTTCACTGTGGGTCCAATTATGGACATAAAAATCTGAAATTCTCACAGATTGGTCTACGGAAATGCTGCTCTGTAAAAAAAAATCGCCACCCCCTCCCCCCTGCTCGCCAAATTTTGTATGGATCATCCCATGCCAATGTGATAATTTTTCATTTTCCAATTTCATCAAATGTTGATCAAACACATTGGAAATATATGTTTTCCGATGTCCTTGATCAACATTTGATGGAATTGGAAAATAAAAAATTATCACATTGGCATAGGATGACCCATACAAAATTTGGAAATATTATCTCATTATCAACGGTCAAACGGAGTCTGCGGAGCAGGGTTGGAAGTCATCATGGTTTAAACAAAAACACAGATGAGATTCTGTGTTTTACTTTGAATTAATTCGATCTGCTTTCCAACATTCGGAACTTGTAGTCAACATCCAACCACAAGTAAAATAAAGCTTCGAGTGTTTCACAATCTTTTTATTCGACGCAGCGTTGGATTTCCTATTTGAAATAAAGATTATCATATACATAATTAAGAAAGCCAGAGTGATCTAAGCCCTTTCATAATTAAAAAAAAAAAAAATTAATTGATTCAAAACAGTTATCTGATAGACGCCAGATCTGCTACATGAGCCTACAGCTGTTTGAGCATTCTGCAATGAATCACCCTAGCTAGGCTCAATAGTTTGAGGACTACAGTCGACGCAGGCAGACATCAATGGTCCAGGATCTTGTGAGAGTGTCGCAGTACAAGTTACTGTTACATGCTGGACTACAGACCTACGATGCCTCTACAAATGTTCAAGTTAACATTCGTTGGCTACCGAATAGTAGACCAGGCAATCATAGAACTCTTTGATTATAATGGGTATAGCTTGAGGATTCAATGTTTCAAATAGTGGCTCGCAGCCGTGAAAGGTTCTCAATCCTGCCTGCGGCATGTGCGCCGGCCTATAGAGTGTAATTGAGCAGCCATGCATCAGGTGAAGGAACAGAACACTAGATCAGCCTACTTCTCAATTTGTAAAGGTTCAAACACAAACGAACTCATGGTAGTTAAACCTGGACAGCAACAGCAGAATACAAGGCGGTACACCCTGTCAATACCAGAGGATAGAATCTTGCGTCATTCAGGAGCGACGCATATTTCAATCATTACTAATTGAAATCGTGTTGTACTTGCGAACGAAGAACAGGTGGTTTTCAATCAATAAAATGCACCTACGTCTCTTTCGATAACTTTGATTGTTCTCAAGGCACCGACGATCTGTCTTCTACGATGCCCGGATGCTATTTTTTGAATCGGTCGGACATTCTAATTGACATTCGCAATCATACAAAGTTCCATCAGAATGAGACTACCAGTTTTTGCATTGTTACGCCAGTAACGAGCAAAACCATGTATTTGGCCACAAAGCAGATGTTACCGAGAACTGTGTTCAGCCAGTCGATCATAAGCTATAATGGTCTGGCTGTAAATCATTTGGAGAAAACATCATGGCAGAACCTCATCTTGGTCTTCGTGATTGCTGATTGGAGAAAGTTCGAAAACTACGTATCGGCGATTCCAACCTCCTACATAATTTTCGTAGCGAATTTTCGCACATTTTATTATGCGGCGTACATTGCCTCATCTCCGTGTCAAATCACTACAATCAAATTGCTAGAAGATTTCAATGAAATAAACAACAAGGTTTTCGTTTTCGGGAAATTTCACAATCGTGTTTATAACCTACAAAATTGAAAAAGCCTATCACTCTGATTTGCCGATACTGTTGTGTGTCGATCTTTGTTATTTCTGTTACCACTGTAACCAAGTATCTGGAGTTTCCAAGATTTTGATTTCAACTCATCACGATGTATGTAATCACTAGTCATACCTGAAATTGTGGTTTCTAAATTTTCCAGTAGGCGCAAAAAATGATCAGTCTGTTACCGAACTTTCTGTTGGATATTTTTACGCGCGAAAAATTAATATTGCTTCCGGCAACAAACTTTCTGTTAGATACGTTTACGCGCGAAAAAATATGCTCAGACGACTCATGATTGGATGACACCCACAATTCTGAGGTAATAAACAATAGGCGCCCCACGTTCCCGGTAACGAACTATTTTTGGCGCGAAAAATGTTGCTCAGACGACTCGAGATTGGCTGGCACCCACACTTCCGAGACAATAAACGAAAGGCGTCACCATTCCCGGTGACGAACTATCTGTTCGATATTACCTACCGAACTGATAACACCAGCTTCCAAATTTCGTAAAAATGCCGAACATCAAGTATACGGTAAAAGAAAGGGTGAGATTGGTTCAGCAGTGCGAGCAGGGTACTAGTTACCAATAAGTTTCTGATTCATTTCGCGGCGGAGAATCCGGATCGGCCAATTCCATCGACTTCGACGATCTTCAATATGGTGAAGAAATTTCGGACGACAGGTAACGTGGACCCGAAGAAAAACGTTGTCTGCCAACCGTCGAAACGGCTGACTGAGGGGATCAAGTATCAGATCTTCCTCAAGGTTGCAGAACCCGGAAGAAAGCCAGCGAGGATCATCGCTCAAGAACTGGGCATATCCAAGATGTCGGTCCTCCGGGTTCTCAACGAGGATAAGTGTCCCCCATTTAAACTGGAACAACACCAAGAGCTGAGGGCTGGGGACCCCGAGTCCCATTTGATTTTTTTGTAGGGAGATGATGGACCGCTTCAACGCAGACAGGGGTCTTCTGAACCGGATCTGTTTCACAGACGAATCCATGGTTGTACTCGTTTCTGCGCCGAATAGGCAGAATACGCGAGTGTGGGCTTGGAAGAACCCTCATATGCAGGTCGAGTCCCAGACGCAATATCAACTAAAGCTGAATGTGTGGCTCGGCTTGTGCTACAATCGGCTCGTCGGACCATACTTCATCGAGGGGAATCTCAACGGCGACAAGTACCTAGACTTGTTGCGTGACCATGTTGTCCCTGCTTTGAGAGCCATCGAAGGGGATGTGAGGAGATTTTATACGTTGAAAATCAACAATTGTTGTCGCGAATACTGAATCATTTTAATTGGGGTTTCGTGAAATAAACATTGCTTCCTTTACCTATCAGCCCCCCCCCCCCCCCCCCCCCCATCTGGTATCAACAGGATGGAGCACCTGCGCAGTACCGCCTCGACGTCAGGGCTTATCTGGACCAAGAGTTTCCCGATCGGTGGATTGGTAGACTCGGTCCAGTCTTATGGCCTCCTCGATCACCTGACCTCACTCCGCTGGATTTTGGACTGTGGCCGTGTATGAAAAACACCTTGTACACGGAAAACCGCATCGCCAACCTCGCCGAACTGCAAGCTCGGGTTATGGAGGTTTTCGCGGACATGAGTCCTGAGATGCTCGTAAACATAACCGAAGGGTTCTACAATCGCTTAGGCGACCGTATCAGGATGCAGGGCGGACACTTCGAGGTCAATCGTCGTGGAAAAGCCGATGATCAGTGAGTATGCGGAACATGTTTGGTAGCTCCATCTACGTTGTTACAAGAAGCCTTGGAAGCGGTGTGGACTTTGATAAAGCTCCAGAGTGCAGACGGTTTCGTCACGGGAAGTCAAATTTGTTCACCCTTATTTTTTAAAACTTTAGTGCACAAACGCGAAGGTAACAGATTAAAAGCATACAGGCATGTGCGGCCTGCTACATGTTGCATCGCTTGTTGTCAACTATAACTCATCCGACGACCTGTTTGGTGTGACTGGGATGTACTTTTCAACATCCATGTTTTTCAATAGCTTAATTCCATTAAACAGCACTTATTTTTTTTCAAAGGAATTGGCAGCTGTTTGTGGCTCTCCGGCAATAGCCTGTCGTAACTACATGACAGCGGTTCGTAATCATCCTCGAATGGTGATGTTTAGGGTTAGTTGAGCTTGTTATAAATACAGTATAGTGCAATGAATGTGTGATAATTTTTACCTTGAAATTACAGGCGCAGGCATGATGTCCAGTCTAGGATTCGTGCATTTCTCGAAGACTCCAAGACGTCGCGGTTTAAACTGCGCTAGTGACTCTAACGAGGATTAATTTATTACAACATGACAATTATCCTTGTTATTCATTGAATAAACTTTTAGTAAGCTTCAATAAAGTTTGTCTCACTTACCTAGTTCAATTTATTGAAGTTTCAACCCCAAGATACGATTAATAATTTCACTCAAATTGGATCTTCGCGATGAACTCTTCGATGCTGATTAATTTTCAGTTATAGCTTAAGTTAATTCGTTGATTGCATTAAGATATTATTTAAAACTGATTGATCGATTTTTGATAAATATTCACATAGGAGTAATTCCACGTCAAACCGGACAGCTTTTGACCTCGATGTTACCGATTTTGCTATAATTTTTTTTACGGGTTCTATGGAACAAATAAATTCATCAAACAATTTTTTTTTTTCGGGCCCTATTTTCCAAGTTACACGGGAGTGAAATTCAGGAAAAAGAGCCAAAAATCGAAAACATACTCCCCTTCAAACGGTCATATCTTTGGTTGTATTCATCCTAGAGACTTTATTCAAGAACCATTTCAAAGCTATTGAATGACACTATTATTATATATTTATTTCATTCCGCGATAACAGACAATTTTATTTGTTATAAACAAATATATTATTCAAACGTGATTTTCCAAGCAAGCTCCACGCGATAAAAATCTCAAAAAAATATGAGCGTATTCCTTGATCAATTCTCTATAAAATCGTTAAGAAAAATCGATGGAGAACCGATGGGAACCATGTCAAAACGATTTATTTATAAGCGACGGCGCGCGCTGTCACCGAAAAACCGTACCCGAGCTGGGTCTTTGCTAACATGGTTGCTATCGATTTCCCATCCCGTTTACTTAACAATTCTGTAGAGAATTGATCAAGGAATACGCTGATATTTTTTAAAAAAATTTTACGCCTAGTTCTTGCTTTGAAAACCACGTTTGAACATTATATTTGTTTATAACAAATAAAATTGTCTGTTATCGCGGAATGAAATAAATATATAATAATAGTGTCATTCAATAGCTTTGAAATGGTTCTTGAATGAAGTCTCTAGGATGAATACAACCAAAGATATGACCGTTTGAAGGGGAGTATGTTTTCGATTTTTGGCTCTTTTTCCTGAATTTCACCCCCGTGTAACTTGAAAAATAGGGGCCGAAAAAAAAAAAAAAAATTGTGTGATTAATGTATTTGTTCCATAGAGCCCGTGAAAAAAATTATAGCAAAATCGGTAACATCGAGGTCAATTTTTGATTTATTTTGTCCGGTTTGACGTGGAATGGCTCATAGGTTTTATTCACTTCATCAATCATTTGCTTCAAATAAACGAACATAACCACACATGTCTAGCTTCCGCGATGTATTGGCAGTCAGCCGGCTTCTATCAACAATGGCCGCCGAGTTGCATCGACCGCGCGCCAAAATCACCCTAGGGATTTTCAGTGCAACGAGTGGCTATCCCCATGAAAATACGAAATATTAGGTGTCTGGGCGGATGGACCATTCGGTTTCACCTGTTCCTCGCGGTATATACTGTGACGTTCCAGATTAGCTGCTGTCACAAGAGTACCGAAATTAACATCTTTTCAGTCAAAAACCGCGAGAGAGTTTACCGCCGTCTAGACCCTCGGGATACAAGTGACACACTTAGCACTAAGCAATAGAGTTAGAATAATTTGAAGTGTTTTTCTGTTAATGTACCGCGAGAGAAATTAGACAATTAGAAAATTAGAAAATTACTTTTATGCGATACATTGTTTGAAAGTTCACTTTTTGAGCATTGGATTGAGGCCGCAAAGTGACCAATTTCAGGTCACTAAAACATAGTGAAATATTACAGGACAGGAGCAACATTATCGGACAGGAGCCATATTATCGGACAGTATGAATATGTTTCATTAAAGTAAACATAGTCATGTTAGCTTTGAATACGTTCACACATTACAAAACAAATTGTCATTTGTTACATCAGAAGACGCAGTCAATTGATCAGTTTTCATTAATCAATATTAATTAATTAATAATTATTAATATAAAATAGTAGCTGTGAAAATATGAATGAGTTGACCAGGCCGCTGACTCCGCCACATCTTATTGAAGCAGCAAACATTGCAGCATTAAATCTTTTGCCAGATAAATCCAAAGATAAATATATCGCAGTTTATAATAAATTTATTCAGTGGCAAATAGAAAACCAGACAACATCGTTTTCGGAAAACGTCTTGATGGCTTACTTTAATGAACTGTCTAAGACATATAAATCCTCAACATTATGGTCACGGTATTCAATGCTAAGGAGCACGATAATTCCAAATCATAATATCGACATAAAATCTTATTCAAAACTTATTGCTTCGCTGAAAAAACAAGCTGTTGGATTCGAAAGTAAAAAATCAAAGGTCCTAACATCAGATGAGGTTGAAAAATATCTGAATGAAGCCCCGGATCAAATTCAATTAGTAACAAAAGTAACTGAAAATTCATCTATTCGTTAACTAAAATCTCATTACTTGAAATTTTACTAGTTATGATTATTACAATTACAGGTTGCTTTAATTTTTGAAATCACGGGTGCGTGTCGCAGACAGGAATTAAGTAAAATTACAGTGAATAATATTCAAGATTTGGAGTCTTCAGTATTTGTGGTTAAAATACCAGTCACCAAAACGCACATAACACGTACATTTACTATCACAGACAAATTTTATACCATCGTAAAAAATTATCAAGTACTGCGTCCACCTAATTGCAAATGTGAGCGATTTTTTAAAAATTATTTTAACAAAAAATGTACACGACAGCCTATCGGTATCCACAAATTTGGTAACATGCCAAAACAGATTGCACAATATTTACAGTTACCCAATCCCAATCAATATACAGGCCATAGTTTTCGCAGGACATCAGCGACATTACTTACAGAATCTGGTGCTCATATTAGTACGCTAAAACGTCACGGTGGCTGGAAGTCTAATTCAATAGCAGAAGGATCCGTAGAACAGTCTTTGAATAATAAAAAACAAATTTGTGAACAAATTGGGCAATCAATAAATTTGAAAAAAAAAGAACACACCGAAACATCATCGACTAGCAAGGAAAATGAAAATTTTCAAGAAAATATCGTTGAAGAACTGCCTAAGTGTTGAGAGGATTGGCCAATATAACAAGCACTACAGTCTGAGCACGGAATTCTATATACAGTGTACGTCATATCTTCCAACGGAGTCTTAGATTTTAGGTTTGAAAATAGTCCACGAATGCTGTTAGCAATTTTATACGATGTGTGAATTCCTTCCTTGCTAAGGATAGCTTTGACTTTTTTTGACAGGCCTTTAATGTAGGGAATGAAGCCTACAGTTTTTTGTTCATTAAGAGGTGGAAGTTTCTTATATTGACTCGAATTGTACATTTTATGAATTCGTTCTTTTTTCACCTCATCAATAAGTCGCTCAGGAAAGCCATTATCCTTGAGTGCTTTAGAAACTATTCTGATGTTTTCTTTTCTGACTTCAGGATGAGCTAATTTTAAGCAACGGTCAAAAAGACCTACCGCAACACTTCGTTTGTATTGGTGAGGGTGATCAGAATCAAAACTCAGGTATCTTCCGGACCAAGTGGCCTTCCTGAACCAATTAGTGATGAGGTGATAAGAATCTTTAATTACATAGGTGTCAAGAAAGCTGATTTTGTTGTCGTTATCAAGCTCTGAAGTGAAATTAATATGAGGATGAAAATTATTGAAGCTGGTCAGAAGTAAATCAATACTATCCTTATGGACAGCAGTAATGATGTCATCAACATATCTTTTATAGAAAATAACGTGTGTAGACGTGTGGATGTGAAGTTTGCCTAGATTGCGAGGTCTTTGAAAGAGTTGTTGGCTCGAATATAAATGTTTTTGAATTTATTTACTACATGAATTCAATTAATTGAATTTTTCTTTGAATTTGAATAAAGTTTGTTTATCCCGAAATGAATCGACTGATAATTAATTCAACAGCTGTGCTTGCAAGAAGCAAGGATCTGACAGGCAAGCAGGCCGAAGCAACCCCGCCAAGCTTCACCAATACTTCTAAAACGAAGCTGTGTATATGAAAATGCAATAAGAATACCGAAATGGTCGGACAGGCAAGGAGGCCGAAACAACCTCGCTAGCTTCGCACTTTGATATCCCCAGAGAGACTTGTTTTGATTTAATAGTGATATTTGATGCTACCTCATTAAATCGAATGCTTACTTTGTTAGCGAGAAAGATTTTAGGCAAAATGGCGCTGGGCGATAGTTTACTGCGCCGTGGTAGTCGGCGTCTTTTATAGTTGACCGCGCTGATGGCAGATGGCGCGCGCCGTTGACAGACGGCACACGCTATATACCAATATGATCCTAATGTTTAGGTGGGTCGTGGTTTGGCCACGTTACAAAATGCTGTTCAATTGTTCTAGTTTCTCAAGTTTGTTGATGTTGTTAAGCTTTAGCTTGTTGAAAGATGTTATAGACCTTTGGGTGTCAGACTCATATTTTTGAAGCTCGGAAGTAGTTGGGTTGTTCATATGGAACGTAATTAGTATATTATAGACGGCTGTGAGGATGGTTTACGGTAAACAAAATTGATCCTCTTCGGTCTCTAAATTCCGCATCTATTCGTAGGGTATTTTTTAATTGAGAACTGGCGGGGTCTAAGGTCGACTTTGGTCTTTTCCAGACTGAGGGTGGCTGTGGGGGTGGGTTCCGGTGGTCGGGGATGATCCATACCGGTCTCTAAATTTCATATCTATTCATAGGGTATTTTTTAAATGAAAATTAGCCCGGTTATTTTCCAAATTTTTATATTGCTGATGAATTTTCGTTCAAATGAACGTTCGGAACTTCAGGCACATTAGTAATGATCATTCGGAATTTGAGCATTCACGAAGGTCTTTGCAATGGCACAAGATTATTAATACTTGAACTTGGAAATCACTTGCTGAAGGCTGAAATTTCAACAGGAGATAATTCCGGACAAATAATATTTTTAAATCGTAATATTTTTAATCGAGTTGATTAATACCAAAAATAATATTCTTGGCGATGTCAAAAAAATTTGTGTGCGAAAGGAAAAAATTTTAGGTCGTCATCTCAAGGTCGCCAAAGTTCGTCAAAGTTCAAAGTGATGAAAATATATTTTTTTTCATATATTTTCAAAGGAAATTCAATCCTCCACAAAAAAAGGTTCTTAGGTCGAACCATGTCAATCCAATAGTTTCTGAGATATCTGGAATTTTTGCTGAAAATTGTCATTTTGCTTGATATATTTTTGTCTTTCATAGGTAAATTTCTTTTTTTTTTTGATACGAAATCCAATCATTTACAGAAAAAGTCCTAGAAAAATTACACGTTGGCTGCGTTCAGGATAATCGAATGCTACTGACCTTACTGATGCCTGGTCTACCGCTGTGTTCATCAAGGGTTTCTTGAACGTAGTGTCTTCAGTCAAAACGCTACCTTTGGCCACATGCTGTATTCAATTATCTATAAATGTCGATAGTCGCAGGTTGTTTAAACACGCCAAATTGTTGATTGCTCAATAGAGTCAATGGGTACAGTAATGTTCATCGATGGTGTCCCCGTGGCTCACTATTTTTCCGAGCCTTTTTTTGAATCAAATTTCCCTTCTACATATATTTTGTTCGCCCATGACAAGTGGCTTACTTCGTGACTCTGCTTCACCTCGCATCCGTCATATTCCTGATAACCTGAAGCTTTCACTGGTCATGGGCAAATAAAATATTTGTAGAAGGGAAATTTGATTCAAAAAAAGGCTCGGAAAAATAGTGAGCCACGGAGACACCATCGATGAACATTACTGTATATACCTTTGCTTACAACGTTTTTTGTAATATCTTTTTACTTTGTCCTGATACTTGATACATCTGCTTTAAACGATGGATTCAAACCATACACAACAAGTATATCGCAAGAACTATCCAGATGATATCGAGATATCCGAATACGGGATGCTAAACTGGAAATCCGAAGGTCATGAAGATAGGTTACGCGCACTTTAATACCAGGACCCCTATTCTGTAACTTTTCGCTAACGAAACGATTGGATCAGCTTATTTTGTCTTGTTTTCTATTGGGTAGATTTGTCTTTCCTGAAACCTTATCGGTCGCTGATGTCACACACGATCGGAGAATTGATAATACGATCGTAATCGGAGTTACTAAATAGGGGTCCAAGATCGTGTTCAGTAGACCCACTTGAACATAGCGTGTGGACCGGGCTGAGCTCACTTCACTATATCATATGATTGTTTCGACTAGCTATTGTCACGTCTTGGTGGCACTGCTAGTTTTCGTATAAGCGTGTAAGTTTGTATACCCATCTAAGTTTACTGATTTAGTACCCACAAAACCTCAGCAAACCTTGTCGAATCAATTCATTGTTCTATTTCATTATTTGCATTTTTCGTTAGAAAGCTAATGATTATAATCAATTTATTTTTACTTATTTTGTAAGTATACCTGACAGTACATACTAATTATTGGAAGGTTATTAATGCGAGTCACTAATTTCCACTGTTTTCTTCTCATTAATTATTTCATTTGTAGTGAAACAATGCTAAAAATTACCAGAGGATCAACTACCCAGTCATGAAGATATTGTGAACTACTGTAATTATATGAGAGAAGAGGAGAAATCCGTGTTCCAATTTGACCCATGATTCTTTGGAATCGCTAAAACTGTAGCTTCACATGTAGAAAAATTATTCTCCCTTGTATCTATTCCAATAGTTTCTAATAATCGAGTTATCCAATTAATTAATTCTCAACATCGAAAATACTTGAAGGTGAAAAAACTGATTAACAGTAAGAGCTATTCTTCTTTTTCGGTCCAACAAAAAGTAAACAATTTCAAAGCTGAATCAATAAAACTTTTTAATATAAGTTCGTGTAAATTTATTGAGTTAAACAAATGTTATTGCTCAGAGGAAAAAAAAAAATACCTGTCACTGGGCGTGAATTTCTCACAGATCAAAGAACTATACGCGTAAAAAAAATTCTTCTTCAACAATTAAATTCTGATGAAAAAGATATTGAATCTTTAACTTGTAGTACTTCGGAGTTGGAACAAAATACGTTGTATTTGTATTCTTCTTCTCTACCATCGACTTCTAAAGACAATTTCATAATATTCTCGCAAAAATCAACTTCTTCTATTGAAAGCTCCACCTCAATTAAGTCTTTGGTTTATGAACCAAGTTACAGGCAGAAAAGAAAGTGTATCACTAATTTCACCAGCAATAAAAACAGGATTGAGTTTAAAGAAACTGCGCTTACTAGTCAAAGATACAACATAAGTAATCGCGCTGCTGCAGCTCTTGTGACATCAACTCTCATAGATGTGGATTAATCACTCAAACTGATAGTACATTAATAACGGATAAAAATAAAATTAAGAGAGAAAAATACAAAGTTCAAAAAGTTTTGAAAGATCTCGAAAAAAATGATATTGGGTTCAATGGTATTTATTTTGATGGTAGAAAAGATAGTACTATTATTCAAGTGAAGAAAGGTTCTAAATATTTTCTTCAATCAATTAACGAAGAGCATATATCTCTTGTCAGTGAACCAGATTCAAAATATATTGGCCACGTCACTCCAACATTCGGAAATGCTCATGATATTTCGAACTGTATTTACCAATTGCTTACGGAAAAATATCCGCAGTCTATTGAAAATGTTGATGTGATTGGCTGTGATGGGACAGTCGTAAATACAGGATGGAAGGCCGGGATAATTCGTCAACTTGAAGAAAAGTTTAACCAGCCTCTTCAATGGATTATTTGTTTATTACATTTGAATGAACTACCGCTTTAACATTTTTTTCAATATCTTGACGGTACAACATCTGGTCCGAATTCTTATGAAGGACCTATCGGAATGAGACTTTTAGGGTGCGAAAAATTACCAGTTGTTGCGTATGAAATCGTTGATTGTGATTTACCTTCCGTCGAAATTCCTGATTTGAGTAAAGATCAAAAATATTTATTAATGATTGCTACGGCGATTAAGTCGGGTAGATGTTCGGATGATTTGAGTAATTATAATTCAGGTCCTCTATGCCATGATAGATGGTTAAGAACTGCAAATAGAATTTTACGATTGTACGTTTCTACTGAAAAACCTGAGGCTAAATTGAAAAAATTAGTAGTCTATATTCTGACTGTTTATATGCCAGTGTGGTTTTTGATAAAATCAAAAAAGACGATCGGTCAAGGTGCAAAACATTCGTTTAAATTGCTCAAGAGATCCCGACGTATGCCTAAAAAAGAAAAAAAAATTAAAACCGATTGTCTCATGCGGAAGGCTTTTTTTGCGTTTCCAGAAAACCTGCTACTTTCGATGCTAGTTGATGATAGATCAAATGTACGCAAATTTGCGTTGGAAAAAATTATTGAAGCAAGAGGTACTGCAGAGACGCAGAAAATACATGCTATTCGTTACTTTCAAGTACCTATTCTTGAACTCGATGCAACAGATTATACCAACATGATAAATTGGAATAAATGCAACGTAACACCTCGTTTTATTCTAAATAATATTAACACGAATGAATTGAGACAAATATTCGCAAATAATTATCTAGAATCAATATCCGAGTGGGAATTTGAAAATCTCCCTTGTCACAGCAAGCCGTAGAACGCGCTGTTAAGCTCGTGACTGAAGCTGCGAGTAGAGTTTCTGGCTACGAATCAAGAGATGGCCTTATTCGCGCGACTTTGAAATCTCTACAGCAAAATCAACCATTCCGAAGCAAACAGCATTATAATTTCTAAATACTGCAGTACAAATTTTGATAAATAAAAATTGACATATTTTTGATAAGCGTACTAACGATTTATCATTTCTTTATTGATATTCACCTGTATTATTATATGCTTTGCATTTATAATTTTTACTATAAAATCAATTTTTATTTTTAATTTATTTTTTTATTTAAGAATCACTATTTTCAGCCGAGCCTGCGATTATCTCAAAACCTATAATATTTATGCATTACCGAGGGGCTATTCACTCTCGAGTCTATTCTGAAGATATGAAATAGATGAAATACATTCAAAGTATTTCATCAGTTATTTGTTCTTAAATAAGCAGGTAAAATACTGTGAATAAGAAAAAGTTGAGGCTCCGCAATATTTCACAGTATTTGACAAGTATTCCAGCGCTAGCGCCTGAAAAACTCGACTACTGCAGTCTACTCGGCGGTACTTCATCGTACTCGCTTCTTATTCGACCTTATTTTCACGAACTACACTGACTCGTAATCTTACAATGTATATTGCTGGCGTTAATTTTCTCACTGTTAGCAGGCCGTTTTTGATTTTTACTAAATGTTTTTAACTAATTTTCAAAAAATATGTAATAATAAGTAAAATTCACATTATGAATGACTTAGAGATTTATGACACATTTTTAGCATATAATGTTAAGAGCATGTCCTAGTCCTACCTTTACCGGCTTTAAACAAAGTATAACATCGAAAAAACTCCGAAACGATGGTTAAAAATGATATATAATGGATTTATTTGATGATTAGGGACAAATAGGTTCGATCCAGCACCCGATATCCGTTGAAATCGAGAAAAATTAATTTTTTATGTTCGTCAAGTGTGTCAGTGTCACCTATTTTGGTTGATATCAAAGTCTACGCGTCAAAAACGCAAAAACCGGCAACGTACCCCTAGTCTACATGCAATGACGAACATTTCTGTCTGAAAATTTTGTTGTTTCACGCAAGAATGGGGCGAATGGATAGAAAGTAGAGCGGTAGTAAAGATGTAAATAGTGTAAAATTGTCGATTTCTGACAGCTGAGACATGAGACGATCCTCGGCTAACGAAACGCCCGACAGATGGCTCTACGCGTAAGTCATCGTGTCGGTAAAGATATATCATCGTCACTGTGGCGTTGGCACTCTTGGTACCACGTGACACGACGACCATGCAGAGGTGATTCGAAAGATACAAAAACGTATACTTATAGGATAATTGATAATACTTGGTAATGATGTATTCAATACTACGGTAAGTGCAACTAATAATTGAATTGCAATTAGAATATAATTATTATATTGAAAATATAATTATACCGCGAGGACCAGGTGAAACCGAATGGTCCATCCGCCCAGACACCTAATATTTCGTATTTTCATGGGGATAGCCACTCGTTGCGCTGAATAATCCCTAGGATGATTTTGGCGCGCGGTCGATGCAACTTGGAAGCCATTGTTGATAGAAGCCGGCTGACTGTCAATACATCGCGGAAAGTAGACGTGTGGGGTTATGTTCGTTCGGTATATCACATTAATGT
The DNA here is from genome assembly GCA_914767705.2 of Tenthredo notha. NCBI lineage: Eukaryota > Metazoa > Arthropoda > Insecta > Hymenoptera > Tenthredinidae > Tenthredo > Tenthredo notha. The sequence goes on along the minus strand of OU611910.1, from coordinate 11,455,202 downwards.
ACTTGGCAAAAGGTTTTTGCACCAGAGGTGCTTTTTGGGGATAATTTATGTAGGTGAAAATGTTCACAGATTGCCGAAGTACCTGTGGGTAATTTTGATCTGGAAGTCCATGGCTGCTTTAACGTACATTGAAATTATAATTTTATTTCTATTTTTCCCACCGCAGTTGTCGCTATAAAATCTGAATTCTTTGGTTCCAGACTCAACTTTCGATGAAATGAATTGCCAAATGCAACTACTTATTTCATTGGCCCCTCTTTTCGCAATGGTTTCATTCCAAATATAGCAGGTTCCCTTGTGATTTGCCATGTCAAATACCGTTAAGTTGTATATTGCGAGTTTTCTCGAGTAATACATAACTGAGGTCTCTGATCGCGGCGTAGCTAGAATCTGTTAAAGAAATATTCATTGAGATCATTTCAGATCATTATAATAGAGCGATGAATCCACCTAAGCGTTACGCGTGTAGAGGCAAATCTTGAAAATGGGAGTTTTCTGTTTTAACTGAATAATTTACCCGTATGGAAAAACCATATATGGCTAAAATATATGGCACAATATATGGTAATAGGTGGTGTTATATTATGGCCGAAATTATGTATATGTATAAATATATTGTCAAAATATATGGAATCATATATGGCAACAATATATGGCAGAATATATGGCAGAATATATGGCAGAATATATGGTGATTGTATTTCAATATATGGAATCATATATGGCAACAATATATGGCAGAATATATGGCAGAATATATGGTAGAATATATGGCAGAATATATGGCAACAATATATGGAATCATATATGGCAGAATATATGGCACAATATATGGTGATTGTATTTCAATATATGGAATCATATATGGCAACAATATATGGCAGAATATATGGCAGAATATATGGTAGAATATATGGCAGAATATATGGCAACAATATATGGAATCATATATGGCAGAATATATGGCACAATATATGGTGATTGTATTTCAATATATGGAATCATATATGGCAACAATATATGGCAGAATATATAAGTAAAGTCAAATTAATAGCTTATTTATATTTATTGTTATTTTATAATAAATGACTAAAAAATATTTGGGATAGATATTTAAGCATTATAAATCGTTGTATGATTATTGATATATTTTTTAATTTTGCTTGAGTCCCGAATGAATTTCGTTAACAGTTAGTACTCTTTTGACTCTAGCGTAGCGCATGAACGTTCAGACTATACACTTCATCTAACTATTTAGAACATGTCATTAGCATTGCTTGGTCTACCATCTTTGTTCTTCTAATTTTTGAATCACTTTCCGTCGTCGCGTCGCACGTATAACATCTCATGCGTTGAGGAATGTCCGTTCAGGTAATTAATAACTCTTTTGCTCTTACATTATGCAATCACTGATAATATGTCTTTTAACTGGTTACTATATTTCTTTTGCATTTTGTATATTCTTTCATCTTCAAAAGAATTCTTTTCGAATACTTTCGGTTACCTTGCGCCACGTGCAAACCTAACCTAGTTCAGAGCCGCATGTTAATTTACTTTTTATAAGCTCAGTCGCTAATTAATTCTTCTGTAATCTGATTCTTGATTGATTATCCTATTATATAAGTTATTGTTTTTCAACTGGTTAGTATATTTCTTTTGGATTTCGTATATTCTTTCATCATTAAAAGAATTCTTTTCGAATACTTTCGGTTACCTTGCGCCACGTGCAAACCTAACCTAGTTCAGAGCCGCATGTTAATTTACTTTTTAAGCTCTTAATTCTTCTGTAATCTTATTCTTAATTGATTATCCTATTATATGACTTATTTATAACCACACGTTCCCGAGACTCGCTTGTTTTTACAGTCTGAGAATGGCCAGCCGTTCGCTAGCCGAAACGTCACTACGTTAATCGACGTTTTATTCAACAAGAAAAATTAAAATCAAATCCACAATAAGATCGGAGTAAAAAAAAAAAAAATGAAGATCAAAGTGATGGTGGATGCCGTTGAAAGATCAATAACTGGGCCCTTTACCTTATATATAAAATGTTAAACGTATTCTGTGTGAGTAGTTGAAATGAACGAAAAAAAGAATGCAAAAAAATGTAATTTTTACACATGTAATACACTATTTTATATATGCTTGAATCATCAATATTTTCTAAGATCTGTTTCGACAACCTGTTAAGTAAATATTGTGAATATTGTCGATGTCACTGATTACATATGTGAATAAATAATTTAAAATATTAAAATTTTTACAAATGATATGTAAAATGTTATACGTATTCTGTGTGAGTAGTTGAAATGAACGAAAAAAAAGAATGCAAAAAAATGTAATTTTTACACATGTAATAAACTATTTTATATGTATATGCTTGAATCATCAATATTTTCTAAGATCTGTTTCGACAACCTGTTAAGTAAATATTGTAAATATTGTCGATGTCACTGATTACATATGTGAATAAATATTTTAAAATATTAAAATCAACAAATTTACATTCAACAATATTCGTGAATAAACTTTTAACCGTCTTCAAATTTTTTATTGAAATGAATACCATATTTTACAAAATTATTATATATTCCGCCATACATTCCGCCATATATTCTGCCATATATTCTGCCATATATGATTCCATATATTGTTGCCATATATTCTGCCATATATTCTACCATATATTCTGCCATATATTCTGCCATATATTGTTGCCATATATGATTCCATATATTGAAATACAATTACCATATATTCTGCCATATATTCTGCCATGTATTGTTGCCATATATGATTCCATATATTGAAATACAATTACCATATATTCTGCCATATATTCTGCCATATATTGTTGCCATATATGATTCCATATATTGAAATACAATTACCATATATTCTGCCATATATTCTGCCATATATTGTTGCCATATATGATTCCATATATTGAAATACAATTACCATATATTCTGCCATATATTCTGCCATATATTGTTGCCATATATGATTCCATATATTGAAATACAATTACCATATATTGTGCCATATATTTTTGCCATATATGGTCCATATAATTTATTGGCCGAATATTTGTATATGATTCCATATATTCTGCCATATATGATTCCATATATCAAAATACAATTACCATATATTGTGCCATATATTTTAGCCATATATGGTTTTTTCATACGGGTACTTTGTGAAGATCGAAACAAGCAGTGCACACTGTCATATTATTTCGTTCTGCAAGCTCATTGTCTTGACACATCAATTCGCGAGATCTTCTTTTATTATTTTGATGTGAGTCATATAGCGTTTTCGATTTGTTGCTCTGGAGCGCTCTGAGTGTACTTCTATCGCACTCTGATATAGGAGATAGAAGAGGATGAAAGTGCTCTCAGTGCACACTAGAGCAGACTAGAGCAAGCAAATCGAAAACGCTAATAATCTGCTTGGTCGGCAATTCTTTGTTCGACTGTGAGGAACCGGAAATGTATGCACTTCGCACATTGATCCTTCTTCGGTTTGTGGAAGCTCAAATTGTACGTGTTAAAGATGTCTCTGTAATGATGCGCTGAGACAACATTAACATCTTCTCGAACGAGCATCCACTTAACGTATTTCTTATACATTTTTGCAACGTTCAGCTCTTCATCGAAGTACCCCCGACTACTACTCTCTCGAGTGTAGTGCGATTCAACCCTTTTAAACGTATCGATGTGGTCACGCACAGATTGAGTCACGGATTCCGGAATTTTTTTAGGTCTATTTTGATGGGATCCGCTCTTATCAGCCGATATAAACTGGCCATCCATAGAGCTGCTTTTTTTTTGTCGACAGTCTGCAACCAGTGTCGTGATATGCCTACCAAAATTCAATAACCAACGGTATGATTATTTTTCATTATTATTATATTTTTCATTTATAATGTTTTTTCCATTATATTAAGTTTTTTTATCTACGAACCTAATGTGTCGACAAACATTTTCCGGCAAACCTTGGTTTGCTGCGTCGACATGGCAAGAAAATAATCGTGAGACCGATTTGTGCGATACTTATCACCCTTTACTTCCAATGTTCTTTCTTTCGGTTAAAATATCTGCATGTATCGGGCTACATAGTCCCATTGCCGAGTATGATTTCCCAGTGCCCAAAAAAATTGGTAAATTTTCTTTCGATCATCAAGAGTAATTTTTGAATGGCACCTAAATCAACAGGTTCTATTGCAACCCGTACGAAATTTTTTCGCTGCAAAAGAGTTTCTCGTTCTGGAAACCGGCTTTGCCCGAGTTACGCGCCTTTTTGGCTGCATTATCCATCCACTCATTCGGTTGATTTTCGACGCTTTCCAGATTTTTTTTAATGAATTTCTAATGTTCTCGCCCTCGCTCTCGTTCCTATCAGTATTTGCAGTCGAAGATGTTTGATGAGAAAGTGAGCCGTCAGTTGATTCTCCATCAGATATTTCGCCTTCATTAGCGTCGCCACTGTCACTCAGTGAAGAAGAACCTATTGTTCCGTGTAATAACATAAAATATGTTTGAGTTATGTTATGTTTTTTTTGTTTATATTTCACATCTTCAAAATACCTTCCAGCGTTTCTCGTACATTGTGCGCTTGGACCTCATCCAGTATTTCATACGTTATCGTATTATCACTATCATTATCAAGAATCGCAATAGGTGTAAGGTGCAGGCAAACATCAAAATCTGAAGTAGAATATCAAATTTTTGTATTGTAATATACAAAGAGGTTTCCGTGAAACATCGCAATCAGTCACCGCCAACTCGGCACCACCCCAGATTTTCGTCTGTTTTACGCAGGCTGGCCATCCCCTTTTTAATTTTGAACTTTCAAAGGCCGTAGAATGATCAAATAATTGTGTGAATAAATAAACGAATAAATGAATGGATGGATGGATGGAGGGATGGGTGGAGGGATGGATGGATGAATAAATAATTAAATGAATAATCAAATGAATAAATAGATGTATGACTGAATGATTAAATAAACGAATAAATGGCTCCGTGAAATCCATGGATCGTAAAAGCAAAGCAGCTAGGTGAAAATAATTATTAATCTAATTAATGTTATTATTGATACAACCAAATTGTACTGAATAATTTTACACTTTCAACATAATTTATTGTGATAACAATCGTTAATTGTTAACATTTATTTGTTTATTTATTTATCTATTTAATTATTCATCTAAATATTTATTTATTTCATTATTTTACGGCCCTTGAAAGTTTAAAATTGAAAAGGGGATGGCCAGCCTGCAAAAAACAGACGAAAATCTTGGGTGGTGCCGAGTTGGCGGTGACTGAGTGCGATGTTTCACGGAAACCTCTTAGTATCTGAAGCTATGGTGACAAACATCGCTGCAATAGAAGTATATAATTGCATATGTACTCACAGTCCATTTTGAAAACAAATGCTGTTGCTTCCATTATGTATCCTTAACGACATGAGGTATTTTGTTTGAATTAGAGATCAATGATCACTGCGACCTGTTATGATGAATTGATTAGATCAACATATTTCATATTATTATGTATAAAAACAAAAATAATATTGTAAAATAATACATTTTTTTTTTTGCACTTCATCTGGAAAACCGGTGCTGGCGATACCAGCGCGCCGTACAGGCTCTCGTTAGCAATCTTTTGATATTATTTAGATGATACAACAGCAGACGTCGACTAAAATCCGAAGTGACAGGCTAGCGTCGACACGAATACATGCCGAGACTGCCCTATAGATGTAGTCATTTCAATAGGGTTCTTGAGCTGGGTGCTAGAGGCGCGCTTCCGATCGAGAATTTGTCGAGGCTCGTTTAAAAGCCCTTAAAAGTACTACTTTTAAGGTCCTATAATGTGCCACATTTAAGTCCTAGGACTTCAAAGTACTACTTTATAGGTCCTACACAGAGGCATCAACAAGTCGGTGGTAAACATGGCTTCGTTATATAAAATATCGTGTGTACCAAGGGCTAAGTGGGCATTTTGACCTTGTGTGGTTGCAGTACTCTCGTCTTCGACTCGTGCCAGCTCGCCTCTGACTCATACTACAAACTCCACACTCGGTCTAAAAAAGCCCACTTCACGCCCTTGGTACACAATATACTATTACTTGAAAATATTAGAATGAAACATCTTTAATTGAAATGAATGAAGATTTAGAAGCAAATCCGTCGCGTAGTTGGCTCAACCACGTCAATTTAGATGATTCAGCTTCGAGTGGTTACTTTAGATGCAAAATGACTATCAGCTCAACGGGGATCGTCCAATCTCATGGCGCGGTTGTCAATACTTCACTTTTTTTCTCAGTGTAGTATTTTGAACTATAATTGAGGCATATGAAAAAATATCTGGATTTCGTCGTTGAGTAGTTCTGGTCCACCGATGAAAAAGCAGTTGTCGTAGCATACAGGTCGCATCTTTGATCGAATCTTTTTGAAATTTGTAGGGAGTATTCTACATTGATGTAATTTCGGACCAAACCAATAATATTCCATGAATTTTACTTTTAAACCTGAAATTTTCTTATTTTGAGACATTTTTTCAAAAGAGATGAAAAAAAAGTGTGTTGGCTAGTTAGAATGATAGAAAACAGATCTTTTTTCTATATATTATTGGTTTGGTCCAAAATTACGTCATTGCAGAAAATTCACACCAAATTTCAGAAAGTTTCGATGAACGATGCGACCTGTACCCTACGACAATGACCAGAAAATGTAGTTAGCGGGAAATCAAGTTTTAAGATTTCGCTTATGATTAATATGCTGAATCTGCAGCTGCTCTCGTATCGATGTGTTATGAGTTGAGCTTATTAGACACATGTACAGGCGTAGGTTTGTAGTGATTCTTGACCTGTTCTGTCCAACTACAGTGTCCGGTAGTGCTGTTAGAAGAAAAATAAATTGCTTTAGGAAAAATCTGATCAAAATTTTTCAAAACATAAAAATTCTTTAGAATTCTTGATTTTCAATATTTTTGAGATTCAGAAGATGCTGGCACAATTCTTGTCGATATTCCGAAAATTTTTTCATTTTTCATCAATCATACCTTTTTTATTATAATATTCATCAAACTTTCGCAATTAATATATTATAGAAATACTCATCTTTTTATAAATCTGAATGTGTAGTCCCCTGGTATCGATTTCAAACGTACTTTTTGATGAATCATCTTCTTTCGATTCCGGAGTCTTATCTCAGACATTAAAAATTACTATTAGTTTGAATTCGTGATGGAAACACGACAATTTACAAATAATTGGACACCTAACCTCGAAAAAATGTAGATCGCAGCCATGTGTTCTGTCAATGAGCACAATTGAAAAGAATTTAAAAAATTAAATATGTGTCAAAATGATGATTACACAAAATTGAAAAATCACGAAATCAAATTCAAAATAAAATTGTATAAAAACGTCAAAAAAGTAAGACAGTGGTGTTGGCGGTGTTGGCGGTGTTGTCCAATATTTATGACATCAACATGAAGGTTCAAATCCTCTAGATTTTTTGACGCCAATTTATTTGCAGGTAAAGTAGGTCAATAGCATTTTAAATAAATTATAAAAACGAAAACGATTTTTTGAAAATTCAAAGGTGTATGGAACCCCTTAATTAGGCGTATGAAGACTGAAATCAGCCGACCTAGTGAGTTTCTATGAATTTTTTAGTGCCAACTTGTGTTTTTGCGTTTTTTCTGCATTTAAACCCCGTGTTAAGAAATTCAAAACTTTAGGGCGTTTGCCGGAACAGAAGATATCGATTGTGAATTTTTTCCTTTGGCACAGTTTTTAGTGAGTGTCAAGACGAAACTTTCCGGCGCTATGAGAACCCGCTAAACATTACACATCCAGATTACGTTACGTTTGGGCGGATATTCTGCCCATTTGCAACATTTCGTTAATAATGTTTTCTAAACATTTGTGAAACGTTTGCAAGTAATATTACATTCGAAACATCTATGAATCATTCCACAAATGTCATATCCAGGCTGTTGAAAAGTTGAATTCTGACGTTACAAAAAAAATTTCACGAAACGTTTTCGGAACGTTGAATGCCTGACGTCTCATTTGTAACATCGGAAATATTATCTTGACGTCATGTACGTGACGTTTCCGGAACTATCAATCCACAACGTTGTCTTGTTGTTTTGTCAAAAACGTGTTTGCTACTAATACGGATTAACATTTATCTAATATTTTGTAAGATATATATTTTGAAAGTTCAATATGTCGATGGACTAATGCCATTAGGTCGTGAGCGAAAAAAAAAAAAAAAGAACTTGGGAATACTTTTTTTAGGCGAATTTGGATCTAGGTATAAATGCGTTTTATATAAACGGAAAAAAAAAAAATTTGACCCTTTTTTTTTTTTTTTTCACTCAAACGCTTATAACTTTTAAACGTCGTGGAATTTTGATTTGAAATTTTCAAAGTATATTTTTGAATAGTTCTACTACTGATTCAATAAAAAAAAAAATTGAATTTCTTGAAGCCTCTACACCTATTTCCCCCGTCAACTATGAATGGATAAAAAAAATACTTTTCGACAGAATTCCGAAAGCTGCAAATTAAACCCTTCTGATGATTTGACTCCTTCGAATATTAACTTCTATAATATATGGGTGATATGAATGAAAGACAGTATATGATCATGCTTTTGGTGTGTATTCGCTGTCCACTTGTGTACAGTAAAATCACATAGAAGTATGTGCATGAGCGTATGCTTCGGTTCATTCATGTCACGTCCCATTGGGTAATATGAATAAAACGGAGTATATGCTCATGCTCATACTTTTGTGTATGTTTACTGTACACTTGTGACAGTCAAATCACACAGAAGTATGAGCATGAGCATAAGCATATGCTTCGTTTTATTCATATCACTCATTGTCTCTCAAATGTTTTTGAAGAAATATTTCGGTAACGTTTCATTCACAATTGTGTAACATTTCGTAATAGGTAAAGAAACGTACTCGCTAATACATTTCGGTATAAACGATACATTACGTTGAGGAAACGTTACGGAGAGAACAGTATACCCCTGGAGTGAAATATTTTTTCATCACAGAAACGTTGCTGATATGTTTTCACAACTTAACATCGAACGTTTCACTAACGTCTCATCATACTTATAGCAGACATCGCAAATATGTTACAAATGAAACGTCCCATATGAAACGCAAATGAGGTAGGACATTTATGGTTACAGCAATGTTCCACGAATGTTTCGGCAATATTACACCAAACGTTACAATGCTACGGTACAATGTTACGGAAACATTGCCTCGACCGAATTTTGTTTAGCGGGAATACGATCCGCGAAAATCGATCTTTTTAACTCCGGCCTAAATTCAACATTGAATATTACTTTGAGTCTAATAGTAGTTACGCTGAATATAGAAAAATACAAAATTACTCGGTTGTCATGAAGAATCAGGAGCAACGTTGGATCGATTCTGGAATTTTTGGTCTTCAATTGTTCAGAAGGGTTGCCTCTATCAGATGAACATACAACTTTTTGATATGACCATTTTTGATTGAGATAATAGAAGAAGTAGAGAAAAAGAACTTACAAATTAGAAAAATCTGAGTCGAAACGAATGAATCAGGCAATTTCTGCGATATCAAAAAGTTGTATGTTCATCTGATAGAGGCATCCCTTCTGAAGAATTGAGGACCAAAAATTCCAGAATCGATTTAACGGTGCTCTTGATTCTTTATGACAGCCAAGTAATTTTGTATTTTTCTATATTTAGCGTAACTACTATTAGACTCAAAGTAATATTCAATGTCGAATATGGCTAATGAGGGTCAATCCCTCCTCAAACTTCATGATTTTTTTGAAATTGATCAGACTATCAAATTCGCTGTAAAATATCAATCTCTTCCTCAGAATTTTGACCCATTCAAAGGTGTGGATACCCCCTTAATTCATTTCCGGCAGAAAATGTCGACGTGAGTGATGGGTAGAACTGCTACGCTGGACTTTGGGAGAAACTTCCTCCCTTCGCGTGGAACAGTTGAATTTTGTTGATAGAAAAAAGCTCCACCAGCGGAAATAAATGAAAAAAAACTCGCATAAGATATTCTGAGGAAGAACGGTTATACAACGCTAAGTAAAAGCGTCATCCCACGGGTCTTTCCGTGTATAGTAAATTTTACTTTACCGTATTCGTACAAAACTTCCTTTACTTTTTTAGTAAATTTACAATCGAAATTTTCAACAGTCTAGAGGACTACAGATAGGGGCTCCCTGTAGCAAAAGGACAGTTAGAAACTGATAGATTCGTATAGGTGCGGAAAAGGTCGGGGCCCAAAAATCGTATACCAGATCCGGTTTTTGAACCCGGATGTTTTCCGTATTTATACGAGTCTATCAGTTTCTAACTGACATTTTCAGCAGGGATGGAATGAAAGTCCGTATTTTGGCCGGTGAGGATACAATTATTCTTTTTTTAAATGAATTGATTGGTCTTTACTCAATAAATTTGTTATAAGTCAGTCTTGTGCAGATCTGCACCTGGAAATAACTGCAATTCGACTTAAAAAAAAAAAAGAGCTTGACCCCGACGTGATTTGAACACGCAACCTTCTGATCTGGAGTCAGACGCGCTACCGTTGCGCCACGGAGTCGTGAAAGATGTGATGTTAAATGTATATTTAACTGAAAACTTTTCACTATGACCAATAAAAGTATGCAAGAATTAAAATTATACTATGTAAAATTATCAGGTTCTGTTAAACGACTATAGCTGTCTTTGATTTGTTGAAAATTCCAATTCCTCGTCGTATCAACAACATCATTTCGCATCAACAGATCATGGGTGCATTCCTTATGGAAATCTGAGACTAAGAAACTTTTACCAAAATTTTGAGGAAACGATAGTTTCGGAGCTACGGAAGATGTTGGTCAACTAATCGTCAAGCCTATGGGCGTGTATAGAAGTATATAGAACACCCAGACAGGGCACCGCTCAACTACATTCATGACCAACCCTGCCTGTGTCACCCATAAGTTATGTGATTAGTCAACTAAGATCTTCTGTAAGCTATCGGTCCCTAGAATTTTTTGGCGAAGGACTTTTAGTCTTAGATTTCCATAAGGATTCTCGTGGTAGAATAATTTTGAATTACCCTGTATACCATATCGAAATATGATTTTAGGAACTGGCCTAGCAAATTAGGCGCTATAACAAGACTGAAAGAGTTAGGTTATTCGTGATTCGTACCTGAAAATAGGCGTTAGTCATGCATCAACAGTTTCGGGGCGAACCTATAGATTCATTTTTACCCCCTGCCCATGATTGCAACCAGGCCCGACGAAGTAAAATTTTCCGAGGTATGGAGTATTAGAGATATATCGCACACCTAGATCTAAACTAGGCCAAGTCAAAAAACCTGGATTTTAAGTTATTATTATTTGTGTATACCCCGATACCATACGCAACTAACCACAAGAACAAATTCAACTTAATGTTCATAATCACGACGACAGATTGCGCTAACTTGGTTTTGCTGGATTAATAAATATTCAATAATGATATTAATAATAATAATAATAATTAATAATTATTAATTATTATTATTACTAATATTATATAATTATATTTATTAATAATAATAATTAATTGATTGATTAATTATCCAAAGGCATAATTGGAGCAAAACGTTTTTGCCTTATACTGAAAAATGAGATTTTTTTACTTGTCCTAGTTTAGATCTAGGTGTGCGATATGTGGGGGGGGGGGATTCCATAGTCGGGTCGCCGGCCCTGATTGCAACTCGTATAGGCGGGAATTCACATTTCCTGTGATCAATTGTTGCCACCACTAATAGCAGCGTACCACGGTGCGTGCTCACATCCCGCATACGAGCTCTACTCTACCAGGAGAACATATCAGGCTGGTTGTATGTTTAGTAAACTCGCCAGACCGCGTTTCGCGCGGGCTGTCTACTTCGGCCCCTCCTCACACCAGGAGCACAGAATACATCGAAAGCAAGCTACGCCTTGTTATGATATATGGCCATCACCGTACCTTGACTTTCGCCCGTGAGGAATTTTTTCAACAGGAACGCATGTAATAAACTATCTGCAATTCACCATGACACTACAGTGATAGTGGTAAGAGGAGTTATCTTCAACTCACACACTAGCTAAAAACATAAGAAATATTCATTCAGTCTTTTTGCAATTGTACCAAGATGAAACGATGTTAGAAATAATATGTTCTCGTTGGCACGCACTAACTGGGTAAGTCAGTATCTACTTGCTTGGTATACCTTTTGTATTACGGAATACTGTACAGTAGCAACCATCCGTGAACGAATGGTTGTGGCTCGTGATGCACTTCATTACAACCTTGGTGACGTATGTTGATTTTATTTTCGAGGAAAATACCGTGCTTGGCTCGTTATACGCATATAGTTCTGAAAAATTTTGCATGTATTGCACCATTTTCTTAAATTGTCAACAAAAATCACGCGTAACGAACAACTGACGTTCAGATTTCGCTCTAAAGCTATCTGAGTGGTTCCTTGGCAAAATTTTGCTCCAACTAAAAGTCAATGAACCAATGGGGAATGAAAACGGGTCTCCATGAACCAATAGTGGATTATTACGTCACAGAGGTGCTTGGGCCCGTGGGGCTCTTCCTCAAAATTCTGTCTTTCCGATGCAAGGATACCATGACGAGCAAGGGGATCGAGGTATATTATATACTATATGACAGATACTCCTTAATAATTTGCTTCCCTGGTACCAGCACGGTAAAATTGTTGATTATGTCCATTCTCTCTACTAACTGAAAGTTACTAACCGTACATCCGCCATTTACGATCGAACTCACAGCAATTGGTGACACTATACTTTGTTCGTACTATCACAGTTCCATCTGTCTCTCATAACTTGTACAGGAACTTGTATCCGAAACTGTTCTTACGAACTCTGAAGTTTATGCCGACTCATGAATCGTGTTTTCAAATTAAATTCACAATTGAGTACCTGGGTGCAAGAACAACCTAAGTCGACTTGGGTTTTAACACCGAAACGGTTGATTGAAGTTTAAGAACTGGATTAAATCCACGAACGAAATCACAATGGACTTTGTAAATTACTCATTTTGAAGGGCGATTCTTCCGGAGTACAAAGCCCATTTCGTTTTTACAATCAAATAAATAATAATCTTTATTAAAAATAAAACACGCGCGCTGGCTTAGGTCGTTCTTGCTAAAGAAACTGTATTTCTTGCGAATATTCGGTCCGTTTCGACGTTTGCGACTTGAATTTTGTTACTTTTTATGTCGAAACACATATTCTACGCAGTGTTTGAAAATTTCGAGCAACCAGTGAAATAATAAATAGGTCAGGAGATTTAAAAAAATGGATTTTTTTCGAACAATACATCAATAATTGAACCGCCGGATCGTAGAAGGGCATATAAATACAATTAATAAGCTTCATTAAATAGTATAATTCATCAAAAGAGATTCAGAAAACATTATGGAATCAGAGTTTGTAACAGATTACTTTATTTTGCAATACTAATTTCAATTACTTGAGATTTGGTTGTTATCGAAGTTTCACGTAGAAAATAATTCTTCCAGCAGAAGCCTATGTTTATAATAATTTGTACATATGTTTAAGCAAGTTGGACATGTAATTTTTATAGGGGAAACAGTATGTTGCAACTAGCCAGATACGTGTGATGTCTAAATCTTTCGAGCCCGTCCTCTCTTGCTGTAAATTCAAGAAATGTTACGAGAGAAAATAGGAATTCCACGACAAGAGAAGTTTCATTCGGATTTTTTGAGTCTGGGCGACTATCACAAACAAAATATTTTATTAACCCTAGACGGGGTAACTGGGGTCTCCTGGTACCCCAAGCCAACTCTGAAACGAGTCATTTTTAGCTCTTCACCGCACTTTCATGGTACTTCAAACAAGTTTTTCTCGATTTTATTTTGAAGAGGAGGGCTTTGAATATGTACCATCGTCTTCCTGATTCAAAAACAAAGCAAATGACGTACAAAAAATCTTATCTTATTGTAACTAGAAAGGTTTGCATCATTTGGAAACGCTTGGGGTACTCCGGTACCCCAGTTGCCCGATAGAAGGTGAGAAAAATAAGTTGCCCTGTCTAGGGTTAAGCAGCTTAATGGAATGTGCCGGTACATTAAATGTTAATTCCGTCGAGCATCAAAGGTTAATAAAATGGAATTATCAATTTCCTAGTGATGACAAAAATATTATTGTCTGCAAACAGTTTTTGAGTGATGTACTATGCTTAGGATTTAAAAGGCCACAAATTGTACCAGCAAAGATTTTAAGTAAAGAGGGTTTAGATGATAAAAGAGGTAGGCATGGTAATCAAACCGAGAAATTAACAAATGTCGTTAAGGAATTAATTCGAATTCATTGCGAAAGTAATGCCGCATCGCAAATCACACTATAAGAGAGAATCGACTTCTTTGAATTATTTAAAAAATCCGGAATTATACTTGAAGACTATGTTTAAACTATTTAGCGAATTCTATGAAGGCGTCATGCAGGAAAATGAAATTCTAATCGGTGAATCCACTTATGCAAAGTTCTTTAATCGTCATATTCCTTTTACGTTTAAACCTTCGTGGTCACACCTCCGATTTCAATCAAGCTGGTCACACCGGGTCAAATTGACCCGAGCCATTTTTGAACGGTTGCCTCGTGGAAACCATCGGTCCGATTCGCACCGAAAAAATACTGAAAAATACTTTGAACATTCCAGAAGATGTAGCAAAGGTCTGCATATCAAAATTCACATGGCAACATGTTAAAAAAAAAAAATCGTCAAAAAAGAAATAACCAAACGGGGGCTCTATTTTCGCATAAAACGAAAATTTTTTTGGACGTATGTGTTTGGAATTGAAATAGAATTCGCGCTACGTTGGCCTTTTTTGCGTTTTCGACGCCTGGGCTCGGATAATCATCGAAATGTGTCTCCCCGGCCCCGTTTTCGTTACATTGTATGGAAAGGAGGTGGGCGACTAAGGATGGGCCTTAATTGCAAGTCAATTAACTCGACGAAATTTCATGTGTGGATGATGGACAAACGAGAGGAGGATAATAATAAGTGGTGTTAAATTATTATTGAAATATGGTACAATGAGAAGTTTAAACTATAATAAGACGCCATCTACCACGGCGCAGTAAACTATCGCCCAGCGCCATTTTGCCGAAAATCTATCTCGCTAACAAAGTAAGCATTCGATTTAATGAGGTAGCATCAAATATCGCTATTTAATCAGAGCAAGTCTCTCTGGGGATATCAAAGTAAGAAGCTAGCACGGTTGTTTCGGCCTCCTTGTGCCTGTCCAACCATTTCGATATTCCTATTGCATTTTTATACACAGCTTCGCTTTCGAAATATTAGTGAAGCTAGCGGGTTGCTTCGGCCTCCTTGCGTGTCAGATCCTTGCTTCTTGAAAGCACAGCTGTTGAATTAATTATCAGTCGAGTCATTTCGGGATAAACAAACTTTATTTAAATTCAAATCACTGATCTTCAGAGATTGCCTCCCCCTCAAGTTGGTCTTACGGCCGCTAAAATCAAATACGTTAAGAGTCTAATGCCTTATCTCAGCGATGAAGGCAAAGCATTCTTCAATGATTATTTTTCGGCAATAACTACAACAAATTTCAGAAATAACGTAGCTAAAAATGATAGTTCTTCCGATGAAGATGGAGAATGACTTCCAAACTGCTTCGAACAGAATACGCTGTATTCGCATTGAAAATAATTTATTTTATGTAACATAAAAGATCTCATGTAGTATAATCTATAAGCAACAATATTCTCCGAAACTATTTAAAAGGTTTTAGTTTAGTTGAGTTAGTTTAGTTTATTATTTATTTATCTATCCAGAGGAAATATAATATATATTGTGCCCTAGTAGAGAGGCATAAATATGAAATATTAAATATTAAATGTAATTTGTGCGAAAGTATTTTTAATTCGCAAAAATGATAATCAAATTTTTTACCATATTAATATATCGTAGTAAATAAATCATATTACATACGACATATTTTAGAAAATATAAAAAAAAAGGTTTAATGAGCAAAATCGGGGCAAAATGGCCACTAGCGGGCAAAATGGGCATCCCTACAAATTTTTCATACTTTTTCGAAATTGAAAAACGTTCCAAATTTAATTATTTACATTGCTCTAGTAAACTTTAGAACTTGATAACTTAGGGAAGAACGGGCGATATGGCAAAAAAAATAAATTATATTCTGAAGTAAATACGAAAGTAAATTTAGAACATTTTTCACTGTCATTTTGCCCGCAATCCTTGAACTTTTCAGGGAACGGCGTTCAAAACTCGACATCGGTTAGGCTGTCATTTTTCATCCAAATTCGGAGATCCATCGATTCGAACATTTTCGAATTTTGGCGGAAATGGGTACCGGGAGGCTTAATTTAGTTCTTTTGTTGAATACAATTCCTTTTTTTAGCAATTTCGAACACTTGACAGTCTTCAGCGCAATACTTCCGAGAAACTGATACTTTCCCATCCGAAGATATTGTTATTTCAACATATATTTGTATGCAGAATCTCTCTTTTTTACGCTTTGGTATTTTCATGAACAAATCAGCCAACCCTTTATTCCAATTTTGGAGTGAATAACTGGCTATGATAACGTCGAAAGATCCAGGGTTTTTACGACCTAATCTCACCAAGCTGGCAAGTGTGCTAGAGCTATACTTTAACGGACTCACGCTCTCTACACGGAGAAGCTTTTAGTCCGAATATTTGTTTTATTGCGTATGAAGAATCGACATAAAATGAAAGAATTTAGGAATAATCGAGACACGCTTATAATCCTTCCTACAATCATATGAAATCATGATATTTTTGTATGTATTATCCCAATATTTAAAAGCAATAATTAGTGAAGTACGTTTAGAAACAGTACCATTTACTGTTAGAAATGTAAAAGTGTGAAAAAGTGATAACAATATAAATAAGAGGTTTTGAAAAAATTATTCTGGATATAAGTATTCGAAATAGCAGAAGTTGTAAGCAATATACGGAACTTTAGCGTTCTCTATAAGAACGCGCAACGAAATGAGTAACGCTCACAGGCTTCATACTCAGAGCAATATATGATTGAAGGGAAAGTAGGAAACTTTTGTTTAAAAAATAGGGGACTTTTAGGGGGTAATAAATAAGTGTTTTCCATGATGTACAAAATTGAAAATATCGTTTATTTTAGGTACGTGGTATTTTACTTTTGTACTGTTCGACAGTATCGAAATATTTATATTTATATATTAATAATGAAGCAACAAGAATAATACATGAACGGAAACTTAACTTTTTCAGTATTTCACTATACTTTCGTAGTATCGAAATACTTATATTTATATATTAAAAACGAAACAACAATATACTAAGAGGTTTCCGTGAAACATCGCAGTCAGTCACCGCCAACTCGGCACCACCCAAGATTTTCGTCTGTTTTTCGCAGGCTGGCCATCCCCTTTTTAATTTTGAACTTTCAAAGGCCGTAAAATGATCAAATAGTTGTGTGAATAAATAAATGAATAAATGGATGGATGGATGGATGGATGGATGAATAATTAAATGAATAATCAAATGAATAAATAGATGTATGACTGAATGATTAAATAAATGAATAAATGGCTTCGTGAAATCCATGCATCGTAAAAGCAAAGCAGCTAAGTGAAAATAATTATTAATCTAATTAATGTTATTATTGATACAACCGAATGGTACTGAATAATTTTACTCTTTCAATATAATTTATTATGATAACAATTGTTAATTGTTAATATTCATTTGTTTATTTATTAATCTATTTAATTATTCATCTAAATATTTATTTATTTAATTATTTTACGGCCCTTGGAAGTTTAAAATTGAAACGGGGATGTCCAGCCTGCAAAAAACAGACGAAAATCTTGGGTGGTGCCGAGTTGGCGGTGACTGAGTGCGATGTTTCACGGAAACCTCTTAGTATATGCAAGAATAATATATGAACGGAAACTTAACTCTTCAAACTATTTGACTTATCAAGATGCCTCCCCGCACGGAAATATATATATGCGAAAAATATATGCCACATATATGTGACATATTTTTTTTTTGCGCCAAAACTTATTTTTATATATTTGATATAAATGTCTAGATATATGTGAACATAAATGTTGCGGCGTGTATGTCGACATATATGCGACATAGATGTCGACATAGATGTCAACACTATGTAAAACTCATCAAACATATATGTATCATGCGTACATATATGTTAACTATATGCGACATTTTTGTATTTTGCGCACTTATATGTTATATATGCGACATATATGTTGCATATATTTTTCGCATATATATATTTCCGTGCGGGTCGCTAAGCATCTTTACTGACTTGCAACTTTTTATTATTTATTGCAGATTCAATCATGCAAGTCTTTCTTTTTTCAATTTCATTTCTCAAGTTAGTAACAAAATTTCTACTATCTCTTTTTTTTTTCGTAATTTTTCCAGGCTCTGATACATCTCATTTACTATTATAGTTTTAGTATAATCTTTGGATTTTGCAGCATCACTCAGTACCGTAGTGATTTCTGTTTGCATACCATCAGCAGTACGTTCAACATGTTTGCATAGAACATCAGCTTCCTTCAGTTCAGATTCCAATTTTTTAGGAATATTTTTGTCCTTCTCCATATTATGTAACGTTTCTTTCAAATCGGCACGCTTTGATTTATTGAGCATCTTCTGTTTCACCTCCTCCTTCGCCTGTTTTTCTTTCTCCAAATATGATAGATATGACGCATGAGCATTACGTGCAAGTTTCATTGAATCTTTAGTTATTTCCACTAGATGGACTCTATTATTGTACTTTTTCATGCCATCCACGATGGCTAACCTTGCGTTCAAAATCCTCTCATGCATTCTTGCTTTATATTCAGTCAGAAGTTGCCCTGACTTCGAAAAACCTCGTTCAACATCAGCACTGCCGTGGACGAGTGACAGAGGTGCCTGAATCAAGAGACTCGGTAGAGTCTCGCGCCAAGTAAATTAAAAAGAATTTCTGAACGCGCGGCGTGAGGCTCGACCGAGTCTCTATACCTGCATAAGAGCTCTTCGGCCTATACGGCGATTATCCTGAGTTTATCCCGACTCAGGTGGTACATGAGATTCAAATATTTATCTTAGAATATGGTTTTAAACAGCTTTCATTTAAGCCCAACTTCTATGCAATCGGTGCACGGCGAGCTGAGATCTAATATTCCAATTTATAGATATGCTCAGTTTGATCAAAAATTTTCTTGGTCGTCTCCGTCTCCACGATGACGTCACGAGGCGTTGTATGGGTATATGAGCGGATCCACGTCACTTCACTCAAAAAAAAAAACCGTAAGTCACGGATATTTGCGCCATCCGAAACATCTTTAGTACTAAGGAAAAAAAAAATACAACTTCGTGAATTTTGAATTTTTTTCAAAAATGGCGGAGTTAGAGCTATGTGAACTTTTGTGAACCGCTGTTGCACCGCTATGTTTAAAAATTCATATCTTTGAAAGTATTCATCGGAGCGGACTGATCCTAAAATCATTTTGTTCGTGAAGAAACACGCTTTCATGAAAAAAAATGTTATTTTTTGGAAATAAAAGTTCTTTAAATTTTTTTTCGTCGTTTTCATTTTTAATTTCGCTGCCATTTCCGCGGGACTCAACGAAATTCATAGAGATAATTTTTTTTAGATACCTGGATCCTTCCCCTTTAATCCCAAGAAAAAAAAATACAGTCCGACCTCTCAATAGTGCCTCACTCAATAGTTCCGCTTCCCCAGTTTGATGTGCGAACTGCTTCCCCCACTACTCAGACGAGCAACCATGGACTCGGATTTTGTGTAACTACCTTTCAATAGTTCCGTCAGCCGAAACTCCATTTCATACGTATTTCGAAGTATAAGAAAACGAAGAGTCTATACGCTGGCTTACATTGTCATAAAGCGAATGTGTAAAGCGGTCGGAACTATTGAGAGATAAGTGCAAAAGTCTCGCTGGCAAGGTACATGGTGGGGGTATACCGATTCGTGGAAAAACTCTTCCCCTCTCATCCCTGCCCGGAACTATTAAGGGGTCGGACTGTATATGGAGTAAATACCTGGGCCGGAGAAAAGAGCCAAAACGTCCAGTCGCGCGTCGCCGCACACGTTGATTGACATCCGCGCGCGGCGTTCGCGGTTCAAAAATGCCTAATAATCTATTTTTTTTCTGAAAGTTCAGGAAATTTCCGATGAAAATCATGTAACATCAATTTTCCGCTCGTTGACCTCCAAGTTATTATTATCGAGATCATTTCATTCTTAACATCAAAATGCACAAATCGTCACACAAAACCCTAACATTTTATTCAAATCTTAACTGTGTCTTGGAACTGAAGGACTGAAAAATTTTCGTACATGATTTTTATCGGAAATTTCCTAAACTTTCAGAAAAAAAAAATACGATTAGCAAAAAACGATGGGAAACGTGGTGAAATTGACATTTCAAGTTTTATTTTTTGAATTACGCGTCAAAAATGACGAGTGAAAAAAAAATGATCATCATTTTTGAAAAATTCAGAAAATTTCCGATCGACAATCGTGTTTTTAATTTTGTTTTCAGGCATTTTTGAACCGCGAACACCGCGCGCGGACGTGAATCGGCGTGCGTGGCGACGCGCGACTAGACGTTTTGGTTCTTTCCTCCGGCTCAGGTATTTTCTCCATATATTTTTTTGTTAGGATTGAAGGGGAAGGATCCAGGTATCTGAAAAAAATTATCTATGAATTTCGGTGAGTCCCGCGGAAATGGCAGCGAAATTAAAAATGAAAACGACGAAAAAAAAATTGAAAGAATTTTTTTTTTTAAGTAAGTTTTTTTTACGAAAGCGCGTTTCTTCACAAACAAAATGATTCCAGGATCAGTCCGCTCCGATGAATAATTTCAGAGATATGAATTTTCAAACATATCGATGTAACAGCGGTTTACAAAAATTCACATAGCTCTAACTCCGCCATTTTCGAAAAATTTTCAAAATCCTTGAAGTCGTATTTTTTTTTTCCGTAGTACTAAATGTTTGAATGGCGCAAAGATTCGTGACTTGACGGTTTTAATTTGAGTGAGGTGACGTGGATCCGCTCATATACTTCCAGATTGTCGACTTTCAATAGGTGCAATACTATTATGTCGCACAAATACGATTGGTATACCGAATTCAATTCTCGCTTGTATTCATAATTAAGAATGATAGCTCGTCCTAGAGGGTGCTCCTCAAGTATAGATCTTAAATCTATTTCTGAAGCTCTATTCCTTCGTTTAAGGCCTCGCAGCTCATTAGTTGTTGCTACGTCTGTAGGTACAGCAGCTTTTGACGTCGAGGCTCGACTAGAAGTTGCCTCAGTGTTTTTAGAATCAGTGACGTCCCTTACTCTAGGAGTGATTTCCGACACCTCTATACCCGAGCTGCTTGCAGGACGGCCTTTTAATTCGTTGCTACAGTCAATGACTTCCAACACCACATTCTGTTGAAGTTTAATCTATACAGCAGCACAAAAAGGTATTGGCGATGTACTAATGCAATCAAGTATATAAATCACAAGACTGAAAATTAATATGAATCAGGCTGCAGCAATATCACGCACATGCGTGCAATGTTATGGATGAAGGAGGGCATTGCATAGATAAAAAATTTAGAGAAAGGATGAAAAATCAATTAACGTACGTGTTCTCTACATTTTCTCTCTAATTTGAGACGTAATCCAATACTCGGAAATAAATCTCTTTTCACCTCTTCCGGACTCTTTAAAACTTCTTCGAGGGTTTCTATATCCTTTAATGTTATTAGCTGTGGAAAAGGGTAGGAAATATAGGATTCGAATTGGTTAGTTGTGTATATTAGGGTGGTCCTTATTTGGGGTGTTTTTGAAATTTTCCGTGGACAAGGCGGAAAAAGTTTGCAAATAAATTTTAAAAAAAGTACGCAAAAGTTGAAGTCTGTAGGTCAACTGAAAGTACTGCCCACAGGGCAGTGAATTTTCCCATTTGATTTACATAGGAACTCGGGCTCAATGTATTATTTTTTTTTTCTCTGCCTTAATAGTGTTCCGAAAAATCTGAAATTTGGCATACGTCTACCCTATAATTATAGGTATCCCACAAAAAATTGGGCGATTTTCAGCGATAAAAGTTTCGAAGTTCCAGAACGTAAAAATGGTGATTTTCGGCTTCGAAACACAAGTTTTGACGTTCTGGAACTTCGAAACTTTTATCGCCGAAAATTGCCCAATTTTTTATGGAATACCCATGACTATAGGGTGAACGTATGCCAAATTTCAGATTTTTCGGAACACTATTAAGGCAGAGAAAAAAAAATAATGCATTGAGCCCGAGTTCCTATGTAAATCAAATGGGCAAATTTACTGCCCTGTGGGCAGTACTTTGAGGTGACCTACAGACTTCAACTTTTGCGTACTTTTGTTTAAATTTATTTGCAAGCTTTTTCCGCCTTGTCCGCAGAAAATTTCGAAAACACCCCAAATAAGGACCACCCTAGTGTATATACCAGTGGGGTGGTTCTTATTTGGGGTGTTCTGGAAATTTTCTGCGGAAAAGGCGGAAAAAGTTTGCAAATAAATTTAAAAAAAAGTACGCAAAAGTTGAAGTCTGTAGGTCAACTCAAACTGCCCACAGGGCAGTGAATTTTCCCATTTAATTTACATAGAAACTCGGGCTCAATGCATTATTTTTTTTTCTCTGCCTTAATAGTGCTTCGAAAAATCCGAAATTTGGCATACGTCTACCCTATAACCATAGGTATCCCACAAAAAATAGGGCGATTTTCAACGATAAAAGTTTCGAAGTTACAGAACGTGAGAATGGTGATTTTCGACTTCGAAACACAAGTTTGACGTTCTGGAACTTCCAAACTTTTATCGCTGAAAATCGCCCAATTTTTAGTGAAATACCTATGATTATAGGGCAGACGTATGCCGAATTTCAGATTTTTCGAAGCACTATTAAGGCGGGAAAAAAAATAATGCATTGAGCCCGAGTTCTTATGTAAATTAAATGGGAAAATTCACTGCCCTGTGGGCGGTACTTCCAGTTGACCTACAGACTTCAACTTTTGCGTCCTTTTTTTTTTATTTATTTGCAAACTTTTTCCGCCTTGTCCGTAGAAAATTTCAAAAACACCTCAAATAAGGACCACCCTAATATATCAGTTACAAAAATTCAAAGTTATTTTTTTCAGCTATATAAATTGTAACGTGGCCAAACCACGACCCACATGAACATTAGGATCATATGGTATATAGCGTGTGCCGTCTGTTAACGCCGCACGCCATCTGCCATCAGCGCGGTCAACTATAATAAGACGCCATCTACCACGGCGCAGTAAATTATCGCCCAGCGCCATTTTGCCTAAAATCTATCTCGCTAACAAAGTAAGCATTCGATTTAATGAGGTAGCATCAAATATCGCTATTTAATCAGAGCAAGTCTCTCTGGGGATATCAAAGTGAGAAGCTAGCGCGGTCGTTTCGGCCTCCTTGTGCCTGTCCAACCATTTCGATATTCCTATTGTATTTTTATATACACAGCTTCGCTTTAGAAATATTGGTGAAGCTAGCGGGGTTGCTTCGGCCTTCTTGCGTGTCAGATCCTTGCTTCTTGCAAGCACAGCTGTTGAATTAATTATCAGTCGAGTCATTTCGGGATGAACAAACTTTATTTAAATTCAAAGAAAAATTCAATCAATTAAATTCACGTAACAAATAAATTCAAACACTTATATTCGAGCCAACAACTCTTTTAAAGACCTAGCAGTCTAGGCAAGTACTATGTAAGTTGTTTTATAAAATTCACATTCACTCCAGTTATACTGTGTTAGCGTTACAATAATTAGATCTAGGAACACTGAATAATCACCTTCAATATTTAATATAATAAAACATTACAACTGATTATTATAAACCGTTTGAATTCAATCATCAACTACCATTCCTATTATAAAACCACAAGTAGGCCCGTGGAGAAAGTCCAAGCACCCTGAGATTAGAAACTACGTCGGCCTTCTGCCGATATAAATATAATAGTAAAGAGTGATAGCACAAAATATTCATATGCTCAAGCTCGCAAGACACGTGCCTCATGCTTACAATCTCGTGCGGCATACTTAACCTCACACGTTACGTCGGGGCCGAGTGTAGGCATTACGTGAGTAAAAGTAGCGTACTTACCTTCAAATATTGATATGAACTCTGACAAGCCCCACGAGGCAAGTACCACCTCCATGTATGGTTTCAATTTCACTGTGGCACTCGTTTTCTTATTAATTTAATTAGACAAAAACTTGTTCGGCGTGCCGGCGTGCGTGAAAAGAGCGGGAATCACACACTGAGAGAACAGTTTATTTATAGTTAATAAAATTCATTTCATGTTAACAAATGATAATTTCAGATATGGCGAATCGAATCTTCATTTATAGTTAAGGTGCTTCCCTACGCAATTCCACCAGACCTGAAAACATTGGGAAAAAAGGTGTTATTAAACGGAATATCTCTGCCTGGGCACCGAAATCAATGAAACAAACTTCGTCGCGCAATTCTATGTACGATTTCGAACACGTACAGCCAAAAAAAAATTCTTTTTCCGCGAAAATAGAGAAGATATCCATGTAAAACGTTTTCCAAGCCGTTTTTTTTCGATGTTTTACTTTTTTTTAAAGCCGGTAAAGGTAAGGACTAGGACATGCTTTTAAACGTTTAACCGCTGTAATATTTAACGGCCCGTTAAATTGTTTTGTTTCTATTGTTGCTATCGTATGAAATCTTTAACCAGCGTAATAACTATTATGGTGGGTTCAAAATGACCGCGCGGTTACCGAGCAATCGCGCGTCTTGTTATCAGGGATGCGTAAGGAGAGTAATAACGACAACAAGCTATCGTTATTGGTGCGTCTATACCTTCGCAAGTCGCGCGATTGCTGTGTAACCGCGGTAGTCATTGTCAACCAGCCGTAATAGCTATTATTATGCTCTTAACGGACGTTGATGAATTCGGGTATAAGTATGTTGTCTTTGATGACTTATATTTTGTGAGTGATAGAAAAAATCATAAAAAAATATTTTGAACATCAACTGAAGCATGTACAAATGCTAAATAGTGGTGCGAAAGAAGGTAGTCCAACGGTAGAAAAAATATACCAAGCAAGAAATTAAATTGAAAACATATTTGCAACTCGGATGGTTAGTTAACATATCTCGGTTCCATCGAAACAATGATATCATTGAGACAGATGCAAAGTCCAAGACAATTACGAGAAAGTGACTGACTTTGTCAATAGGTAGTTTGGCGTAGGCGATAGAGCGTGCGAATGGTAATACAAGCGAATGCGAGCGTCCCCGGATCGAATCCCGGCCACAACAATAATGTCGAGTTTTTCTAATCTCTAAATTCTTACTTAGGAAGAAAGTGCGATTGTTTGCGATTAGTAGTTGTTGATCAACGCCTCATATATTGTCATTAATTCATTTTGAATATCTTAATTTTTTTTCTCTCCGTGCAACAATAATTTGGCCAAATATTCAAGTGGTACACGTGTATTCAACGTTGTTTATTGCGTAATGTTGAACGTATAGACGTAATGTTTTCAATAAACGCCACTTATGCGCTTAACTGAGGAACATTTTTTCTCTGAATAAACGTAGAGTATATGACCTTTTTATACGTTTTTTATACGAACTGGTGTTCATTGGGTTATAGGTGACGTTTCAGTTACGCGAATGCTAGGATATAGATGAACATACAAAATAAATGTGGATAAAACGCTCTGCAAGTTGGTTCTAATCACGTTGATCGAAAACGTCGATTCCATACGTATATAAGTCGTTTAATAAACCGAATATAAACGTTGAATTTGTCGTGTTAACGGCGGACATTCTGTGGTATAAATAAACGTACTTGATGAACGTATATTATACAATCAATGTAGGCGGTTTTTAAATCCAGCTTCCAGCAATTTTAAACGTTTATTCCACCATTTCGTGTTGGTTGGGATGTGGCAATTTTCTTCGGCATACCACCGATCAAATTTTTCCCAATTGGTTGATTATAGCACTTGCCGTCGCGGTAAGAGATGGAAAGTTTCGTTGTTGTTACATGCTTAGGTCTTAACAGCATGTAATCAGCGACGACCTTATGGTATTTACCTTCCAGCGTGAAAGTTCTCGGTAAATGAGGTTTTGTTTCGGGTATTGTAGCAATGAGATACGCATCGTGCAATTTGATATGATCTACAGTCAAATCGTGGAGTTCTTGACCTCTGCACGCTCCATGTATGCCAAGAACAAGAGCAGCCTACGGAGTAATTGAATATTCAATGAATATTATTCATTCGCCATAACTCTATGTTTTATTTTTTCATTCATCAAAATTTAAAGACCCACCATTGTAGCCAAAAATATTTTGTCGGGCGCTTCTTCCAAGAATTTCTTTATTTCAGCCGGTGACAATACTTTAGCTTTTTTCGGTGTGTATCCGGTGTGCAATTTTTTTAAGTAAGCTTGTAATTTATTGTAGCCGCTGATATCCATGTCATTTTTTAGTTTCATCATCGTTTTCAACATCGAATATTTCGACGATAGAGTCGAAGATACATACTTTTTTGAAAGTTCGTGAAAGTATACCAAAAACATTTTTTCATCGAAAGAGTTGGTTTTTTTATTTTTCACCCACCTCCGGAAATCATTATAACAAGCACGGTAAAAAATCTTCGATTTATCGGGAAGCGATTCGTTTACCGCATCTTCAGCTGCTGCTAAAATATCGTCGGGAATGGAGTCACTATCACTCATTTTGTAGACGATTATGTCGAAAAACCGAGCACGTATTATATATTTTAGATACTCAAAGCAGCCAGTCACGTATAACAGTCGATTTCATTTAAAAAAATCGACGATTAATCGCCGGTTACCAAGCACTTGTTATTGACGCCGAGCGACCACCAACTACGATTGACGCCTTCTGCTGTTACTAGATTTTTTAAATCGTTACCTAACAATAGAAAGCACGAATCGTAGTTGGCGCAAAACGAATTTTTCATTTTACGCCCACAAGTTGTAAAATCGAATTTTACGCGTACTGTGGAAAAAAGTAGCATTTTACTCCCCGATATCGAGGTGTGAAATCGAATTTTACGCACACTATTGCAAAAAAAAAATTTCATCTTTTGCAGCCAATATATACAGAGATGATTCCTTGAAAGTTCACAGTCAGTCACAGCCAATTTGACACAACCCGAGTTTTTCGTCTGTTTTTTGCAGGCTGGCTATCCCCTTTTTAATTTTGAATTGTTAAAGGCCGTCAAATGATTTAAAATGAATAAAATGTGTAAATAATTAATTTAATTATTCATTTGTTCATTCGTTCATCCATCCATCCACCCATCCACCCATCCACCCACCCATCCATCCATCCATTTATCCATACATTAATTTGATTATTTATTTGATTATTTATTTGATTATTTATTTATTTATTCATTTTAAATTATTTGACGGCCTTTCACAATTCAAATTAAAAAAGGGATGGCCAGCCTGCGAAAAACAGACGAAAAACTCGGGTAGTGTCGAATTGGCTGTGACTGACTGTTAACTTTCAAGGAATCATCGCGGTATATATTTTTTCTTAGCTACCTTTGACAGCATGATACATGTCTAATGGAATTTGACGCATATTGTTCTTCCCAGTTCTCGTCATTTCTTCTAAATGCTTTAGTTCCAATCCCGTGTGGAAATTTGTCAGGGCACGCCCAGCTCCCGGCAAGGCCCCTGACGGGCCTAAGCGTGGCGACTTCAAATTCGGAAAACTGTCCGGGCGCTAGCTGGGAACTAGACGGGTCGGTTAGCCCGGCAGAATCATGGTTGCCCTCACGGGAATTTTCGTGAGGGCCTTTCAGAGCCCTGATGAGAAAATACGAGTAGAGAAATATCGCTATATAAATATATTTTCGTATGCATCAAATCAATATTCAGCAAAAATTGATATAAAGTTCTGGAAGGAATATTCCAATCCTACGTAACACGTATACAGCGTGATTCCTTTTGCGCGCACCACCTGGTAAGGGCGGATTCCTTGTGAAATTCTAAGACTAATTTTCCTTTACCAAAAAGTCTTGGGACTAATGGTTCTCGGGCTACAGAAGGTCTTAGTTGACCAATCACAGAGCCTACAGCTGCTCAAGTTAGGGCCGGGTCAAAAGTAATAAAACTAGCAGTGCCCGTGGCGTGTGGATTTTCAGTGAAATAAAAATAAATGATTAAATCTAGTGACAAATTCTTTCACCATATGGCATTTACGTTACAGGTAATAGTGAGTATTAACGACGTCGTCGCCGGGAGTTGTCTTCGCACAACATACGCTTTCGGTATCATTGACAAGGACCACGGCTACGTGGTATTGTCCTCTAGGTCCACCACCACGTAGTTTCCGTCCCCCAGATCGACCGCTACGTAGTTTTCGTCCTCTAGGTCCACCGCACCGTAGTTTCCGTCCCCCAGGTCGACCGCTACGTAGTTCTCGTCCTCTAGGTCCACCGCACCGTAGTTTCCGTCCTCCAGGTCGACCGCTACGTAGTTTTCATCCTCTAGGTCCACCGCACCGTAGTTTCCGTCCTCCAGGTCCACCGCACCGTAGTTTCCGTCCCCCAGGTCGACCGCTACGTATTTTTCGTCCTCTAGGTCGACCGCTACGTAGTTTTCGTCCTCTAGGTCCATCGCACCGTAGTTTCCGTCCCCCAGGTCGACCGCTACGTAGTTTTCGTCCTGCAGATCCAGCGCTACGTATTTTTCGTCCTCCAGTCCACCGCTCCTCCAGGACGGAAACTACCTAGTGATCGACCTAGAAGACAAAAAACTACGTAGCGGTGGTCCTGCAGGACGGAAACTACGGTGCGATGGAGCTAGAGGACGAAAACTATGTAGCGGTAGACCTGCAGGACGAAAACTACGTAGCTGTCGACCTGGAGGACTCAAACTACATAGCGGTCGACCTGGAGGACTCAAACTACGTAGCGGTCGACCTGGAGGACGGAAACTACGGTGCGGTGGTCCTGGAGGACGGAAACTACGGTGCGGTGGTCCTGGAGGACGGAAACTACGGTGCGGTGGACCTAGAGGACGAGAACTACGTAGCGGTCGACCTGGGGGACGGAAACTACGGTGCGGTGGACCTAGAGGACGAAAACTACGTAGCGGTCGACCTGGGGGACGGAAACTACGTGGTGGTGGACCTAGAGGACAATACCACGTAGCCGTGGTCCTGGTCAATGATACCGAAAGCGTATGTTGTGCGAAGACAACTCCCGGCGACGACGTCGTTAATACTCACTATTACCTGTAACTTAAATGCCATATGGTGAAAGAATTTGTCACTAGATTTAATCATTTATTTTTATTTCACTGAAAATCCACACGCCACGGGCACTGCTAGTTTTATTACTTTTGACCCGGCCCTAACTTGAGCAGCTGTAGGCTCTGTGATTGGTCAACTAAGACCTTCTGTAGCCCGAGAACCATTAGTCCCAGGACTTTTTGGTAAAGGAAAATTAGTCTTAGAATTTCACAAGGAATCCGTCCTTACCAGGTGGTGCGCGCAAAAGGAATCACGCTGTATTTGCGCATGGTTTACTATACAGGATGTCTCTCAATTAGTCATACAATCATACATAGGGCGATTCCTCTTTGAAATAGAAGACGATTTCTCGCCAAAAAAATTAAAAAAATGAAGATAGTGTTATATTAGGTAAAATCACCCTTACATCATCAATTACATACGACCAACATCTAGTAGCCTATATGATAAAAGACATCTCTGTAAATATAAGAACTTCGGTTGCTGAGTCAACAAGCATTATTGTAAAACAGTTCAGTCTGTTTCTAGCTAGCTACTAGTACAGACCTGTATTTCAGAATACATAATATTTTGCCCAATTCATATAATTTCTCCAGATTCACTTTATTTTCCTCGGGAACCCACATAACGAAATATAAAATCGTTACAATATATTATTTATTTTATTATTTGTATGTTAATCAGTAAATAAATAAATAATATCATACAGTTATAATATTGTTACGGAAGTGAATTTTAAGGTAGTCCGTAAGTAATAAGTGGGTCTCTGAGATACGTCAAGAAAGTGAATACACGAAATAATGCACGATTAAGTATTTTGGTAAATATTTGTTGTATTGAAAAATACGTGCGTTTGGGTTTGGGTCTTAAAGAAGACTCTTTGTTTATAAAAATTGAATATTCATAGGTAACTACGAACAAAAGGTATATGTTAACATCTTTTATTTAAGATGACTACTAGACCATGTGAACTAAATATAAAGGTGAATCCACCTTCGTAACACTACACCCCCCCCCTTAGGAAAAGAGGCGTCCCGACTCTGGAAAAGTAAAAGTTGAAACCAAAATCGAAATCAAAAATAAAATCTCAAAAGAAAATGAAATGTCTAGTAGTCAAATGGTGTGTAGGTGCTCTGTTTGGGAAAGCCTGTGTGGCAAGTAAGTTATTTGACACTTTCCCATAAACTATCTGGCATTTGCCGTATCCCCCAAGGGAAAAAACCACACCAAAAGACCTTGGAAAGATAGCTGAGCGTTAAAATTATCAAAATGTGAGTTTTAGTATAAAAATGTTCTTTAAGGCCCATCCTTAGTCGCCCACCTCCTTTCCGTACAATGTAACGAAAACGGGGCCGGGGAGACACATTTCGATGATTATCCGAGCCCAGGCGTCGAAAACGCAAAAAAGGCCAACGCTGCGCGAATTCTATTTCAATTCCAAACACATACGTCCAAAAAAATTTTCGTTTCATGCGAAAATAGAGCCAGCGTTTGGTTATTTCTTTTTTTCCAAAGAAATAACCAAACGCTGGCTCTATTTTCGCATGAAACGAAAATTTTTTTGGACGTATGTGTTTGGAATTGAAATAGAATTCGCGCAGCGTTGGCCTTTTTTGCGTTTTCGACGCCTGGGCTCGGATAATCATCGAAATGTGTCTCCCCGGCCCCGTTTTCGTTACATTGTACGGAAAGGAGGTGGGCGACTAAGGATGGGCCTTAAGAGCATGTCCTAGTCCTACCTTGACCGGCTTTAAAAAAAAGTAAAACATCGAAAAAACTCCGAAACGATGGTTAAAAATGATATATAATGGATTTATTCGATGATTAGGGACGAATAGGTTCGATCCAGTACCCGAGATCCGTTGAAATCGAGAAAAATTAATTTTTTATGTTCGTCAAGTACGTCCGTGTCACCTATTTTGGTTGATATCAAAGTCTACGCGTCAAAAACGCAAAAACCGGCAACGTACCCCTAGTCTACATGCAATAACGAACATTTGTGTCTAAAAATTTTGTTGCTTCACGCAACAATGGGGCGATCAAACCGAAAGTAGAGCGGTAGTCAAGATGTAAATAGTGTAAAATTGTCGATTTCTGACAGCTGATCGTGAGACATGAGATTATAATATAATTATTATATTGAAAATATAATATTTTTATTATTTTTTGCCAAGTATCAATGATAATACTTGGCAAAAAATAATAAAAATATTACATTTTCAATATAATAATTATATTATAATTGTAATTCAATTATTACGCACGATGATTTACGCGCAGAGCCATCTGTCGGGCGTTTCGTTAGCCGAGGACCGTCTCATGTCTCACGATCAGCTGTCAGAAATCGACAATTTTACACTATTTACATCTTGACTACCGCTCTACTTTCGGTTTGATCGCCCCATTGTTGCGTAAAGCAACAAAATTTTTGGACACAAATGTTCGTCATTGCATGTAGACTAGGGGTACGTTGCCAGTTTTTGCGTTTTTGACGCGTAGACTTTGATATTAACCAAAATAGGTGACACGGACACACTTGACGAACATAAATAATTAATTTTTCTCGATTTCAACGGATCTCGGGTGCTGGATCGAACCTATTCGTCCCTAATCATCGAATAAATCCATTATATATCATTTTTAACCATCGTTTCGGAGTTTTTTCGATGTTTTACTTTTTTTTAAAGCCGGTAAAGGTAGGACTAGGACATGCTCTTAAAATGTTGTTTCTTGAAAGAAGAACTAGAAGAACGTAGGATCAGGATGTGAGCGGTGAGCGGTGAGCGGTGGAAAATCTAGGTAATGCAGAAGGAGGTGGTCGGACGGAAAAATGGGACAGGAGTTCGGGAAAAGCAGAAGTATCCTTATTCCCAATTTCGTCAGCAACTAAACCTCTTCAAAGAATCAATTAAAAGAACGACCTAGATGGGAAGACAAATGTGAGATTTGTGTGGAAATATGTTAAATCCCTTTTTGTAGGGTGAAATATAAGACAATATTTAGATACAAATGTCTTAAAAATCAAGATTAATTGAATTAGTAAAATTGGAACAATCTTATCTGAGGGGACCAGAAAAGTCAGGAAAGAAGGGTCCAGGATGGAAGGATTGTTGGAATCAAATTCCTACCTCAGAATATTAGATTAGTCCAAAGGAAAATCTGAAAATCTTGTAAAGTGTTAGTTGCTTAAAATTAACATTTAAATTAAAAATTGTCCATTCGGATCTCTCAGCTGTTTTGAAAACTCGAAGAAATTACAACAGCTGACTAGGAGAGACCATGAATCACCCATTCGCTGGAAGTGAAACAAAAGAAAAGGCAACGAACGGAGCTCAGAAGTCTATGCCGAGGCTCCTGAGTGGGATCCGATGACATAAACAAGTCAAGTCAATCGATTTATAACCTTTCGAGACTAAATTCAGGAATCAAAAACCGAACCTCAAAACTAGAAGTTATCATAACCTTCTGGTGAAGTTTCAGATTAATTCTCGGAATCTCGAGGAGATTCAGTTAAGTTGTGTAATCTAGGGGCGTCATCGAAAAGAGTAGGGAGTGAACGACGAGTCGTTAGAAGAGGGATCTGGTAATAACCAGATTTCAATGAATTGGTGACCGTAGAAATAATGCACTCATGTGCTGAGAGAAAATCTAACCCTAAAATACCGTCGTCCTCTATATCAGCTAAATAAACCTTACCTATGAGGCGAAGTAATAAATCCAGCTACATTAATCTGAACAGATTTTTGTCCTAAAATTGGAGTAGTCTCTCCTGTAGCTGTACGAATAGAGGTAGAAAGGAAATCATCCTGAACGGAATCTATAAAAGATCCGAACGGACTACTGTAACCTCCGCCCCGGTATCTACCACCCAAAGACATTTGACACCATTGACAGTGCCCCAAGTGTATAGTCCGGTTTGACGGAGACCTCTTAATAAAAATTGAGTTAGATTAGAATTGTTACTAGAAGGGCCACCAATATAAAGCTTTTCCGATGATTTTAGCCCTACTGAATCACCAGAGATTAGTTTTTTGAAGAAGAAGGTTGAGAATTGGAAGAGGAATCCGTATTCCTCCATGATGTTGAATGAGTTCTGTCTGTTGAGTCTTTATTGTCAGATTTTTTATTTGAATTTTTATTTATGTTATTCCTTGAATTGTCTGAGTTTAATTCGTTTTTACGTTTAAGAGTAAAACACTCATCGATTAAATGTCCGTTCTTTTTACAGTACCGACAAAATTTGGGTGAATCAGCGGACTGTTCTGTCTTAGAACCTCTATATTGGTCGCGTCGCTGCCAGGGAGTGGTCTTATTTTGGAAAGTATTTCGTTTGTCGGAAGATTGATCTGAGGCCTGCACCTGTCTGATTCTACCCACTCCTAAATATTGTTTATTGAGAGCTTCAATTACTAGGGCTCTCACAATGGCTTCTCTGAGAGATGAGGGTCCTGCCAAGCTCAAGGCATGTTTCAAATCAGAATTAAAAATGGCATTTATGAATCTAGTACGACCTATTTGATCTCGTGTATCTTCATCGCAGGTTGGCAAAGCTAACCTGGTCATTCGTTCAATCTCGTGACCAAGAGTGACAAGACTCTCATCTTTCATTTGTCGCCTATTTTCCAATTGAGTTAAATGCAATTTCTTTAAATGGTCATTTCCATAGCGAAGTTTTAAAGATTCGCTCAATTTATTATAATTTTTTATTTCTGCTTCAGAAAGAGTAGTTAAAACAGACAAGGCAGGGCCTCGTAAGCTTATGGCTAAATTTGAAGCTTTAGCGATTGGACCCCAATCGTTTAATTCGGCGCAAAGTTTGAATTGGCACTCATATTCGACCCAAGGAGAAGAGCCATCAAAAGTAGGAAGTTTGATATTTTTATTTTGTTTAGTTTGAGGTTCAGATAGACCCCTTTGAAATTGATTATTTTGATGGGAGTCCAATTCAGCTGGAATTTCGCGAATTTCGCGACCACTCTCGGCGCGGAAGGCAAAATCAGATCGTAATTTTTGTAATTTATTGAGAACGCTTTCGCGGAAAGTTTCATCAAAATTATTTTTATTATTATCCTGTATGTGAGGCGAACTCGGATTTATATGTCTCGAGGGTTGATGGCCGCACATCAGTCTCAAACCTGTAGCAAGTGAAATGTCGTCCTGCGCCGTTAATTCGACGCAGTCGTTTTGTTGAACTGATCGAACGATCGGAACTGAAGTTTCCGCTTCGTTCGACCTTGGTCTGGTAAGAATAGGGGGAGTTCTTCCCCCATGAATTTGTACAGACCCATGATCTAGAGTTGGGACTGGTTCCAAACGGTCCCGAGCCAAGGAAAGCCTGCTAGGAGTAGGAATTGGGGAAGGCCTGGCATCTGCGATTCGATTTCCGAGGATCTCGAAGCTTTTCTGTAGGGTCAGTTGTAGGACCTCTGACTGTTCGCGTTGGGCAGCGAGTACGGAAGAGAGGAGAGTCTCAGACTGCCGTTGTTGCTCTTGGAACATCATCCGGAACATCTCCATTTGCAAAGTCATCGGATTTTGCGTTGACGGCGGAGGAGAGGTCAGTTCGGACAGAAGAGTTGAAGGAACTTCCGTGGAAGTTGATGCAGGAGTAGGCTCATGGGAAGAAGCTCGAGTTTGACGAGTGTTAGGCATCTTTCGTTTTCTTTCACTTGGTATTAATAGTTCTCAGATAAATCCCGATTCTGGCACCAGTGTTACGGAAGTGAGTTTTAAGGTAGTCCGTAAGTAATAAGTGGGTCTCTGAGATACGTCAAGAAAGTGAATACACGAAATAATGCAGGATTAAGTATTTTGGTAAATATTGGTTGTATTGAAAAATACGTGCGTTTGGGTTTGGGTCTTAAAGAAGACTCTTTGTTTATAAAAATTGAATATTCATAGGTAACTACGAACAAAAGGTATATGTTAACATCTTTTATTTAAGATGACTACTAGACCATATGAACTAAATATAAAGGTGAATCCACCTTCGTAACAATATATATTAATGTTTATTTTATTTAAAATAAGATTAACAAATTAACAAAGGAACAATTTAACAAATTAACAAAAAAACAAAATTGGCAACAGCAAACTAACCGCCACCGTGTCCGCGACCGCGACCGCGATTGTGTTGGGCGCCGCGGCCGCGGCCCTGGTATGGGTTCGATAAAAAAAATAATAATGCTACCAAATTTCTTTGTCTAAAATACGCCCTCCGCCGTCCCGCCCACTGGTGTCGGCGTGGTCCTTGTACTGAAAAAGATTATAAATCAAACACATACGACTTAAAACCAATTGCGACGGCGGCGGCGGTGGCGGTGGTGGTGGTGGTGTTCTTCTTCACATGAAAATATAAAGACGGACTTATATTATTATTATCAACAAAATAATTAATTAATTAATTATTATTACGAAAATAACGAGTGAAATGCATAAATAAAATAATAACAATCATAATAATTTTTGAAGATCATATAACATACCATTTCTATCGCCCTGGACAATACGGCTGGGGGAGATCTTCTCCCCCACGTCCATATCTAACAACTGAGAAATTACTAATGTAATGAAAGAATTTCAAAAATATTGATATTAAATGTAGTTGATAATTATCAATACTTACGCTATCTATGGAAACCGACCGTTCTCGCGGCTCTGCCATAGTTGAATGAAAAATATTCTATTTATTTATTACCTGGTTACGCGAAACAAAACAAAAATCCGAAATCGGATTTCTGCAAGCAATTGGAACTTTGAATAAAGCGGTTCTACTCTGTAATGTACGTGTGAGGTTACATGTGTGAGTGAACAAAACAGAGTGTGGCGGAGGAGCAGCATCTGCATCGTATTACCTGCATCTGTCATTTACCCGCCGAGAATTTAGTTCACGGACCGACCACTCGGGATCCACGGAACCGAGCTCCACTAGTCTGTCCCAGGTTTTTGGCTCCGTGGGCTCTCTCAGGTTTCTCTCTGCCAGAAATAGACCTGTTCGCTTCCAGAGTCAATGCAAACTGTGCAGTATTTCGCTCGTGGTTTCAAGATCCAGAGGGATCATTTGTAGACGCATTCACGTTGAACTGGAACTCAAAGTTATTTTATGCATTTCCCCCTTTCTCATTGGTACCCAGGGTACTACAAAAAATGGTAGCGGATGAGGCCAGTAGTATCCTGGTTGTCCCATATTGGACGTCACAGCCTTGGTTGCCCATATTCAAGTCTCTTCTCAGCCAAGAGCCTATAATCCTTAAACCATCTAAAGATTTGTTATTATCACCTTGCAGGAAACTTCGCCACCCACTGGCCAACCAGCTGTCATTAATTGTCGGGACGTTATCAGGACAGCATTCCTCAGGAAGAACCTTTCGATTTCCACGATAGAAATAATGTTAGCTTCATTGCCAGAAGCCACCCTGGAGCAATACTCAGGCCCGATTAAGGCCTGGTGGCATTTCTGTATATCAAAGAAATCTGACCCATACAACGTTAAGGAAGCAGAATTACTGGAAGTCTTATCCAGTAAATTTCCAGCAGGAGCCTCATACGGCTCCCTGAACTCAATGAGAGCAGCAATATCACTTATAGCAAAAGAAAGCCTATCGTCAAGCTTGTTGCTGAACAGGTTCTTTAAAGGAGTTCACAGACGTCGTCCTCTAAAGCCGTAATACGACAGAACGTGGGACCCAAAGGTAGTCTTAGACCACCTAGCCAAGCTGCATCCACTCGAGTCATTGAAGTTACCTGAGTTAACACTTAAGCTAGTCACTTTGCTAGCACTGGGCACTGCATATAGAATGCAAACACTGTCCCTTATTAAAATAAGTAGAATTAAGAAAACCGAAAAGGGGCTTGAAGTCGAAATCGCGGACCTCATCAAAACTTCTAGAAGAGGAGCGTCTTAACCGCTCCTAATATTACCTTTTTTCAAGGAGAAACCTCAACTTTGCATAGCCAGTGCGGTTCTCAGATATATTGAAGTAACTAAACCCTCAAGAATAGACTGTGATCAGTTACTTATAACACATAAAAAACCATATAAGGAGGCTTCTACCCAGACCATCAGTAGATGGATAAAATCGGTCTTGACACAAAGCGGGGTAGACAAAGAGTTTTCAGCGTATAGCACTAGGCACGCATCAACCTCGTCTGCTTTCAGAAAAGGTGTTGACATTAACGTGATAACCGCGACAGCGGGATGGTCTAAGACCTCTGGTGTATTCGCAAAATTTTATAACCGACCTTTGAAGACAAATAACACAGAATTCGCAGAGTCCGTTTTAATCGACAATAAGCTGTAAGCCTGTGAGGGGAAAAATTATATGTCTATGTTATACTCAATCAAAGTTGGTACCCGTACGATTACTAAAATAATAAAATGAAGTGTTCACACAAAACTCTGAACATCTACGTTTGTAATCCCGAGAACGAGACGACATATAATTGATCGATCGAACGAACTTACCTGAAGTGAAGTTCGATCGAAATCATACTGTAGTCTCGTTCGAGAGGATTACAACCCACCTCTAACACTATAACCCACCCAAAATCGGAGCTAGTTAGCTCAAATCTCATCATTTTATTATCTAGATTCCTAGACTTTGAAAATTATGACCATAGACCAGCGAGCAGGTAGAGAGGCATAGTTGTCTCTCTTTTTTACTCTGAAAAGTGGCGGCATCACAGTGGAAGTAGCGATACTACGTTTGTAATCCTCTCGAACGAGACTACAGTATAATTTCGATCTAACTTCACTTCAGGTAAGTTCGTTTGATCGATCAATAAAATATCACAATATTCTTCGTTTGAAAAGATCATCGTTCTCAAATATTGATACTATTGCAACGTAGACGAGCTTCACGTGAAGAATTGTTTGAAAAAAACAATCATTAAAAAAACAGTAAACATGAAAATCCGTGCTGAGCGCATTGCCATGCATTATCATCAATGTGTTAATAATAATCGATTCTAACTAAGAATATTGTGATATTTTATTGATTTAAGGCACCTGTGGTCTTAATACACTTGCAACCCTTATAGAATATGTGATCCGATATCCCGCACCGTGTCAACCAAGTGTCAATGTGATTTTAAGATTGATAAATCTTGTGGGTACGACCGGATCGGTTGTTACCAACCCGAACGACGGCAATGCAGTAGGACCAGAACAGATTGCACGTTATTCAGTGATGGAAGACCAAATTTTGGCTACTGTTTATAATCGAAACACAATGAACATAAGATATTTGCCCAAATACGTGAAACAAGCTATTCAACGGTACATAATAACCAGATTTTGGAGTACGAAGACCTGCACGGAACTGCACTTCGCAGATATCAAGTGAGATTCGGAGTAAGTCTGTCGGTTGAACTAGATGATGACGTTTTGGAAAATGGCAGAAACATTATCATTCATCCAAAATCAAATGTATTTATTCACATAAATTTCAGCGCATGAAAAATAGCATGGTGAAAAAATGAATTCCGTAACTTAACTCGAAATTGATGGGCGAAAACGAGTCATTCATTCAAAATGAATACCTATGGAAGCGTTGTGACAATTGTTCCCATTCGTTTTACCGCGCAGGCTGAGCGGCCAAAATTACGCTGAATTTCTTTGAAATAAGCTACCGGATCTCGTTGATGACATGCCATTACGTGTTCGTATGGGGGCCTAGATTCCAGCACGGCCACGCCACTGCCAATGTTGCAGGAGTAGCGCATGAACTTTCGAATCACGTTAGATGCGTGGATTGGTTGCAGTGTAACGATAGATTGGCCACCAAGATCTCCGAATCTTACAATACTGGATATATTTCGACATGTACAAAGAAACAATAATTGATATATCGAAAAATTTCGGGAAAAAATTCAAGAGGCAATTGCGATAGTTAGAAGCCCGCTAATGTTTGAGCGAGCGCAGCAGAGCTTGAAACGTCGCGTCGGGGGTAGCGCTGCTTCCATGAGCAACGAGAGCACTTCGAACAACTCTTATGAGTAAATGGCTTATGTTCATGGTAGCAATCCGGAAGAATGACTGTTTTCATTGCGTGACACGTTATCACCTGAAATTAATTTCATGTGTTCTCAATGTCACATTTCAGTTCGAATTATGCGAGAAAATTGAATTATCTTATACGATGATTACGACTCTTGATTTCTAACTGGACCTATGTATTACATTATTTCCTCCATGGGTGATTATTTAAATTAAATTCTAACGCTAACGAACGCTACGAAGCAAAAAACCTGGGGAATGTAAGTCACCAGTTTGACCACCTGGACAACGTAAACAACGTGGCGAAAGTCCTGGGGGACGGAAATCAACAACCGGATGACAACGATAGTGAAAACTACGAAGCGGACGACCTGAGTAACGCAAGTCACCAGTTTGACCACCTGGACGACGTAAATTACGGGGCCAAAGTCCTGGAACACGAAAATCAACAACTCAAAGACAACGATGGTGAAAACTACGTGGCGAATGTCCTGGAAGACGAAAATCAACAGCCGGATGACAACGATAGTGAAAACTACAGAGCGGATGACCTGAGTAACGCAAGTCACCAGTTCGACCACCTGGACAACGGAAACTACGGGGCGGAAGTCCTGGAGCACGGAAATCAACAACCCGATGACAACGTTAGTGAAAACTACGAAGCGGACGACCTGAGTAACGTAAGTCACCAGTTTGACCACCTCGACAACGTAAACTACGTGGCAAAAGTCTTGGAGGACGGAAATCAACAACTCGAAGACAACAAGAGTGAAAACTACGGAGCAAAAGACCTGGAGAATGTAAATCACCAGTTTGACTACCTGGACAACGTCATCTACAGGGCGAATGACGTAGGGCACGAGCATGACCGACCGGTCGACGTGAAAATTACGAAATAAGAAACCGAAACTTCAGGCAAAGTTCATAAGACGCGGGCACTATCAATTTTACAGGATCGTTACGAGACTGAGCACGTCACGTTACGGCCGTCTTATTGGGTGGACTAAACCTTCAATAACTTTCCTGCCTCATTTATAGTATACACCATAGACATGTGATGAAAATGATTTTTCGACATGTTTTCCGATAGTCACGGGCAAGATCATGGATTGGGGTGAAAGAGGGTGAAGAATACTACAAATCACCACCCCATTATTTTTCTCATTTGACATACCGTTTCTGAGATATTTGCCTCCAAAGACATCAAAGAGCGTAAGGAGTCGAAAACTGGAACATCTCGTACACCATAGATAAAAATAGCTACATATGTCTTATATTCATAAAAAATGCTAATTCTGAGGGTACAAAAGCTCATGCAAAAATGAGGAAAATCCGTGACATCGAGGTGTTTTTTTTGTCCGCTTCGCGTGGAATTCATCATATAAGAGATAGACCGCGTGAGATGGTCGAAAAGCTGTTAGCATAATAGAAAGAGAACGCTGGCAAGAGGGCCATGGGACGGCACCCTCTGTCCTTGTCGCGCACGCGCGTGTGGACAAGGGTTCTCTTTCTATTCCGCTGTCGCAGCCACTTACACGCTAGCCCACGACTCATGCGGTCTATCTCTTATATGTTCATAGTATACACTGTATAGTCTAAGCGTTTACCTCTCGATAGTAGGTACTTCACATAACCTAAAAGCCTTAATTCAACAACGCGGTACCAAATTGCCAACGTGCATAGAATGTCGACAAACTGCGAAAGGACATCTTCAAACAACAAACGAAAGAAAGCACAGACTGCCGAAAATGGTGACACTTCCTCGACATGCAGCAATTCCAAAAAGGACCCTGCGATCTCAGTGGAAGTATCGCATTTATGTACTGGAGGATCTAAAGAAGACACAAGCAACAACGCAAACAGCAAGTTCACAAAATTCTTTAAATATGAAGTTCACGATAATATGCCAGTAGCTATATGTTT
This sequence comes from Tenthredo notha, assembly GCA_914767705.2. Classification (NCBI taxonomy): domain Eukaryota; kingdom Metazoa; phylum Arthropoda; class Insecta; order Hymenoptera; family Tenthredinidae; genus Tenthredo; species Tenthredo notha. Next base: position 11,413,788 of record OU611910.1, on the reverse strand, counting down.
GGAATGTGGAAAGAAAGGCATCCATAAAATTATAAAACGAAAAAATGCGAATACATCAGGATTGAAGAGACACTTGCAGGCATCGCATCTATCGGTATATTCTGCCGTTTTTGAAACAGAAACTCTGCGAAATTCGACGGCAACTGGACAACGAACAATAACACAATTTCGCCCGCAGGTAGATATAAATTCAGTGTAATAGTGTATATTATTCAATACATTACATATTGAGCACATCATTTTTATTATTATTATTCTCTTTGTCTTTTATTTTAGGAACTATCTAAGAATTCTGACTGGAAGAGTTTGCTGATTAATTGGATTGCAGTGAAACGACTACCGTTCAATTTTTTCGGAGATCAGTATACTGAAAGATTCTTCCATTTCCTTAATCCTACGATCTCTATGCCCAAACGGATACCACTCGTCGGATGGTAATGGCAGAATATCCGAAACTAAAATCGATAGTGACCGAAATTTTGAAGGAGAATCCTTCAAAAATTTCTTTTACTGTAGACGGCTGGTCATCATTAAACTGCAAATCTTATTATGGCAGTACTGCACATTTTATTGACAGTAACTGGGAATTGCAGTCATTGGCATTAGATTTTGTTCCTTCTAGTGGTTCACACACAGGCAAAGCAATCGCAGTAACTTTATTCAATTGCATAAAAGAACATGGTATTGAAAATAAAATTCAGGGTATAACTATGGATAACGTTTCGTCTAATACAGTTTTCATGGCGGAACTAAAGAAAATAATGACGAGAACCAGATTGATTTCAGTAACATTGACCAGCATTTTCGCTGTTTTGCGCATATTCTAAACTTGGGTGTACAGGATATATTGAAACTATTAAAAGTGGATGCCAATGAGGATTGCACATTTTTCGATACGGATAGGAGTGAGCAAGAATATGATGATCGAACAGAGGAGGTCGATAATGAAGACAATGATGCAATTACAACGGATACATCTGCTGTAATTAAGTTGAGACAGACGTTTGCAAAAATTAGACATTCTGTGCATTTACAACTTAAGCTGAGAAATTGTTGTGTTGCTAGTAACGTAATGTATTTGAAGCCAATTTTGGATATCCGGACAAGATGGAATAGTACTTACGATATGATCGCAGTAGGACTAAAATTGAAAACGGCTTTAACTTTGCTTTGGCTTAGTTGCAGCAATGAGTTATCCAACTTGAAACTGAAGGATAGTGAGTGGGATTTATTGGAACAAATTAATGGATACTTGAAGCATTTCAAGGCTATTTTTACTATTCTCGAAGGAGATCAGTATGTCACATTACCTCTAGTCATAGCTGGCTTCAATATGCTCCTAGACGAAGTTGAATCCATTATATTGGATTTAGGTAAAACGGTTGTCAAGACTGAGTTGAATCAGGTTTTGTTATTAGCTCTTCAAACTGGACGGGAAAAAATATTGAAACATTATTATAAATGCAACTAGGTTTACTGTGTAGTATTGATTCTTGATCCTCGGCCCAAAATGGAAACCTTCAACTTTACAGTTTGGGGTAGGGAAATGAAAACAAGATCTGTGAACGCTTCGAAAAGATATACCAAAATAAATATTATGTTGAAGATTTGACGGAAAATGTGGCTGGCGCCCGCACGGAAATATATATATGCGAAAAATATATGCCACATATATGTGACATATTTTTTTTTTTGCGCCAAAACTTATTTTTATATATTTGATATAAATGTCTAGATATATGTGAACATAAATGTTGCGGCATGTATGTCGACATATATGCGACATAAATGTCGACATAGATGTCAACACTATGTAAAACTCATCAAACATATATGTATTATGCGTACATATATGTGAACTATATGCGACATTTTTGTATTTTGCGCACTTATATGTTATATATGCGACATATATGTTGCATATATTTTTCGCATATATATATTTCCGTGCGGGCGAGCAAAAAGAAAACGAGAATGATAATATTCACATTTTGTCAATATAGGGGAAGATGGGGTAATTGCGAACACCCAAGGGAGATTGGAAAAAAAAACAAGGAAATCACATATTTATGAAACTTTCTTTATCGCAACATCAATTTTGGTATCTTATCTTCGCCATACATCACATGTTATAACATTAGTTCGAAAATTAGGTTAAAATTTTCAATAAACACGAAACTCTTGCAATTCGCAATTACCCCGACCCCCCTGGGGTAATTGCGAATAGCACTCGGGGTAAGCCCGAACGCCTAGACTCGAGAATGATGAAAAATAATAATAATTCGCGACCTTAGAAGATACATAATAATTTGTGATCTTAAAACCAAGTGATAATTTGTGATTTTAAAGAGTATGTAATTATTTATGATCTTGAAAACTATTTTTTTTTTGCAAATATCACAAACAAATCCTCTGGATGTGCTCTCTCCACTCGTACAATTTTCATGACTCTACTGTCTACACGTCATGCACATGATCCAGTCTTCTATTGGGGGAGTTACATAATCTTCCGCACAAAATATGCAGAAATAATCAATATCTTTTTTATTTTTACATTTCTCGAAAGATTTCAAGGTCTTAACACCTTTTCCCTTTTCTGATTTTCCTCTCATTTCAGTCTTTTTCTTTTTTGGAAGTGACTCGTTTTCTTTCTTTATTGTCGCTGCTGATTTTAGTGTCATTACAGTCTTCTTCTTTGAGAGTAGCTGGTTTTCTTTTTTCATTTTATTTTCCATTTGCCTTTTTTGTTTGTGTTCCAACTGAGCTCTCATATGAGAACTGGAAAGAATTTCCAAATGTTTTTTGATCCTGTTCCTCATAATAGCTGGTTTATTTTGATGAATTATAGGCACGTTGACAATTTCAGCCAACGGAACTCTATTATCCGTAGTAGATGGGCGGGCTGCTTGGTTTGGTTCATCACGAACTTCAGTTAAGGCCCATCCCTAGTCGCCCACCTCCTTTTGTTACAATGTGACACATTTAGATTATTATCCGAGCCCAGGCGTCAAAAACGCAAAAAAGGCCAACGCTGCGCGAATTCAAATTCAATACCGAACACATACGTCCAAAAAAATGTTCGTTTCATGCGAAAATAGAGACTAGAGATGGTTTTTACATTGTTACGAAAAACATTACATTACGAAAAATGTAAAAACTGGTAAAAACCATCTGTAGGCTCTATTTTCGCACGAAACGAACATTTTTTTGGACGTATGTGTTCGGTATTGAATTTGAATTCGCGCAGCGTTGGCCTTTTTTGCGTTTTTGGCGCCTGGGCTCGGATAAGTAGTGAATTTTCACTATGTACATGAACTAGAAATCATTTAGTCAGAATATCTCGTGATTTACAATTGTAGAACAGATGTGGTCCCAGAACAGACCTTTAGGCCTACTGCAACGCGATAATCGATGATACAATCAATTATGGAAGTCACAGCATTCAGGTAAAGCTGCATTGTGCTATGACTGGAAGTCACGTTATCGGTACTACGATAGATGGTGATCATTACGAAATTCAATTAGTATGGCATTTGCACCGGCTCTTTAAAAACCAACTTTTGTTCCGAATCTGTATTGTCGATTAGTGCTAAAAGACTTGAAAGTTGTCACCGATGTAGCCGAGCGAGGCGTTGCGCTCATTGAGGAGTGTAACGAGATATTGACAAAGAACGAAGAACAGAAGCAATATCTCCTACAGATCGTAAAAAATCATTTACAGCTGTACCCAACGACTAACAAGAGAAATTTGTAATAAACTGAAAAAGAAAAGTGCGCGTTCTTAGAATTGGAATTAAGAGCTGAAAATTGGACAGGATTCCTTATTCGACGTCTACTACAAGATTTTCAATGGGAAGTTGGAAAAAAAAAAATAGTCGTTCCAAGAAAAGTACCCTAATATCTATTCATATTTTCCTCGAGATTATATTCTGGACCTTCATCACTTTGTGATTCAACATCATTGCTGATGGGAATTTCATTAGAAACTGTAGCTTCTCCTACGGGTTCTATTTGTTCTGTTGACATACTGTTCATAGCATCATTTGTTGTATTTTCATTTATATTTTCCTTCGCAATTAAATGATTTTTCGTTTGCATGATTGCTCCGTAAGATTAGTATCAATAAATGTAGTGGTTCCATTTTTGACACTATTGTTGGTGTATTCTTTCAGAATCAAGGCCTCACTTTTGGATATAATAAATTGGCTGGTACTGTCATGTGCGAGTGCATCAAATTGCGCCCAAATGGGATCATCATTTCCAACACTGATAGAGATTTCACTCGATGTACAAACCTCATTTATGTTACGTGACTGATTAACTGACAAATCAGATTGTAGTTGGTCCACGCTCTGGATAATCTCTATAGGGTTGACGTAGTCTATTTGAGCAGGTTGGGTTTCTGGGGAGAGAAAAGGTTCTATAATAAGTGTAGTTTGAGATTCAGGTTGCGTAGTACACTCATTTTAGTTTTCAGATATATTATGTATTGAGTTAGGATCAGAGTAGTTAGTCTCATCAGTTTAGATTTCTGATCTATCAGAGATATAGTCCGATGGTGTTGTAGGTCCAGTTTGAAGTTTAGGCAGTGCAGCTTCATTATTTTTGGATGATATTGTTATATTTGGTAAAATCACCCTTATACAGGGTGTTACAACTAACTATGTCACCCCGACGGGTGGTGATAGAGGGAACCTTAACTAACGTGTTTGATATAGGAACCCATGTCCGGAAAGTTGATGTTACCTGGATGAGAGAGATTCAAAGTTTTCGGTGAACCCCCGCAACGCTTGCTCGCAGGCGCAGACTTTGCGGCCAGCAGAATGCGGGGGCACGCTGAACACTTGCTACATTGATAAGTGTCGTGTGGTTATCTAGTGTTATTTTTGTTTTCTTTTCGTTTGACGAAAACATGTGATAATACTTGGTTGTTTTTTGTTGGAATTGACGACGGAAATACTCATTTCCTGTGATATTTGAAACACTGTGTTAGATTCATTATGTTGTTAATAAATAGTTGAATTAGACTTGAATAATTTCTGAATCCTCGACGATTTCGCCGTGCCTGTGAGCAAGCGTTGGAGGCGTTCACCGAAAGCTTTGAATCTCTCTCATCAAGGTAACGTCAACTTTCCGGACATGGGTTCCTATATCGAAAATGTTAGTTAAGGTCTCCCCTATCACCACCCGTCGGGGTGACATAGTCAGTTGTAACACTCTGTATATCAGTTCTACAGGGTGTCCCAGAATTCGCGACGAGGAATCCACAGGGTAAATCTTGAGCAAAAACGGGATCGAAATTTCCTGAACCGTTTTTTTCCGGAAATGCTTAGATTTCTCGTTATAATTATTTCAATTTCAGTCAATAAGGCACGATGTAAGAACGGGCGCTTGTCGGTGTGCTCGCCGCTTGGTTGTGTGCACTTTGTTTCGCGGCGACAATAGGCTGGGAGACGCGCATACAACCAAGCGGTAATCACATCGACGACCGTCCGTTCATAAGCCGCGCGTCATTGGCTGGATTTGAAATAATTATAACGAAAAATCTAAGCGTTTCCGGAAAAAACAGCTAAGGTAATTTCGATTCCGTTTTTTGATAACGATTTACTCCGTTGATTCCTCGTTGCCAATTCTGGGACATCCTGTATACGACCAACATCTAAGTATAGCCTATTCGCTCCGTGCACACCCATACACTCTCACCAAAGTAGGAATGTGTAGTCGTGTACATGCATACTAGTGGCGACGCCAATTATCCGGATCGGCATTAGCTCCCGGAAAAAGTGAATGTATGTACACGAATACACATTCTCACGTTGGTGAGAGTGTATAGGTATGCACAGAGCGAATATGATAAAAGACATCTCCTAAAATATGAGAACTTCGGTTGCTGAGTCAACAAGCATTACTGTGAAACAAATCAGTCTGTTTCTAGCTCACTACTAGTGCAGACCTGTGATTCAGAATACATAACTCTTTTGCCTGATTTATATAATTTCACCTGATTCACTTTATTTCCCTCGGGAACCCACTATAAATAACTTATTTCATATCGCAAAGCACATTTTGCAACATTTGTGTCAGGGTCGGGATCTTACCGAGATCGATAAAGTGAATTTTTGAAAGGATTAATTGTGATTGTGAAAAGAATATAAAAAAGAAAAGAAATGTCTCGTCGCCGGGCTACTACACCCTCTGACGAATCTCAACCAGCTGGTAACCAGCTAATACCACCACCTCAAGTCGACATGATGGAGCGACTTTTTCAAGCTATGGCCGCACAACAACAAGCTATTTCGACGGCCCAAAGAGAAGAGAGAGAAACTAATATAATCGCTCAACGCGAAGAAAGAGAAGCCACTTTGTTAGCCCAAAGAGAAGAGAGGGAAGAACGCCGAGCTGAACGTGAGGCAAATTTGACGGCTCAACGAGAGCGTGAAGAGCGCGAAACCTTACGGCTAAGGGAAGAACGAAAAGCAAATCAAGTAGCCCAACAGGCTACCCTTTCCCTCCTTATGAGACACCTTAAACCCCAGCAAGTGATTTCCCAAACCTCGACTCCCAGACGATCCCCAGGGACGATAGAAGAAGTAGTGGAACCACAAAATATACGAAGAGCTACCCTTGGGATTAGACGAAGAAATAATAGACCCTTAACGATAATCATTGAAGGAAATATCGGATGCGGTAAAACAACTTTCACTAAAAGATTTTTGAATGACAAAAATATTCTCACACTATTAGAGCCCTTAGATCAATACCGAAACGTCGCTGGAGAGAATCTCTTGGAGAAGATGTATCAAAATCCTGAAAAATATGCATATCACTTCCAACATTACGCGGTGATGACGATGAGAAATAGACACTTATTTCAGACCGCGTTGCCTAATAAAATTATGGAAAGGTCAATTTATAGTTGTAATTGTTTCGTAGAGGCACGTAGAAGAATGGGAAAATTCGAAAATCTAGAAGCTCACCTACTATTAGAGAATGTGAGGGTTTTAAGGTAGTTGTCCTGCTACCGTCCAATCCAAAATTGTACACGCAGAGTCGATGTCAAAACATGCGACCGACTTGGGTTATATCCTTCAAACTTTTTGGTAATACTGTCTCTCGCACACGAAACACGTATCTATATGGATACACGCATACCCTCAAATATCGTACCAAGTAACGATATGGCAACGTCGCGTTAACCTTAGTCGACGCGTTGGCTTACATTGGTTCACATAACCTAAAACATTGTGCGGTGAATGGCGGTGAATGGCTTTTATTAGATAATAAACTGATATAATGTCAGAACAAATTCGATTTAAAGGACAGTTTATTAAAAAAAAATGTCTCGATAAGAAATTGAAAATTATTGCGGCTCGTTACCGAAGCAGAAATACGAAAGATGATGAATATGTCGATCCTAACCCATGTGACGGACGACGCGTTGTGGAATTGAAAGTACTTGGTAAAAATCTGAAATGCTGCGAGTGCAAACGAGTTCTTTCGCTAGAAAATATAGTAAAAGAAGTACATTTAGGGTTGAATTCCATTTTGACGGTAAAATGTGTGCACTGCTCTATATCAACCAAAGTGTCAACAGGAAAGATTCATGTGACAAAAAATGATTCACGGTCTTCCGATGTAAACACAAGAGCTGTTCTTGGTAAGTTTCCTGTAATTTAATAGCTATGCACTTTAAATTTATTAATGTTCTATAATTTTGAAAATTGAAAAGTCAACCTGGAACCTTAAAATAATAGGTACTCTACATGCGGGTATCGGCTACACTGGACTCAACAAGATCCTGGCTTGTTTAAACATTCCTACCATTTCGAAGAGTTTGTTCAAACGGTATGAAAGAGAAGTCGGGCCAGCTATAGAAGAAGCTGCACAAGATAGCTGCAAGCGAGCAGCGCAAGAAGAGCGGCGATTGGTATTGGAAAACGTCGACAAATTGTGTGAAATACTGTAAGACTTCGTTTTTTTATCATAATGAGGCAAGCTTCTGTCGTTATGGAAATTATTGACACTCATGATTGCAACAATCACTTACAGTACGTAGTCTGAACTGTAAAACGTATGACATTGAAGTCTGCATCGTTCGAACGCAACGAAATCCGAAAAAAAAAATAATTCAAATATATTAATTTACCAAAAATGATCCAGCTATATGTTTGAAAAGTGAAAACGACTAGAAATAACTTGAAAATGTAATTATTCAACGAAGTAATAAAACCTATGAAAAATCAATAAACATATGATAACTGTAACGCCTCATATTTTGCCACCTATCATTTTTATTTTGTTCTTGGTTTGGATTAGGCCCAAAGAAATAGCCGACGAGATTTACCTTCCCCGCAAGACCTTGTCCTCTTCCAATAATAACGATTCTCAACCAGAAAGTGATGATACACTTATAAATAGCGCTGTGAATTTCGATGCAGCATTAGGTGAAATCGTTAATATTATTATTTCCTATGATATGGGATGGAGCAAGCGAGGTAATGGACGAAGTTATGACAGCTTAAATGGGTATGGTACTATCATTGGGTTCTTGAGTGGGAAAATTTTGGATTATGCAGCGAGAAATAGAAAATGTAAAAAATGTGACGCAGGTCGAAGCAAATCTGACCATCAATGTCGGAAAAATTTCCAAGGAAGCGCCAAAGCCATGGAGTCTGATGCGGGAGCTGCTTTGGTGAATAAAAGCTCCATTCTAAAAGAAGCAGGACTTAATGTACGGGTAGTAATTGGCGACGAAGATAGTTCGACTATTGCAGCTGTGCGTCAAGGAAATCCTAGACAGATTTTCAAACTTAGCGACAGAAATCATCTAATAAAGTCATTTGTTAAAGCGTTATATAAATTACAAGGAAATTTCAAGGAAATGAAACAGAAAAATACAATAGTACATCTGAAAAAATGTTTTGGGTATGCGCTCGCACAAAACACAGGAAATGGCACGAGACTGGCATCTACATTACGCTGCATTCCACATCATTTTTTCAACCGGCATGAAAACTGCGGTACATGGTGTCACCATGGCGGTGAGAATGATTCAAAAAAGCAAGCAGTTATACTAAAGGATCCTTTGCTTTATGATCAACTGAATGCAATATTTTCAAAGTATGCTAATAATGCGCACAAATTTTCTATCGCTGCATCAAGTCAGGCTAATGAGGCTTTCAATAATATAATGGCCCACAAGGCTCCCAAAAATATTTGCTACAGCCAAAGCGAATCATCTTGCTATCGTCTTGCGAGTGCAGTATGCACAAAAAATGACGGGGATTCTCACCTGAAAGATGTTCAAAGTAAATTGTTATTGTCACCGGGACGGCATACTGCATCTTTTGGAGCCCAATTAGATAAGAATAGGTATACACGAGCAATAAAAGCTAAATTGCCTGCTGTGAAAAATCGCAGAAATTTACTAGCCCAACAAAGGGAAAATTTGCGAAAAAAAAATGAAAGCTCCGAAGGTATTCAATATGAATCTAATTGTGGATTGACGGAAGATAGTGAAGACCTAAATGCTCTCCATGAATCTCAAATTACTGAGTTACCAATTGTTTCGACAGCAATTGAGGCCTGCAATATCGTTTATTTTGACTTGGAAACTTCAGGGTTACATAAAACTGATGAGATTTTACAAATCGCGGCGAAATATAAGAAACGTTCATTCAGTGTGTACATTGATCCAACTAAAGCTATTCATCCAGATGCTTCAAAACATACAGGATTAAAAAATATTGATGGTGAATTATTTTTTCAAGGTGAAAAAGTTAAATCAGTTCCCGCCAAAGATGCTCTGGATGCATTTCAACAATTCTTGAAGTTATCCTCCAAGCCGTGCTTACTCGTTGCACACAACGCAAGCTTTGATACCTCACATTTACTTCGTACTATTTTGAAATATTCGATGATCACCAATTTTAAACACATTGCTGGCTTTTCAGATACGCTAATGTTATTCAAACGAGAAATTCCTGAGAGACAGGGTGTGGGGAAGTTCACACTTTCTCAATTAGCGAAAGATTACTTAGACATAAATACAGATGAAAAGTTCCATGAAGCGTCGTACGACGTCGAAATATTGGAGAAACTCACATCTGCTCTAATTGACAGGAAAGATTTGTTTAAAACGTGTAAATCGTACAAGGAATCTTTGATTCATGTAACAGCCTTACAAAAGACAACGGCTATGTTATCCTTTTTAACACCTCTAAAAGGGGTAATATCTGGCAACATGCTGAGGAAAATTGCGAGCGTTGGAATAAAATTCGAGACACTAAAAGAAGAGTATGAGAAAGGGGGTAAAGAAGGATTAGTGCAATATTTGAAGGAACCAATGAGCAATAAGAAGCCGCGAGTGACTAAAGACAGACGAGTACTGAACAAAATAATTGATCACTTTGAGCCAAAGAATAGTTTATAATGTTTCTCCATTGAACAAGTGTTTATATACATTTTTTAAAGTCTTATAGATGTATTCTAGTCCTTACAATAGTTTCCTACAAGTTTTGTTTCATACTATATGTAATAATATGTTAACTTCTGATAAAACCTTTAATAGTCTGTCATATGAACTCTTTATCTAGTTTAAGAACGAATGCTACTGCTAATTATTGTTACTTAGATTCTGTAAGGATTTCTACCTTTGATAAATATCCTGCAATTAAAATTTGTGTCCCTTTTTGTACAATTCTAGTTTTTTCCGATTCAAAAGTTCGAGAAGTCTCGTGCGTCAGCATCTAACCTATGACGCGCTCGTACGCCGTTGCCAAATCGCCATCGTTCATCCCCTCCCGTTACTCCTTTGAATTGGGTTTTACTACCAATTCGTTGCTTTATTTAATGTTATTTCCTAAATTGAACGGTCAATGTTTCCAATTTTTTTCCTGAACATTCCTGAAGAATTTTTATGCTTATATATTTGTTTTTCATCACTGTGTTGTTGTCCGGTCTAATTAATAAAATTGAAAATACACGGTTTTCATATGCCTTATGTATGCAATGCATGTAAAAAGTACGGTATTTGATCGCGATTATCTCACGTTCGGGACGGTCAATTGTTTCTAGATTTCACTCACACGTAGATGCCACATTTATTGAGTTGTGGTTAAATTTTCAGATTTTTCTTGTTAAATACGATTTCCCGAACAACTACCTTAATTAGCGAGTCCTCTGCTTACGAGGTAGATCTGATAGTTTATTTGAGGTTATCTCCAGAAGAGTCGTTTTCACGAGTAAATTCACGCGCTCGTTCCGAAGAAGACAGTATTCCTCTATCATATTTGAAAGTTCTTCATGAGGTACATGAAGATTGGTTAGTTAGAAATAAATTTGCGACTCTTCCAGCACCAGTTGTTACATTAAACGCTGAAGCTTCGGCTGACGATGTATATATGAATTTTTGCGAGTTTATAAAGCCATATGATTTTTTAGTTTAGACCATTTAGACTCGGAGGCAATTCGGAATGGTTCGGAATTAATCGATCTAGATCGAGTTAGTTATGAAAATCGATAGAAATAAATGGAAGATAAAATATTATGAAAGATTACAAGCTATAAACAATATATTTGAAATTTATTTATAATTATATATAAACGATATGAACAATATGTGCGTTATTGAGTATTTATTAGCGGTTTGAAACTTTTTTTTCTACAACATGCTTGAGGAGCGTTTTTAATTTCAGACACTTATCGCATTGTTCCTTATCGGCTTTTCTCAGGAGTGCCATTTTACAAATGAGGCGTTCCCTCGAAGAACGACCTAAGTGCAATTTGGTCGTTTCGAGAAAAAGCGATTTGAAAATTCAACATTGTACTGCTCATCGTTAAATACAACTAATCAAATTTGTTTTATTTATTACAAACATTGTACTGTCGAAAAATGGATTAAAAGCATGAAATCTTTAATAAACATTTTTTAACAATATTTTTAGCGACGGTTTATGCAAGAGCACTTACGTCGTTTTTCGGGAGAACTACTAAAAATATGTTTTATATATATAAAAACACGAGTAAAATGTAATAGTAAGAGATATTTGTTTATATAATTTTATTTAAGGATATGAAAAAAAAAACAAATAAATGTTATTTTTTATTGTTCATTTATTTATTTACTTATTACAAACAGTTATTCAGAATAATTGAAATTACTTATTTTCGCACTCGGTTTCTGAATTGCACGCTGCATTTTCACAAGCCGCAAATGTGTCGTGGTAAAATTGTCTGTTAGTTCGTTTACGAAAACGTAATAAAAATAAAAGATCTTTCTTTTTAGCTGCATTGATACCAACTGGAGGCAATAATATGGTAGGCGCGTGGTTTCAAACACTCACAGTTTGCTCAAAAATTGATTGAATCTTATGAAATTTGGTATATGGATACTTTCTGACCTTGTCTACCTATTAATACGTTCTCCCGAAAAATGACCTAAGTCGCTTTAGGTCGTTCTTCGAGAGAACGCCTCAAATACTGCACGACACGTAGGCTCCCTTCATATTGAGCCCATCAACAAAACTCCGATGAAGCGACACCGTCTCTTTTGCTATTTCCATGGGGATTTTACGGGAATATTATAAATATATTATATTATATTATATTATATTATTGATATTATTTATTTCGTGGAAAATGTAACCCAATCGTCGATGTTTGATCTGCTCAACTCAGGCGTTTCCCGTGAGCCTACGTTTTAGGCGCGTGATTTCCCACAGAATCGCTTTGTATAGAGATCGTATATATTCTTGTTGTACAATGATATATCAAATGTAATCGTTATTTTAAATATAAATCTGATTATTATGATTTCGTTATGTCATGGCCTTTCCCATTAAAAATTGGATATCTCCAACATCCTAATACAATGATACCTCAAGGTTACAGTTATACTGTGATCACATTGCGGTTATATCACGAACATGTTATAACTAAAACTGTTAGTTATAACATGAACATGCCGTTGAGTAGGAACTAATAACTTACCCATAACTTAAGAGCATGTCCTAGTCCTACCTTTACCGGCTTTAAAAAAAAGCAAAACATCGAAAAAACTCCGAAACGATGGTTAAAAATGATATTATATGGATTTATTCGATGATTAGGAACGAATAGGTTTGATCCAGTACCCGAGATCCGTTGAAATCGAGAAAAATTAATTTTTTATGTTCGTCAAGTGCGTCCGTGTCACCTATTTTGCTTAATATCAAAGTCTACGCGTCAAAAACGCAAAAACCGGCAACGTACCCCTAGTCTACATGCAATGACGAACATTTGTGTCTAAAAATTTTGTTGCTTCACGCAACAATGGGGCGATCAAACCGAAAGTAGAGCGGTAGTCAAGATGTAAACAGTGTAAAATTGTCGATTTCTGACAGCTGATCGTGAGACATGAGATTATAATATAATTATTATATTGAAAATATAATATTTTTATTATTTCTTGCCAAGTATCAATGATAATACTTGGCAAAAAATAATAAAAATATTATATTTTCAATATAATAATTATATATTATATTTCTAATCCAATTATTACGCACGATGATTTACGCGCAGAGCCATCTGTCGGGCGTTTCGTTAGCCGAGGACCGTCTCGTGTCTCACGATCCGCTGTCAGAAATTGACAATTTTACACTATTTACATCTTGACTACCGCTCTACTTTCGGTTTGATCGCCCCATTGTTACGTGAAGCAACAAAATTTTTAGACACAAATGTTCGTTATTGCATGTAGACTAGGGGTACGTTGCCGGTCTTTGCGTTTTTGACGCGTAGACTTTGATATCAACCAAAATAGGTGATACGGACGCACTTGACGAACATAAAAAATTAATTTTTCTCGATTTCAACGGATCTCGGGTACTGGATCGAACCTATTGGTCCCTAATCATCGAATAAATCCATTATATATCATTTTTAACCATCGTTTCGGAGTTTTTTCGATGTTTTACTTTTTTTTAAAGCCGGTAAAGGTAGGACTAGGACATGCTCTTAAGTGATTGATTTTTTTTTAGCTTTGATAACAGGTTATGTTCTTTTTTTTTACTTATAATTTTTTTTTTGCCAAATAATTTAATAGTTCTCCCAGCCTTTCGCTTAATTTTTCTTCTACAGCTAATTTTTTCTTTTCCACTTCCAAAACCTCCCTACACTGAAAAAAAAGTATAAGCCCCGCACCCATACTCGATATAGCTGTAGGACTTATATTTTCCGTACGATACTATAGCAAGCCACCAGTGAGTATAGTAAAAAAGTTCCCGCGTATCTCTACCACGGATTTATGGACTTATATTAAAACTTTATTACTTACATTGTAATTATTATGCTTAAAATGAATTAAATCAATTATTTAAATTATATTATCGTCAATAAATAATCATAATTTATGTAATATCAGTTAATTAAGAAACAATTACTGTCGATTCCGTCAAATTCGTTTTGACACCTCGTATTCCCTCGACGGCATCGGAGCCGATGACGGAAAGGACTTGCTTGTCCATTTCCGTCAACGGCTCCGCATCGTTGGGTAAATTCCCCGTTCTTCTATGTTGTATTTTTATGGCGTTCACTTCCAGTTTGGATCTGTTTTTCACATCTTGCCAGACCTGCAAATATATTATATAAAAACTGAATAATTGTTAATAAAAACTGAATTCATGATTAAATTGTTTATGAAATGCAGTAACTGAGATTGTAAGTCAATCAATACTAACCTTTTGCCATTGGGCCGTAGTTTTATTCGGGCCTTTTTTATTTAGGTCCTCAGTCAGGGACTCCCACCTCTTCTTGGCGCTCGCAGCACCCATGAGGCCATCAAATTTGCCCGCCGCAAAATTTGTATGGTCCAACATACCTATAACTGGCCAAGTCGGCCTTTTGCTCGGCGTTCACTCGCGGCCCTCGCAGTCCTCGCGGCTTCTTATCGCCAGAAACGTTACGTCGATTATGAAACATTTTTAGACGAACATATATAAATTTTTTATGAAGTGTATATCCGACTGTATATCATTAATGCATGCGATTTATACTCGGATTTATATTAAGCATTCACTTTTATTATTAATTTTGTAATTTATTATCAATCATATTCATTTGAGACGACGTATGTTATCGCAAGCCGTGAAGCTAACGACGATGCTTATAAGACCGTACACGTGTAAACGAAAAATCAAAATTGTTCGTACTAAAAATTGAATAAAGTTTTTATATTCGAAGAATCATTACTTACCTCATTTTTTATATTTAATTTTATACGTCAGTAATATACAATATATATTAGTAGTATAATATATTTTATATTTTATTATATTATAATAAAGGACGCGGCGGAAAATTATTCGAAAAGAGAGACGCTTACCATGGGTACGGGTATACCGCTCCGACTGCTCGACCCACTACACTGGCTTTACAGATTTTCATGTTGATAAATTCATGACCAAAAAAGTATCTGCGCTTTTTCACGGTGAACTTTTCTATAAAAATTATGAAAATATTATTTTTACATTTTTTATATGTTTTTTTTTTATAAAAAACCAATTGAGATTGCGGTATGAAACCCGACAGGATCTTAGGATTTGAATAGTAGCTACTCATCCACAAAATATTATTAGGATATTCGCAAAAGGCATGAAAAGATTGAGTATTATAAGTCTTTTTCTTTTTCTTACCCTGCTGATCCCCCTGCTTCTGGCTTCTGTATATTATTGACATTTTTATACTAAAGTAATAGAAATTGCCCTATTTTTTGAGATTTGTATATTTCATTCCTTTCTTCTACCCGTGTTTATTTGAAGTACAAAACGAAATCCACGATACATCAAGTTAGAACCTTTGCAGATGTGTCCCTCACGAAAAGCCCAGAAGGAGAACTCGGCTCATCATGGGACTTGCATGAAAAAATTCGATTATTCAATTGACTATTTTTTTGAATATAGAAGCAGTTTTCCAACATTCAATATAAGGGCATGAAATGGGCCTTCTTTGATGCGTGTCGATCGGATTGAGAATGGCGCTAGGGCGGGAGGGTATGTTTTTTTCCTCCCGCTCTTCGTTTTCTTCGTTGAGACAAGGTGGAGCGGTTAAGCATGGAGAATAAATTATTATTGAAGACAACATTCTCAAACATTGGTTTATTTAATCATTTATTTTCAGAACTTGATTTTATTCGAAACATCTAGTATTAAATCTGATGAAAATTAAGAATTCGTCAGAAAGTTTCCAGTGTTCTTGTCAACTTTAGTTTAATAATAACATAATGAATCATTCGACCAGAATACAAAGCAGAGAATGAAGTCATCGAGTTTTTCTGTTTCAGATCTAGTGACGTGGCCTGTGAGTGGCAGCCTTATCCTCGATGAGTTCATTCTCTGCATTGTACTCTGATTAAATGATTCATTATGTTATTATTAAACTAAAGTTGATACAAGCACTGGAAATTTTCTGACGAATTCTTAATTTTCATTAGATTGGATACTAGATGTTTCGAATAAAATCGAGTTCTGAAATTAAATGAATAAATAAACCAATGTTTGAGTATGTTGTCTTTAATAATTTATTCTCCACTCACCCGCTCCACCTTGTCTCAAATATCACTCATGAACACTGATAATTAATAATCATATCTTGTTGATAGATATTTAGTTGTGATTCGTTGATAAATTTTGAAAATCAATGTTCACATCAGGCGAATTCATTTTATTCGCGTTCATTCTTTTCCGTGTTCAGTGTGGTGATTTCTTTTTAAGTTAAGTATTCATTGAATTAGCGCGGATGGGCTGTACGGATTCGGCCTAGCGCGGAAGATTCGGTAGAAGCACCTCTGGCCGCCTGTCCCGTCCGAAGGAGCCTCACGCACGCGGTGCGCGCGCCTGTGTTGGTTTTGCCGTAAAAAGGGGATCGTGTAGTCTCACCGAATATTCACGGCATATGGTGGCTTACGCCTTTCATGGACGACAAGTTAGTATTTATTTCTGGGAGAGAATCTTGAAAACCATTCTGATTTGAATTTTGTTTTGTAACATCAGCTGCCAAACAGTTTGATACGAAAGCCAATAGATTTTTAAACTGCATTTCAGAGCATATTTCATTGTTATCAAACGGGTGTGCATCCAGTTTCTGTTTAATTTCTTGCAGATGATCCTTGTCATCTGAAATAAAACCGAGAACTATCGGAAATATTTTTCATGAAGAAGTAAAGTTATTGAATGAAGACTTCGACATGATATAGTAAATGATTCAGTATTGTCAACTTGATTTCAAGAAATCTAGAAAATTTATTCTTTCATTTTCTTCCATTACATAGTTCTTCTTAACCGTTTTTTAATAATGATTTTTTCCGCGGCTATTCGTACCGATGTTTTGCGAATTATTTGTGCGAATAGTGGTATGAACAATTCAAGGGTTATTCGTACAGGTAGTCGTACAATCTGAGGATTATTCGTATGACTTACTGAAGTTGAATTGTAGAAATAAAACTGTACGAAGAGGCAGAACGTATTATTCTTTCACATTGAACTTTAGCATGTTGTGGTTAAATTAGATGTAATTAACTTGCTGTACTTACGACTACATGCCAAAATTTTTGCCTCGAATCTTCCACCGCTGCATCGAACTATGGTTCGATCGATACACGCCGTACGATCCACCAGAAAAAATCACGAGTGTGAACGTTGCCGATATTTTTCTTCTATCAGTAAGATGAGAATAAGGTTCATTCGCATTGCGTCCCGCGGATAAAGTATTTTTGGATTTTTTTGTGTTCGCACGGCGTATCTTGGTCATCATGGCAAGCAGTAGAAAGAACAGGAAGCTGAAGATACAGAGTTAAGCGGAAAAGTAAGACAACACCCGCCAATTGCCAAATTCGAGTCAAAAGCTACACTATGAGAAAATAAAAATATATTTAGGGAATACTAGACAAAAATTAATACTGAATTCTGATTTATCTATCAAAAGTAATTAATAGTGGAAAATGGTATGCAGTTTAAAAGTCGTCAAGTGGTGCATGAGACATGCAGCGATTTGTGTGACGTCACAATTTTGTCCATGCGTATCCCACTTGACGGTTCAAAGCGTCGTCTGCAACCCCGATTACGTTTTATGATGTGTGAATTAGTTCGTTTCTTTCGATATTGTTGCAGGTATTACAATTGTTTTGCCATGTTGGACGGAAGCGGATTAAAATAATTCACCACCTGCGGTTATTTTTATGATTGACGATTTCTCAACATTAAATGATCGCTTCAACTTCGAAGGGCAAAGGCTTGAATCGGGGTTACGATTGAATCTTATTATATCGCTTCATATTGTGTAATATCAGACATATTAAAGAAATTGTATGTGCTACATATGAATATAAAATATTCTTGCTTAATTGTTTAAGGCCCATCCGTAGTCGCCCACCTCCTTTTGATACAATGTGACACATTTCGATTATTATCCGAACCCAGGCGTCAAAAACGCAAAAAAGGCCAACGCTGCGCGTTGACTTCAAATTCAATACCGAACACATACGTCCAAAAAAATGTTCGTTTCGTGCGAAAATAGAGTCTACAGATGGTTTTTACATTTGTCGTAATGTAATGTTTTTCGTGACAATGTAAAAACGATCTCTAGTCTCTATTTTCGCATGAAACGAACATTTTTTTGGACGTATGTGTTCGGTATTGAATTTGAATTCGCGCAGCGTTGGCCTTTTTGCGTTTTTGACGCCTGGGCTCGGATAATAATCGAAATGTGTCACATCATATCAGAAGGAGGTGGGCGACTACGGATGGGCCTTAACAGGTCAACTCGCAAAAGTTTCGGGAATCAATAAGGTGTCTTTGAATTAGTCATAGAAGCCTACATAGGCGATTCTTCTTGGAAATAAAAAATGGTTTCTTGCAAAAAAAGAATAACAAGAACTCAAACAAAAAATACAAAAAAAAAAACTTAAAACCGAGTACCTATCTTTACTTAGTTTTTTCAAGTTTCTTTTACACGAAGAAACTTTTCCTAGGAAAGATTACAATACTTGTGAGTAGTGTTGGGATATACCCGCATTTTCGGCAATATTACCAGCGAGTATGGTACACTGTTGCGCCGAAAATTGTCGAAATATCCAGATCTTGAACCGAACCTGTGGGCAGAGGCGGTCAACACCGCGACGTTCGTGTTGAATAGAACTGGAAAAAGCAACGTACCAAAGAAGACACCATTTGAGGTGTGGTTTGATAAAGCGTTTAATATAACTGATCTAAAGATCTTTGGGTCAAAGGTATATGTCCACGTTCGTCAACCCAAGAAACAAAAGTGGGATACAAAGGGCGAAGAAGGATTGTTCGTCGGGTACGGAGAGAATACTAAACGTTATCGAATCTATTTTCCCAACAAGAGATCGGTAGAAACGAAGAAAGATGTGGTATTTGTACAAGACACACAGCAACCTACACTCATGATGTACGAATACACAGAAGCCAAAGATCAAGAAGGTCCTCCGCCAGAAGCTGACCAAAACCACGAAGAAGACGATGATCGTACGTCGGACGGCAGTGCTGTTGAAGATTGCAACTCGTCAAAGGTAGCTGATGAGAGTGAATCAGATGATTCGCAAGTAGATCTCAATGCTACTCTGATGCGCGAGCCTGGCAAAAGAAAAACGAAGGCACCTGCTTGGATGCAAGACTACGAAACAAGTTTTATCAGCGTTCTGGGAGAACCAACGACGTATGAGGAGGCGATCAACAGCGAAGACTCTCGGATGAGTGGAAAGAAGCGATGAATA
This sequence comes from Tenthredo notha, assembly GCA_914767705.2. Taxonomy (NCBI): domain Eukaryota; kingdom Metazoa; phylum Arthropoda; class Insecta; order Hymenoptera; family Tenthredinidae; genus Tenthredo; species Tenthredo notha. The sequence continues at coordinate 11,394,017 of OU611910.1, read as the reverse complement.
ACGAGTTACAAGTGCTGCGAGAAAATATCACCTATGGGCTGAAGTGAAGTGTCTACGGGTAAAAAGGTAATCGATAGCGAATGGGTGTATAAGATTGAAAGAGGAAGTGATGGGATGTCGACGGAGCATAAAGCTCGGTTCGTAGCCACAGGTTTCCAACAAACTGATCAATTTGAAATGTATGATGTGTATGCACCTGTAGCGAAAATTGCGACGTTTCGGGTGCTGTTAGCTTTAGCAAATAGGTTAAGGTTTTGTATGGCGATATCGAACAAGATGTATAGATGAAGTTGCCAGAAGTTTTGAATTGTGGAGAAAATATTGTAAGTAAACTAAATAAGTCGATTTATGGATTAAAAAAATCGCCTAAATACTGGAATCAAAAAATTTGATAGTGTAATTCTGAAAAAAAGGTTTTATTCGTTCTCAGAACGATTTTTGTTTATATGTAAAAAGTATCTCCAAAGTGAGAGTGTATCTGTTATTGTTTGTTGACGATATATTATTGTTTGGCACAAACGCTCAGGAAGTCATAGTTAAGGGGGGGGAATACTCGAAATTTACCGACTCCGTCTATTTTCTCGAATATCTCCGAAACGGGGCTATCAATCGACTTGTCCTTTCGGCAGTCAATGTTTGACGAGTAATGAGTTCGAACTGGTATGTTTTATCGGATGAAATCGTTTTTTTTTTTTTTTTTTTAATCGAAAAGTGCGGGCGTACCATTTATTTCGACTTATATCAAAGCCTACGCATCAAAAATGCAAAATCGGCCTCTGTAGCCCGATTTTTTATGGAATTCCGAACATACCGATCCAAAAACATCTTTGTTTCCGACAACGATGAAGGCGGTACATTGCGAATACGATTTTGTGGTAATTTTCGCAATTGTCAAGGGCTGTGAGCGAAAATGGCCGCTCACAGCTGTCGATATGATGCGGTGGTTCCCAGAACGACCGTCAGATGTCGCCGCGCGGGCCATTTTCGAGCTTCTTTATATAAAATAACATGTAAATAGTTGTACTATATATCATATATAATTTAATACTTTACGTTCCTCGCATTATACAGCTATCCATTATAGTCAATTATATAAAAATACATAAAATATAAAGGAGAAGCTCGAAAATCGGCGACATCTGACGGTCGTTCTGGGAACCACCGCATCATATCGACAGCTGTGAGCGGCCATTTTCGCTCGCAGCCCTTGACAATTGCGAAAATTACCACAAAATCGTATTCGCAATGTACCGCCTTCATCGTTGTCGGAAACAAAGATGTTTTTGGATCGGTATGTTCGGAATTCCATAAAAAATCGGGCTACAGAGGCCGATTTTGCATTTTTGATGCGTAGGCTTTGATATAAGTCGAAATAAATGGTACGCCCGCACTTTTCGATTAAAAAAAAAAAAAAAAAAAACGATTTCATCCGATAAAACATACCAGTTCGAACTCATTACTCGTCAAACATTGACTGCCGAAAGGACAAGTCGATTGATAGCCCCGTTTCGGAGATATTCGAGAAAATAGACGGAGTCGGTAAATTTCGAGTATTCCCCCCCCTTAAAAGTCAGAGTTAAAAGATTATTTAAAAAGTATTTTCTGTATATGAAAGACCTGGGATTAGTGAAAAATAACTTGGGCATATCGGTTAATCAGAATCTTGAGTCAGGTATCACGACGTTATCACAATCAAATTACTTGAGACAAGTTTTGAAAAAATTTGGGATGACTGAATCTGAACCGCAGCTCACTCCCATGGAAAACAAGTTTCATTTTCATAAGCCTGAGTCATCAGATAAGATAATAGAAGCCAAGTGTAGGCAAATTATAGACCGCCTGATGTATGCTGTTCTAGGAACACGCCCAGATTTGTGCACCAGTATTTCGTATTTGAGCAGGTACCAACATTATGCAAACGTTGAATTGTATAAAGCATTGAAGAGGGTGTTACGATATGTAAAAGGAACATTAAATTTGAGTCTGATTTCTCAAAATGATAGCCAGGAGCCCTCATTGTGTGGGTACGTAGACTCTGACTGGGGCGCAGACATGAATGATAGAAAATCCACATCAGGTTTTACTTTCAAGTTATTTGGCTGCACGGTAGCATGGTCCTCTCGAAAACAGCAAACGGTGAGCCTCTCATCTATCGAAGCCGTGTAACGTGGCCAAACCACGACCCACGTAAACATTAGGATCATATGGTTATAGCGTGCGCCGTCTGTCAACGGCGCGCGCCATCTGCCATCAGCGCGTTTAACTATAATAAGACGCCATCTACCACGGCGCAGTCAACTATCGCCCAATGCCATTCTTGCCTAAAATCTTTCTCGCTAACAAAGTAAGCATTCGATTTAATGAGGTAGCATCAAATATCGCTATTTAATCAGAGTATAGGTCTCTCTGGGGATATCAAAGTGAGAAGCTAGCAAGGTCGTTTCGGCCTCCTTGCCTATCGGATCCTTGCTTCTTACAAGCACGGCTGTTGAATTAATTATCAGTCGAGTCATTTTTCGGAGTAAACAAACTTCATACAAATTCAAAGAAAAATTCAATCAATTAAATTCATGTATTAAATAAATTCAAACACTTATATTCGAGCCAACAAGTCCGTCAAAGACCTAGTGGTCTAGGCAAGTACTCTATAAATTCTCACGAATTCACATCCACACGTCCATACACGTTATTAGTATTAAGTAAATTAGGGATAGTCATACTCAGGAAACCTGAATATTTAACATTAGATTTTGAGCCAAAAACTCTATTAAATACCCAGCTGTCTGAGCAAGTACTCTGTAAGTTGTTTCATAAAATTCACATCAACTCCAGCTATACTGTGTTAGCGGTAAAATAATTAGACTTAGGAACACTGAATAAAATCACCTTCAATATTTAATGTAATAAAACATTACCACCGATTATTATAAACCGTTTGAATTCAATCATCAACTACCATCCCTATTATAAAAACCACAAGTAGGTCCGTGGAGAAAGTCCAAGCACCCTGAGATTAGAGACTACGTCGGCCTTCCACCGATATAAAACATAATAGTAAAGAGTAATAGCACAGCTGAATGCATTGCTTTACGTTCAGCATATGGTTCAGCAGTTGTCGAGGCATGCTGGTTAGAAAAACTACTTAAGGGCGTTGACTAGGCCTCGCCGAGAGACTCTCGGCATTTACCTTCTCATTTCCTCATTTTTCAAGATAACGCAGTTTTCGATGAAACTTCTTACAGATGAATGATGTATCCGTGTCATGGCTTTGGCCGAATTTGCGATTTGACTTTAAGCTTTGCAAAAAATAATCTTGAAAGTAAGCCATCTTTGCGCTGATGTACAACGAGTAAGGATTTTTTTTTAAATATTCGGCGAAAGCCATAACATAGCTACATCCTTTACCTTCGAATCAAGATCATGATCGATACTATCGGATTAATGACTAAGGAGTAATCAGGAAAGTCCTGAAGCATTGAAATGACGATTTTTGGCGCAAAAATTCGGCAATTTCTAGCGCAGCTGCGTTGGGTGGTAGCAACACGAACTACAGGCATCGTAGGGGTAAATACAGACCTCTTCTCCTTTTGCGGATTTAAATCTTCTGACTCGCATATATGTGAGTGCTACAGTTTTTCGATTTACTTCGTGTTTTTCAATTATAAAGTTCTAGTTTTTTAGTGCCAATATGGTTAAGGCGAGAAAGTGTCTTTCATTGTTGGCGAAGAAGAAGAGAAGACCCGGAGTTCATAATTTGGCTGAATATCGAGAAAAAATGAGATAAATTAATCGAATTACATACGATTGGAGTAGAGTCCTCAGAGTTTGAAATCAAATAGCTTGAGTACGAAGCATCGGAGAAGTCTGATCTAAGGAGTATTTTGAAGAGCAGAGGGTTCTGTTCAGAATGACAGAATAATATAATTTTTAGGTATCCGACGTAGGTCATAAATAATAATTAAAAGATATTGCGACGTCTATTACGTGGCCAGCTTGCATAGATCGTCGATAAAGTTGATAAAGATAATTGAAATCCCCATTTGCCTACTTAGAGGAGCTTTCAATAGATTATACAGGGTGTTTTTTTTTAATCGCCCCAGGCTGATATCTCCGAAACCAAGCAAAATACGGGAAAACGCCTCAGACAAAACTTATAGGATATCGAGGGGGAAAGGGTATGGTGCGATCATATCTTCTCTAGGTGGCGGCGCTGAACTGCGGTGAAGGTCAACTTGGTTCTTTTAAATGGAATGGTACACTTTTTTCACAGAATCTGAAAGAGAATCAGATTCTGCATGAAAAACATCTTAACAGATATTTTTTAGAGTTGATGGTTTATGAGATAAGAGCTGGGCAAGTTGAGTCGAAAGAGGAAGTTCAACTTACCTGAATACTGTTCTTAAGTTTTCTCGAAAGTGTCCGAGATACTTTTCTACTTGGAGTTGTCAAAGTTAGGTATCACGGTCAAATAAGTTGAGGTCAATAAATTTTATCAATAATGTTATCATCATTACTGTCATTTTTTTTCAAATTTCAAATTGCAAAACTGATCTCTCTCGTTGCTATGCAACAAAACATTCGGGAAATATCCAATAATTTCGAAGGTCTCCGGGTATTATTGCTGATTATTTGTGTATTGTGAAGAACAGTATTTAGGTAATTTAAACTTTCGACTCAACTTGCCTAGCTTTTATCTCATAAACCATCAACTTTAAAAAATATCTGTTGAGGTGTTTTCAACGCAGAATCTGATGCTCTTTCAGATTCTGCGAAAAAAAGTATACTACTCCATTTAAAAAAACCAAGTTGACCTTGACCGCAGCTCAGCGCCTCCACCTACAAAAGATATGATCGCACCATATCCTTTCCCCCTCGATATCCTATAAGTTTCGTCTGAGGTGTTTTCCCGTATTTTGCTTGGTTTCGGAGATATCAGCCTGGGGCGATTGAAGTTTATTAAAGACTATTAAAGTTTACGTTGAATTTGAACGTTTTCTGTTCATCGATCACTCGTTACAGTCCTGATTACCTCAACATATGATATATTGTTTATTTTACAGCTGCGTTCCGGAGTAAAATCATCGAGAGTACTGGAGTCATCATAACGACGTAAATACCTGATGAGTATATTCCAGATAAGGTGCACATTGAAAAACAAAATGCCTGAACTTTTGGGGCATGCAATCCCAATAATAAAACATTATTATAAAATATTATTAAACGACATGTAAAATTTATATATCTGCAGACGACTATTCGTGTCAAGCCGTAATATTTAACCTGATATAAATCTGTGGATTACCGCTATGTTAATAAAAAATAAACAATCATGGGATATTTCTTCCATTTCCTACACCCCTTTAAATATTAGTATAAAATAAATATTTCTAACAATACTGTCTCCAATTAACCTAGACGCAAGACGTGGGCAGTTTCCAACAAATACGCTGTTTCATTAATTCTCTATCGTACATAATATTTATGGACTACGTACCAGTGTTATCGTTTTAAATGTAAACTAACACGATTTGTGATAAAAATAAGGAAAACTTTAGAGAAAATAATTGTGATGAAATGTATCAAAGCTATGACAGCATGACCTTGATAATATTCTGATTATTGATGACTGCCACCGTACAAAGCTTTAGATAGTACGTCAGGATTGACATTTCGGTCATGAAAAAAGGAGCTCACCTCTGACACCAAATGACGATAAGAAAGCAAATCTTCTTTCGGTAATACCCCAGAATATTGAATCGTATGATAAAGTTGATGTCCTCCTAGTTCGAAATATGCGTCGTTTATTTCTAGTAGCAGCCATTTCCATAGCGAAGATGTTTTGATTTTTTTTATTCCATTCGCAATCAACGAAGAACCGTCAAAATTTGTGCATTTTGGATCTGTTGATTTGTTTCTTTCTTCGAGAGATGTATGAAATCAATAGAAGTGGTAAACACTTCGAAATAGTCATTATTCTTGTTGAGTAATTGTTTCTGTAATATTTGATCACCACTTCGGAAATTGTATTCGGCCCACAATTAAAAACAACTCCGTTTTTCCTTGTACCATAATATCCTCCGTTGCTGAGTGAATAAATATCTCTGATTAAGATACTAAATCTCATTGGTCTCCCACTACCGCTTCAGTTTGACTCTTCGGTTTCGTGTACATCAAGCAAAGTTATATTAAAGCAGAAAAATCTCATTCCCTAATCAGAATTTGTAGCAAAGTTGAGTCGCGAACGCGAATAAGTAATTTAATTAATTTATATCCAACTGCATAAGTCAAAAGTTTAAACCATGCCCTTCTTCGTCTTTTACACTTTTTTATCCGCCCTTATAATGGTCCAGTGTCAAGAATTCCAACACAAGGAAACCGGCCCTCACAATTTTACTGTAATTGATAGTAAGTATATTCAACCAGTGATTATCTTTTTGAAAAATGTTCAATCAATGAAAGATATACAACGCAGCCACTAAAATATTTAGCTAATTATCGATAAGTGTAGAAGCATAACTTTTCTCTAACCACGTAGCATGGTAATAGCTTATTAGTGTAGTCGCCATTTGACTCCTGAATAAGAATCGAATTTCATTTACCCGTATAGCGGAGCTCATTAATATTCGAGCTGACTTTGTACATCCCTATCGAAAAAAATCACATGGTAATCATATAGAGCAGCCCATCTGTATTCACATATGGGAATTTCGAATTGGTTCATTGTGTGATCCCAGATATGTTCCATGACACAGATGGGTCCCGATAGGTTTTTGAAATTCCCCTCAAATCCCGAACCGAGGCACTTGTAAGTCGGTTTCTAACAGTTCGTATGCATCTGAGCCCTTATGCATCTGTTCGATGAGGTTTAAATTTACTTTAAAATGAATATTCCTCCGATTTATATGCTTTATCATTGACCTACGAAAGATTTATAATTGTCACTTGTATATTTTGTCATCCCCAGACTGTAGTGCAGTAAGAGATATTATTCGTGAAACTCGTAACAACGTCAGTCTAATGGCACGTGAAAGGCTCGTAGTCTTGACACCCCCACCAGGGTACCAGTACAATCCACGCACGGTTATTGTCAAGCGCTGCAATGGTTTCTGCTCGGTTCACTTTTCTCCGATGCCAATAGAGACCCGCCCGATCCACAAGATCGTCCACCTACATCGAGAGGGAAATCCTATGCATGAAAGTTGCGTTTCCGTAGAAGTTATGGAACATTTGAGGTGCAGGTATGGAGAAATTCTCATGGACACTTTAGATGATACGCAATATAGTTGTTAGTCACCAAGGTGTCAGTACCATCACGTGACGTCTCGATGAACGCAGTTTTTGATCATTATTTTCCGAAGATACTAAGAAACCCTTCTCTGTTCTGCTATTTTCTCTTCATTTACATTTATCTGCACATTCTTAACTTGTTGAGGTGATTGCGTTGGCATCATACTGTCCAGACCAATATCAACGAAGTACTAATTTCGATATGCAACATGTTCGATCTCCGAACTATAGATGTTGAATGATTGATGCAATCAAAAACCCCACCACAGTTTATTGCTGAAACACGATATATTTGTTTTGTATCAATTCGATCCAGGTGCATGTGTATGCAAGCAGCAGAAGTTTGTAAGCCTTCACAAGATTGGATTCCCCACAGCTGTAGCTGCCAGTGCAAAGATAGGGAGACGAAGAAATCTCAATGTAACGCTCAGTTTGGAATGGAGTGGTATGAAGACGACTGTTCCTGCGCCTGCAACCAGAAGATAATGGAATGCCAAGTTGGTAAAAAATGGGCCAAAGAAGTCTGCGGGTAAATGCTTTAGCAATGAACTTATCTTTTTTGCAAAACTGCCAATAACTTGCAACACACTCTCCACGAAAGTTTCTGAAACCCGATGGAACATTGGATGGTATCGGATACTTGAATTTCTTGATGCATAACTTCTCTGAAAATGTTCCATTAAAGAATGCTATTTATGCCAGACGAAAACCACGTATTTACGATCAGAATGATCAATTCAATGTATATTAGTTGGTAGAATTTCCGTGCAAATTTTAATTTCTAAAACATGTGTTATCCGATACTACCGGCTGCCCAATGATATCCTACTCTCCCCTCATTACTTCATGAGCAATACTGAAGACTATTAAAGTTTACGTTGAATTTGAACGTTTTCTGTTCATCGATCACTCGTTACAGTCCTGATTACCTGATATTGTTTATTTTACAGCTGCGTTCCGGCGTAAAATCATCGAGAGTACTGGAGTCATCATAACGACGTAAATACCTGATGAGTATATTCCAGATAAGGTGCACGTTGCAAAACAAAATGCCTGAACTTTTGGGGCACGCAATCCCAATAATAAAACATTAGTATAAAATATTATTAAACGACATGTAAAATTTATATATCTGCACAACAATAAGGAACATGTAAAATTGATTGATCCGTAAAAAGTTATCCATCACTAGCTGTAAAATTGAACAGGAAATAAAGATGAGAATCAATATACTTCATCTGAAAAACAATCGTACGATATTTTATTCACACACTGTGGAGAAAACGAGAATACAGGCAAACATATGTACTGGTTTTTTTGTCTTACGGATTCCACCTCATTCTAGATTTCCACAAATCTCGTCGATAATAATTAATCAATCGGCCAATTTCTAGCTCCCAAGTATTAAAGTGATCCTTATTTTGGTCATTTTCGAATGGAGATTTCTTCGCCCCCTAGGAGGGTTCCAAATAATTTAAAAAAAAACATCCTCCAAATTTGAACTTTCTATCTCAATTTTAACACATGTGGCAAAGCCTCTGAAGTTTTACGTTCGATGAAATGGCATTTTCACTGACCTTTATTCAGATGTTTGGCGCATCGTCAATAAGTACAGAAGACCCGATATTATTCTATCATATTTAGAGAAATTCCAAATTCAAAATGGCGGATCCAATATAGCGGCTGTAAAACATAAAAAATGTTTAAATCCAGTCACGTCTCAGCTGTCAGAAATGGACAATTTTACACTATTTACATCTTTACTACCGCTCCACTTTCTATCCATTTGCCCCATTCTCCGCGTGAAACAACAAAATTTTCAGACAAAAATGTTCGTCATTGCATGTAGACTAGGGGTACGTTGCCGGTTTTTGCGTTTTTGACACGTAGGCTTTGATATTAACCAAAATAGGTGACACGGACACGCTTGACGAACATAAAAAATTAATTTTTCTCGATTTCAACGGATCTCGGGTGCTGGATCGAACCTATTTGTCCCTAATCATCACATAAATCCATTATATATCATTTTTAACCATCGTTTCGGAGTTTTTTTCGATGTTTCACCTTTTTTTAAAGCCGGTAAAGGTAGGACTAGGACATAGGATAGGACGCTCTCCGTATATAGCGTATAGGCACAAGAGTATTGTGGTAATCATGATACCGTTTAGTGATGAGAGCCACACTTTTTTCTCCGTGTACAGCGATGATAAGATAGACAGCATTGGGGTCCGTGATCTTGCACCCATCCAAAACTGCGGTCAACTTATCACTGATCTTTTGTGTCGATCCTCTAGACATTTTTGGATTTGATGGTCCTGCCAAAGGACTTGAAATATTGGAAACTATACTCTGTTGGCTCAATGTTAGTCCTGAACTAATACTCCTTTCCAGCTCTACCATTTCATCTGAAAACAAAAATCAATGGAAACAATTACTTTTTATTTGATTTTCATTTCACGTTTTTATAATTGAAAAATTCTTCTTATTATTATTCACAATAAATTCTGGCATAATTTTAATAGTTTTTAATATTCTCTTGATACACATTTGATCTCGAACTTGCAGGTTTTTTTTGCAGTTTTTTCTTTTGCGTAAACTTTTTCAATAATTTTTTCACTTCCTGAATAATGTAAACCTTGACACTCCCAATGTACGTTAAAAATTCGTCTGTCAAAGTACAAGAATAAAGTGAAATATTTAAATCAAACTCTTACCTATCCGTTGTTGTTCAATTTCCGCTTTTCTCTTCCGTGCAATTTGTATTTCTTCTTGTTGTTCTCGACGAGCAGCTACTTCAGCAGAGGATGCTGTTTGAATACCAGCAATAAATCCGATGCGTCCTGCTTTTCGTTGATTCGTGAGAAAGTCTTTCCGAGAATCATCAATCATCCCAATTGCATTTCCTATGTGCAATATCAAACAAGTTTTTCAAACTCTGGGCGAACTTCTCTTCTCTATTAACACTTACGACTCTGTTTTGACTTTTTTTGTAAAGTGCGTAGTTCGCGATACAATTTTTCTATCTTTTCCAACCATCGTGGCTTTGCTTGGGTTGGAGTCCCAGCTTTCTCCCAAAAGAGAATCACTTCTTGGAGCACTTTCCGTTTAATGTCATTGAGAGATAAGTTGATGTGTCGAAGATAAAAAAAAAGCAATTCGAAAACTTGGGATTTAGACGGCAATTTCTTGCCAACAATTTGTGCATCTACATTTCCAAGAATATAAATATTATCACGTAAATATGGCAGAGCATTCATAGTGAATAATGCTGTTCATGCAACAGACCAAAATTTTTATGTTATTTACGAACCAAAACCACTTGAACAATTACGTTTCCCAAGACAAACTTTCACACTCATCTTCAACACAATAAAATGCACTTTTCAGTTCTTATTTTTTTCAAGTTGATATTTTTTAAAGTTCAACTAATTAATTTCAACAACTTAAAGTTAAACTGAAACACGCAGAAGCAGTTGAAAACCTGACATTTCGAAAGATAACAAAAGTGTGTTCTTTCGACAGCACAAATTGTGCTCACACAAATTGTCGCACAGTCGAGTGGCCAATAATGGAACTATTTTGCTGAAAATCGATCTACTCTACTGACAATGGTTATCTATTCATTGGCGGATCGGTACAGTAGATAGATTTTCAGCTAAATGGTAGCTTTATTTGCCGGCGCTGAACAAAAAGATGAACGAATCAAAAAAAAAAAAAAATGAACTAAATAAATAAATAAAAATAAATAAATAAATCCTGTATACAAGCTGACCCATGACTGGATTTAAACATTTTTGATATTTCACCGCGCCATTTTGGATCCGCCATTTCGAGTTTCATATTTTAGATACAAAATTTGAAATTAGCGACCCCAAAAACCTATACAAGCTGACCCATGACTGGATTTAAACATTTTTTATGTCTTACAGCCGCTATTTTGGATTCGCCATTTTGAATCGGGTCTTCTGTACTTATTGACGGTGCGCCAAAATTCTGAATGAAGGTCAGTGAAAATGCCATTTCAGCAAACGTAAAACTTCAGAGGCTTTGCGACATGTGTTAAACTTGAGATTAAAAGTTCAAATTTAAAGGACGTTTTTTTTTTCAATCATTCGGAACCCTCCTAGGGGGCGAAGAAATCTCAATTTGAAAATGAACAAAATAACGACCACTCTAATATACAGGGTGATTCATTTTAATCGCCCGGGGCCGATATTTCCGAAACTAAGCAAGATACAAAAAAAAGTTTCATATAACATATTCAGGGTTCAGAGGGGGACAAAACTTGGTGGTATCAGTATTTCCGTAAGTGGAGTCACCGAGGGTGGGTGAAGGTCAACCTCTCAATTCAATCAAACTCAATTATATGAACTATACACATAGCTGTCTATATTTTGTATACATATATAAATATATATACCGCGAGGACCAGGTGAAAGAGAATGGTCGGTCCGCCCAGACACCTTATATTTCGTATTTTCATGGGGATAGCCACTCGTCGCGCTGAAAAATATATCCTGGGGTCGAAGCTATCGACCACGCGCCAAAATCACCCTAAGGATTTTCTGCGCAACGAGTGGCTATCCCCATGAAAATACAAAATATTAGGTTTCTGGGCGGACGGACCATTCTCTTTCACCTGGTCCTCGCGGTATATACATATATGTAAAAAACATATTTTATCGGCTTCTTCCCTTCCCTCCTTTCCCTTCCATTCCCTTCTCGCCCATCAATTTTCCTAGTCTAAAAGTAACTAAGATTATAGATACTCGTAATGGGAATATAGATTATAGAAATACGTTATTCGGAGTGCTTCTTCTTCGACCGATTTTTGTCACACATTCAAAATATCGTATGTGAAGAATTTTCGAATAATTCTATCTTCTCTTTCATTTTATTATTATTATTATTAATATAATGGTTTTTTTTTTCTTCTTCTTCTTCTTTGTTCCTAGTTGGAAGCCTTGCGGTTTATCTATAATCTGTGATCTAGATAGATACAAAAGGTATCGTTTTTTTGAATGGAATGACATATTTTTTTTTCCAGAATCTGAAAGAGCGTCAGATTTTGCACCAAAAAGTACTTACATACATATGGCCTAAGGTCAATGAGCAACAAGGTAAAGCCGGTCAAAATAGTACACGTGCGACCGCACCTCGCGGTCGCAGTGCAGCGCCCGCCAGCGTACCAATCTACAGATATCTTGTCGGTATTGTAAAGAGACTTGAGTATCCACATTTTGAGGGATATGAAGGGAGCAGATTATTTTTCACGTGGAGTTGCTAAGGGTAAATGAAGTGTAACTAGTTGATTTTGATTTTGTTTCGTTTATTAATCAAACAACAAATTTTTGTTAGGAATTATTTTATTGCGTTTTTTATTTCTTATTTCTCATTTTCACCTCAAATTTGTAATGTTTATTTGTTTGTGTCTTGTTTTGTCATTATCGTGATTTTTCATCGACTATCCTTCGAAAGTACCTCCGTTAGCGTCAATGCATAATTGAAGTCTACGTCGGAACCCATCTATCATTTTCTGAAGAACCTCGTTAACGGAGGTACTTTCGAAGGATAGTCGATGAAAAATCACGATAATGACGAAACACGAAACAAACAAATAAACATTACAAATTCGAAGTGATAATGAAAAATGAGAAATGTCATTCATTCCATTTAAAAAAACGCTGTTGACCTTCACCCACTCTCGGTGGCTCCACTTACGGAAATGCTGATACTACCAAGTTTTGTCCCCCTCTGAACCCTGAATATTTTATACTTTTTTTCGTATCTTGCTTAGTTTCGGAAATATTGGCCTTGGACGATTAAAATGAATCACCCTGTAGTACCTCGACTTGATTTTATATTATAAGTCCGCATTCTGTAATAAGAACAAAAAAAAATCAATATTTTTCGTTGTTGACCCCTCGATAAGGTACATCCCCCCAAAAAAGTAACAACTAGCCCCAAATGACATTTTCTCATATAAACATAAATTTCAGGCTAGGTTGATAAAATAAAAGCGCTTTAAAAGTTCAGCGTCGCACAGTAATATCATAAGCGCGCACAGGTTCAACCACTTACGAGAGGGTCAAAAGTTGATAAAATATTACGAAATTTTACATACATGTTTCTACGGGTAATGTCTACGAATTGACAAGTGAATCCAAAAAACGACCTAAATCGACTTAGGTTATTCTTTGAGCGAACGGCTCAAGTAATTTCGAATAAAACTTCTTCACTTTCACTTGCATTCACTCTAACATAGTCGTAATATCATTTCGGGAACGCGTCCATGTCGTATGGATTTAGCTAGGCGTGCCATAGAACTAAAATTGAAAATCGATAGACAAAAGAAAATTTTCAAAATGGTGCTGAATGATTTTTCTGATTTTTTTTTTGAGTGCGCCATCGGATTCCTCATCAGAAATGAGGTTTAAAAAGATCTCATTCTCTATTCGACCATTTGAATATCACTATAGGCTGAAAACTCACCGGTGCCTTCCCTTAATCAAAATGTATTATATCAATTATTATAATAAAATTTGTTAATTGGCATCATGATTACTAATACCATGACCTTCACTTTTTGTAAACTTTCTTTTGGTCGTTAGGGGACTTGGTCCTACGATCACTAAATAAATTACATTATTATTATTATTCGCTGTAGAATTTATTATACATTACATAATATTCGTAGAATCACCATCTCAAAAATCCGTTAGATGCCTAAAACAATAATACTATCGTCATTTTGACGATGCACGGTGAGAAAACTCTGTATAGCTGAATCGGCTCTACGTCTGATCATCAAGACAAACAACTATCCTGCGTATAGCTGAAATAGCGATACCCAACCAACACAAAATGGTGGAGAACACGTTTAATATGCGTGATAGTGGTGGAAATGTAGTGTACGGTGTAAAAAATAAACGTGTATCCACGATGCGGTTTCCCACTCACCATGATAACACGTTTATTGAAAACGATTATTTTAGACATCTGTTTTTCAACACGATTATGTTACGTTGAATTGAGACGTATACTAATTACATTTTTGTCAACATTTAATGCATGTGTTTTATACTTTTATAGACCAATAATTTCAGGGCTGCGATCGACGTTTAATGAATAATTACAAACCGTCGTATAGCCTACATATTCAAAAAAATGTTGAAAATATTCATGCTATTCACATTCTCTAAACGCCTAATTAACGTGGTTCTTACGTGTATCAATGACTTTCTTCAGTGTTCTTCCAAAGGTTTAATAAATATTATTGCACTTACGTGTGTCACACGTATCTGCAAGCCATGTGAATACCTCAATCTATAGCAGATAATGTTGACGTTTTATGAATGCGTATTCTACGCTCATAAGCATTTTCGTTAGGGTATTTATCAGCTTTGAATGAACGCTACTAAATGTCGTGTAAGTTACGTTTGGAAATAACCGTTCAAAGCATTAATACTTTTTATCTTTATTAAACGTTCAATCAGTGACAGTTACAATAACTTTATTCAGGGTTTCTTTGAAAGTTTTTTGATATCAATATATCATAATACATTTATGAAACGTATATTATATACTTTTATCAGTAATCCGATAATATTCCTTCAATAATCACGTTTTTTAAACGAAGAAATAACTTCATATACCTTGAATATACACTTATAATTCGGACAACGAATACGTTGTAAATTTACGTGATATATACATTTATTAGCCTGGACTGGGATACGTGTATTCAATTGCGCGTACAAAACGCTCCAAAGTGTACGTACACTGCTACACATATCATAGACGTATTGCATACGTTTCCTCAAAACGTCTTTGCGTTGTCTTAAGTGTCATATCTACACGTCATTTATACGTTTTCCCGGTGTAATAATGAATGTGCAATATAATTGAATCGAGTGAAAAGGTGTTGAACTCTAGGCAAGAAATTAAATTGAAAACATATTTGTAACTCGGATGGTTAGTAACATATCTCGGTTGCATTAAAACACTGATATCATTGAGACAGATGCAAAGTCCAAGACAATTATGAGAAAGTGACTGACTTTGTCAATAGGTAGTTTGGCGTAGTCGATAGAGCGTGCGAATAGTAATACAAGCGAATGCGAGCGTCCCCGGATCGAATCCCGGCCACAAAAATAATAATGCGAAGTTTTTCTAATCTCTAAATTCTTACTTTGGAAGAAAGTGCGATTGTTTGCGATTAGTAGTTGGTGATCAACGCCTCATACATTGTAATTAATTCAATTTAAATATCTTAATTTTTTTCCTCCGCGCAACAATAATTTGGCCAAATATTTAAGTGGTACACGTGTATTCAACGTTGTCTATTGCGTAATGTTGAACGTATAGATGTAACGTTTTCAATAAACGCTACTTATGCGTTTAACTGAGGAACATTTTTCCTCTGAATGAACGTAGAGTATATGACCTTTTCATACGTTTTTCATACGAACTGGTGTTCATTAATTGGGATTATAGGTGACGTTTCAGTTACGCGAATGCTAGGATATAGATAAACATACTAAATAAATGTAGATAAAACGCTCTGCAAGTAGGTTCTAATCGCGTTGATCGAAAACGTCGATTCCATACATATATAAGTCGTTTCATAAACCGAATATGAACGTTGAATTTCTCGTTTTGAAGGCGGACATTCAGTGGTATAAATAAACGTACTTGATAAACGCATATTATACCAGCAATGTAGGCGGTTGTTAAATCCAGCTTCCACCAATTTTAAACGTTTCTTCCACCATTTCGTGTTGGTTGGATGTGGACAAGCGAACGTCCCGAATGCGGAACGAAACGATGGATCACCCTTTAATCTCGATCTTCCCCTTCTCACTTATCAGAGAGAGAATGATTTTTAATCTTATCTCGCGGTATATTTATCTATGCAAAAACTAAAGGAATATTAGTTTATAAAACGAGAGGATTTATTTTCAATAACAAGAAAATTGCTGACTGGTAGCGCTTTGTCCGGGAACTCGTACATGTCCGAAAACTGGGCCATTCACGGTATCATACAAATAATAATTCTTTGAAGAATCATTATTTTAAACGATCATTTGTGGACGATATTTGTTTGTTTTTTCGCCAATTACGTTTGACACAATAACCTACAATTATTAGAAAGCTTCGATGTCATTAATTATTTATAATTGAAGCAGTTTTGCTAAATTTCCTCGGACACTTTGAGTAGTCTTGGTATGTATTGAGATGTCACCATACAAAAATTTATTTCATCTATAGCATCAAGGCAATAATAGGTACATTCATATAATAAATAGATGAATACCATTCAAGAATGTCCATCGAAAGAGAGCAAGAATTATTTCAGAAGAGGGAGAAAGTTAGAATTGCACAAGAAAAGTAAGCAAGAAAGCACAAAAATGATATTGAACGTAGAAGGAAGCTTCATCAGTGGATTGCTGAAACAGCCCCGGGACTCCTTCCCAATCCATATCTCGAAGGCCCATCCAAAAATCCTATCGCTTCAGTATCACCGGCTTATAGACATTCGGAAAGATTAAAACTAGCTGAAAAATCGAGTATTTCTGGAAAAGTTGAAAATAAGAAAAGGAGAATGGTACGAAGTCACAATGACGAGGAAATGAGCTGTAATCGTTTGGCCTCAGACTTTGGAGACCTCTACGAAGTTTGGAGACCTCTCCGTTCATTTATGGATATCGATTGGCTGCTGTGACCATTTTCCATTTACGTGAATTCAAAAAAAGTCGATCACATTCAAAATTAGGTGGACGTAGTACTTGATAGTTCTTGACATTAGTATAAAATTTGTCTATGATACTGAAGGTAAGTTCTATGTGAGTTTTTGTGATTGGAAGTTTAACCATAAATACTGATGACTTTAAATCTTGAATATATCATTCACTGTCATTTTACTCAACTCTTCTCTTCGACACGCACCCGTGATTCCAAAATTTAAGCATCCTGTAATTGTATAAATAATGATAACTCTAGTAAAATTTAAAGTAATAAGATTTCACTTATAGATTAATTTTCAGTTACTTTTGCTGCGAAATGAATTTTATCTGGAGCTTCATTTAGATATTTTTCAACGTCATCTGAGCTTGGAACTTTGGATTTCTTACTCTCGAAACCAACGGCTTGTTCTTTCGGAAAAGCAATGAGTTGTGAATACAATTTCATATCAATATTACTCATATTTTAACAGCTATTATTTATTAATAATTATTGATAAATCAAAACTGATTGAATTGATTGCATCTTCTAATGTAACAAATGACAATTTGTTTTGTAATGTGTAAACGTGGTCAAAACTAACTTGACCATGTTTATTTTAATGAAACATATTCATATTGTACGATAATATTTCATCATTTGGCTCCTATCCTATAATATTTCACTATATTCTAACGAATCTAGCAAATCTAGAAACATCTAGACAGTGCTATATTACAAATCTCAAAAACCTAGCGAATCTAGGAAGTCTAGAGAAATCTATGCAGGTCTGTATTGCAAATCTAGAATATCCAGCGAATCTAGCAAATCTAGAAAAATCTAGACAGGCCTATATTTCAGGCTAGGAGTTCTAGATAAATTTCTACCAGGGAAGCGGGAAGTTAAAAATATGAGTTCTAATACTTCGAATTATTGCCGCGTTTGAGTATGCACACGAGCTTTAAAAGGACTGTCGAGGATAGAAAAAAATCAAGTTCAATAGGATTAATGAAGACATTGAGAGCAAGAGAACAGCGGCTGCGACACATAATAAAGAAGCAAGCAAGCATTATTGAATTGCAGAAAAAGGAAATTCATAAATGGCAAATGAAATATTACAGAGCAACGAATAAAGACGAGTTTCTCTTATTGAAGAGAGTAAAAGGAATTGAGAAAAAAAGTAAACCCGAGATTCGGAAACATCAGTTAGTGGGTGAGGTTCTGAAAGAGCAACTTCGCGAGCGGAAAGTTGAATTGAAAACTAAAACCGAAAAATCAATTTTATGCCAAATTTTGGCGGGGAAAATAACTAAAAAATACAAGCTACTGACAACATTGTCGCCCTTGATTAGTACGCATATGCAACGAAGATATTCATCCTCAAGATTACTGGTTTTCCAAAGACAGCGAAATAAAATACTTGCTTCCAGTATCAGATTTAAAGAAAATATTCAAAAGTTTCTTGAAAAAGATGAGAATTCAGCTGTTGCTCCAGGAATCAAAGACAATATAAAAAAAAAATTCGTATACTACAGAAAAAGATACTTGCTTGATACACTCGATAATCTATACAAAAAATATCAAGTGGAAGAGCCAGTAATAGTTAGTCGAGCATTATTTTATCGATTAAAGCCATTTTGGATTGTCCGTAAAAAAGAATCAGAACGTGATACGTGCTTGTGTAAAACACATGCAAATTTTGACTTCATGATCAAAAAATTATTTTCTCTTAAAATCTTACCTTCTGAAAATAGTGAAGAATTTATTGACAGCTTGGTTTGTGATCCTTCTAAGCGAGAATGCATGTACAGGGAATGTAAAGATTGTAGAGATAGGTCAGTTATTGTTGCTAACAATTCTGAAGTAATTAATTGTTATCAATGCATAACTGAAAGTATAGATCGGCCAGGAGCAAAAGGGATGATGTATCACGTTAAGGTTACTACGAAAAAAAGGAATGTCTATAGTCTGAATGATTTTGTTAAGGAGGTAAATTCAAGAATTCCGAGTTACCTCAAACATGTGTATGATACTTTTCATCAACACCAAATACTGACCCATTTACGTAGAAACTTGAAAACGAATGAGGTAATGGTCATTATGGATTTTTCTGAAAATTATCAGTGTAAATACTCTTCGGAAATACAAAGCATCCATTTTGGTGCTTCCAAAAAACAAGTCACACTGCATACTGGTGCATTTTTTCATAGAAATGCTGAAAGTGAAATAGTGTGCGTTAGTTTCTGTACTGCATCCGAATGTTTGAGACATGACGCATCAGCAGTTTGGGCGCATTTGCAACCAATTTTAGATTTGATGAAAAAAACTGTACCCAACGTTGGAACAATACACTTTCAGAGCGATGGGCCCACCACACAATACAGAAACAATAGTTATTTGTGTGGCAAGGACGCATAAATAGGGACTTTTCGACGAGTGTGAAGTGGCGCACGAGCCGAAGGCGAGTGTGCCACACATACGAGTTGAAAAGTCCCTATATGCGTCCGCGCCACACATCCTATTTTCTGCGCTACCTTCGTCAAAAACGAGCCACATACCTATAATTACTGATGGGGTCCAGGGGTGGAGCCCCGGTGGGGGGTGACCCCGGTGGCGGGGTCGGCGCCGCCCGCATAGCAGAATTCTGAATTATATTAAGTTTGTTTATCAGGGCGGACCCCTCTGTATTAAAGAGGAACCCTGCCCATTCCAAGCCCGGTCTTATCAACGACTTATAAAACTTAACACCGTGGACGGATGACTGCCCCCTTTAAATCTAGTTATAACCGATAGAATGTTAAGTAGTTTGCTAGCTTTGATTTTCACGCGGTCCACATGGATGTCCCATTTTTGCTTATAATCCCACGTGACCCCTAGATACTTAGCCGATTCTTCGTTGGAAATTTGGTGACCCCTAATTGAAAATTGATATGACCGAGGTTTGATTAATTTTTTCGCGTTGCTAAGCAAAATTAACTTAGTTTTGGGACAAAGCCCCCCACAAGAAAGAAAAACCAATTTCATTTGAAGAAAATCAACAGAGTTAAAAGAGACTAGGTCATAATTTTCTTTATTTTTTGTTCATGAAGGTTTTTCAAGAGTAATAGAAAGCTGAAAACTATATCTAATCATAATATCACACGTTCTTTCGTAGTTATTTCATCTATTCAATATTTTTTACTATGACAAGAACACATTGAAGATTGTACTTAAACATAAAGAAATATCAAAATATATTTGAACGAAAACAATCATAAAACTAATTATATTATACTATAAAGGAACATCATTTCGTCAAAACAATAGACTTTGATAAAGAAAAACAATAAATAGAATATATTCGCGTTAACTTAATTTTTTGTCTTACTCAATATTTATTTTTTGGTTTCATCAAACTTTGGTCTCGTTAAGTAACTATTTTTTAGCCTCACTGTAAATGCTGATTATGACTTGTTGACAATTCGACATGTGCACGAAATCTGTCAAAGGGAACTCTGTCGTTGTTTGAAAATATACATTTTCTTGGTTTGATGTAGAGATACTATTATTGACTGCGTGGTCATTCTTTGGTCGTTTCAACGGTGGTGATTCAACATTACAATAGGTGCTAGTTGAGGAGTTCAGAATAGACTGTGAAATAAGTTTACTTATTTTTCTTTTGTTCTCTACTGATTCTTCTATGTAGCCTTCGGTTACTTGATTTGACTTCCACCCCCCGTGGCGTTTCAACGTTGTCAGGTCCGCCCCCGAGTCAGCGAGAACCGTCGGTTCTTCTAACTTTCATAATATCGATGGTTTAATGCCAAACGGGCGTAAGCCTCAAAAAAAAAAAAATCGTCTCTTTGGTGGCAAAATCTTTTTCATGCAATGGAGAATCTTGTGGGCATATCCGCAAAAAAATAATTTTTTTGTCCCTTACGCCCGTATGGCATTAGTTCATCGATATTGTACTCATATTTTTTGAATAGATACTATTTTTATCTTAAATTATTTTTTGATTCTTTTGTTAATCTTACTTTTTACATGGCATCGTCAGTCGGGGGATTTAAAATAATTAATTTTTCCTGATGAACTTTTTTTTATACTTTTTTTTTTTAACTTTCTAATTCATGAATATGGGATTATAAATTATTTTTTAACCCTAGAAGGAGTATGTGGGGGCCATATGGACCCCATTCCCATTTTAAAGTGCGAACTTGAAATCGCAGGCGGCTGACTCGGGTCTGGAGCCTCTCGATAAATCAATTCTATTATCTAGGAAGCCAGCCTACTCATTACAGCGCCGGAAAGCGGCCCGTTGTGTAACAGTGTTTATTGGACGATAATTTGGGGGCCAAGCGGACCCTACGTGCTCTTTTGCGTTAGTTTTTATTATTGCATAATTACAAAGTATAGGCTGTGAAATTTATTTTTGCAACAAAGTTTTTTATTTTTTACGTCGTGCCCTGTTTGTTTCGCTCGCGTAAAAAGATACAAGGTACCGTAGCTTATTATCTGTTCGAGTTTGTCATATTTGTTCAAGTTTTAAATAAATCTATACTGATATTACTTGCAAACAACTTTGTTTTACCGAATTATCCCTAACTTTTCCCATCCCCGCATCTCCAGAAATTGGGCACATTCATATCCTCAAATAAATATACTTTTCCGAGGAAGCGCAACGGTTATATTTTTTTTCTGATACTTTATTGTGTCTCCTTTGAAACTCCGTTCGATTTTTTCCAATCAGTTGATTAGAAGAAAATTTAGAGATTTTTGTTTCAAAAAGTCATTTTTGCATGTTTTTCACATTTTTTTTCGTTCGACGCACTTTTTCACGGATTTTAGTGTTCGAAAATTGACTTTGATATACACCATTTTATTCCTTATTGGAAAACGAAGAGATTCATCTATATTTGGACCCGATTATCGTTTATAGAAAGCATTTTACACGAAGGAAACGCGTGGGGGTCACACGGACCCCACATGCTCCGTACAGGGCAAGAAAAACGGCATGCCTCGTCTAGGCTTAAGTTAATATTTCAAATTGAAAATTTGCATTTCATTTTTTAATAGACAATTATGTGTTCAAATAGAATAAATATTTTTTAATTCGATATTTGTGATTGAAAATTTCTAAATTAGTCTTTAATTTAATATTTTATGAAATAAATTTAATTGAAAATAAAATTTGTAATTTTCAATTCCAAATTCAAAGTTAAAATTGATTTTCAAGTTTCCAATTTGAATTTTTTTGAAATAATTAATTTACCGCCCTGGAGGTAATACATGCATACAGATTTTACTGAACAAATAATACCTTTAATGGCATGGATAATACGTGCATCAAGTGGCTCATATTTTTTTGCCTTGTCATCAGTACTTTTTGATCTTCCAGCTTTGTAATTGCTTATCTTTAATATATCAATTGTAAAACTTGAAACAAGCAATGATGTAGCCATAGCTGTAAAGGTTGCTTTGCTTTTGGCAGCATCCCACTGGTCTTGAGTTATAAAAACCCCCGTTCCTTCATGACCGAGCTGTTTCTATATTAATATTAAAATAGTATTATCTTATTAGACTGATCATTTTGCTAAATTAGGTAGTATTACATAAATACATACGTACCATCCTGTTGTTTTTTTTTTTTTTTAATTTCGAAGTACTGAATTTCTCTGTCGAATTTTTCCCTTCATCATTCAAAATATTTTTTTTTAAATTTAATCATATTTTTTTCTTCAACATGTAACCGCATACACATGTACATTTGAAAACTCAAAATCATTGCGCCAAACCTTAAATTGTAATCCCCGAATACTGACGAATATGTCCGACACTCAGGTGTTCGGACAAAAGCTATGTAATCGCTCTCTTCCGTCGGAGCCGTCGTGCCAAACACACGTCTATAATATAAGCTAAGTACTTCGCAATTTTCTGATATATTTATATGTAAATGTTATCGGTTATCTTGACGGATTGAGCTCTATTTCACATTGATTCTGTAGCGCTGATTTTGTTCTATATTAATTGTATTCTAATACGCTCTGCTTTAATGTTCTCTATATATTTGTCTGAGTATGCTATATTTCGCTTCATGTATTTGCATATGCTATAATCTTTATTCATATCATCACTGTCGACCTGCATTCCGCTTCACGCTTTTGCTCGTTATTTCATTATTGTATTTGACTATTTTAAATTATTGATATCACGAAAATACAGTTGTATCATATTCTTTGACTATTGCTCTGAATAATCAAGGTTGCGTCCACCCAGACTTGTACAGCAAGAGGATCAAGAGGAGTCCCGATATTTGTAAAACCTTGGTTATTGCCATGTTTCATACTTAAATTGGCAACGTTCATAATAAATTGGTTAATATCAGTTAACAGCGACATACGTACGACTACGTTCTTTTGTGCTCGTGTCCTTCTCCATCCTTACAACATATATAATAACGATACAATAAAGTAAACGTTACAAACAGCGGAACGAAAACGCTCGGTTTTGCTCCGCTCGGGAGGATCGAAAACGGGCGATTGCCATCGCCCGTTTCCGGTTCTCACGAGCAGAGCCGAACCTCACGTTCGCTCCGCTGTTGAAGAAAAAAGTATGTGGACCTCGAGCAAAATGGGCGTTCGCGCCTTACATAAAGTTGAGAACCCCTCGGCTTCACCTCGGCTGCGCCTCGGGAACCTCAACTTTGTAAGCGCGCAATCGCCCGCTTTCGCTCTCGGTGCACAATATACTATTTCTCGTCAGGGCTTTGCCAATTCTTTCAGTAGGCGTGCCAGATCTTTCTTTTCTTGTCTGATTTTCTCCTAATATTTTTTTTGGGCCTGACGCCTGCGCCTCTTTTGCACCGCCTTCCCCGGTACGGTCTTTCTATGAACAAACATTGGACGGATTATTGATGAAATAGCAAAATGAGACGAAATTTTTGATGCAAGGTAATAGATGCACTATTGCCTCGTTCCAAGCATGCACACATGCAATGGTTCCTGGGAGTTCGTTTGCGTGCTCTGAACCATTTGAAGACCCAGTTTGCAGACAAAGAATTGAAAAATTACCTCCTGTTTTATTGTCTCCTGCATTTTCTCCTCTTTCGTCAGGATTATCATCATCGAACAAGAAATAAATGCATAGCTGTTAAGGGTTGCAAATTTAGAAATAAGAAATAATGCATCGTCATAACAGAAATCAGCTGATAACAGTACTCAAAAAATGTAATTTACTTCTCGTCTGCGTGGCTCGCGCTTGGACCAGCCGCATTTTCGTCAGCAGCGGACATCTAGAATTGAAAATAAAGAAAAAATCGGTTTAAAATATTTTATTCCCAACAAGCGCGTTTTGAGCTCGTAACGCCCCCCGAAACAAAGGCATAATGTAGTCATTTACCGACCGGCGCGAGTTGGCGGTATTGCAGGGGAAGAGGGTGTCTGTTTATTGTCCACAGGGAAAAAAACTACTGTTTATAGATCTCAAAACGGGACTATAAAGGATCGGCTGACGAAAACTGCGATTGACAGCTGTTCGGCTTGTGCGCATATTCCAGAAAAAAAAGAAAAACTCTAGCATTTGTCTATGGCAACGCATCTTGTTATCGTGATCTAATTATTTACGGAAAAAACTTTTGCTCTAACCTACATTGAAATGGAAAAAGAACCAGGAAAAATGGTACCATCTAAAATAACACAAGCCGCTCAAGAAGCGTGTGCCCAACTATTACCCGAAAAATCCAAACAGAGTTACGATTCAGTTTATCAAAAATTCGTTGAATGGAAAAAAAAGGAAAAGGTAAAGGAATCGAACGAAGACGTTTTGTTGGCTTATTACAACGAATTAAAAATAAAATATGCGCCATCAAGTATGTGGAGCATTTTTTCGATGCTAAAGTCAACGGTAATGCTCTACGAACAAGAAAATATTCAAAAGTACGGTCGATTGCAACACCTCTTAAAAGTGAATTGCAAAAATTTCAAAAGCAAAAAATCTAAGGTTTTTACGGCGGAAGAAACGGACAAATTTTTGACAGAAGCGCCTGACGATGTTTATTTAGCAACCAAGGTGAGCATACTTTCATTGATTAAAAATTTATATTTGATATGTTTAAATATTTTCAACAATAAAATTGACAACACTTTCCAGGTTGCCTCAATTTGCGGAATATGGGGAGCTTGTCGCGGGGATGAGTTGCTGAAGATGACAATTCACCACATAAAAGAACAAGGGGAATTGCTCATCGTGGATGTACCGGACACCAAGACGAAGAAAGCTCGACGGTTCGTCATCACTGAAGACCACGCGCCAACAGTCAAAAAATACAGAGCACTGCGCCCAAAAAATGTCGCAACTGATCGTTTTTTCTTGAATTATAAACAGGGCAAATGCACTGTACAGGTGATGGGTAAACATAAATTTGCATCGATGCCTCAGGAGATTGCACGCTACTTAAATATTACAGATCCAGAAAATTACACTGGACATGCTTTTCGGCGTACCTCTGCGACATTGCTCGCTGATTCCGGGGCGAACATGACAACTATGAAACGTCATGGAGGATGGAAATCGAGCAGTGTCGCAGAGGGGTACATTGAAGAGTCGCTCCAGAACAAAACGAAAATTGGTAAACTCATTTCATCAAGTATTACATCATCTGTTGATAAGCCACGTGAAATAATGCATTCTGAAAACCAACCAGAGAAACGTAAGATAATGGATGATATTAGCATTGGTACATCGAGTGCCAAAAAGCAAATACCAGACCCTGAAGTGTTTAACGTTTCACCGAATTCGAAGGCGATTAGTTTCAATAACTGTTCTATTGTCTTTAACTATGGGGGCAAACAGCAATAATTTTCGCGAATTTCGTTTTCATTTTTCGTTTCCAAAGACTAATTTGAGACTGAATTGGCAAATGAGAAAACTAATATAGATATACAGTTATAAAGTGATATGTCATTGATAGTTGATGTATGGTACTTATTAAAATACTTATGTTACAGTAATTTTGTATTTCCATTTTATTTAATATTTTATGGACGTCGGGGGGCTCCGCCCCCCGAACCCCCTGGCGGGGGCTTCGCCCCCTGCACCCCCACCAGGGGCTTCGCCCCTGGACCCCACCGGGGGGCAGGGTGTCCCCCGGACCGCCGCCTCCCTATTGCACGGATGTTAATAATTATGGCAACGTGATATACCTTTCCCTAGTTATGCCTCTTACACAAACGACGTTATTCGCTCTAAACGCACTTGTTGTGAATAAAATATCGTATGCACCTCGGAAGTTACCCTAACCTTCAATCCGAATATGCTTTTTTACAGATCTCGTATACGAATTGCGCGCGCCTCCGGCGCGCGCAATTCTACTACTCGTTCTGTAAACATCATATGCGAATAAAGGTTTGGGTAAATCCTCGGAGCATAATATACTATTATACGTCGGGTTCATTTCATTTTACTTTATTGGTGAAAGTCACCGACGTCGATTTGTCTGTACAATTTTGTGTAAATTATTTATCACTTCTTTCATGAATTTGTAAAGTTATGGAGACGATTTTGAACAAGGGAAATTTATTAGGCGAACAGATATTTTTAAAATACAATTAACGAATCTTGTTTTCTAAATAAAATAACGTAAAATATATACAAAATATACTATGAAAAATACTCACTTTTATATAATAATCTCTTCTATTGCAAGATGGATCGCGTATGAATTGTTTGCCAATCACTATAGCGATCATTGGCTATGAAGTGCGCCAAGCCAATCGGGTATTATGTGAAACAAGTCACAGATTATCTCATTTTAATAAAAATATATTGAAAATGATACAGTATAATTCAAAAAATTATTAATATTATTTCATCTATTAGTGAAATGAATTGATTATTGCGAAATATATTTGAAACAATATAAGATCTAAAAAATTATCCAAATTATCTAATTCATCATAAAATATCAGTTTCAGTTTCAGTTTATTCATTGCTTGAGACAATACATAGTGAATTGGAAAAGATTCTTGGAAATGAAGGTCATGTTAAGAGTCAATATTTTTTTTTTTTTACGTTTCGGCCCGAGTGGGGGCCCTCTTCAGAACGAATTACTTTATTATCTGTAGTGAGAACAATTGAAAAAAATAGAAAATAAAATAAGAATAAAAATATATAAATTATAGTATGATACATAAACTCCCATGTAGTGAGGACACATAAAAAGGTTAAAAGAGAAAACCAGGTGAACAGATAGATGTGACGAAGTGGAGAAAGACGCCTGTCAGCATACATAACCTCTACGTCGCTATAGAGAAAAGAGCACATACCTTAAATAAAAGAAGGAATAAAAGAAAGAATGAAAAGTGGTCATATTGGGTAATTGGATGCCAATAGCTATCCTCATTAGCCAACGCTCCATCAGGAGTCAAAAGTTAAAAACTTACAGAAAGTCAAAGGTTAAAAAACACACAAGTAAGAAAGGTAAAAAAGTAAAAAAGGCGAAGCCAGTTGACCACAATTCAGAGCTCTTATAAAGCAGGTCTTATAAGCGAAAGCCACAAGAAGGAAGAGAACCTTAACCGACAATTTATGATGAACATAGATAAAAGAACGCATTAAGTTAGGACTAGTTAAACCTAAGCCTAGTTACAACAATGATAAAGAAGGTATCTAATTAGCAGTAATTAAACTAGAATAATGGACTACTTGCGTTTGGGGATGACCATCGAATAAATATTACTAAGATGTTCAACATCCTGTCTTAAATTGACCGAGTTATTATGGCCCACGATATTACACATTTCTAGCAAAAGCCTCTTACAATAAAACGGTTCTTCATCCAAAATACGAGTTTGACTGTAATCGAAACGGTGGTCATATCACAAGCATGCTTGGTTAAGGCAGTGTATCTATCTGCAGTTTCATAAATGTTCTTTTTATGTTCCTTAATTCTAGTGTTTAGCTGTCGACTAGTTTGGCCAATATACACCTTATCACAATCTCTACAAGGAATTTTATATACGACGCAAGATCGCTTGTCACTAGGAAGAGAATCCTTGCTAGAATCGAACACCACATTTAAATCATTGTCGTTTTTACCAATGAACTGCAAATTATACTTTTTAAAGATCCTGTCAAAAAAACGTGAAAAAAAAAAAAATATTGACTCTTAACATGACCTTCATTTCCAAGAATCTTCTCCAATTCACATACACTTGAGGTCAAGAAAACATTTTCAATTCATACAATACATAGTCTTGTACAAAGGAGAGTCGAGCTTAATTTGTTGGGTTTCAAGTACATCAATTAGCGGTTCCGCCCTACGGGCCAGTTTAATAGTAATAATACTTAAAATATTCAAACGTATCAGGAGGCAAACATCATAAAAATTTAAATAGAGATTAAAATTAAAATTAAAATTAAGTTTGTGAACATCTCAGTTATTGGTTTCGCGTTTGACAATTTTAGTTAAAAAGTTGTGGAGTGCGAAAATATCTTTAGGATTCGTCAAGTTTAGGAAAGATCTGATTGTATCAGGGTTAGAAAAATTCAGCTGTGTTTTATTTGTAAAATATTCTCTTTCTTCAGAAAATTTGGGGCAGCTTGTTAAAATGTGGTGTAGGTCATTGACAATAGGTTGTGAGCAATTTTTACAAAATTTGTCATCGGTGAATATAAGGACACCTTTTTCTGTTACTACTCGGGGAAAAAAAGCTGTAATCAGACGACATTGGGCGAAGATTTGGAGGACGTTTTGTGGGAGAGTGAGTTTAAGGTAGGGTTGTGGTTCAAAATTAGGATTCACGTTCAATCTTGATAGGAGATGAGGATATACGGGAAGTGATGAGTCTGTCAGCCTTTGCCTGTCGTTGCTTCTGAGGTTATTTTCGTACTTTTGCAGGATTTTATGAATATTATCAGTGGGTATACCTTCGGAACACAGACCATTGATACCAGGAGGAAAACACTGAATAATTATGTCATCCAGCTGTTTACACCAATTATTACTTTTTGTAATTGTTGGATTTTTTGAAAGGGATAGGAGTTTTTTAAAACATAGCTTAGGCATTCTGTTGGCGTCCATCGATAGTAATTCCATAATCCAATTTAATGACCTTTTAATGACTTCGTGTTCCAGAGCTAGAGCACCCACTTTGAGGCGTACCGCGTAGTTAGGGCAGTACATGGGTAATCGCAGTAGTTTTTTTATAAAAATAGGTGTGAGTGTGGTTTATTGTGTCTGAGTGCGCAGGGCCCCAGACTTCTGCCCAATAAAAAAGAACACTGGTTGCTAGCGCCTTGAAGGGATACTCTTTCGTGTTCCACGTGTTTGAGCGAGTTCGATAAAGAATGTTCAGTACAGCGTGGGTTGCATTTCGAGATGATAATTCAGCCTTGATCGCTTGCCGTCCGAATAATCCAGATTTGACAAATATGCATCCTAAATAACTGAACTGTTGAACGATCTCTATTGGTTCCCCTCCGTAGTTGAATGTTGTACCCTTCGCGGGTCGGCCTTTTTCCATAATCAGAATTTTTGACTTCGATTTATTCACTTCTAACTGTTTCAGTTTCAAGTATTCAGACGAAACTCTTATCAATTTTCTCATTTGAGAAAGGTTTTCAGCTAGTAGAGCGATGTCATCAGCATAGGCTGTGCAGATTATGTCGTTTTGGTGATCAATTGAGATTCCCCTTGCCCCGTTTTCTCGCAGATGAGATTCGAAGTCAGAAATGAAAGGGGAGAGGAGAAGGGGGCTGAGGATTTCCCCCTGTAAAACCGCTTTCGTAATACCTGCAGGTTGTGAGAGTCTAGATTCAGTGCGTACGGATAGTTCAGCTCCCTCGTATAGACTGTTAATAATGTTAATCAATGTTGTGCTCATGCCAATTTCTGTCAGTTTAGTCCATAAGAGCTTATGGTTCACAGAATCGAATGCCTTTACGAAGTCCACGAAGAAACAATAAACTCTCCGGCGCTGCTGACTCAGGTGGATTTGGGCGACTGAGGAGTGAAAACTCACTTAAAGTGAGTCTTTTTGCAGTTTTTCTAGGATATTTTAACTTCTTTCCTCAATTGAAGACACTCACGGTCAACCCAGGGTTTTTTGTAATTATGTTTTTTAGGGCGAGTGAATTTTTTGTACATGTTAAGGTGGTTGGCACAGTCCTTGATTGAATCTATGAGTATTTTGTAGAGTTCGTTCACGTCGTAAATATCGTAGTTTGAAAAACCGGGGTTAGCAAATAAATAATTCGTGTACTTCTTGAGCAGCGCTTCATTCCATTGGTATCTTCCCTCGTTTCGATCAGATCGTTCGGGTTTAAGAAGTACTTCGGAGTTTAGGGTTAGGGTTATGGGTAAATGATCTGAGCGGGTGGGGAGGTTCATAACGCGGAAGTCATGGATGTAGTTGAGATAGAACCAATAATTAGCGATTGCAAAGTCTATTGTAGAATATGTTTTGTTCTTTCCGTGGAAAGTGAATTGTCCCGGTTTGTCCCCAGGGAGACGACCATTAAGAATAATATAACTGTGATCAAGGAGAAAATTTTATAGTAGTTGACCGCGAATGTCAAGGTTTCCATCTATCATTTCTCTCGTTTTGAAAAGGCAATCGTCTTCTGATATTAAGCTGTCTTCTAGAATGTTCGTTTTATGTGAGCGTTCAGATCGCCCATTATGTATAGGGGTGTTTGTTGTGAGAGCGATTGAGTTTTTTCGAGGAAGGAAATTTAAAACCTCAGATAGAAGATCGTCACAATCAGCCAGATGTGGCTTCGGACTTTGTAGCATTTTTGATACAATATTCACCTTTGACAGAATGTCATGCCAAATTATGATGCTACACATGAATTTGAAATCGGCGATTCGGGTAGCCAAACATTGAGCTTCGTGCTCGGACAATTTATCTCTGTTTTCGTCTAACGAAATGTCTACGAGAGCATTGTAAACTTCACCCAGTTGGTAGCGTAAAGGTTTGATGGCATCGATGCGACTTTCCCATCGGGTGGCGCTAACTGGCTTCACAGTCAATGCTGAAATGTGTTTCTTCAGTACATCCTACTTACTTGTGGAACCAGGGGAAAACACATAAAGCTGCTGAACCATATCAAAGAAGCCAACAGTCTATCCGGAAGTAGATGCAGCATCATTGACGACGAGATTCAGGGAGTGACAAGAACATGGAACAAAGGCAAGCCGAGATTTTCGAGTTCATTCAAAATTGCTTCCGTCAGTCCTTCACCCGTGGTCACGACAACAGGTAAAAAACCAAGAAAGTGTTCCCGAATTTCATGCAGATTTGTTTCGTTATTAAATGTGACGAACCTTATTACAATTGGCATTTGTTTTTGACGGCTTTTATCGGGAGTGCAATCCAGGATTATTGAATAATATTTAGCAGCCAGAATCAATTGTATGATATTGTTATATTAGGTAAAATCACCCTTACATCATCAATTACATACGACCAACATCTAGTAGCCCATATGATAAAACACATCTCCTAAAATATAAGAACTTCGGTTGCTGCGTCAACAAGCATTATTGTAAAACAAATCAGTCTTGCTCTAGCTTGCTTACTGCACAGACTTGTATTTCAGAATACACAAACTTATTGCAAACTCATATAATTTCCTCTACGATTCACTTTATTTCTCTTGGAGAACCTACTTTAATCAACTTAAATAACAACGAACATTAAAATCGTCACAATATGTTCTCGTATCTTGTTTGAAATTAATGAAATTAACTCGTTTTGTGTCGTGTTACTGAAGTAGTGATGATTCGTTTCACGAGCAGTTACGCGACGCAAGTGTTCTTCCGTAGTTTTGTCAAATTTTCCGAGCAGTTCTATCAACTTCAAAAAGTTTACGTTATTACGATCGTACAGTGTACTTGATGATCCACGCAGGGCAAGGGATTGACTGCAAAGAAATTGCATACCAGCAATTATGCGTTTTAAAACATCACGCCAATGTTTAATTTCACTTTGCATGATGTGTTCGTGTTCTGCATCTATCGGTTTCCCCATTTTTGATCGTGAATCAAATTTTTCCATTGTTTGAACGCTTTGTAATGTTCTTCAAACTTTTCATGTGCCGAAATATTTTGCGTCAAATGCACAGTGGGGGATTTCGACCGAATCGCGGCCAAAAATCGAAAATGTGATTTTTTTTTTTTCAATGTATGACTGGTAGGGATTTTCTCAGGAATATCCCCTCTATTCAGAACCGTTAAACCTAACCCCCGACGACCTGTGGTTGCCGAGATATTTCAGTGTAAAGTTCACCCTCTGCAACGGCACATGCTTGACGCGCGCATCTACGAAATTCAGTACAAAGTTTGAATTCATATTTACGCGAAGTTATAATCACAAAAAAATATTGAAAATATGGCTGAGGTTCCTGAAGGTATGTAGAATATTATGGGTATTTTACTTTTTCTAAAAAACTATGGCTCTGTGTGTTTATTACATATAACAATACATCGAAAAAGTGACTATTTGTTTGAAAGAAAACTGACGATACACAGACGAAAAGTACCAAATCCCGCGGAATCCCGCGATCATTCTTGGATTAATTTAAAGTATAAACTATTAGTAAATGATTCTGAAAGAGCTAGCGACCAG
The DNA here is from genome assembly GCA_914767705.2 of Tenthredo notha. NCBI lineage: Eukaryota > Metazoa > Arthropoda > Insecta > Hymenoptera > Tenthredinidae > Tenthredo > Tenthredo notha. The sequence goes on along the minus strand of OU611910.1, from coordinate 11,361,396 downwards.
TTTTGACCGGGTTAGATGTAATGTATTTTATTAGATCAGCGTGTGCGCTCAGCAAAGGCCTCTGGCTCGGGCGCCGCGTGCATCGCGCGTCATGCTACCTGCCTACCTGCTCGGGCGCGCAGCTGCAGGTCAGCTAGAACCTACATTGTGTCTCTTCTCGGAACGGATTATTCGGGGCCGAGGGGCAGTTCGTATAATTTTAGCATTTGAATGACAAAAGACTGTCCTTTTCTGAAAAATGTGTTCATGTGAAATTTTCTCGCAAAGGCACGTTCGAAAATTCAAAAGAATATTAAAATATAAAGAATAAATACACCTTATGTTCATCTCTAATCAAATCTTGATCAAAAAACTATATATGACGTAGTGTGCAAACAGAGCTCCATAATAGATGTTATTTTAATATCGCTGACATAAAAAAATATCGAGAGGGATTCTCTCGCAAATGCTCCCGAGAAAGGACGATGCAGGATGTCCTGAACTGGTTGCTGGTATCCTCAGATCCATACATCTCAAGTTTAAGGGAACTTCCAGCGAAGAAGCACAAAAAACTATCGAATGATGCTCTGCGGCTGATATCCTGTAGCGACGCAGAAGATGATTCAGCTGGGGAACTATCCATATCCGAGAGCGAAGAGTATGACTCCGATTGAATTTCAATACAATTTTTTTGAATAAAAGTAATTATCATAATTAATCGTCACCAAAATGTCTCAAATTTTTTCATAGTCAACCCAAAAACTCCTTTAGTATTTTTCAGCCATTTCCAACCAGTACTTCTAAGACCGAACGACGATATCTCGGCCACCATTTTGTTTTTGGAAATTACATCATCAAATTTGTATTCAGCGACCCCAAAAACGTATCCTAGACAACTTTCAGCAATTTCCAACCAGTATTTCTAAGACCAAACGACGATATCTCGGCCGCCATTTTGTTTTTGAAAATTTTGATACCAAATTCGTAATCGGCGACCCCAAAAACGTATCTTAGCCAACTTTCAGCCATTTTCAACCAGTATTTCTGAAACCGAACGACGATATCTCGGCCGCCATTTTGTTTTTGAAAATTTCGATACCAAATTCGTAATCAGCGAACCCGAAAACGTATCTTAGCCAACTTTTAGCCATTTTCAACCAGTATTTCTAAGACCGAACAACGATATCTCGGCCGCCATTTTGTTTTTGAAAATTTCGATACCAAATTTGTAATCAGCGACCCCGAAAACGTATCTTAGCTAACTTTTAGCCATTTTCAACCAGTATTTCTAAGACCGAACAACGATATCTCGGCCGCCATTTTGTTTTTGACAATTTCGATACCGAATTCGTAATCAGCGACCCCAAAAACCTCGGAATACCAAATTTGGTACAGTTCTAATGTTTCCCTGAATTATGGCCGCGATTCGGTCGAAATCCCCCACTGTGAAATGGCTCCAGTCTGATGTTCCTGTGACTGGCCAGTGGGCACGATCTCTGGAGAAAAGTAGGTAGCAGAAACAGTGCACAGAGTTTTTCGATACTAAATATATCAGCCATGGTCGGGATACTACCTCATCATTATTTAAACGGCGCTCATAATGGATAGGCGAAAAATATCTCCCTTTGTTGTCACATGGGAATCTGAAATCACGTATTTGGACTGGTCCTTGTTCGATCAGAATTGGTCTCATTTTGTCTGTGATATTATTCCAATTTGCAGGATCTGAAGAAATAGATGGTGATCAGACATTGCCGTTTCCACTTCAATAGCCCGAGGGTTTATAGCACCTTCCAGCTCGAGCGTTTCAGATTCATTACGTGACTTTTTCACCAATGGTTCGTAGTTGACACCATCTTTGGCATTGGAGTCAACAACATCGTTGGTAGTGGTAGATGAAGTTAGGGCAATTGGTAAAATGTTCGATTCAAGAGTAGCTGGTAATATTGGCAAAGGTGTAGTATTTCGAAGAAGATTTGAATCGGAAGCTGAAGAGCCAGGTTTACTGAAGAAGGCATGCAATGAACCATCTTGTTTTTGTTCTGCAGCTTCTTTCGCAAGTTTTTGCTTCCGGAATTCGGAACCAGACTTCTTTTTTTTTACTCCAGACATTTGAGAATTTCAGTTGACGCCAATTACTTGAGGCAGTACTGTGAAAATTCTCAATGCCAAAGGAAGAGAAGGAAAAATGTATTTGTGTAATTAAAATGAAGGCACAAATTAATGTGTCAAAATACAAAGTATGATCTCAGGTCATATCGTAACAATGACTACCCTGTAGAATCAAGAGAAGAATAAGCATTTGTTGAGCCGCAGTTAGAAGTTGCATTCGGTGCGAGAGGTTGCGCGCAAAGCTGACGTTCTGAACTCGTGATAGAATTCCGCTAGCATTATAGCTACAGAGTTCTCTCGATATGCGTTATACGAGTATGCCGTTCTACGGACTTGGACTTGCTTTGGCTACAGGAGTGGGGAGCGACTTATGTTAGTGGGAGGTCGGGTGGTGGGAACCGATGGAACGAGCACGTCCGAACTGTTCCGAACGCGACACTTCTCGGGATATCCCCGGCCGCTTGCTGGCTGCGACGCGGTGCTCACAAGCTGAAAAGCAAGCGAGCGCCCCTTCTTACTCATGTGGGCGCCAAACGGATAATACTCTTTTTAACACGCTTTCATTATCTTCTAAAATCTCGTTCTCTGTGTAGCGTCTATGCTGAGCGCCTAATTTCCACATATCCTAAAAAATTTTGTTTTGAAATAATCATCAACTTTTTTTCGGTCAAGTCTCATGGCGCCCCTGACTATTAGGCGCCCGGAGCGACCGCTCCAGTTGCTCCATGGGTAGAAACGGCCCTGGCCCACTCTATCATGAAACGCGTGGTTCATACGCCTTATTGTTTACGGGCTTATATCAGCCAACACCTCCGAAATTCTGTTTTGTGGTTCTGGTACATTCCGCATTGGCCCTCTGGCGTAGACATTTGTTTTCATGAGGCTCCAGAGCGAGAAGTCTAGTGGTGTTAAGTCTGGTGACCGCGGTGGCCATTGTATGGGTCCACCTCGCCCAATCCAGCGTTCCGGAAAGCTGTCATTCAAAAATGCTCTCACGGCGAGTGTGTGGTGCAGCAGTGCTTCGTCCTATTGGAATATTAGCGGTGGTCCTTGCAAAAAAATGGGGAACATTATAATTTTGAATGAAATTTCATGTTTCACAAGTCAAGGTGAATAAAATAAATCGATAAACAATCCTATTTATAATGAAAATTACTCACATCCCCTTCGATTTCTCTTAACGCCCGCACAATCTGCTCACGCAGTAGCTGGAGATATTTTGCACCATTCAAATTTCCATCTATGAAGAGTGGTCCAATGAGGCGATCCTTGATCATTCCAACCCACACACTAACCTTACGCTGATATTGGGTACCAGTTTCGAGTACGTCTTCGGGCGGATTCAATGCCCAGACCCGATTGTTTTGGCGATTTGGCGCCCCAACCAACTCAACCGTCGATTCGTCGGAAAAGCAAATTCTGTCTAAGAGCCCTTCATTCTCGTGAATGCGATCCACCATCCTTTCACGGAATATCATCCTCCGCTCATAATCTGTGAACATCAGTTCTTGATGCTCAGGCATTTTGTATATCATGTAATGCTCTGCTTTCAAAGTTCTGTATATGGAGGATTTCGACAGTTACAATTGTTGCGCAACTTGCGATAGTGGTATTTTATCATCTGTCTCGGCTACTGCCAGGAAAATATTCATCTTTGTATCTGTGAACAAATTTTTTTTTGCAATAAAGATAAGCATGTGTGCATTAAGGTGTGCCAAAAAAAAAATTCAAACGTGCATGAAGATTCCGGTAGAGCATTTGAAATAGAATATCTCAGCCAAATATGAGCTTTTAATATTCATATTTAGAACCATGCCTATTTCAGTAACTAAAATTAGTACCTAAAATTAGTAACTAACGCTTAACGCTTCCTAATCAGTGTGCTTATCATGTTTTACGAATTACCTTCAGATAATCGCCGGTTTGGCCGAGGGTGTTTTCCCTTCAACACTGGATCGACGTTTTCCGTTGCCAGAAAACACTTGACGATTCGACATGCAGTTGACTTTGATGGAATTGGCCGATCCGGATAAGTGGCAGCGAAATGGTCGACTATATGCTGAAAGTTAAGGCCTTGTCCACGATGGAGAACCATTTCTACTCTTTAAGCCACTGTGTATACAACACCCCCCCCCCCCCCCCCCCCCCCGGCATAATTATTGATGAATAATCAATAAATAATTGCAAATAATAATGAATGAAATCGATGTAGTTGTAGCACAGTTAAAGGCAGTACAACGAATTCTTTACAAAATGCATTCAATTATCCAAACAATCTCCGTCACTGGCCGTGTTCCTTGGCATTTTTTCGACGCATGCGCTGTAAAATTTTATAATGCGCATGTCAAAATTCAATTTTAAATTAAAATATAAAAAAAGCTAAACATTAATACATAGCCTAAACTGTCTGAAATTATTGATAGCGTGGAACGTGTTTGATTAATTTTACTATCGAAAATAATAATATGGATCAGATTGAAAACTTAATGGAGGGAATTATTGAAGTACTATATATTATGCGTGTATAAATTCATAAAGTTTGTGAATAATAGAAGTGAATAATAATTTTTTATTTTGCTATAACTCGACAGGATTGGTTATTTATTGATTCTTCATCAGATGAAAGCACAAGTGATTCAGAATCTTCTGACGAAGACAGAGGACCTGAAAAAAGAACATGTGTAAAAAGATTTGTAGAAGATACCGTCAACATTTATTCTGATTTAGAATTCAAAAATCATTTCAGACTTTCTCGACAAACGGCTTATAATTTGATAGGTTTTTAAAACAACTCTTTAATACATAAAAATTATAAAGTTTTTAGTGATAATCAGTCATGTTTTTTTAAGAACGATTTCAACAAAGTGTATTCCTCGCTAATAATGAACCTCAAGAAAATGCTATTTCACATGAACGAGCTATGCTTATGACACTATGGTATTTAGCTAACACTGAAACGTTTCGTCAGATTGCAGATCGGTTTGATTTAGGTCGTAGTTCTGCACACAAAGTTTTAAATAACACCACTGATTTTATAAATACATTATGCGAGGAATTTATAAGATGGCCCATTGATGAAAATGAAAAAATTGCGATTAGCCAGGGATTTTCTCGCAGAAGGAATATCAACTATGTTATTGGTGCCATCGATGGCTGTCATGTACAAATTCGTAGACCAGTTATTGATGCCAATGATTATTTGAAGATGAAGATAACACTGAAAATGATGCTGCTGATGAAAGGCAAAATATGGAAAACGCAAATGAGATATTAAATTTTGGAGATAGACGAATGGTCGTTTTCAATGAAATGTTCGGAGAAAATATTCTTAATTAATTATTTTTAGGTTTTAACTAATAGTATTGATGGGTTTTGAAATACCCTATGTAAACTAATTTTGTGTTTTCTTCTTTAATCCGAATGAAAATTATTCGGTCCTTTGAGTAGAAAAAAAATTATTTTAATTTGGTGAATCAATGAAAATTAAATTTCCTACCTTGAAAAATAAATAAATCTAAGTCAATTCTATTGTCTCTCACCTTTTTTAATTAAATAAATGAAATTGGAACTGAAAAGACTTGAAAAAAAAACTCTTAAGGCCCATCCTTAGTCCCCATATAACAATCTTTTGCAAGGCTTGCACAAGCCTGTTCTCAAGTTCGATAGTTGTTAGCGTCACTTTCTACCTATGGGTCTTCCTGCAGATCGTTATAGCAGACTCAAATTGCAAGCCTTGTGTAAGGCTTACACATGTCTATTGGTACAGTTATTTATTCAATTTTGGAGGAAGACTGGCGCCAGAAGCATGTCGAATACACTTGCACAAGGCTTGCACAAGATCTGCTCAAGATAACATTTTTCGAGCAACTGTCTCTGTCACTCGGCTTCCCCTCTATCGGCTTTCGAATTTATAAATTCATACTGCTTTGTTAAATAAATTGTTAAATATTATAATTTCCGAGTGTTCAATTTTAATTGATTATTTAGATATTTTTCATATTTTTATTTGCATCACCTTATCCCCTTTCCTTCAATCCTGCATTACCGACTAAGTAAAATATGTTGGATAATTGAGCACCACTGAGTTAGTCAGTTTTCAACTAGTAAAAGGAAAGAAAGAATATAAAATTCTGAGTATCATGCATCTTGAGCAAATCTTGCGCAAGCCGTGCACAAGTACCTTCTGTAAATTTCTAGTGCAAGAAATGCTCTAGAAATCTACAAAGCAGCATGTATGGCGTATCTTGTGCAGATCTTGCACAAGCCTTGCGCAAGTGTCTGCCACAAAAATCTTGCGCAAGCCCCATACGTAGATGGGGACGCTAGTATAGCTATGGGTTTTGTACAAGGCTCTGTTACAGAAATCTTGCACAAGCACAATGTTACTTGGGGTCGCCCACCTCCTTTCCATACAATGTAACGAAAAAGGGGCGGGGGAGACACATTTCGATTATTATCCGAGCCCAGGCGTCGAAAACGCAAAAAAGGCCAACGCTGCGCGAATTCTATTTCAATTCCAAATACATACGTCCAAAAAAAATTTCGTTTCATGCGAAAATAGAGCCAGCGTTTGGTTATTTCCTTTTTCCATTGTCTAAATGGTTTTTCATTGTCCTTGGCTTTTGACAATGGAAAAAAGAAATAACCAAACGCTGGCTCTATTTTCGCATGAAACGAAAATTTTTTTGGACGTATGTGTTTGGAATTGAAATAGAATTCGCGCTACGTTGGCCTTTTTTGCGTTTTCGACGCCTGGGCTCGGATAATCATCGAAATGTGTCTCCCCGGCCCCGTTTTCGTTACATTGTATGGAAAGGAGGTGGGCGACTAAGGATGGGCCTTAAGCAAGCATGCAATACACCTTTGGACGTCAACATATTCTCTTCGCAACAAATAATTCATACTTTTATTTATTTTATAACAATAATTTGCCCAAGAAAAAAAAACTAATTATGCTTAAGAGCATGTCCTAGTCCTACCTTTACCGGCTTTAAAAAAAAGTAAAACATCGAAAAAACTCCGAAACGATGGTTAAAAATGATATATAATGGATTTATTCGATGATTAGGGACGAATAGGTTCGATCCAGTACCGGAGATCCGTTGAAATCGAGAAAAATTAATTTTTTATGTTCGTCAAGTGCGTCCGTGTCACCTATTTTGGTTAATATCAAAGTCTACGCGTCAAAAACGCAAAAACCGGCAACGTACCCCTAGTCTACATGCAATGACGAACATTTGTGTCTAAAAATTTTGTTGCTTCACGCAACAATAGGGGGATCAAACCGAAAGTAGAGCGGTAGTCAAGATGTAAATAGTGTAAAATTGTCGATTTCTGACAGCTGATCGTGAGACATGAGATTATAATATAATTATTATATTGAAAATATAATATTTTTATTATTTTTTGCTAACTATCAATGATAATACTTGGCAAAAAATAATAAAAATATTATATTTTCAATGTAATAATTATATTATAATTGTAATTCAATTATTACGCACGATGATTTACGCGCAGAGCCATCTGTCGGGCGTTTCGTTAGCCGAGGACCGTCTCATGTCTCACGATTAGCTGTCAGAAATCGACAATTTTACACTATTTACATCTTGACTACCGCTCTACTTTCGGTTTGATCGCCCCATTGTTGCGTAAAGCAACAAAATTTTTAGACACAAATGTTCGTCATTGCATGTAGACTAGGGGTACGTTGCCGGTTTTTGCGTTTTTGACGCGTAGACTTTGATATAAATCAAAATAGGTGACACGGACGCACTTGACGAACATAAAAAATTAATTTTTCTCGATTTCAACGGATCTCGGGTGCTGGATCGAACCTATTCGTCCCTAATTATCGAATAAATCCATTATATATCATTTTTAACTATCGTTTCGGAGTTTTTTCGATGTTTTACTTTTTTTTAAAGCCGGTAAAGGTAGGACTAGGACATGCTCTTAATAATAAAAAAGTTTTGTCAACATTAGAAACATAAAAAGTTTCTGCAGCTCCTGCGGAAAGTCTGTATCCAAGAATAACCTTGATAATTCTAGAGAATCCAGCTTCTTTCATCAATGCAGCGAGTTAAAAGTTACACACAAAGATCTGTTCTGTTTATTCAAAAATTACCAGACTCTTGTGTGCCAAAGCGAATTCAAATTTTATAACATTAAGCAAAACTGAAAAACTTTAAGAAGTAATGTGATCCACATTTCCCACTGGCTCCTTTCTAATTATCATCAAGCTTCCATCGTCTCAAAATTCAATCTATAAATTTGATTCCATTCTCACTACTTTACAGTATTTTGTTTCTTCTTGCATCATAGTATTACTCTCAACTCAAACGACTCCGGAATTCTGTCTCTTCTCAATAATTGATATATTTATATACATAGTAGAATATTAACAAAAAAATTAATTACAAACAAGTAATTTGTTTAAAACTTCAATTTAAGTCCCCTCTTTGAGTTGAATAAATTTTCTCATTAACTCACACTTTTCCTTTTCCACTTGTAATTTTTCTATCACCAGTTCAAGTTTTGCTTTTCTCAGTAAAAGTCTGCTTTCTTCGTCATATTCAGAGCGTTTTTTCTTCTTCTCTGATCCTTTTTTGTTTTCAATTTTCTTGCTGGTATTTTCTTCATTCTCTTTATTTTCTTCATCATTCTTTTTCGTTAACGAACCCAATGAATGTTGCGACGAGTTTGCTGGTTTATGTCCTAGGAATTCATCAATCTCTCATCGTAAAATTTCAATGGATCTCGAGCTCGTCCCGTTTTGTCCTTGCAGGATTTATAACTTTGATAGAGGCTGTTCCACTTAGTTTGACACTGGATTTTAGTAACATTAAATTTTTGACTGATTAAATCATTTACAATATTGTTCCAAAGAAACTTTTTCTGAATCGGGTGATTTTTTTCTTCTAAATGGTAACCATAACTTCGTATCAGAGACAATGTATCTTGGTATTGCCAATCGTACTTAGCTTTCTTCTGCTTACTGGAACAACAACTACTGAACTGATTTTTCCCTTCATCTGATTTTTTTGCTGATGTATTATAATTATTACTCTTTAAGTTGGCTTATTTCTTTTTATCACTCTGCTACAGAATTGCTATGAAATTATGAGGTTGGAAGAATGATTTTTCACATCTCTGCCTCGAATAAGAAAAATATTTTTACCAGTGTCAGTTAATGCAGACTTTCCAGGGAATCCCATTCCATCGAACAACTCTTTGATCGTCTCAGGATCGTGAACATCGAGATACATCAAATCTGACTCGTGCGACATGTCGAAAGAGAATGGAAATTTGACGAAATGCTTTTAGATTTCCCTTACAACCTGAGGACAATTAGGATTAGTTGATTAAGGTTGCTTAGCAACCCTAAGCAACTCGAATGTTTATTACCGACAATAAACAATTGAACTCAAGCAAAACTCGATTTTTTGATGACGCTGATGACCGCGGGCGCTAAAAACTCTCGTCGGTAGTGCCTGATCAGTAGGCTAGCGTTATGACATTTATTATTAATTATCGACATTTATTCAACGGAAACAAGACGCATGTACTTACTTTACATCCGATTCTGTTCGAATCTTCGAATAAACTCGCCATAACTACTTCACTGCACTGTATGTCGGGTAGTGTGAAATTGCAGCTATACGCTGTAATAAAACTTACTGTACCCTTTACCATAATTTTATGGTAACCGTTACCATATTCTATCGTAGTTGCTACGATATCAAGCATAGTGAAATATCCTATGTGTAAATAGGAGTAAATACTATGTATATAGTAATTTGTTCTATAATAATAGGTGTCATTACTATAGTGCGTAGTAAAAACTACCATTGCCGCGTAGTAATGCTTGCTATAGAATATTGTGCTTTATACTAGCCAACATATTAAAGCGTACTAAAACAGTTGATTCAAAAAACCTTGTACTATATTTTATAGTAATCGTTACTATAAAATTCTCTCCCTGTACATGTTCCTCGATGTCACTTCCGGACACCTGTTCTTCCACTGTGAATCGCTCAGTACTATGCGCATCGAGATTTCGATAAAAGAATTGGTGTCTGGTCGGAATTGCCTAACTGTCGCACAGACTAATTAAATCTTTTAGTTTTAGGGCACTTATACTCAATTTCGAAGTGTAGGCTTCTTCCAGCTCATATGCACTCAAATTTACTGGATGATGTATATGTTTTGTGCTCAGCTTAGGAAATTCTGCTTCAAATGTCAATTTATAAAAAAGAATGCCCCGTTTGTCGCTACCTGCATACACTTCTCTGATTTTGGACCATGCGATCACTTGGTCTTCCGTATTTTTTGTCCAATTTTGCTTCTGAACTAATTTCTTGAAATCGAAGATCATGCTCTGATCTGAATTTAAGACTTTGTACGGGTTACTTTTGGTTCTCTTCGCATTCATGATAATGTCGTACCACTGATCTGAAGTATATACAGGCATATCTCACAAACAGTTAACTTTCGCAGCTAAAAAACAAAAAATCTAATTTGAGGAGCACAGTTTTGTCAATTTTTTTCTCGCATTACAAGACCTCTATAAAACAATATCGATTCACGGATAATTTATATTATGCTGGGTGCGCGCATAAAAAAATAATATTGCCATTCTATATTCACAACTATTCATTTTATTTAGATTCGGTGTCAGAACTATTGTATCTTTGTTCTGCACCTAGAGTACTATTTACAAACTCTCAAAACAACGTTATGAACAACGGGGCTTAAACTCTACTTTTCCCACTATTACTATAAATTACGCGTCGACCTTCGATCTGAGGCTGCTTATTTTCGGTTCTGTTTTTTAAATCTTCTTCAATGCTAATAGCTCGCTTCTTTCGTATTGGACGAGATGGTGAACTGGCGAGCAATACAGCTGCTGCCGGTTTCAACGTTGAAGATGAGAATTTAAAAGAGCTGGGCGACAACGCGAAGTGCTTGCAGGGCAGGGAAAGCATACATACTGTACAGGATGAATGATTCATGTACAGAGTAAAATTACTTTCTTGGCGCCAGACAAGTTGATATATTTGGTGAGTTTTTGGAATCGCTTTGAGACCTTGAGGAATTAAAGAATCAATTTTCGTCATCTCATCTTCCGGTACTGAATGCATTTTAATTTTCGCCTCTTCTTTCGAAGAGACGACTTTGATCATGTCTTCGGCAGATGTTACGTCTATTCCCTGGGCCACAGCTCTGTCGCACGTACTTTTGATAGTTCCTCCACTACCGTCGGCGCAACTCTTACACTGACACTGACACTTACAAAAGTACGGATGATGAAACTTTTCCTAATTTTGATGTTCCCTCCACGTCAAAAGTTCCTTATCAAAATCGAGTAAGACTACCATGTTTAGCTGAAGCATGTGATAGAAGTGGTATCTCTGATAGAGCCGCTTTAATTTTAGTGAATGCTGAATTAAAAGATTTTGGAGTTATAAGTAAAGATGATCCGGTAAATATCGTAGATAGAAGTAAAACACGAAGAGAACGTGAACGGCATCGGAGTGGCATATCGCAAGTATCGAGGGAATTAAATCAAATTCAAGGCATTTACTTCGATGGAAGGAAAGATGAAACTATGACTCAAAAAAAAATAGGGTCTCATTTCCGTAAGGAGACAATCAATGAAGAACATATTGTTCTAGTGTCTGAGCCGGGTTCAACGTATTTGGGTCACGTTACGCCTAGTTCGGGAAATGCGAAAAATATCAGCAGAAGTATTTTCAATTACTTAGAACAGACTCTAACTAGAAATTTATGTACGATATCAGCCGTCGGATGTGACGGAATAGTTGTTAATACTGGCTCGAAGAATGGCGCCATACGACAATTAGAGGTGAGTTTCAATAAACTATTGCAGTGGTTTATATGTTTGCTATATACAAATAAACTACCTCTGCGTCACTTAATACAATCTTTGGATGGAAAAACAAATGGCCCAAAAGGTTTTTTAGGCGAAATTGGCAAATTATTAGAAAATTGTGAAAACATAAAAGTGACTGAATTTAACAAAATTGAAGTAGAAATGCCTTGTATAGCATTGAGTGAATTGAGTTCAGATCCAAAATACTTGTATGAAATATGCGTGGGAGTGGCAAAAGGCTTTATATCAGAGTCCTTGTCTCAACGAGCCCCAGGGAAGTTGGCACATGCGAGATGGCTGACGACTGCCAACCGAATTCTTAGATTATACGTTGCTACGTTCAGACCTTCAGAAAACTTGCAAACTTTGGCGGAATACGTAGTTAGAGTGTATGCCTTGAGTTGGTTTGAAATTTAAAAAAAACCCACACACCGAAACCAAACATTATTTTGTCCACACACTATGAAAGGTAAGTTCTTTGTTATTCAACAATTTCATACGAAAATAAGCTCGGTGCTACATTTTAGTAATAGGTACGATATACTTGAGTCTGGAACTCCCCGAAAATGTAATCTTCATCTAGGCACCTCAAGATGTGGTCTCATAAAAAAATCCTTTGGTGTGGGTGTTTAGGATATCAAGACGTAATTTATGAGTGCTAAGGAGATAGCAATTTAAAAAAAGTGAATTTTTCGCTCCGCCCTACTGCAGAGCCATGGGAAGCAAGAGAACGTCTGGCAGAAGCCCGGCGTATCCATGATGGAATTGTCCGCAACCAGTTTGCAGTATAATTTTTGGATCAGATTTAATAACATTCATTCATTCATTCATTCATTCATTCATTCATTCATTCAATTATTCATTCCAAACTCATCATCATACACACCTCGCCTGAAAAATAAACAGGTTGACCTAATATGCCAAGAAAAACGGAAAGCGGGCTTTTGTTTAAAATTGAAAATCCACTTGAATCGAAATCCTAACTGATCCTTTTTCTAGAATAAGGGGATTTTTTACTTATTTATCTAGGTATTCCAAACGAATGGACGGGAAACAATCAAGTTGGTTTGGGCTTATGGCCGGAACAGGCTGGTGAATCCGTTCACGGAGAATTTTCAAAATTTTGGTAAAGATTCAGAATAAATTTAATAGCTGATCAGTCATATTCGACCCGTTTATGAAAATTGGTAGTTACCTTTTCTTCTCAGCATATATAGAAATATACTGGAGTTATTTTTTATTTCATACTTTATTAATTTTATTATTGCAAGTATGTTGTAAGCAATTCCATAGTGGATTAGGCCTACAGGGGATACCACGTTAAAAAAAGCGCGCCGTGATATTTATCTCGTTAGATGGTGTGGAAACAATATCGTTTTATTAAGGCACTGCACCACGGTTCGAATTTTTTTTTTTTTAATTTCTGAATTTTTATTTTTTTTATTTCTTGATTAATTCCATTAATCGTTTGGTTTAAAAATAATCACGAAAAATTCACCCTCGTCCCGCGCATGAACCGTGGTGTGGGGCCTTGAGTGTAACACACACACACACACCATAATTGGACCAACTTGATTGTTTTTCGTCCATTCGTTTGAAATACCTAGATAAAAACGTAAAAAATCCCCTCATCTTGAAGAAAGGATCAGCTAGGATTTCGATTCAAATAGATTTTTAATGTACAATCGACTGCCAACAAAACCCCGCTTTCTGTTTTTATTGGCATTTTAGGTCAACCTTGTAACGTGGCCAAACCACGACCCACATAAACATTAGGATCATATGGTCAATAAATCAGGCCGCCTGTCAATGGCGCGCGCCATCTGCCATCAGCGCGGTCAACTATAAAAGACGCCATCTACCACGGCGCAGTAAACTATCGCCTATCGCAATTTTGCCTAATATTTTTCTCGCTAACAAAGTAGGCTTTCGATTTAATGAGGTAGCAGCAAATATCGATATTTAATCAGAGCAAGTCTCTCTGGGGATATCCAAGTGTGAAGCTAGCGGGGTTGTTTCGGCCTCCTTGCCTGTTTGACCACTTCGGTATTCCTATTGCATTTTTATATACACAGCTTCGCTCTGGAAGTATTGGTGAAGCTAGCGTGGTTGCTTCGGTCTCCTCGCCTGTCAGATCCGTGCTTCTTGCAAGCACAGCTGTTGAATTTAATTATCAGTCGAGTCATTTCGGGATAAACAAACTTTATTCAAATTCAAAATTAAATTAACGTAGTAAGTAAATTCATTCAATATATTCATAATCGAGCCAACAACTCTTTAAAAGACCTAGCAGCCTAGGCAAAATCACATCGAACACGTATACACACGTCATTAGCATTAAGTCAATTAGGGATAGTAACACATACTCAGGTAAACTGAACCTTTTATCTTAAAATCGAGCCAAAACTCTTTAAAAGACCTAGCTGTCTAGGCACCTATATTTTAAGTTATTGTTTTAACATCGTCTACGCTTCAACCATTCTATGTTAGAGTTAAAAAATATCTATATCAAATAATCACCTTCCATATAAAATAATAAAACGTTACTCGTGATTATTATAAACTGTGTGAATTCAATCATTCAACTACCATCCCAATTAGAAAATATAAGTAGGCCCGTGGAGAAAGTCCAAGCACCCTGAGATAAGAGACTGCATCGGCATTCTGCCGATATAAGTAAAGAGTTACATTAGATTTTAACACAACCTGTTTATCCTTCAGGCAAGGTGTGCATAATTTTGGATAAGGCAGAAGAAAATATTCTAAAAAAAAGATAAGTAATAAGTGGTTAAGTGATTGATTTTTTTTTTTTATCTTTGATGACAGGTTATGTTCTTTTTTTTTTTACTCATAATTTTTTTTTTTTTGCCAACTAATTTAATAGTACTCCAAGCCTTTCGCTTAATTTTTCTTCTACAGCTAATTTTTTCTTTTCCACTTCCAAAACTTCCCTAGCAATTTCAATTTTCTCCTTTTCATTGGCGGTCGCAAGCTGCATTGTCTTCGACATTGTCTGTGAACAAACAAATTTTCATTCAAAACACATGGAAACACGCAAGTAGAGTAAAGGTTGGTTCCCACTAGAGCACAGCGAAGCAGGGCGCAGCACCGAAAACAGTAGTGCATCGTCTTTTTCCTGTGGTTTCTTATAAAAGTGGGCATGATTTTCATTATAAAATACGAAGCACTACTATTTTTGATGGGCTCCAACCTTGATAAAAGTATTATAGGATTCTTATAATCGTTACATCGAGAATTTCATTTTGTTTTTCTTGTAAACTCCTAAAAGTTGCCGCCTTCTCATCCGCAATGCTTCTTCTTGATGCTCTGCGCTTCGTGTTGGTGTTCTGTCCGGAGTGATGGGGGAGTGCATGTGAATCGGGTGTGATTATGAATGGTTTGTCTATTAATAGAGTGTCTGTTGGGGGTGTGCGTCTGGACTGTGTGTGAGTGACGGATTCGGGCGAGGAGTGGGTTTGAGATTGAGGACTGGGAGTGCGAGGTGCATGTGCGAAGGGCGATAGTGTGGCATGTGTGTCGATGAATGCTTTGTTGGTTGAGGGAGTCTGAGTTAGGGATGTGCGTCTGGCCTGTGTGTGGGTGACTGATTCGAGCGAGAAGTGAGTTTGAGATTGAGGACTGCGAGTACGAGGTGCATGTGTGAGGGGTGATAGTATGGCTTGTGTGCTTATGAGCGAATCGTAGGTTGAGGAAGTGTGAGTTGATGGTGTGCGTATGGGGTGAGTATGAGTTGTGTGATGGTGGGTTGCAATGTAATCTTCTGTTTGTAAAGAACATGAATTTTATTCTCAGGTAACATTAACAGAGTCTAGAGTTCGTGTAATACAGATCAATGGAATTACGATTGGAAATAATTTGAAGGCTGAGATGAGTATAGTTACATTGATGGACTTTGATGAAAATTCAAGTCCAACGTGCATGGTCATGTAACAGGATCGAATATTCAGCTTGCTTACCAATTGCAGGTGATGTCGCCGTTTGGTTGATCCCATATATGGGCATATCCAAATAGAACTTAAAAAAGCGTGTCCCTTGGCCTTTTGATGGACTCAAATTATAAAATATGAAAAACTTTTGCTATCAACAGACTCTTTATAATTTCCTGAACTAGAGGCATATAACCGATGGCCTAGAATCAAGAAATTATACAAGTTATTTCACGAAAAGTCACTGAAATGTCCTTACCGTCCGTGTCCCTGGCACAGCTTTTCAAAGTTTAATGTCAAAATAAAGTCCTGTGCCGTTCGGTTATAATGCAACAAAAAAAATATAGAATTTGGCATGTCTTAGTTATACATATGAAACAGTAAATTTACTGTGCTCAGAACCATATCGCCACTAAAAATTATTAAAAACTGTCCCGCGGTCTTGGTGCCCTTACCATCTGTAGTTTTTACGTCGCTCTTGGGCGAACATGCGATCAGATTAAGGGGGTACATACACCTTTAAAATAATTTTTTTCAAATTGCTGCTACGCTCTGAGAAAACATTCTAGTAACTCAGTTTTTCTACAGTTGATTGGTGCTATTTTGATACATAGTTCATGATTTTTCCAGATTTTATGTCCTCCGCTGAACAGAAATTCAGTCCATCGAAGAAAAACCAGTTTTCGTAGGGTACAGGTTGCTGCGTTGGATGAAATTTCTTCAACTCTTGAGGAAATATTCTGTATGAATGTAATTTCGGACCAAACCAATAATATTTCATGAATTTAAGTTTTAGACATGGAAAATTTTTGATTGTAAGAATTTTTTTCCATCGTTCTGGAAAAAATGTTTTTAAACCAAAAATTTCTATGTCTAAAAATTAAATTTATCAAATATTATTGGTTTGGTCCGAAATTGCATTCATACAGAATATTTCCTCAAAAGTTGAAGAAATTTCATCCAACGCAGCAACCTGTACCCTACGACAACTGGTTTTTCTTCGATGGACTGAATTTCTGTTCAGCGGAGGACATAAAATCTGGAAAAATCATGAACTATGTATCGAAATAGCCCTAATCAACTGTAGAAAAACTGAGTCACTAGAATGTTTTCTCAGAGCGTAGCAGCAATTTGAAAAAAATTATTTTCAAGGTGTATGTACCCCCTTAAGATCGGCCTTGATTACAGTTGTTTACAACGATCACCTATGTTTCTAAAAACAATCGTTAATCAACTGCGATGCGTGACGTGTAATGGCGTATCTGGAAGAACTATGAAAATTTCGGTAAGTTTGTAAATTGTGTCCTTACCGTTCAAGGGGAAAAAGCTCCATTGGCACATATATTGATCAAGTTCTCAATTTTTTTTTTTGGGTTCTCCAATATGAGATACTGTTTTCTACGAAGTTACATTATCGCGCGCTTATTTTATCCTCTTTGAAAATCCGAGAAATAAGTGTTTCTCGTTAATCGTCGGTGTCCTTACCGTCCACCGCTTGATTTTGTTCCTGAATATTTACCGTAAAGAGCGAATAAATACTGTCAGGCCATGATTCATGGTTTTAAAAAGATACACCCAGAAAAAAAGTTTCATGATTCATACCGGGAATCGCCGACTTGACATGAGTCGGAATGAATCAAGTCGGACGTCGACACAATTCAAACCGTCAGCGACTTGATTTGTGTCGACTCCCGACTTGAGTCATCCCGACTCATGTCAAGTAGGGGGATTCCCGGTATGAATCAAGAAACTTTTTTTCTAGGTGTATAATTCTATAGAATTTTTCATGATAAATCGGAACCCAAAAAATCTCATAACCACCAATTTTTTTTCATAATATCTAAAATATGAAATGATAGCATGATAACTCAAAATTCTGCAATACGTACATAAAAAATTACACACACTTCCTAGCTATTTTTTACTTTTTCAGATTGCTCTCATTGTATGTATTTTTTTTTTATTCTTTCCTTAGCATTCGCAATGGACAGTTATAACGAATTGCATAAAAGTCTTACGAAAGACAAAAATGAGGCCGTATCGAGGAGAACTGAAGAAAAAAGAGAGCAGATAAGACGAAAACGAAACTTAGATATTGAAAAGAAAAAAAAACCGTGAAAAACTTGAAGAAGATCGGAAAACTAAGAAGGAACTTTCACTTAAAATTGCTGCTAAGCAAGTTCCGAAAATAAAGATTACCATAAAGGCTGGCAAGAAGAAAATAATAAATCGCGATGTTTCTGCTCCAAAGAATAAGAAGGTAAATGAGGAAAATTCTAAAGAGATGAGAGAAGCAAGAGATCGCGAACGGAAACGAAAGCATAGAGAAGAAATTAGAAGTGATCCTATTCCACATCAGAAGTATAAGAAAAATGAAATCGCTCGAAATCAAAGAAGAAAGACCCAGGGCAAACTGAAGAATATTGCTGACATGACGATTAGAGCGAGAAATGCAAAGCGAAAACAGTGGAAAGAGAGCAAACGGAAGTTACGAGAATACAGGACTCAGTGAATGAGGAAGTAAATAGAGATACCAACTCTTCTACGTCTTTGTTGCAGTCATCCATTTCGAAAACTTCATCGGAGTTAATGCCTATAAGTAAGAGAACAAGGTGTCTTCGTAAAGATTCGGAAATATCAAAACAAAAAATCCTACTGAGTAATTCGAAACGTCAGACTGAAGCGTGGAAAAAAAGGTATTTTAGGCTGAAGAATAGGAACGATGGCGAAGTTCCTTTGACTACTGATCCTACTACTAGAGCTGTAGAAATCATGGATTCAGGTGATAAGGCGGTAAAGAAACGGCTTGTATTTTGTGAGGCTCTCGTGACGCAACTTCAAAATTGTTAATCCAATTTGCGCACTCAAAAAGAAAAAAGGATATTTGCTGGTAATTTTTCTGGGCGAATTCTTAGGAAGTATCGTTGCCGTAATGCTCTGAAGCACGTCATTTCTTCCTATCGATGTTCGTCGAAATATTCAACGAATTGTCCCACAAAAACTCTAGGCAACCATCGTATACCCGCCAAAATACGTAGAGCAATTGAAACGTTTTATGAACGAGACGACGTGTGTGCTACTGCTCCGGGTAAACGAGACACCATAACGCGTCAGAAAGTAAAAAAACGAAAAAGATACCTAGTGGATACGGTTAAAAGTCTCTATAAGAAGTTTTTAAAGGAGATCAAATTAAAACCGTCTCGATCTACTTTTTATAGCATGAAGCCATTCTGGGTTATCAAGCCACCGGACGCTGCTCGAGATACTTGTAGGTGTGTAAAACACGCTAATTTTGAGTTTATGGTGCAAAAGCTCCACAAGGAAAAAATCATAGTAGAGAAAGGCATTCAAGCTTTTGCCGCATAACTGTGCTGTGACGTGTTTAATAAGAACTGTATGTACAGAGTATGCTGTTGACTGAAAGTTAATAGCAATGGTGTTAATACGTTATTATTGGAGGTAGGAGAGGGGATGGAGGGAGGCGCCACCAGTCATAGCTGGCGCCACCGACAACGAACCTATATATACCGGTGGGAGCACGGAATTTGATCACTCTGCCATGGGAAGTCGCCAGACTACCATCATGAGGACGGGAGCAGATTTCAGCGCCCGAAACGTCGAGATGAAGAAGAACTCGAGCAGTGGACTTAGTCCAAATAACCCCCTGAAGGAAGGGGGGGAAGTGGGTGGGCGGGTGCCCCCCCCCCCCCCCTCCCTCCATCCCCTCTCCTACCTCCAATAATAACGTACAGAGTATGCTCTAAATGTAGCAGGAACTCGATAAAAATCCCATAAAACGTCACACGAACGTGGTTTTACAAGTGGGAGACTGCGTCAGTCGACAGAGTTGGCAAGAAAGGACAAAATTTCAATGTCAAAATATGTTCAAAGAACAGAACCCCAGCAACAACTAAATCACTCGCAGAGGAATGTTTGAAAGGCGTACCGAAGTTTTTTGAGCATATGTACAATGCAGCGCACCAATACTTCGCTTATTCGACAACCAAGTCACAGTTAAAGCCGAGTGATGCGATGATTATAATCGATTCCAGCGAAATCTATGTGTGCAAATACCATGAAGAAATTCAAGCTGTACATTTTGGGGCTTCAAAGAAACAGGTGACGCTTCACACTGGAGTCGTATACTTCATGAAACCTCATTCTGAATCCCTGACATGCATTTCTTTTGCTACTGTATCGGAGAGCCTTCGTCATGATGCTCCTGCTGTCTGGGCGTACTTGAAACCTGTTTTGGAAATGCTCAAGTTGGAACTAGAAGAGAAATTGAAAGTGATTCATTTCCAAAGTGACGGCCCTTCAACGCATACCGAAACAAAACTAATTTCTACTTATTTTCATTATTTTGCCGTTCTTATGGATTGGAAACGGCAACTTGGAATTTCTCAGAGGCTGGTCATGGTAAAGGGCCAGCGGATGGAGTTGGTGGAACTGTAAAGGGACTATGCGATCGAGCAGTACTAATTAAAAAGAAGGACATTTACAGTGCCAATGACGTGGTAGGGGTCATCAATAATAGTGGTAGCAAAACCAAAATTTTCACAATTAACGAAGAAGCCATCAGAGACCTATATAGTACCCCCCATACATAGTACCTCCATTCTTCCAATATAATGCTCAGAAATTTCATCAATGTTGACGTTTTGAATATTAGATGAGTCTCCATGTATTGCTCGGAACCTGCTTTGCCGTTCACAATTATTAAGACCGACAATATTGACATCTTGACGAATGATTGGTAAATTTGACACATCATTAATAGAGATTGGCCTTTGACGGCGCAGACGTTGATTTGCATTATTTCTCTCCCTACGCGCGAGTAGAAACTCCTCCTCTTCTTCAACGGTCGGAATGATCTTACGACGTGGCATTATGAAAACAAGGCTGAACCAACGTATAACTGATTTACAATTGTATAGATACTTATAGTTTCATCATTACGTACTTGTAGGATTCATATAGGTACTCGCAGGGTTTATACAGGGTGTCCCCGAATTCGCGACGAGGAATTCACAGGGTAAATCTTGAGCAAAAACGGGATCGAAATTTCCTGAACCGTTTTATCCGGAAACGCTTAGATTTCTCGTTATAATTATTTCAAATCCAGCCAATGACGCGCGGCTTATGAACGGACGTTCGTCGATGTGATTACCGCTCGGTTGTATGCGCGTCTCCCAGCCTATTGTCGCCGCGAAACAAAGTGCACACAACCAAGCGGCGAGCACACCGACAAGCGCCCGTTCATACATCGCACCTTATTGACTGAAATTGAAATAATTATAACGAGAAATCTAAGCATTTCCGGAAAAAACGGTTCAGGAAATTTCGATCCAGTTTTTGCTCAAGATTTACCCTGTGAATTCCTCGTCGCGAATTCGGGGACACCCTGTATATAGGTATTCTTGTATGGTCTTATCAATCAAGTACTCGTAAGAATATTTCTTGTAGTTAACACCCAACCAACACGAAATGGTGGAGAACACGTTTAATATGCGTGATAGTGGTGGAAATGTAGTGTACGGTGTAAAAAATGAACGTGTATCCACGATGCGGTTTTCCACTCACCATTATAACACGTTGATTGAAAACATTTATTTCAGACATCTGTTTTTTAACACGATTATGTTACGTTGAATCGAGACGTATACTAATTACATGTTTGTCAACATTTAATGCATGTCTTTTATACGTTTATAGACCAATGATTTCAGGGCGGCGATCGACGTTTAATAAATAATCACATTTTCGAAACGCCTAACTAACGTGGTTCTTACGTTTATCAATGACTTTCTTCAGTGTTCCTCCAAAGGTTTAATAAATATTATTGCACTTACGTGTGCCACACGTATCTGCAAGCCATGTAAATACCTCAATCTATAGCAGATAATTTTAACGTTTTATGAATGCGTATTCCACGCTCGTAAGCATTTTCGTTAGGGCATTTATCAGCTTTGAATCAACGCTACTAAATGTCGTGTAAGTTACGTTTGGAAATAACCGTTCAAATCATTAATACTTTTTACCTTTTTCAAACGTTCAATCAGTGACAGTTACGTTTATCTGCAATAACTTTATTCAGGGTTTCTTTGAAAGTTTTTTGGTATCAATATATCATAATACATTTATGAAGCGTATATTATACACTTTTATCAGTAATCCGATAACATTCCTTCAATGATCACGTTTTTTGAACGAAGAAATAACTTCATATACTTTTAATATACACTTATAATTCGGACAACGAATACAATGTAAATTTACGTGATATACAGGGTGATCCAGAATGCGGTACTTTACTGACACCGGTGGATTCCTTGTAAAAATTTAAGACTAAAATTATTCATCCTAAAATGTCGAAAGCCAAGCCGTTTTCAGGTAAGAGCTATTTAAAGTAAGCCAATACGAGAGCAGATACGAGAATGGCTCGCCGCTGGTATTGTTGGCCTACTGGATCTCGCGACACCTCACCCGCCGCCGCGATCTCGCCAACTGACAAAACGACGATCAAACAATGGAAACAGAAGAATGCGGATTCCATATTCATGCATAAAACTGTAATATTACATTCGTTTTGTCAGTTAGCGAGATCGCGGCGGCGGGTGAGGCGTCGGGAGATCCAGTAGGCCAACAATAGCGGCGGCGAGCCATTCTCGTATCTGCTCTCGTAGTGGCTTACTTTAAATGGCTCCTACCTGAAAACGGCTTGGCTGTCGACATTTTAGGATGAATAATTTTGGTCTTAGATTTTTATAAGGAATCCACCGGTGTAAGGAAAGTACTGCATTCTGGATCACCCTGTATACATTTATTAGCCTGGACTAGAATACGTGTATTCAATTGCGCGTACGAAACGCTCCAAAGTACGTACACTGCTACACATATCATAGACGTATTGCATACGTTTCCTCAAAACGTCTTTGAAAGTGAAAAAACCAACGGATGCCTCGCGGATTTTGAGCTACACTTTAATAACGTTCAATTCCTTTCGATGACTATACGCTCGAAATGCGTTGTCTTAATTATTATATCTACACGTCATTTTTACGTTTTCTCGATATAATAATGAATGTGCAATATAATTGAATCGAGTGAGAACGTGCGGAACTCTAGGCAAGAAATTAGATTGAAAACATATTTGCAACTCGGATGTTTAGTTAACATATCTCGGTTGCATTAAAACAATGATCTCATTGAGACAGATGCAAAGTCCAAGACAATCACGAGAAAGTGACTGACTTTGACAATAGGTAGTTTGGCGTAGTCGATAGAGCGTGCGAATAGTAATACAAGCGAATGCGAGCGTCCCCGGATCGAATCCCAGCCACAACAATAATGCGAAGTTTTTCTAATCTTAAAATTCGTACTTTGCAAGAAAGTGCGATTGTTTGCGATTACTAGTTGTTGATCAACGCCTCATATATTGTGATTAATTCAATTTAAATATCTCAATTTTTTTTCTCCGCGCAACAATAATTTGGCCAAATATTCAAGTGGTACACGTGTATTCAACGTTATTTATTGTGTAATGTTGAACGTATAGACGTAACGTTTTCAATAAACGCTACTTATGCGTTTAACTGAGGAACATTTTTCCTCTGAATGAACGTAGAGTATATGACCTTTTGATACGTTTTTCATACGAACTGGTGTTCATTGGGATTATAGGTGACGTTACGGTGAGGTTACGCGAATGCTAGGATATAGATAAACATACAAAATAAATGTGGATAAAATGCTCTGCAAGTAGGTACTAATCACGTTGATCGAAAACGTCGATTCCATACATATATAAGTCGTTTGATAAACCGAATATAAACGTTGGATTTCTCGTGAAGGCGGACATTCAGTGGTATAAATAAACGTACTTGATAAACGCATATTATACCATCAATGTAGGTGGTTTTCAAATCCAGCTTCCACCAATTTTAAACGTTTCTTCCACCATTTCGTGTTGGTTGGGATATAGCAGAAATATTTTTTATTGTCGTGTCTTCAGCATGCGAAGTGTACCCATTTTTACTACACACTAAATTCATATTTACTGACGAATTTGGATCAAACCTAAGTGCAGATTTCTTGCGGGAATATGTCCAAATGTCTTTGCGCGGGGTGGTCGTAAGGATCAAAGAAGAAATGACTCCTCATCTGGGTGAGCGAATAGTTATCATAGGCAGTTATTTAATAAGACATTAGTGCTAACTTCTGCCTACACATACCGAGAGGTGAGGGAGACTGGCCAATTGGGATGGCCAGTTTGCGAAAAACAAACGACAAACTTGGGTAGTGTCGAGTTGGCTGTGACTGACTGCGATGTTTCACGTAAACCTCTTGGTATATGCGACCAATACCGTCACCGGACGTTGATGTTTCCAGAGCTATAAGAATATTTTTCCGTTTTTCTCAGTTATTCACAAACTCAAAAGTCCAGGATCCGCGCAAACCACAGACGACACCGACTTCGACTCAATTGGTGAAACGAGCTTGCTAAAAATACACACACTAGTACGAAAACCGGCAGTCGGTGTAATTTCTAAAGAGGCACGTGTCAGTTTGCTATTTATTGGTTTATGATTTAAATTTTCATTGATCGTAGAGCGAAGCATTTCATTGGCATATTCTTATCTTGCTTATACTTATAACAAGATCTCATTGTAACACTCACAAATACTTTATGATATCATACAAAAGAATTCCTGCGGAGAGGACGTTATTGGAGAATATAACAAGAACCAATACTTGTCGGACAAGTCCCGAAAACTTTTAGTCACCATCATTGTTGACCATATGCTACAATTAGAGAAAAAAGGGCGGCTTCACTTCATTGTAGTGATAAGTTCAAGTATGCACAAGCAATTATTGAAGCCTTTCCAAAATTGAAAGATTCGAAGGGCAAACTTGGTTACGTGAGTTCACAGAAATCGTCAAATACATATCTAGGCCGGTATTCATAGTCAGGTCTTGAGACCGGCGTGGTTCTAGACGGTCTTAAGACCGTCTCTACACCAATCAAGTCGTGTCTGAAGCCGACTTAAGACCATCTTGACAAAGTTCAGTCTCAAGACCAAACTATGAATACCGGTCCTAGTATATTCTACCAGTCAAGCCGCATTTTGAGTTCGACGGTTTTTTATATCGGTTAATATACATATTCCAAACATGAGTGTCTAAATTGGATGTGCTCTAAACAGTTGCCTCTTGATACATCCACGAGAAAATATTATATACTCGAGCATCATCTTCTATCCATTCAGTGCCCTTCTGTATTTTAGGGAACTTTCAATATTACGCGTTTCAACTATACATGTAATGAAAATTTTCATACTACAGGAACAATATTATGAGCCGAAAACTAATACGGGTTACCTGCAGTCAAGATTGTCCAATGCCCAGCGGGTGTCCAAAAAAAGAAAACTAGAGCCTTGACTTACTGAGCAGATAGAGCAGATAGGGTCTGCAGAAATCGAAGAGACCGATCTTATCAAAGACGAAGTGGCCTTCTTGAAAAGTGCCGTGCCAATCGACCAAGAACGAGAAATAATTGAAAAGACAAAATTCACGTTTGCCTACCGAAGACATAAATGTCGCATGGAAATATTTGCAATAAAGAGAGCGGAAAATTTTCATCGAAAAATGTGTTGAAATTCTTCAGCTAAGCCATCAACTTCTCTGGTGTTCTCAAAAAACCGTTAAAAACGCGTAATATCAAAAATAGCATGAGCTGCACCAATAAAAAATTATAGTGCGGTAGCTTCCGACTCATTTCCACGGAAATGACCCATTAATGACAAAAAAAAAATGGTCGAAAATTTTGAGGTACAAAACCAAACCGAGAATTTGTGAACTCGCTCATATACGTATGAGCGGACCACGTCACTTCACTCAAAAAAAAAACCGTCAAGTCACGGATCTTTGCGCCATTCAAAATATCTTTAGTACTGTGGAAAAAAAAATTACAAATTGAAGGATTTTGAAAATTTTTTTAAAATGGCGGAGTTAGAGCTATGTGAATTTTTGTAAACCGCTGTTGCACCGCTATGTTTGAAAATTCATATCTCCGAAAGTATTCATAGGAGCGGGCTGATCCTTGAATCATTTTGTTCGTAAAAAAATGCGCTTTCATAGAAAAAATTTTGTTTACAAAAAAAAAAAAATTTCAATTTTTTTTTGTCGTTTTTTTTTTCAATTTCGCTGCCATTTCCGCGGGACTCACAGAAGTTCATAAACATACATTTTTTTGGATACCCGAATCTTTCCCCTCAACCCTAAAAAAAAAATTCATGGAGAAAATACCTGGGCCGAAGAAAAAAAATAGAACGTCTTGTCGCGCGTCGCCGCACGGTCGATCTTTTGCAATATTTTGGTGTCTCTGAGAAGTGCAAATGTTTTTAGTGATGATTCGCTCGATGACACGTAGTAGGACACCTTTGTTTGAAATGAATTCATAATTTTCATGAAATCAAATTTTTCTTTGTTTCATCTTTAATTTTGTTTCGACGAGTTTATGAGATATTGGAATGACCGCATGTAATTTTAGAGTGCCACGAACTGTCAAGGCTTTGTCAAATCGATTTTGTGAAATAGATTCTTCTGCTTGTGTTCTGCAGACGTACAGTACGCAAAAGAGAGCTTGACAGTTGGCGAATTTTTGGTAGTATGCGATTTCGCTGAGAATTATGCATTTGTTGTACAAGATTCCACGCAAGGGTTTCACTGGAGCAATAATCAGGCGACTATTCCTTCAATCGTGGTTTCCAATCAAATTGACCAATCAGAGAGTCTCTCTAGTCAACTGCTCCATAGTTTCAGCGGTCCAGGTTGTCCGCTCCGTAGTTTTTGGTCGTTCACGTCAACCGTTTCATAGTTTTAGCCGTCCGGGTAATTCGCTCCATAGTTATGGGCCGTCTAGGTCAATCGCTCCATAGTTTTAGCGGTCCAGGTCATTCGCTCCATAGTTACGGTCATAGAGAAACGCTCTGATAGGTAAATTGCGATTTTCAATAACTCGAGAACAGTTGGCCTTACACAGTTTTCGTATAGGAATTTTAGTCTTAGAATTCGACAGGGAATATGCCCATTCAAGGTGGCCCGTGGGTTCTGGGTCACCCTGTATTTGAGATGTTCTACCAGAATCTTGATGCGCATTTGAATTTTTTTTTTGCATACCCTAATGTACCCCCTTAGATAGATTTCAGTTGACCTGTATTTTATTCTGATAACTTGTGATAAAAATACTTCCAACAAATACAGTATTCATGCGAACTAATCGATATGGATATTATCATTACTTTCCTCACCCATGTAGATTTGTAAAACAATAAACTAAGAAATTATATCTATCTTCACCTGACTCGATATGATCGATAACGTCCTTATTGAGAAATTATATATCAA
The DNA here is from genome assembly GCA_914767705.2 of Tenthredo notha. Lineage (NCBI taxonomy): Eukaryota > Metazoa > Arthropoda > Insecta > Hymenoptera > Tenthredinidae > Tenthredo > Tenthredo notha. The sequence continues at coordinate 11,334,054 of OU611910.1, read as the reverse complement.
AGGGAGAAATAGGTTCAGGACTACGTTTTTTTAGTGATTTGCATGAATTTTTTTGGCAAGAAAGAAATGTATATGATTTATCGAAACTTTGAGAACATTTTGTTCATATATTCAAATAAATATTGTAATTGAAAAGTTTTGTAATTGAAAATAACAATATTTATTTGAATATATGTTTAAAATGTTCTCAAAGTTTCAATAAATTATATACATTCCTTCCGAGCCAAAAAAATTTATGCAAATCACTAAAAAAAACGTAGTCATAAACCTATTTCCCCTCTTAAGAAAAAAGTAAAATTGAATTTGAAATTGTGTCACCACTACGAATTTTATGAGTCAAATCGACAGTTTCTAATGTCAAATCGACTTTGAATAGATGTCACTCCGTCATAGTACATTTTATTTAGAGTAGATATTACATTTTTTCAAAGTTAAAGTTGATAAAACGAATTTGTAGGTTCAACAGTACCGTTTGTTAAATTGACATTTAATTTTAGTCAATTGAACTATGGCGCTTATTCTGTAATACAGTATAATAATATTAAAACAACGCAAACAATGCGTGAAATTTTGAGTTCATATTAACATCCATGTGAGTAAAAGTTGACATTCGGAAAATGTAGGTTCAACAGCATTGATTGTTCAATCGAAAAGTTACGTTTATTCATTTATACGTTATCACTAAGTTGAAACAACTTTCAAAATGTGTCCTTATTACAGAAACAAAATGTTACGCTTGCGTTCATTTGATAACACATTTCTTTATTCAACACTTGACCTAAACAGTTTGTGTTCAATTGACATAAATTCCATAGTGGACCTGCTGGGACATGCAAAAAGAGTTAAATTTAACACTTTTCTTCTAATAGTGCAGTCGGTAGAAAAGGCATAGTTCTCCGTTTTAAGGATTTCGAGCCTCTTGACTGCTTCGTCATATGATTCTATTACAAACACCAAAATGCTCCAATGACTGATAAAAAACTCAAATTTAGGACAACCGTTTATGGGTGCAAAGGTTTGATTGAACTTCAATGACAAACATTGCAGTTTCAAGAAACTTACTTGCTTCTCCTCTTATAGCGATCCGAAATTTAGGCCAATTAGTACTTGGTGGTGTAATCTGACACTTCATCATTCCTTGGAGTTCTTTACAATTTTCAACTCCATACAGCGGTGGCATAAACCTTGTGCAGATATCATTTAGTTGAGAATCATAGTGGATCCATTTAACAGGAATAAAATCAATGCTTTTTTTCTTCCCTTTGTCATCTATAAACTGGATCAGTTTGTAAAAAACATTCTCAGAAGCCATCTAATCTGTAATGAGAATTTTAATTTGAAAAACAAAATTCAACCGAAATTATAAGGGCCTATGATCTTAAAAATAATAATAATGTTCCGATAGGGTCTTACCTGATTGAGGGGTGATCTTAGTCGAAGGGAAGAAGGGAAGCACATCATGCATTAAAGTAGCAAGGCGCGCGGCGCGGCAACCTGACGCAGCGCGAGACGAATAATTGTAAAAAAAATACTTAGAAAAATCGCTCCGTCAATTTAAAAAATTCGCCATCTTCAGAATTGAATGAGGAATGCCATCATATTTTTTTTAGAATTTTAAAAATGGCTTTAGATTGCGAAAAAAATCGATAAACATTTTGATTGCTTATAAAAACAACAAAACTATATTTTTTGAAAAGTTCAAAATTTTTATCAAAAAGTGTCTTTCATCGCCTTTGAAACGCGTTTTGGAACATCTCTCTACGGTGAAGGGAACTCGAGATATTAATTCTCAAAGTCGCCCGCGCGCCACTTTTACAGTCAAATGCGATAATTCATAACTAGCGTAAAAAAAATTTTTTGGACCAACAAAAAAATACGGGTCCATTATGTTGACGTAGAATCCACGTAAAAAAAATTTTAATCGATTCACAAAATACGAGGTCAAAAAACACCCAAAATTGGCCGATTTGAGGTGGAATTGCCCATATGCATTTTCAATTACACGCCGCGCGCGGCTCAAGCGATAATTGGATATCCATTGCTCTTCGCTTAGATTTCGACCTGGATATGGACGCAACGTAAATATATTCAATCGGAAAGCCTCATCGGCTACCATTGTATACGGCATTCTTTCTGGGTGATTATCCGAAAGCTGTTTTGGATTTGGAAGGTCCATGGCATTCTCGTAGAACATCTGCCCATCGCAGAATTTTGGAAGACGCCGGAATCACTGTGACGACCTTGTGCTCCGATGTCGACGATAAGAAAATGGTAGCTGGCAAAAGCTAGAGCCATGGGGACTATACTATAGTTATGTAAGGTGAAACCCGCGTGAGGGGGAGCCTACAGTGGTGGGAATTGTTCAAGGAAATCAGTTGCGTACCTAATTAACGCCTCAACAAATCTTTCACACGAGCAATTGTTTAAACAATTTGGATAGACACGCACCAACATTACGACGTGCTTTCCATCCAAAGCTCCGATGCAGTGCGAAAAGTTCCACCTCTCTTTAAATTGTCGACTCACTTTTACCCATCGTTCCGCCGATCGCTGTAGCATTTTTTCCTGTAATGAGTTCCATATAGCCTCGCATACCGTTGGAACAATTTCACAAACTGTGCTTCTACCAACTCGATACGCAAGTGCTACTGATGCCATAGAATCCCCTGTAGATAGATATCTGAAAACAGTAATTCGGATCACAAACATTAATTAACTTTTGTCATAGCAGCAGGTAAACTAATACACTGCGATGTTACATAAAAAAAAAAAGAAAACTGGTAATAATAACCAATTACCTGATCGTAATGGGAAGCTTCGATCCCGATGGAATTGTTTCGCAATAATTAGTTGTACCTCGCTGAATGGTGGGTCCAACTATTGAAAGAGGGTCGTCAAAGGTCTCTGGAGTCATTCGCATATGGGTGAAATACATTTCATGATCTTGAAGTCGCATTTCTTCAATGAGATTATGAAAATCCTCCTGTGCCTGTCTCTGTCCAAATATTTCACGAACCCAAAATCTTCTGGCACGTTTGTGTCGATTAACAGCTTCTAAAGCAGCTCGTTGCGAACGTCGTATGTGATCATGCATGAGCAACATAAGAATGCAGTTAATACGTCGCTGACGCCGCAATGTCTCCATTTTTTCGGCTGAATAGAAATCCGCAAAATAATATTCTTGTATGGAAGCCAAAGGTGATCCGTTTTGCTTCACAGTCAAGTGAAAGGAGCCACCATTGAATAATTGGAATAAATTTTGTAAAGCATATTACCTGAGAGCCGCAAAAATTTGAAGTTCACGTTTGAGCCATCCATTGATGCCTGTAATATCTTTTTGAGATCGTATCCATGTATCGCCTTTCTGAAAGCCGTCAACAAATCCTCTGCAGTCGTATGTCCTAGGAAAACAGATGTCAGGTACCGTGTATTAACTTTGTTTTTTTCTTCGTTCCAAAATTTGACGATAACATCCATTTGCTGTTTCTGTGCAATCTTATTAAGGCTTTCATCGAATCCAAATACATAATTTTCACATGCCTTGGTAATATCATCTAAGTTACGTTTGAAGTAAGGACCGAGACCGTATGTAATTACATACGAAATTTTAGATTTACTCAATTCAAGTTGTTGGACTTCGTCAATTTCAGGGAACATGTTTTTGAACAAAGCCACTTTGTCGCCTTGACGGAGGTATTGCGCAATGTCTGTTGATGCTTTTTGGATGCAGAATGACTAACGACGGCTTGTCTACCCATACTATCCACAGAAAAAAGTCTAATGCATAGTTCACAACGCGCCTGATGTGGATTTTTCTCTACAGGCCGCACCCACGAAAATTCACTAATCCACGCAGGCTGAAACTTTGTCACCCCTCTCTTTGGCATAACGGCAATGTTCTGTAATAGATAAAGAAATGATCTATTGGCTTGTATTCACGACATAATTTGATTCGGTGAAATTAAATAATTATCGTTGAAAACTTTCGGAATAAAATCGAGCGTAGGACCAGGCAAGTGCATTTGGAATTCATGAAGAAATCCGTACCGTTTAATCCAAGACGTTGTATATTCATATTGTAGAAGGAAATTGATGCCTGTACATAATGGAGATGTGCGGATATTCGCATTTTCTAATCATTTAAATCGAGTAGTAATATTCAATTTGAAAATCCAATCAAACCATCCGAATTTTCGAATAATCCGAATTATTCGAATTAGTCGAATTATTGAAACTAACCCAATATTCCAACTATTCGAATTATTCGGATTGATCGCTTCAATTTTCAAATTATTTGAATTATTTGAAATAATAAAATAAAATATAATGATAATGTTACGTCATGACTCCTCTTCTTTCCGGTAATCATCCGATCCGCCATTTCCTTCTGCTGACCGATCATCAGTTTTACCTGATCCTCGGTTTCCGCTCGAGTCGTACGAGTGGCACACAGTGACACAAGATGTGCAAATCGTGCGAAAACCCCTCTCCAAACCGAACCTACCTTCTCCAAACTTCTTTCATATCAATCACTACTCATTCCAATCTCGAACCACCAACTTCTTAACCTATTACCAAGCTACCGACCTCTCGAAACACCAACTCCGTAACTAAACCGAAGTCATCCTACTACCACCAAACAACTAAATCCACATTATAATAAAGGCAGTACTCAGATATCTCTATCGGATCTCATTAAAAACCATACCGAGCCAGCTACAGCCTCTTCCTGACCGATCACCTCCTTTGGTCTAACTACCACAATCGGCCAAACATCCATCGACAACTAGTAATTATTCTGTTGTGATATAACAATAATAAAGAATTAAAATCAAAAAATTCTCGAATCATTTGGGCGTTTTAAAATTAATTACCTATTTTTTTTCGAATAATGTACAGTTTTTCATATTTTAAATATTTTACAGGATATTAATTTTTCAAATTTTGTTTACCGATTGTCAATCAGATCCATAATAATTTTTTTCATCAATAAACAATAATAATTAATGATATAATTACACACTGTAACGTGGCAAACGTTTGGACCTCCTCCGTACCAGCCTAAACGAGCGTATGTATTTCCCGAGAGTACCGAGTCAGGATAGCTGATTTAAATATCTGGCGCCCTTTGTCCTGGCGCGGCCATCAATCGTAGATCATTGGTTTGGTTTATCGATTACGGCCAGCGCTCACAGGACAAACGGCGAGGATAAGCAATTAGCATACCGGAAACGAAGAGCCACTCATTGTCTAGCCGTTGAGAAAATCGCGAGCCATAATTTCAGTGAGCCGAGAGAGTTTTGTGTAGAGAGTTTTGTGTTGTGTTTTGGAGAGTTTAGTGTGATCTTGGAGATATATTGTGACCCCTGCGTATTTATTGAACTGTGATTTGGATTATTCGACTTGAACTACCGCTGATTTTGGATTTATAAGACCTCCGCCTGTCCCTGGACACCGAGCCGAACACGAGGCAGAGAAACGTAGCAGATCAGGTAGGATCAATCCAATCTATTCCCCCTAAGGTCCCGGAAACCCCTATAATAGAGTCTCGAGTTATTAGTCCGGAAAAGCTCTTCGTTTTCCCAGTGCCGTTCTAGTTCCGAGTCCAGAGATTATTCGTTCGGGCAGTAAACTCGCCCTCGGGAATAATCTTCTACTTTATTCCCACGTTGTATAATGTACTATTTTAAGGTGCCACAGTAGTGGCATGTTCTATATATATTTTGTGACGTCAGAATCGTGAAATACGAGGTACATAGATTACACGAGGTAAATAGATGTACATGTCCTTGGTTAATCGAAAGAGTTGAATGAAAGAAATATCCGGGAGTCCGAGAGGGTCACTTGTGTCACGTGAAAATCGTCTTTGGTCGTTGTATAAGCGAAATCTTTCCCGTTCACCATTTTCTTCAATGACATACATTTGTAAAATTTGAACAGGTAACATCTTTCAGTTGTATGAATAAAAATATTCACGATAACACAATTAAACGATAATAACGTATTGAAACGATTTCTTAAAGGTTATTTCGGCAAAAAATATAAAGTTTGAAGCGATGATCGTGAAATGTCATTAGTTTTCCTCGATTCAAATATATTATAGTATATCGTCGACAGATGGCGGCAGTCCAAATAATCGTAGAATATAAAACTCATCAGAGAGGAAGGCGATCGTGAAAACTCAATAGAATAGACTTCGAGTCTATCGGCTACGTAATTCCACCCCAGGTGCCTCAATCACTTATGACTTCTGATCGACTGAGACACCACTTTGCATTATTTCTCAGTGCTCTCCTTCGTCGAGGCTTCTTATTTCATAAAACCACTTTAATTTTTGATGTGGGAGATTGAAAAAAAAAAAAAGTTTTTTCTGGCACACCCTAGTAGACATGTGTGGTTATGTTCGTTTATTCAAAGCAAATGATAAATAAAGTGAATATAACCTACGTGAATAAGCTATGAATATTTATCAAGAATTGATCAATCAGTTTTCAATAACTGTAACGAAGGCTAATTCATTATAACATGACAATTATCCTTGTTATGCATTGAATGAACTTTTAGTCAGCTTCAATAAAGTTTTTCTCACTTACCTAGTTCAATTTATTGAAGCCTCAACCCCAGGATACAATTATTAATTTTGTTTGAATTGGTTCTTCTCGATGAACTCTTTAATTCTAATTAATTTCCAGTCATCGCTGAGGTTAATTCGTTGATTGTATTAAGATATCATTCAAAACTGATTGATCGATTTTTGATAAATATTCATAGCTTATTCACGTAGGTTTTATTCACTTAATTTATCATTTTCTTCAAATAAACGAACATAACCCCACATGTCTACCTCCCGCGATGTATTGACAGTCAGCCGGCTTCTATCAACAATGGCTGCCAAGTTGCATCGACCGCGCGTCAAAATCACCCTAGGGATTTTTCAGCGCAACGAGTGGTTATCCCCATGAAAATACGAAATATTAGGTGTCTGGGCGGATGGCCCGTACGGAAAAAACTACTGGACTTCCAGTAGTTACTACTCAAGCGGTGTAGTAACTGAGTAGTAACTACCGAAGGTTTGTAGTTAATTGAGTAGTCACTACTGGAGGTGAGTGATAAGTTCAGTAAATAGCACACCTCTCAGTAGTGACTACTGCTAATAGTAACTACTGTGAGCAGTAGTACGAGTATTCACTACTGAATCTACTACAGCTTCAGTAGTTTACTCATATCCTACTTCTCAAGTTGAATACGGGCGTGAAAAGTTGGAGTCGAAAGTTCCTCGGCCATTTTTCTACGTTTTTTCGATTTTTAATTTGTTTCAATTTTTCAGTTAAGAATGTTTTTCTTCGTCCCTCTCAAACATGTATAAAAATTTCAGTCAACATTTCGGTTTCAAATATGATATTTCTTCTGCAAATAATTTGAAAAAATCTTATTGTTGAAAAAAAATTATCAATTTTCTCCTTCCAAATTTCAAATGACTGACAGAGGATCGTTTTATTACCTTTTTCGTTTGCATAATAATCCACTTCTTGCTTTAATAAATTTATAACAATAACACATTCTTTTCCAACAATTTCTGAACTAGATAACACTTTTTAATATGCTATAAATAAGGAAATTTGTCTGATATCCAAAAAAAAGTTAGTCGCATCATTTTGAAAATCTTCAAAATTGACATTCTATCCCATTATTTGAGAAAGTTATGATTCGAAATCACCATGTCAACCGGAATCTTGATCCATATTTTGACAGGAATTGAAAAAAATTAATGGATGAATTGAAAACAAACAAAAACATACAGTAAAAAGATATAATTAGAGAAAAATGTCGAAAGTAATTGGTTAGATAGTTGGTGATTGTACACATGAAGGTTGTATAAAAATAATAATATCTCAAATTAAAGAAAATTGTAACCTGTATCCAAACAGATAAAATTATTTACAAATATACCTATGCATCTTTTTACTCTCACAAAAACTTTCAGTTTTCTGACACCTTTTATTTTAATTCAATACACCTTAATCATGAGCTTCGATGAATAAGAAAATATTAGTCAACTACCATAGGATAGTTTGGCGTGATAGGTAGAGCGTGCGACTAGTAACCCAGCGAGTGCGAGCGGACTTGGGTTCAAATCCCGGTTAGATCGAAAAAATCGGATTGCGTTTTTCACAGCAAATTGGCAATGCTTGTCCATCTACATGTGGAAAGTTATACAATGTGAATGTGAAATTTCACATTCTCTTTTTTTTTCCAGGCCGAGAGAACTAGATGGTGCTTGGTTAGTCCGCGACTGTAATTACTCAGGTTGAGTAGTCGACTACTCGCCAGTGGTTACTAACTCATCAATACTTACTACTTACTAGTAGTCGCCAGTATTCGCGAATTTACAGTGTGAGAACTACTGAAAAACAGCAGTGGTATTCAGTAGTATCCCGGTAGTTGTTTCAGTAGTTCCCTAATAGTTTTTCCAGTGGTTTTTGAGTAGTCTTTCAGTAGTTTTTTCCGTACGGGGGACCATTCGGTTTCACTTGTTCCTCGCAGTATATATGAGGCTTTCCACGCCAACCCAACCTACGAAATTGACATTTTTGATTGGACCTTTATTTTTTCATCTTCTTGTACTCTGTGAAAAAGAGCTCCATGATTTATTTCGAATTTTTTTATCAAGCCGTTCAAAAGATGAGATTTCTCAAAATTTTAGGTGTTTTATTTTTGAATGCTCATAACTTTTTCAAAAATGCATCAATTCGAATGTTTTTTTCTTTTCAAATTGTGTATTTTTCAGTAAATTTTCCAAAAATTTGAAGCAAAAAAAAATAAAAATTCACCACATGTTTTTAATTTCTAGATCAAAATCTGATTTTGAAAGCTGTTTGTATCCTTCGATTTTTTTTGAAAAATTCTCAAAAAAACTACTTCCTATTTCACTAATTTTAGGCCTGATCCCATTGTTAGATATTCAGATTTTATGGTAATCAAATACTAATTAGCCACTATAGTGACTAAATAGACTACAGGTCTATCTGATGTCTGACGTAGCTTTGTATTTCCTTGAGTGATCTACTCATCTGTGTACTACATTATATTTATACCGACTTCCATTTTTCGACTCTCTTCCTTCTCCTCAAGTGTGTGAGCATGAATGGCTGAAGTGTTAAAATCTCGTCGTGAACAATAAATGAAGTTTTACTACATCCGTAACAATCGTGTGTTCAAACATTCATTTATTCCTTATACCCAACAGGTTATGGGCCCAGAATACTTTTTAGCGCGTCTTGAAGTAATATTTTTCAGAAATATTCGCGATCGTGTTCGGATTGAGATTATGTTAAATTCTTTTCTCGTGTCTGACCATGTGATTTCCTGGTGCATCTTGATATAATAAATTTATGATTGCCAAAGACAATACAATTTAAAAATGATGACTTATACTACAGGAAATACAGCAACACCGAATACGATGTCAACGTCCACATCGGATCTTGTTGGAGGTCACGGGCACATGCTCGAAAAGCTTGAAGGCACTGTGAACTACAATAATTGGAAATTTACAATGAGAATGTCTTTAATTATGGATGGTTTGTGGAATTGTATCCTCGGAACTGATGTTAATGTCAACCGGGAACAAAAGGCACTAGCCAAAATATGTCTATGTGTACAACCAACATGTTACAACTATATGTGAGAACAGCCGAAACTGCTAAACAAGCATGGGACAATTTACAATCAGCTTTTGAAGGTAACGGATTATGTCGTCGATTAAATCTTCTCAGAAGACTTCTTCGAACCAAATATGAGGATTTCAAATCCATGAGCGATTATGTCAGCGGTATAGTCTCGCTGGTACAGCAGCTGGCAGACATCGGGCACAAAATGGATGACGAAGAAGTTGTTGTGCTCCTACTAGGTGGATTACCGACTGAATTCGAACCACTCGTTATGGAGATAGAAGCAACGCATCTGAGCATTTCAAGCGAAATGGTAAAAACAAGGTTAATGCAGGAAGATTATCGGAGAACCGATGGAACGTCAAGTGGATCTAGTGATACTGCTTTTGGTGCAAGAAATTACTCCGGAAACCCACATCACAAGAAGAAAATTGTATGCCATGAATGTGGTAAGCCAGGACACATCAGGCCAAAATGTCCAGAGTTAAGGAAGGAGAACAAGGGGCATCAGACACAAGAAAGGATCAAAGTCTGAGGATGAATCACTACTACTGACAACTGCGTTAGGAACTACTGCATTCAACCGATATGACTGGCTGATTGATTCTGGTTGCACTACTCACATGAGTGTGCGACAAAATTGGTTCGTTAATTATACCAATAATGAATCTAAAGAAATTACTGTTGCCAACAATCAGAAATTGAGAAGTAAAGGCACAGGCAATATTGAGGTTAATTTGGAAAATGATGTTCAAAGAACTATCGTAGATGTAGCATATGTACCTGATCTAGCAGCAAACCTATTATCTGTGAATAAAATGACAGAAAAGGATCTGATAGTTGTATTTACCAAAGATAAATGCCAAATATATAAGAGATCTGACTGTTAGATTAAAGGACAATGTAGAATTTCAGCGTCTGATGTAAACGGGGTTTACAAATTGGATCAATCAGTGAAGACACCAAGCCGGACTCAAGAGAAATCAACCGGAATGACAAGGATGGAATCATGCTCAAACGAAGATGAGAAATCCATGGCATCATTTACCGATGCCGGAACGCAAGAAATATGGCATAGACGTTTGGGACATCTCAGTCAGAAGGGATTGATTATGCTGAGAGACAACCTTGCTGCGGGTATTAAATTTCAAAAAAACAATAGTATAAAGAATTGTGTTTCCTGCATAGAAGGGAAACAAACTAGAAATGCTTTCCCAAAAGGTGTAGCGAAGCGTGCTACGAAATTATTAGAATTAATACATTCAGACGTGTGTGGACCTATGTCAGAAACAACGTGGGGCGGATCACGCTATTTACTGACATTTACGGATGATTATTCCAGAAAAAGTTTTGGTTATTTGCTTGAGCGTAAGAACGAAGTATTGAGTCGTTTCAAAGAATTTAAGAGACTTATAGAGAAGCAGACTGATTTAAAAATGAAAAAATTAAGAAGTGACAATGGACTGGAATATTGTAACAGAGCTTTTGAAGACTTCCTAAATGAGAATGGAATTGTGCATGAGACAACTGTACCTTATACACCTGAACAAAATGGAGTTTCAGAAAGATTGAACAGGACTATAATTGAAAAAACAAGATCTATGCTACAAGATTCAGGTCTGGCCAAGCGCTACTGGGGAGAAGCAGCGATGACTGCTATTTATCTGAAGAATAGAAGTCCTACAGTCGCAACCCCTGGAGCAACGCCTGAAGAATTTTGGATAGGTACAAAGGTCGACATAAGTGACTTAAGAATATTTGGATATAAAGCATACGCCAAAATACCGGATGAAAAAAGGAAGAAGCTCGATGCAAAATCTAAAGAATATATTATGGTTGGATACTGCGAGAATTCCAAAGGATATAAGTAAGCAGACCCTCTACAATCAGGTAAGGTTGTCAAGGCACGAGATGTGATATTTATGGAAAGTATGAAATGTGCCGAAGGGATGCTGCAAACATCTCGTAACGATAATTCTACTGTGAATATAATTTCAATACCTGAAATTCAGCAAGAAGTCGTAGACGACAACCTACCATTGGAACCTGAAGAAGTGAATCAACACTCAGAAGACAACAAAGAGACGGAAGACTCCTCGGAAGACTACCACACTGACTCATCGGAGAGTGTGATTAGTGCGGAAAGTAATGATATTGTGATAAAAAATGAGACTGAACAACACGTACTCAATGTAGAGAACGATGCTAAACCTATAGAGCGTCAACAACCAAAGTGGATGGATGAGTACGATATGTTAAATGTATCTTTTGCTACTAGTATGTTCGAAAGTGAACTTATTAGAATCCATTTCTAACATATAACACTGAGGCTTCAAATTACTCAAAGTTTCAAAACCACGAGATGGCGCAAAGGCTGCGCGCCAAAGATACCCCTTACGGAAAAAAAATACTGAAAGTACTGCCAGTACAGCAGTACTTGAAGTACTGCCAAAGTACTGCTGTACTTATTTCGCGAGTACACACAGTACTCATAGTACTTTAAGTACAAAAATTACTGAGAAGGGATATATAAGTAGGTGGCAAGTACTAGTGTAGTATGACTGAAGTATTACTTTAAGTTCTAGCCCTTCGGTACTAGTCCAATAAGTACTAGCTAAAACCGTACAGTACAGTATATGAAGTCCACGTACTGCAATATAATAGTATTTGGACTATCACTGTAGTACAGCAGTAGTATTAATTTTGAACTTGGACTAATGCGGCAGTACTAGTTCGAGTGCTGCAGTACTAGTTCGAGAACTGCAGTATTGGTTCGAGTACGAGTACTGGAGTATTAATTCGAGTACTTGTACTGCAGTATTATTTCAAGTAATAGTACTGCGGTATTAATCACAGTTAATACTTGTGTACTTATAGTACTGGTACTCTTGTACTGATAGGTCAAAGTGCCACAGTACTGAGTACTGTAGTGCACTTGTACTTAGTAATAGTACTCTTCAACTTAGTACTAGTACTCTCGTACTCGGTACTAGTATTCTTTAAATCCGTACTAGTACTCATGTACTAAGTACTACTAGTTCCCTGTACTAAGTACTAGTAGTCTTGCACTAAGTACTACTAGTAGTCTACACTCGGTACTAGTACTCTGCACTTAGTACTAGTACCCCTGTATTAAGTACTACTAGTTCTCTGTACTTAGTACTGTAGTGTTAGTATTAAGTACTGAAAATTCGTGTACTTAGTAGTGAGATTTGTGTACTAAGTACTGAGCTCTCAGTATTTTTTTTCCGTAAGGCACTTTACTAGCGTATTGGGTAGGGAAGCACCTTAAGGAGGTTTGGTACAGTAAGTGAAATGCTTCGATTATTTCCAAAATTTTTCCATATGTTCATTGATAATGTCAATGCTCTCTGCCAAAATTTGAAGTCGATTCACTACACCGTTTTTGAGAAATCAACTTTTGAATTCGCTTCTTATACACGTAGACGTATGGAGAGTCGATAAGGTTAGTATGAAATCTTTCGTATCACCTGCGCGGTAAGATAGATTTTAACTAACCTTATCGGCTCTCCATACCTCTACGTGTATAAGAAGTAAATTCAAAAATCAATTACTCCAAAACGGTGAAGTGAATCGACTTGAAATTTTGGCAGTGAGCAATGACATTATTCATAAACATCTGGATCAATTTTGAGAATAACCGAAGCATTCGTGTTTACTGTACCGAAACTCCTTGAATATTTCTCACTCAAACGTAAGTTGTGTCAGCGCACGACTATGTGTAATAAGCTAAAAAGCTCAGAAGCTAATTTGAATGAAATATTTTCTTCAACAGCGGAGCGAAAACGCTCGGTTTTGCCATCGCCCGTTTCCGGTTCTCACGAGCGGAGCCGAACCTCACGTTCGCTCCGCTGTTGAAGAAAAAAGTATGTGGACCTCGAGCAAAACGGGCGTTCGCGCCTTACATAAAGTTGAGAACCCCTCGGCTTTGCCTCGGGAACCTCAACTTTGTAAGCGCACAATCGCCCGCTTTCGCTCTCGGTGCACAATATACTATTCTACAACAGCGGATGGAAACCAGCGAGTTTCCATGCGCAAACGAGGATGGAAACCAGTCGATTGCCGGTCCTCGTTTGCGGATAGAAACTCGCTGGTTTCCATCCGCTGTTGTAGAAAATAGTATGTTCACCTCGGAGAAAACGGTCATTAGCGCCTCGTATGAACTAGAGAACACCTCGGCTTCGCCTCGGTGCGCAAATTCATACTCGGCGCTCAATCGACCGTTTTCTCGCTCGGTAAACAATGTACTAATGAATAAAATAAGATCATAAGTTGACTAATACATTGTTTTACATACTAGAATATCCAACAACCATAGAAAGAGAAGGACATTCATGAAAATATTACACAATTGACCTTTTTGATACATCACAGCATAGGGTGATGGAAAAGTTTGAAAGCCATTTCAATGTTTATCAGAGAGACCACTTTTTCCTTTCATTGTGCAGCCAAGTTTTTACTTGCGGACCAGAGCGACCCCGCAAGCACTTATTTTCAGAAATAAGTTCGTTTATTTTGGACAGCGCCGGCAATTTTGTCCCTTCCATGTACTTTTCAACCGCGTTGAGTACAGTGTGTTTTTCTGTTTCTGTCCATGAATGTTTGCCTTCGGATGCTGAAAGGAAATCATGTATTTGGTAGAAAATATATTTTTCGTCATAGTAGTGGTGAGGTACGCTCGAATGTGCACCATTTGGGGACATAAAGTTGAACTTCACGCCCCTCAATGGTACACATTCGAGCTTACTCTCCCCTACTATGATGAAATAGTATATTGTGTACCAAGGGCGTAAAGTGGTATTTTTTAGACCGAGTGTGGAGTTTGCAGTACGAGTCAGAAGCGAGCTAGCACGAGTCAAAGACTTGTCTTCAGCTCGCAGATGCACTCGTCTTCGACTCGTGCTAGCCCGCCTCTGACTCCTACTGCAAACTCCACACTCGGTCTAAAGAAGCCCACTTTACGCCCTTGGTACACAATATACTAGTTCGTACCACGGGCGTAAAACCTTACACTCTTAGGCAATCACGCGACCCTCGGGCCGGCTTTGCCGGTCCTCGAACACATTTGATTGCCTGCGGGCGTAAAGATCAACTCTACGCCCTTGATACGAAAACTACTATTGCCGATCATTTATCCAACAGAGAAGGGATTTTATTTTGAATAGGCTTACAAATAAAATCTGATCTATTCATCAACTTTTTAGCTGACCCGAGAAGGCCCTATGTATTATAAAGCAACTTGTTCAAACTGTTACTGATTAGAGGAAATGATCAGTTTCAATGCGATAGGGTCACCTCAGATTCGCCAATTGAGCACTTGATTTGGTTTATGCGAGCAATTATCTAACAAATATCTAATTTGAATAAAGAAAAGGTTCATTTTTCACTGCTCACCAAGACGTTTTTTATTCTTACTGCCCATGTCAGTAGCGGTTCTTTTCCTTTTGCGGCGTGTAGGGATGGTGCTAGGAGCAGTCATGTTTGTAGACCTAGTTTTAAGAGGTGTTACCTTAGTGGAACTAGTGCTGGGAGCGGACACATCTGTATAGCCGGCATCCTCTTCTCTCGTGGGGAATTCCATATTTACCTTATTAAGATTTTCTCTAATAACTGCCTCTTCTTCGAAGTCAGACTCAGCGACGGGTCCTGGTTCGGCATCATCAGCTGTTCCTTGCGCGAGTTCCAACAACTTGGAGACTTTGATGATGTCTCTTTTGACAATCGGCTGGCGGTAATATTCTTTGTGAATCTTCTCGTGGTGACCCATGAAGTTCGCCAAGTCAGAGACTTGAGTCTCAGATAAGTTCATATTGATCCAGTGTGTTGCGATATGCTTTCGCAATTCTGTTCCACGAAGGGAAGTTGGCACTTTCGCACCACATGCAAATGAAAACTTTCTCAGCAGATTGCAAGCACGTAGATGATTGTGTCTGTCTGGGTCCTTACCATGTTCGCCAAAGAAATACGGATTTTGATCTGATACTTTCGCTTTCCTGTAAAACTTTTTGATCAAGTTCATACTTTTAAGCAGATGCGATGGAACTAAAACTGGCACGCTTCGCCCACGTTCGCCCCGGATCATGAATCTTACATATGAGCCATTCCACGTCAAACCGGACAAAATAAATTAAAAATTGTAAACTTTCAAGGGCCGTAAAATAATTAAATAAATAAATATTCAGATGAATAATTAAATAGATAAATAAATAAACAAATAAATGTTAACAATTAACAATTGTTATCACAATAAATTATATTGAAAGAGTAAAATTATTCAGTACAATTTGGTTGTATCAATAATAACATTAATTAGATTAATAATTATTTTCACTTAGCTGCTTTGCTTTTACGATGCATGGATTTCACGAAGCCATTTATTCATTTATTTAATCATTCAGTCATACATCTATTTATTCATTTGATTATTCATTTAATTATTTATTCATTCATCCATCCATCCATCCATCCATCCATCCAACCATCCAACGATCCATTTATTTATTCACACAATTATTTGATCATTTTACGGCCTTTGAAAGTTCAAAATTAAAAAGGGGATGGCCAGCCTGCGAAAAACAGACGAAAATCTTGGGTGGTGCCGAGTTGGCGGTGACTGACTGCGATGTTTCACGGAAACCTCTTAGTATATTTATTTCATTCTGCGGTCACAAACAATTTCATTTGTTATAAACAAATATATTATTCAAACGTGATTTTTAAAGCAAGGTCCACGCGACAAAAATCTCAAAAAAATATGAGCGTATTTCTTGATCAATTCTCTACAAAATCGTAAAAATAAATCGATGGAGAACCGATGGGAACCATGTCAAAACGATTTATTTATAAGCGACGGCGCGCGCTGCCACCGAAAAACCGTACCCGAGCCGGGTCTTTCAGCGGCAGCGCGCGCCGTCGCTTAGAAATAAATCGTTTGGACATGGTTCGTATCGATTTCCCATCTCGGTTACTTGACAATTTTGTAGAGAATTGATCAAGGAATACGCTCATATTTTTTGAGATTTTTATCGCGTGGAGCTTACTTTGCAAATCACGTTTGAATAATATATTTGTTTATAACAAGTGAAATTGTTTGTGACCGCAGAATGAAATAAATATATAATAATAGTGTCATTCAATAGCTTCCAAATGGTTTTTGAATGAAGTCTCTAGGATGAATACAACCAAAGATATGACCGTTTGAAGGGGAGTATGTTTTCGATTTTTGGCTCTTTTTCCTGAATTTCACCCGCGTCTAACTTGAAAAATAGAGGCCGAAAAAAAAAAAAATTGTTTGATTAATTTATTTGTTCCATAGAACCCGTAAAAAAAATTGTAACAAAATCGGTAACATCGAGGTCAGAAACCTGTCCGGTTTGACGTGGAATTACTCATATTCCTTAGCGAGTTCTCTAGCCTCTTTCGACAATGATTCAAATAACTCTTTGTTACCAACAGCATCTATGCCTTGACGCGATTCGAAATCGTCAGTATACAGCGTGATTCTCAAGTCGCGGGAAAGAATTCACATGCAGATTCCGATAAGAATGAAGTTCCTTTTCAAAAACTTCGAGGGGCCGGTCGTTCTTGAGTTATAGAATGTTTAGTCCACCCAATAAAGGTGCTCGCACATGAAACGACGTTGACGTTAAGACGGAGACGCAACACATATGAGCTGTCCGTTCACCAATACACTGCGCCAACCAATCACGTGCAGCCTATCCGGCTGCCACCACGGTGACGCTTCGCCGTCTGTTCAAAACGGCGCGCGTTGAATTTTGCGATGTTGCCGCTTCTCCGTCTGAAGCAAGCCGAAAACCAGCCCCCTTTATCCCGGCCGTTAGTACTGGGCTACTTAGTGTCACCCAGGCGAACTGAACCGCGTGAAGCGCTGACTGTTTAGCGCCCGGCTATTGCACGGTAAACTCAGGACGTTAGTCGTTTAACGCCATCTGGTGATAGCTGAAATCGGGTGACAATAAGCCGCCCAAAATCCGTATAGAAAAAGTAGTTGAGTTGAGGGGGGCTGCCGAAAACAACAAGTATCACGTGTTTTGTAAATTGCGGTTGCCGGCAATATCACATAAAACAAACAACCAATAAACAGGCAATAAAATAGGCAAACGGATAAGTAGAAGAAGAAAAAGAAGAAGAAGCTAGAATTACATACGGTCCAAACAACGAAAAGGTAAGTCGCTGATAATTAATAATGCATCTTTTTCTGGTTTCCAAAAGTACGAGGGAAACCCATACATCGATGCACATAACCTATATTCCCAAATTCGTGATGTATGGTTCTTCTTCGATTCGTCCTCAATTTTTGTTTTTTATTACCCCACGTAAAATATATTCTTCGACTGTCGATAGCGTCAGCGTTCCAGAAAGTTCTGATGTATTATTACATATCATCTGTCGGCTCGCTCGACTTGTTCTGGTGCTAAGACCACGGTCGAAAAAACTTCAGAATTGAAGAATTCGATTTATGATTTTCAACGAACAATATGTTATCATTTCGAGTTTAACTTTTACTTTATTTCTAATCGATAAGAGGATCTATGACAAATCTAATTTCCAAGCTTCCTGGGACCTTCTTCACTGTGCACTAAAAAAAATGCTGTCAGTAGGTCTAAGTTTTGAGAATTATTAAATTCAACCACGGGTGTTTGCAGAAAAAATGTTGTTCTTTAAGTTCTTTGGATAGGTGGAAAATTATGAATTGAACTATTAGAAGCGTTTGACACTTTTTATAAAATATTATCTATAGGCATTTTCATGGAGCCTCTAGTATTAAGATTCGCGGCAGCGAATCCCCGCTAAGTTAAGGTTGAGGCGAAACGCGAGCCAAGAATTATTTACCCGGGGGATCCAAGTATAACGATATTGCATGTAAGATTAGCATGATATTTCCGGGAGGGGAAAGAGTTTCATGATGTAATTTGCACGGCTTGAAGACCTACCTAAGTAGACTTTGTAGTTCAAATCTTAACGAAATCGGTCAAACGGATCTCGAGATATTATTCTTTAAAAGTTCAAAACAAAACAACACAAAACAAACTTCTTCTTTTTCCTTCACTTTTTTTCGCAGACAAATGCTGTGTCTCAATTCACCCAAATGCATACTCGTACTTGCGTACTTGGATTTACGTTTTTTTCCGAAATACACACTCGCGCCCTCGTTGTTGGCTGCGTGTAGTGCACTCTGGTACGTTTTTCACGTACTAGTGTATTATCAACAAAAAAACTACCGATGTTATCGATCTATTCAAATGTCTTGTTCCGTGTGCGAAGTTGACGCGCAAATTTATGATTTGAAAATCTGTAACGCTACATCCTACACAGAATAAAAACTTTTTCCAGTTTTAAAAAAGGTATGAAGTAATAGTGTGATCTCGAATTCTTGAATTGTAATAAATATTGACACTGATATCACTGCGGGAGTCGTTGCAAATGGTGTGTAAGTAATGTTTAAAAACATGCAACTCAAAATGCATATGTACGTTTCTTCCAGCGGTTATGAATTTGAAACTTTTGTCACTTGTACCCTTTTTTGCACTGACCTCCTAAATCACGAATTAGGTAGTATAAGTACTAGGGCTAATCATTTTGGGGTCATTTTTTAATTTGCCCTCGTGCTGCAAGACGCTCACAGTTTTTATTTTGATGAATCTGCAGTTTTTTTGGAAATGTGTCACAAAATATGCAGATTTGGAGAAAAAAAACTGAAGCAAAAGAAAAGGAAAAAAAATTCAATTTTTTTTAAATTTCGACAATTTTGAAAACTGAAAATTATGAGAGAAAATTTTTTTTTGTTAAACCATTAACGAATTTTCTAAGATTTTTCGTAATCATTTGAAGCATTCATTGTTGAAAATAAAACCACTCAGAACCTTCGTCACTATGCTCGTTCACCGGCATTCGATAAAAAAATAATTTTTTTCTTTTGCTTCTTGTTCAGTGACATCTATTTGAAATATTCCACAAGGTCTTGCAAGAATTCAGCAATTTTTCAAGCTGCGATATGAGATCAAATTGAAGACGAACGATGTTCCCATGTTAACCAAATGGGAAAAATACTTTTCAATGGGCCACGCCAAAAAAAATCGCACCGTGGTCATAATTGATAGGTACTAATACTGACCTCATAAACTCACATTTTGAGGGGTGCGAGGGCAAATTAAAAAATATGACCCCAAAATGATTAGCCCTAATAAGTACGTATTATAGATACAAAAAAAGTTGTGTATAAATCTGCTAGGTAGTCGATAGTTATGAAATGCTAGACCGGGAAGAAGTGATTGTTGCGTAGATGGTAACAGCCCGGATATTTCGCAGAAACAGGGAGATGTACCGGAGGCATTTCCAATTTTTGTACATCAACTTTTTGCTGATACATCAAATATTGGGACAAAGAAGAAACCAGGTGAGTTCCGAATTGTGTTTCTTGGAACCATTTGTAAAAATTACGTATGATCTAATTTATCTGCTTATTCTGCCTTCAAGAGAGGCCCATATTGCCAAATTATCGGCCACGAACATCGCTTATTACGAGCAATTATGAGAGGGGAACTGCGTGCAACCAAAGATAACTCAAGAGTTGCTCCAAACAGTCTTCGTCCGTTGATAGTCCTATGTGAGAACCCCAGGAAACGCTTTGGCTGAACTATCGATTTTGAAGTAAGTTAACATCCTTTTGTTGTCTACATAAATGCTGAATTTTCAATTCCCATCATATTCCTTGATAACACTTCACATGATGGACCTTTAGGTGATCGTCTTTCTATTTTGGTTAGCTTGTGGTGCTATTTACCGCATCGTTGGGGTTGCATTTGATATTCATCGCTCAACTGTGCACAAGATGGTCCATCGTACTCTGAATAAAGTTATCCGACTTGTTCCACAAGTTATAAGACTACCACCTGAGGATGAATTACCTGGAATTGGATTGGGATTTGCTGCAGAAGCACGTAGCGTTGTATTTAGGTAATGCGTGGGGGCAATTGATGGGTGCCACATCCGGATTATTTGCCCGAGAGCATTACATGAGCAGTATTATAATAGGAAGAAATTCTACTCATTGAATGTCCAAGTACTTGTTGATCACACCATGAAATTTATTGATATTTTGAGTGGGTATCCGGGGTCCGTTCACGACAGCAGGATTTTCCGCAACAGCGCTATCTTTCAGCGTCTGTATCCTCCGGAGGGATATTTCATTATTGGTGACAGCGGTTATCCATGTAGGAGACACCCTGTCACCATAATAACTCCATTCAGAGAGCCGATGACACCGGAGCACCGTACATTCAACCATGCTCTGAGTAGAGCATGGGTGACTCTGGAACAGTCACTTGGGGTTATGGAGGTGCGGTGGCGATCCATCTTCACGAAAGCACTCGAAGTGAGGATTAATACCGCAATAAAAGTTGTTGCTGCATGTGCTGTGATGCACAATATTTGCTTGTCCCAGGGTGGCGTGCTCTGGGTAAATGGCAACTTGCCACCGCTTCCACCACGTCGCCAGCCACGCGAAGAGCAGGATGGAACTGATGAACGCAACCTCTTGTTACGTTTGTTCACACTCGAGCACTTTAATTTATAGTTTTGTGTGTGAAAAGTCCTGTTGATTGTAAAAGCTTTTCGATCGCTTATTCCTCTTTCGACATATTTCTGCCACCTCTCACACTTTTCGGAGTACGAATTGAATAAATAAAATACAAAAAGAATAGTTTACCACTTAATTCAAGGTACAAAATTCCATGAAAAATCGAGGTTCTCCAAGGCCATTCTGAAATTTCTTCAATGTGTTTTGTAGATGAAATTTCGTTCGTGGATAGTTTTTGGACCTACGAGTTTCATCAATTCTTTTCATATTTCGGTATATGGAATTTTAAAATAAGACGGTAGTTCTAGATTAACAAAATCATAGTTTTGATTTCGTGTTTGGCTTTTTGTTTTGTTATGGGGGGCCTATACTGAAAACGGAAACTTCTACAATTCTAGTTCAAATGAATTGCTATTTACACAGAATGTTCACTATTTGAAAAGGAAATATTGTACCAAATATAAACTCATTCCAAATGATAATGCCAAAGTTACGCTGGCTTATTTATAATTATCGAGCGAAGAATACCAAATTCCAAAATGCTCCTCGCGTTACGAATATGAAGTTATCCAATTCAAACTTCCTTGGCTTATTGATGGATACTATCTCAAGAAAATAACGTAGGGTTTTTGAAATCCAATTACTTTTCGTCACAGTACACAATTTTTTTTCTTTAATATTTTTTTTCTCCGGGATTTGGTCAATTTTGTGCGAAAAATAGACTACAGTTCCAGTTTCTCTCGCTCTAGAGTAAAAATGCTACTTTATTTTGTGGGCAAGGTATCTGTGAATGTGCTCACCAAATTCCAAGTCAATCCGACTCAAATTGTATCGCAAAGGACTGTTTCAAGAAGTAAAAATGTAGTTTTGAGAAAACAGCACTTTTGTGAAAATTGAAAAATATTTAGTTCTGCATGTTTGAATAACTTCTGGATGGTTCAGGAAGTAATGGAAAAGTGGAGGAAGGGGTGGCCACCCACTTCCCCCCTTCCTCCAAGGGTCTGCTCGATGCATGGTCGTCTCGTCATTACTTGTCGAGTCAGTTAGGATACAGTTGGATATTAATATTAAATACCATTATAATGTCAGGATGTCAAAGTAGTTTAATATTCTACAACAAGGTCAATTTGCGTTATATACATTCAATTAAAAATAAATTACAAAAACACAAAGTAACAAATATTGACTGAAAAATAATTTCCTTGTCTGTAGCTTTGGCTATCGTTGCCAGCATCTTCAAGTGTGCGTCATATGTTTTAAGAGTTATCAAATTCATCCCCATAGTCATGCAGAAATTTTCCAACGCAGCGTGTCTTGTTCCGATACCAATAAATGAATCCACTATTCTTCGGTTGACCTGAAATGGAGACTTGTTACTTTTTTAATCTATACAGAGATGTTCTGTGGAAAGTGGTCAGTCTAATGGCGGCACAATTATTTTTTTTCGCAAATGACAACGCTGCCGCTCGATCACAGACAATCGATCTACTGATATTTTATATGATATGTTCGTAACCCTACTTGTCCAAGAGATGTAGCGGATCAGTCAGTCACCGACGAAATGCACGGTTGTAAATAATGTAGCAAATAAACAGAAATTTACACCTGAAATGAATTCATAAAGAAAAAAACTTCATCCGCCGAGGGTGAAAACGATGATAATCTGCTTGACCAGCAGCAACAGCCTCAAGCATCCACATCATCAACTTTAGTAAATGAAACAAACTTGATTGAGAGTGCACCTGATGTTGATATTATTGCAGAGGTCGAAATAGAACAGCAGCAAAAAACTAAAAATAGATACTCTGATGATGTTGGTCTTTGGACGACTTTAACTATAATGAAGACATTTCATTTCGGGTTGAAAAAGGGCCTTCTGCTTGTCAGGATTGGGAGAGACCGTTCGAAAAATCCAAGCAGATATTTAAAAATCAAGCTAGATATTGCTCTCCTGGTCTTTTTCAATCTACGAAAGTAAATGGCAAAAAATATAATAGAGAATGGCTAGTATATTCTCCAACAACTGGCTGTGTGTATTGTTTTGTCTGTAAACTTTTCTCCACATCTACTTCATCATCAGGTTTAGCCAATAATGGATTCAATGATTGGCGAAATCCTAAATTAATTCAGTCACAAAAATTCGGAAAATCATAGAACAGCTTTGCTTACATACCTCACAAGAAAACGGGGATTCACGTTGGATTCGAAATTAGAAGATCAAATTAAAAAAGAATAGGAGTATTGGAGACAAGTACTTCAACGTGTGGTCGGCGTTATATGCACATTGGCGGAACGGGGATTGCCATTTAGGGGAGATATAGAAAAATTCAATTCACCAAGGAACGGAAATTATCTGGGATCGTTGGAACTTATTGCTACATTTGATCCGTTTCTCGCCGATCATATTGAACGCTATGGAAATTCTGGATCTGGAAAGCCATGTTATTTATCTAAAACAATATGTGACGAACTCATTGACCTTATGGCAAAAAGAGTGAGAAAATCTATTTTGGATGATTTGCGACAAGCTGCTTACTTCAGTTTGTCCGTGGATTCTACACCAGATCTCTCACATGTTGATCAACTAACTGTGATTATAAGATATGTATCTCCACATGACGGCCATCCAATCGAACGTTTTTTAACATTCCTTTCATTGCAAAACCATTCTGGGGAAAATTTAGCTGAAGTTGTACTTGATTATCTTGTTAATGAATACAACATTGATTTTAATAAGTGCAGAGGTCAGTCCTATGATAATGCAGCAAACATGTCCGGTAAATATAAAGGTATGCAGCAAAAAATTTTGGACATAAATAAATATGCCGTCTATATTCCTTGTGCTGGGCATTCCCTCAACCTTATAGGCCGGGCTGCGGTTGATTGCTGTGTAGACGCAGTAAATTTTTTCGCTGTTATACAGCAAATTTATACATTCTTCTCTGCTTCAACCAAACGGTGGGCCACACTGAAATCGTATTTGGGTTCTGAATCTGCGGTACCAAATCGTCTGTCAGATACCAGATGGGAAGCACATGCTAAAGCCACTGCAGCCATCATCGATAATTATGATTTGATAAATGATGCATTAGATCAAATTCAGAACGATGAAAATGAAAATGGCGAGACCAAGACGGAAGCTGGCATTATTCAGGACAACATGTAAGAATTCGAATTTATGTTTATGCTTGTGCTATGGAATTATATATTGAAACAGTTTCACAGAACTAGCAAAACTTTACAAGATCCGCAAACGTCATTAAGTACATGTGCAAAATTGTATGCATCATTATCTTCCTTCTTGCGTGAAACCAGGAATAGTTTCGATAGTTCCGAAGAGAAGACCAAAGAAAAACTGCCAAATGTGGACTACAAATGTGTCAATCAAAGAAGAAGAATCAGAAAAAAACAAGTCAATGACGGAAATGCATCTGACATCACTGCTCAACTCACCCCAAGAGAAAACTTCCGAATAAAATCATTTATTCCGATAATTGATTCCTTGGCAACTAATTTACAAACAAGGGCAGAAGTACTATATGAGAATATTTCACGGAGATTTTCATTTCTTTTGAATTTCGACCAATCAAGCGAAGACCTCGAAAAGAATGTGAAACGTCTCATGAAAGATTACACTGAAAAAAAAGTTTTTTTCCTATTAGTAAATTTTTCTCTCGAATAAGGAAACTAGTATTCTTGGAGTAAGAATACCTAAGTTTCCTTCCCATAGGAATATGCATACTGACGGTAAGAAAACTTGGTATTCCTCTGAGCAAAATACCAAAATGACAACTTAGCAGATTTAACCTAACCTAGCTAACACAGATTTAAATATGTTTATAATAATTAACTTTTATATTATAATCAATTATTTATAAATTATTAATCATTAATAGATTGAAATTAAAGAAAAAAATAAAATAAAATAAATTAAAATATTTAATGTAACACAGCTTGTGGTTTTCGCCTCAGAATAATATTTGGTATTCTTGTGGGGATAATACCAGTTTTCTTACCATAAGAATACGTATACTTACTGCAAGAAAACTGAGTTTGAAATACTTTGTATTTTAGTAGGAAAAAAACTTTTTTTTCAGTGTACCCTGAAGATATTGATGATAACTTTTACGGCGAAATTAAACATTTCTATGTATACATGAAACAGAATTATAAAAAAAAAAAAAAATCTTACTTATCATGATGTATACATATAATATACTAATAACTGAAGATAAAGTGCAGGCTGCATTTCCTAATGTCGAAGCTATTTCGCGACAGATGTTTTGAATATCTCGTTTCACCTTCACAAAAAAAAATCTCAAATTTGAAGGGGTAAATTCGTACCCCTCAAGTTTTGAGGGCTTACCATAAAAACTCAGGGTTGATCCTGTATTTGAGGGTATCTGTATCAAAAAAAAAAAAAATCGAGGGTAAACCCTGAGTTCTCATGGTAAACCCTCAAAACTTGAGGGGTACGAATTTATCCCTTAAATTTGAGGGTTTTTTTTCGTGAGGGCATGCAGCCAAAGTAATGTTTGTTTCACGTATTTTGTGTATTTCGTACATGTTAAAGTACTTTGAGTTTATTTCTATTGTTCAATGAAAACCAAAGACCATGTCCAAAGAACAATTCGTTATTTTTGCAATATAAGTTAATAAAAAGAATATCCACCAACGGAACTCAGATTTTTGGCCAGCATTCACTGAATAAAATTCACATTTATTATTACTTGATAAGAAGAAGGGGCCTCATTCTTGTTGTAGCTTAGGGTCACAACAACTTTAAACCGGCCCTGGCTGCGGGGAGAGTCGGGAGGAAGAACCGCCATATTGGTAGGCTAAAATGGAGGGACATTCAAATGCAGATTGTCAGGCATGAAAGATCCACGAGAAGTACGAAGCCGTATTCTGAAATTTAAATCACGGCTAATAGAAGTAATAAACATTGCGTACACCGGTCAAGGAGTAGCTTCAAAAGGGATATCTCAACATTCGTTATGTTTGCAACAAATTAAATGTTAAATCCCTGAAAGGAATAAATAGAGGTGCTTCGAACCCCTGCAACAATATTAACTCTTTTCAATGGACCAAAATAGAGTATATCTGAACTAGATCAAGAATATAGTCACTAGCTGTGACTAGGGTAAAGTAGATAGTAAAATACGTAGACAGAAACATGGCAAATATAAGGTTATTGTCCCTTAAACAGCGTTAATTTATTGATTTTTATATGAAAAAGTCTTATCTTAATGTATTTAGAAATAATGGCTCGTATTGAATGGGCAACGTGATTTTCCAAGAACATTTGTTCATGTTCATGTTCACGCAGATTAGTGAACACAGAATCTGTTTCTGTAAATCTGGAAAGTACATAATTTATAAAATATGTTTCACTGTATTTTCGGTCAAGAAGCCTCCCTCCGCTTTCTTTCAGTGCAAAGCGTATTACATTTTCAGATTCCCTACAAAGTTTCAGTACATCCTCCGAAGGGAATTGCAGTCCACCACGATTCTTTATTCTGATCAATGTAGATTCTATGTGATCTAAATCACCCGTGAGTGCATCAACACATTCACTGCACTGCAACTTTTTTTTTAAATGTTTGATGATAAACTCTGCTATGTATGCAATTACTCGGGATGAAAATTGAGTCAGTGATGTTATATCTGGCAGTTATGAGTGGTCTAGTGCAATGTTAAATATTTTGTCCAGATCGGGTGGTGATTCGGTTTCGTTATCATTGGCAAGTTCACTGAAACGTGATGTCATATTAATGACATCCTCAGAACATCGACTGGAGGTGACATGAAAAATGGTAATATTCTCCATTGGTATGCAGTTACCAGTTTCGATATCGCGTACTTCTGAATGTATTAACAATTTTTTGATCGCTGATTTTAATTGACATTAATTTATGTGTGCCGAACGGAGTTTGTTTGCCATATGCAGACCTTCATTAGTCTGCAACGTGTTCAATTCTCTGATGAACTCCCATTCTATCTTTTTCCCGTTCCCATCTACAAAAACTTTTAAATATCCGAAATTATTTCTGATGAGTTTCACCATGTGAGAAGCGTCCGGCATTATAGAGATCTTCTCCTTTGTCACAGCGTGGATGAAGTATGTCTGCAATGAATCGGGCTTTAGAATGCATCCAAGTTTTTTAACCACAGATAGGTTGGTTCGTGTACCATCGAATGTGAGCGCAGCATGCTTTGCAGAATTAAATTGCATTTCTGTTCACTACTCACTCCGTTGGTAATCAAATATCCTATGGGTATTTTCCATGCACCATTCATGCAAACAAACATAAACATTAAAGCCTCTCTTCCAACAGTGGTGGTATCATTCGCAAAATTTTCCCCAAAATCGACGTAACCGCTATACTTTTTACCGTCATATTCTACATGCTGCCGAATCGACATTTCGTCGAATACCAATGTGCCAGTTAGTTGATAATCAGTAGCTTTGACACGTTCGGAAATGCGTGCAAACGCTTCCTCAATAAACCCAGGCTCTCTCCGTTAATTGAACGATACCATTCACCGATGGCTTTTGGATGCGGCAAACATGAGTCAAAATGCTTTCGGATATAATTGTACGCTCTTGGTGAATAAAAATGTAAGGTTACAGCAAATGTCCTCAGTTCTAGTGAATACTGTCTGGAAATTCTGCATGCCTTCCGTTTTCCTTTGCAAAGCTTGTCAGTGGTTTTTGCAACAAAGTGTTTTGAAAAATGAGTATTCGACATACCGATAGTTTTTAAAATGTCATATTGTTCGTCTGCAATCAAGTGCTTAGCTTTAAGGTCGCTCAAAATTGACTTTAACTCAGCACTTTTTCTTATTTGCCGTCTGTTTTGTTTCTTGAGCGCCTATATTAGCTTCTAAGACGTTTTCTTTTGATGCTCCATTGCCTTTCGTAGAAGCAACTTTCTTGGGGTTTCCCACATCTGATTCAGGGAAATGGTTGTTGACATGCCATCCGTAGTTTCCTGTGCCGTAACTGCATCCGGATCCGTGGAAGTTTCTGTATAAATAAAAAAATTAAAACATGGTATTTGACATCTACAGGAGCAAATATTTCCAGTGGAGCTACTTACGTGTAGAAGCATCTGATGTTGGGGGTCTCAGCTGTACAGTTGCTTCATCAACTATTGCATCAACACATCGCCGCTTTGGTGTGTTGAATTCATATACTTCTTCAGATTGTGAACGTCGCTTCGGAGTGCCATGATGTGATAGCAACTGCAATTACAAGTTGATTTGGAATAGAGTCATGTGGGGCAAGAGTGCGCATTTTTTCTTTGAATTGTTATAAAATTGAAAATTTCAAGTGAAATGAAATGTAACAAAAACATTAATTTTAAGCCTTGATTAATTGAAAATTTCCGCAAATCTAAATTGGATTTGCTTTCTTGTGATTCTGGAAAAAAAATAAAAAAAAAACCTTGTCAAATGCGTACACTTACCCCAATATAGGGGTAAGTGTGCGCAGTAGTCCGGGTAAGTGTACGCAGTCGTAGTAACTCAATTTTTAGTTTATTTAAATATAGTTTAACTATATTTATTATATAAATATTATCATGTATTCATATATATTCATTTTTTTATACTATATACATGGATATTTCATATATATTATTCATCTATATTCATATCTTTATTGCTTTAATTCATCACTATTTTTAAAATCTAAAAAAATTAATATGATGTTAACTTAAACTAACGATAGCAATTGCAAGATATTCCAAGAGCTACATTGAATCCAATCCTCTATAGATGGATCCACGTATGCAAAGTACGCATGCAAATATGCGCACTCTTACCCAACATGCTTATGCGCACACTTACCCCAAACTGTCCGAATGGAATTGACTTGAAATTGCTCATTATTGCGTCATTAGATAAAGCTTTGAAATGTTACACAACAAAATAGATAAAATAATGTGCATAATCGCATATAATAAGTAATAAATACCGCAGCAGAAGTACAAAAGTTTTTAAATTGAAAATGAAAAAATATCATAAGATTTTTAACAAAAAATTTCAATGACCTATATTGACAAAACTACGCAAGCACGCCAGACAAGATTCGAGTATTTTGTCCCACGTCGAAGTAAGTACTAGAGATAGTTGATTTTGGTTCTCTAATTTTTACAGTTTCCGAAATAATGAGTCTGCGCACTCTTACCCGCTGCGCACACTTGCCCCACATGACTCTATACATTTTATTAATACATCGTGCATATGATATCATGGGGTCGTAAGCACCATTATGGAACCAAAATCTTCTTTTTGACAATTACGGCTTTGTGACGTTACAATTGCAATATTATGTATATCAAACAAAAACGAGCACTTACAGTTTTGACAGAAGTTACAACAATTTTCGTAGCCGATTCTTTATTTTCTATTGCAGTCAAGGGCACATTTTTACTCATCGGGGGTTCAGCTGCCTGGTTGTCGTGTGATAAAGAATAATCCACTTACAAATCGGAGACATGTGTCTTATTTATCTGCAAGTTGAATATCTATTGAAATGTTGAGTTTTGTTAAAACATCATGATGGATGACAAATTGTAAAAAATGTGAGGATAGTACTGAGAAAAATTGAATAATTGTACTTACACAAGGAATAGCATGATTTCTTAGCCTTACACAAGCTACCCAACCAACACGAAACGGTGGAATAAACGTTTGAAATTGGTGGAAGCTGGATTTAAAAACCGCCTACATTGATATTATAATATGCGTTTATCAAGTACGTTTATTTATACCACTGAATGCCCGCCTTCAAAATGAGAAATTCAACGTTTATATTCGGTTTATTAAACGACTTATATACGTATGGAATCGATGTTTTCGATCAACGTGATTAGAACCTACTTGCAGAGCGTTTTATCCACATTTATTTTGTATGTTTATCTATATCCTAGCATTCGCGTAACTGAAACGTCACCTATAATCCCAATGAACACCAGTTCGTATGAAAAACGTATGAAAAGGTCATATACTCTACGTTCATTCAGAAGAAAGATGTTCCTCAGTTAAACGCATAAGTAGCGTTTATTGAAAACGTTACGCAATAAACAACGTTGAATACACGTGTACCACTTGAATATTTGGCCAAATTATTGTTGCGCGGAGAAAAAAAAATTAAGATATTTAAAATGAATTAATTACAATATATGAGGCGTTGATCAACAACTACTAATCGCAAACAATCGCACTTTCTTCCTAAGTAAGAATTTCAAGATTAGAAAAACTTGACACTATTGTTGTGGCCGGGATTCGATCCGGGGACGCTCGCATTCGCTTGTATTACTATTTGCACGCTCTATCGACTACGCCAAACTACCTATTGACAAAGTCAGTCACTTTCTCGTAATTGTCTTGGACTTTGCATCTGTCTCAATGAGATCATTGTTTTAATGCAACCGAGATATGTTAACTAAACATCCGAGTTGCAAATATGTTTTCAATTTAATTTCTTGCCTAGAGTTCCGCACGTTCTCACTCGATTTAATTATATTGCACATTCATTATTATATCGAGAAAACGTAAAAATGACGTGTAGATATGATAACTAAGACAACGCATTTCGAGCGTATAGTCATTGAAAGGAATTGTTATTAAAGTGTAACTCAAAATCCGCGAGGTATACGTTGGTTTTTTGATTTTCAAAGACGTTTTGAGGAAACGTATGCAATACGTCTATGATATGTGTAGCAGTGTACGTACTTTGGAGCGTTTCGTACGCGCAATTGAATACACGTATCCTAGTCCAGGCTAATAAATGTATATATCACGTAAATTTACAACGTATTCGTTGTCCGAATTGAAAGTATATATTGAAGGTATATGAAGTTATTTCTTCGTTTGAAAAACGTGATTATTGAAGGAATATTATCGAATTACTGATAAACGTGTATAATATACGTTTCATAAATGTATTATGATATATTGATACCAAATAACTTCCAAAGAAACCCTGAATAAAGTTATTGTAGATAAACGTAACTGTCACTGATTGAACGTTTAAAAAAGGTGAAAAGTATCAATGATTTGAACGGTTATTTCCAAACGTAACTTACACGACATTTAGTAGCGTTGATTCAAAGCTGATAAATGCCCTAACGAAAACGCTTACGAGCGTGGAATACGCATTCATAAAACGTTAACATCATCTGCTATAGATTGAGGTATTTACATGGCTTGCAGATACGTGTGGCACACGTAAGTGCAATATTATTCATTAAACCTTTGGAGGAACACTGAAGAAAGTCATTGATAAAGGTAAGAACCACGTTAATTAGGCGTTTAGAAAATGTGAATAGCATGAATATTTCAAACGTTTTTTCGAATACGTAGGTTATACGACAGTTTGTCATTATTTATTAAACGTCGATCGCAGCCCTGAAATCATTGGTCTATAAACGTATAAAACACATGCATTAAATGTTGACAAAAATGTAATTAGTATACGTCTCGATTCAACGTAACATAATCGTGTTAAAAAACAGATGTCTGAAATAAACGTTTTCAATAACCGTGTTATAATGGTGAGCGGAAAACCGCATCGTGGATACACGTTCATTTTTTACACCGTACACTACATTTCCACCACTATCACGCATATTCAACGTGTTCTCCACCATTTCGTGTTGGTTGGGAAACAGCTACACGTTGTGAGACATACAATCAGTAATTATGACTAAACTTTTATGCATCAGTATGTCATTGGTTTTATAGTAAATTACCACTGGAAATACGGTCGATTGATCAATATTCTAGTGGTAACCTGGAGCAGCATCCTGTATTACGAACGCATAGTTCTCTGCGAAATCGCAGATCATAATAAATTCATCAGGATTGATGGATACTTTTAATTATTTAAGAAAAGGTGCTTGTTGCTTTGCTATAAAAGAAGTAAGTAACAAAATTTGCATATTTGTGCAGAATTCGTCAACAAATTCAGTTGTACATTTTACAAAAGTTTCGAGTGTCGTACGTGGTTTGGACACCCACTGCTTGTACGTTAATTGCTCAATACTGTTTTCTTCCAATACGTCAAGTACCAGGTTACGTAAAATTTCAGAACCCGGACAATCTTTACGACTTGTGGAATAGCATGCTTCAGAACTATCATTGCAGATCATTAAATTTTGACAATCGTTGTAGTTCTCTAAGGGGTGTTCCAGATGACTCGTTAGTTATTTCAAATCACAGCCTTGAGAATGAATGAAAACATATCATTTACTATTCAAAAACATTCGCCAATTATCAAATTATAGCCGAACATAAACCCGATATCAATAACTTCACGTTCTGATGCATCAAACACACACACACACGGTGTGGGTGCCACTTGCACCTGCCAAGACGCAATTTTTAGGACGTAAAGCAGCAAATGACGAAAATCCGATTCTACAGTCAGGATATTGAATTTGAAAAAATTTCTCAAGTTCCTTGATGTTTGAAAGAATTAGCCGCTTCTGGATATGTACACGTTTTCCTTCATCGTTTCGTATTGACACATAATCTTTCATGCCCGGCATGTTCACACTAACTTCATCGTCCTTGTAGAAATTGGTTACGATTTCTTTAGTATTTTTTGGAATAGACCGACCTGCGTGATACTCATAATTTATACTCATTGCGTGGGTGAAGGTATAACTATTAATAATCATAACATTAACCCTCAAACACCACACTGGGTCACGGTAACCCAGTCCTTTATTCAAACTTCAAAATTTTAAAACATTTACTCCAACTTTTATTCATATATCTTGGAAGCTATGGAAGCCATTGCTTTTTTCTGGGAAAATTTTTTCCCGATTGTTTGACGCTTCGATCAAAAAAAAAAAAAACATGCAAATCGGTGTATTGGATGCCGAGATATTTGTAAGACAAAACGCTGGGTTACGCTAACCCAGTGTGGTAGTTACGGTTGGCTCCGGAAGTGTGGTGTTTGAGGGTTAATGAGATACTCATAATTCATACCCTTAGTTTTTTCTGGCATTGATAATATCCCCTCTTTATCTAAGCGGGATTTAGCCTGTATCACTAAATTTTTTGGAACATCCATCATATCCATGATCTTACTTATGCTCCAATTTGATGGCATTAATATTAGGATTTGTATTTTTTCAGCTCTACTAGTTCTTTCATCGTGTGATTTTTCCTTCAATTTATAGATAATTTGAAGGAAATCTTCTGAGTCAGTTTCTGTAAGACGAGTTAGACTCGAGGTGGAAGCATCGCGATCTCCAAGTGATTCTTTCAAATTATGACATACTTCGTCGACTTTCTCATCAACAAAAGTTGTCGAACATTTGATCTTTTTTATCGCGATCGGAGACACACCAAGAAGCTGGAGAGCTTCATTTACTATTGGAAGTGTTACATCAACACTTAATGCCGATTGTGGGCTACATGGTTGTGAAATATCTGTGTCAGTTGGAGTTGAAATATTTTCTACTGGAGCAGCAATAATATCTGCCAAGTCCATGGGTTCACTCTTACACATCTTTGTTTGACATTGTGAACAGCAGTAGTGTTAGATTGTAATTTCCACATTTCACGCAACTTTAAGGGGGGGGGGGGGGGGGGGGGGTAAACTCGAATTTTACCGACCTTTCTATTTTCCCGAATATCTCCGAAACGGGGCTATCAATCGACTTGTCCTTCCGGCAGTCGATGTTTGACGAGTAATGAGTTTAAACCGGTACGTTTGATCGGATGAAATCGGGATTTTTTTTTTTTTTCATCGAAAAGTGTGGACGTACCATTTATTTCGACTTATATCAAAGCCTACGCATCAAAAATGCAAAATCGGCCTCTGTAGCCCGATTCTGTATGGAATTCCGAACATAACGATCCAAAAACATCTTTGTTTCCGACAACGATAAAGGGGCAAAACGTATTCTACGATTTTGTGGTAATTTTTGCGATTGTCCACGGCTGAAAGCGGTAATGGCTGCTAATGTGATGACAATTAGTTCCCAGAACGCCCGTGACATGTCGCGCTGTCACGTTGATACACCTGAAACCACGTGACTCGACCTGTAGTCCAATCATCTCTGACTAATAAGCTAAAAACGAGCGCGTGGTGACATCTCACAGTCGTTCTGGGAAATGATTTTCATCACATTAGCAGCCATTACCGCTTTCAGCCGTTGACAATCGCAAAAATTACCACAAAATCGTAGAATACGTTTTGCCCCTTCATCGTTGTCGAAAACAAAGATGTTTTTTGATCGTTATGTTCGGATTTCCATACAGAATCGGGCTACAGACGCCGATTTTGCATTTTTGATGCGTAGATTTTGATATAAGTCGAAATAAATGGTACGTCCACACTATTCGATAAAAAAAAAAAAAAAAATCCCGATTTCATCCGATCAAACGTACCAGTTCGAACTCATTACTCGTCAAACATCGATTGCCGAAAGGAAAGTCGATTGATAGCCCCGTTTCGGAGATATTCGAGGAAATAGAAAGGTCGGCAAAATTCGAGTACACCCCCCCCCCCCCCCCCCCCCCCCCCCCCCTTAATGATGCATTTCTTTAACTTTTACGCCTAACGTGATCTTTCAATTTAAATGGATTACAACAACGATTGTATGGCCGTGTTGAGGCCATTTTTATCAATAGTTAATAACTTTACAATAGAATCAAACACAAAAAAGTGAGAAATAAAAACTAATGATATGAAAACATATCATTACCTATTTAAAAAAGCAGGAATTGAAATATGAATTTTTGTGATCAATTTAAGCGTGAAACATACTCTATAACCACACTTATTTATAATTGAAAGGATAATACATTTAAATCCCTAAATTTCACGCGCGCTGTTCTCGAGTTCGTACCGAATAAGGTTAGCTTGAATAGGGTATGGTTGAACCCAATCTCACTAGTCCGAGCGAGTTTTAGGTTGATACCCCTAACGTTCGTCGTCCACGAAAAGTCACGGTATGCCTCCAGTAGCGTTAATCACTAGAAATGAATCGGTATCCCGCTTGCATCTCTCGACGTCGACTAAACCCCGATGCGAGTCTGTATTAGGGTTTTCGTGGTTTTTCACTCTTTCCACAAGAGAAGCTCCAAAATTATCACACCCGTGACAAAGACACTCACGCGGACTAGCACCGTATCTCCAGCCTTCAGCTGAGATATTGGTGCAGTAAGTTACAATGCCTAAATGAAATAAACTAATTTAAAACAAAACACCTCGTGTTATTTTTTCAGATAATTTAACTTTTGAACGGTTTGTTGTGCGCTCATTGAGTGTTTTGAAAATCAGGACCAAGTCTATTCATGTCATTTTACAAGAAATACAGGAATCATCAAATCCACTGGTCAACAACGAGAATATTGATATTGAAACTGAATCAGATGCAGAAAATGATATTATGAGCCCCTTTCCATTACAAAGTCTGAAAAAATTGTGCAAAGTCGAAAAAAAATTGAGACAGGATTCCTACAGGAAAGAATTGGTGAGTAGGCTTCTTATCAGGGTCGTGAGGCCTTAGGTATTTCTCACAAATGCTGGATTGCATGAGTACCTTGCTACATCTTAGTAACTGTAATGATTCAATTTGAAATTAATGTGTAATTATTGCTGTACGTGTGTGCGTTCAATTTCTCATTATTCTATGTGATTTATATCAAGCGAATGAGGTTATTGAAAATTGGTGGAACCGATTTCAAAGCCTGCACTAACAAATTGATGGACCGACTGTTCAGTAATTTCGTGGGTGAAAAATTCAGCTGGCTTGGGTACAAGGGAAAAAGAGTTTTTTCTGCGCTTCAACTGTGCAGCCTTATTCTTGGTAAACTAAGTCACGTGATATAATCATTTTACAGTGCTTTCATACTTGATAATAATAATGCTGCTGTAGAAATGTGACACTTATGAAATTTATGAGAAATTCGAGTAGCGTAGAAGTAGATGTTGCGTACACTGGCACAAATTGGATACTTGTTTCTTGTTGACTGAAAGTTAATAGCAATGGTGTTAATACGTTATTATTGGAGGTAGGAAAGGGGATGGAGGGAGGGGGGGCCACCCGCCCACCCACTTCCCCCCCTTCCTCCAGGGGGTTATTTGGACTAAGTCCACTGCTCGAGTTTAAATTCATCTCGACGTTTCGGGCGCTGAAATCTGCTCCCGTCCTCAGGATGGTAGTCTGGCGACTTCCCATGGCAGAGTGATCAAATTCCGTGCTCCCACCGGTATATATAGGTTCGTTGTTGGTGGCGCCAGCTATGACTGGTGGCGCCGCCTTGGCTTGCTCATGGCCTCCCTCACCTCATCCCTGTACAAAGGTAACCAGAGTTTGTTAAGTTCTATGCTGGGTTGACTTACAGCATTTGGTGTGACTGCTATGCAGGCTGACTCCTTCAATTTCCGTTTGATAGGATTGGATTCCTTCAACAATATCCGGGCATCATCCCATTGGAAGTAGTGTTCATTCTCCCAGGCGTGATCGGCCAATCTCGATTTCGATCGTTCGCCCATTTTAACGTTTTTCCGGTGTTCCTGGATGCGAATGTTTAATGGCCTTCCAGTTTCGCCGATATACACATCCCCACATTGGCATGGAATTCCATATACACACTCCTTGCTTTCTTGCGCAGTCTGTCGGGGCTTGGTTTCTGTCAACAAGCCACGCAAAGTGGATGTTGATTTGAAACGTACCTCGATGTCATGTGCTCTGCATATGCGACGGATCTTCTCCGCAGTCCCCGCTATATAGGGGATCGTCATGGCAAACCTCGGGGTGCCGACGTTCATAGAGTGTTCCGACCTCATTCCTTGTGTGATGGTAGTTCGGTGCTGCGCTTTTTGTTGCGCTTTTTGGATGACACTATCTGGATAGCCGTTATTTCGTAGAGCTTTTCGCACTATTTCCAGTTCCTTCCTTAGGCCTTCCGGGGTCGTACTGATCTGGAACGCACGATCCATAAGACTTTGCGCCACACCTTTCTTCGTGCTCCCTGAGTGGTTCGACTGGTAATCTAGATATTTTCCCGTGTGCGTGGGTTTCCGGTAGACGCTCGTTTGCAAGGTATTTCCCCACCCTCTCTCTACTAATGTATCCAGAAATGGGAGCGTATTGTTGTCTTCAACTTCCATTGTGAAATGGATCGACTCCCTTACGTTGTTTATGTGGTCTTTGAAAACCTCTATATCGAACTACTCGGTCTGTGTTTAAACACCACCTACTTTCAGGTATCGGACAAGTTCTACAGGCAAGACGAAGGTATGGCAATGGGTTCCCCTCTGTCGCCGGTAATGGCAAATCTATATATGGAACATTTCGAGGAACTGGCCTTACGGACAGCAAAACTCCAGCCATCCTTGTGGGTCCGATATGTTGACGATACCTTCGCGATCTGGCCGCATGGAAAAGTAGAATTACAGGTTTTCAAAGACCACATAAACAACGTAAGGGAGTCGATCCATTTCACAATGGAAGTTGAAGACAACAATACGCTCCCATTTCTGGATACATTAGTAGAGAGAGGGTGGGGAAATACTTTGCAAACGAGCGTCTACCGGAAACCCACGCACACGGGAAAATATCTAGATTACCAGTCGAACCACTCAGGGAGCACGAAGAAAGGTGTGGCGCAAAGTCTTATGGATCGTGCGTTCCAGATCAGTACGACCCCGGAAGGCCTAAGGAAGGAACTGGAAATAGTGCGAAAAGCTCTACGAAATAACGGCTATCCAGATAGTGTCATCCAAAAAGCGCAACAAAAAGCGCAGCACCGAACTACCATCACACAAGGAATGAGGTCGGAACACTCTATGAACGTCGGCACCCCGAGGTTTGCCATGACGATCCCCTATATAGCGGGGACTGCGGAGAAGATCCGTCGCATATGCAGAGCACATGACATCGAGGTACGTTTCAAATCAACATCCACTTTGCGTGGCTTGTTGACAGAAACCAAGCCCCGACAGACTGCGCAAGAAAGCAAGGAGTGTGTATATGGAATTCCATGCCAATGTGGGGATGTGTATATCGGCGAAACTGGAAGGCCATTAAACATTCGCATCCAGGAACACCGGAAAAACGTTAAAATGGGCGAACGATCGAAATCGAGATTGGCCGATCACGCCTGGGAGAATGAACACTACTTCCAATGGGATGATGCCCGGATATTGTTGAAGGAATCCAATCCTATCAAACGGAAATTGAAGGAGTCAGCCTGCATAGCAGTCACACCAAATGCTGTAAGTCAACCCAGCATAGAACTTAACAAACTCTGGTTACCTTTGTACAGGGATGAGGTGAGGGAGGCCATGAGCAAGCCAAGGCGGCGCCACCAGTCATAGCTGGCGCCACCAACAACGAACCTATATATACCGGTGGGAGCACGGAATTTCATCACTCTGCCATGGGAAGTCGCCAGACTACCATCCTGAGGACGGGAGCAGATTTCAGCGCCCGAAACGTCGAGATGAATTTAAACTCGAGCAGTGGACTTAGTCCAAATAACCCCCTGGAGGAAGGGGGGGAAGTGGGTAGGCGGGTGGCCCCCCCTCCCTCCATCCCCTTTCCTACCTCCAATAATACTTGTTTCTGTTCAAATTAGTTCCTTCTTTGTGGAATTTGATTTTAAACACCCAACGTTTCTGTACATCTCTACATAATTATAACATATGTTTGCAGAGATCGTCGGAGAAGTCAGGAGCCCTATTCTCGTGACGGAGGAGATGATTTCGAAAGTCATCAAAGACTGGTTGCGGCATGTAAACGGGCGGCTGCTGAAAGCGAGACCGTAAGTTCTCTATTTGGGTCATTCTACGATAAGAGGTTTCGAAACCATACAGGATACGGCCAAGGGGAAAACTTGGAGTTTTTTGATTTAATACATATATGTCGGCGTGAGACTGACGTAACGTCGGCCTAAGACAGACCTACAATAACATTGCCCGTTGTTGACATAAAGTAAGTCATAGCTCAGGTACGTCAACAAAGCGTTTCAGTAATTACAATAGTACAAGGTGACAACCTTCCCTCGGATCAGCAGTCGTAGCTCGTCTGGCAAGGCGAGCAGACGTAATTGCGAGCGAAAAGGCTCCGGCTGAATCGAGTTAATCAACCAAGGAGTGTGTCGACCATGAGTTCGAGCGAGCGCGGCGGTGATGAGGGCGATCACGGGTCGCCTTCACCAGACCCTGATGTTTTAAACAATCCTTTACCCGACATATATTATGACCTTAGCCCCTCTTATGTGCCCCATTAGCGTAAGGGCAGGTCAATTTAAATATATTTAGTTGCTTTTTGGAAGGCCAGAGTAAATACATCGGACAGGGTAGGGACATCAAAATCAGTGTAGATACTTTTTTGACCAAGGGAAAGACTTTGACGTAATAACACAATAAATAAAATCGAACATTTATTAAACATTGTATTTAACTTATAATCAGAGTAAAATTTCTGTATTACAGCCTTTTTTTAAACCTAAAACTAGAGCTTTTTAGTGTCTGTGACAAAAAATATAAGTAATTCAGGTAATAAGTAACATCGCCCTGCATTCAACAAATAATAAAGTATTCTTCTATCAATACTAACTAAGTAGACTAGCGTCTTTTAAGTGATAATCAGAGTTATGATAATCAGACTAGTGATAATTACAATAATTTTTATATCACCTATACTTATACTATACCTTCCATTAAATCTACATATAAATTTACTATATATTTACTAAATATATTATTAATACACTATACAAATAAATTTATAATAAACTTCTACCAATTTTTGTAGGTAAGTAAATATTTTTCGCTAAAAATCAATAAAAATTATCATTTGTCAAATTATTAAGAATTTTGGATCTTCATTCCATCAAATATATGCATATATTTATTCTGAAGTTGATAATTTTGGGTTTTTAATACATATAAATTGATTTTTTTGTATTTACGAAAAAAAAAGCATAATTTTAAACAGTCTGAAGTTTGAGGCTCGATATTTTTGAAACGGCTGGACTTACGCAAAATGTCAATCAGACCTTTTTTGTAGAGCATCAAATTTCCTATAAAGAGTAATTTTGTCATACTTATGAAGTAGCTCGTTATCACATCACAAAATTCCAAAGTTTGAAAAAAAAATTCCCCATGTTATTTAAATGGGAAATAGAAAATTACAAATCGCCACCTCTAAATATTAATATTAAGAGCTCATATTTTTACAGGGTCGTTTTCTAGAGATACTCTGACGATTTTTCAATGTTCTTTGAAGAAAAAAAAAATAGTCGGTTTTTTTGAGACACTCTAATATATATAAGCATTCTAATGTCTAAAAAATAATTCCTGTTACTGCCTGTAATTCAGGATCTCTGTATTATGTTAGATTTTCATAATTGAGGGCCCAGAAACGAAAAGGACGCCTAAGCGAGAACGTGCGGATAAGCATTGTCAATTCAATAATTGTGAACATGACTGGTTACGCATAAACGCACATATCAATAATCGTGTGTACAATTATTGCATTGAAAATACTTACCCGCACGTTTTTGCTTGAGCGCTCTTTTCGTTTCCGCACCCTTTTTTTCCAAACAATTCCGAAGTATAAAAATATTGTAAATTTTAAACAATCTTTCACTTCTTCTGACTTCCACTCAGAATGATGACACCAGTAGAAAAGAAGGACATTAATGGGAAAGAGAATGATGTACCGAAAGGTGGAAAAGTGACAAAACAGCCAGTAAGGTGTACAAGTAAGGGAAGAGCAGTAATTGTGCCGAAAAAAAATTTGTCACGTCATCAGACGAAGCGCCTCGTAATGAATCGAAGGCATTGAATGCTTCGGTCCAAAAAGGATTCGAAGAATTGCGGTCTCTTGTGGTAAAAAATCCTGAAATAGTATCATTGCTGAAGTCAAGTGCCAGTGTTCTCAGTTCTAATTCAAAACAGCACACAGACAACAACAAAAATAAAAAGAAACAAGTATCGAAAAGCGCCTCCTCCAAAAACGTGCCTAGTCAGAAAACCTCTACGATGCAGTCGTCCCCAGGAAAAAATATGCCATCGCACATGATCAAAGTGAGAAAACTAGCTTCAAGTTCGGTTTCCGAGGAGCTGCCAACTCTAAAAGAACGAACAGCTGTAGAGACTGAATCTCAAATACAAAAGGGCAACAACAAATCCGCAAATTCAAGCCATCCTATATCGTCTACCTCTAGCA
Organism: Tenthredo notha; assembly: GCA_914767705.2. Lineage (NCBI taxonomy): Eukaryota > Metazoa > Arthropoda > Insecta > Hymenoptera > Tenthredinidae > Tenthredo > Tenthredo notha. Next base: position 11,292,547 of record OU611910.1, on the reverse strand, counting down.
TCAACAGTCCTTCAAATAGATTGGGAAATGAGCCGATTCCTCGAGAAAAATCAAGTTAATAGTGTCTCGAAGGACCGTTAGTCCCTTTGGATTATAATACATACAATAGATTGAGGGGCGGAGCGCGCGCGCTCCGAGCGATCCGGCCGCTCGTATACCTGCTCGACGCTTGCTCACTATTTCTTCTGTAACTCCGAAAATATTTCGAATTTTCTTCTGAAATTTTAGGGACACATTTTTGGATAGTTTAGGAAGACATTTATGCAAAAAAAAAAATTGATTTTTTGAAGCCTCTAAAGCAGGCTCCCCCATTAAGTAAGTTCGACATTTTATGAGCTGCAACGAAAAGTTGTTACTGTACACTAAACGTAATGGATTCCGAGCCGGATGTGTTCGACAATCGAAGAAACAGCCAATCGGCGCTCTGAATTTTTGTAATCCAGAGCGCTGATTGGCTGTTTCTAGCATTGTCAAACACATCCGGCTCAGAATCCATTACGTTAAGTTTACATGAATAATAATTATGAATGATAGTAGTGTCTTTCATCTGTTTTTTTATTGTGTTATGTCCAGCCAACGATATCTAGAGAGCGAAGACGCGACCCATAATAATGATAACGAGTATCACCACTCAGAATTGGAGGTAGAACGTGGGACTGACACAGGAGATAATCTTGACTTTGAGAATGCTACAGAGAATCCTTCAGGAAATCAAGTCGTAGTGACGGAGACCATTGTGCGGGATATGATAGAACATCTTGAGTAATGCGTACTTTTCTTATAGATTGAACAGATATATGTGTTTTTTGACCAAATTAAAGGCTTCTTCGCATTTATCGTCCCAGAAAAATGTGATGTCTCTTCGTAAGAGATTGTATACGGGACTTAGCGTAGAACTTAAATTAGGCAAAAATCTGTCGTAGTAAATGAATAACCCGATAAATGACTGTAACTGCTGTTTATCAATCGGTTGACTTGCATTTTTAACTGCGTCGATTTTATCTTGCATTTTATGAATGCCCTTTTTATCAATCGTGTAACCACAGTAATCAATTTGGTCCGCTAGTAATTTTGATTTGGCCATGTTTACACGTAAGTTATATTTCGCTGATCTGGACAATACTTGCTCTAAACGGGCTAAATGTATTTCATTTGTAGGTCCTGTGATTTTAATATTATTGTAAAAGACTGCAATGCCTTCTATGCCTACTAGAATTTTTTCGATTTCACGTTGCCAAATGGCAGGTGCCGAAGCTGTACCAAACATCAATCAGTTGCATATATAAACCTTTGTGCGTGTTTAATGTGAGTATATGTCTATCGTCCGGGTGGACTTCTATGTTTAAGAATGCTTTGCTCAAATCAATTTTGGAGAATTTCTGTCCGCCCGCCATAGCTGAAAATAATTCCTCGATAGTCGGTACGGGGTGATCGTCAATTTGCAAGTTTGGATTCACGGTGATTTTGAAATCTCCGCATATTCTAGTGCTACCATCCGATTTCACAATGGGAACGATAGGCGTTGCCCAATCTGAGCGATTGACTTTTTCAATTACCCCCTATCTTTCCAAGTTATCTAATTCATTTTCAACTTTGGTTGAGACTGCAAATGGCACTGTACGAGCTCTCATGTATTTTGGTTGTGCCCCTTCTTTGAGTATCAACCGTGCTTGGATGCCGTCAACTTTCCCTAAATCTTTGTCGAAAATGTTAGTGTATTTAGTGAGCAGGTTTTGGACTTGTTTTTCCATTGAGAGGTCGTGCACATTATTGATATTGTTATCCCAAAGTTTCAGGTGCAATTGACGTATCCATTCTCTACCAAGCAACGTATTTCTTTCCTTATCTGTAATGTACATGTTTAAATTATAAGTCATCTTATTGTATACAACTTCACATGTTGAGTAACCCACTATTTTGAGTTCATTTCCGCAATAGGTTATTAGTTTTAAATTTCTAGTGCCTATCTCTGCATTTTTGAATAAATCAGTGAATTTTTTCTTCGATATAATAGTAACAGCAGCTGCGGTGTCTACCTCGAATTTGACTTGTTTATCATTCACTGTAAGTGTTGTGAAAAACTTTTCACGATATTCTGATTGCTCGGTTTCGACTAAGTAAACCCCGTTTAGGGTGTCCTCTACTTCATCGTATTCAGTATCTAAGTAGTTTGTATTGGTACTATTATTTCGTTTTGCTTTGATACACATTTTCGTGATATGACCTTTAATGTTACAATAGCCGCAAATGGCATTTATTTTATCACAATTGTTCGCATAATGATTTGAATTACCGCATCGGTAGTAAGGCCCGATTTTCTTTTTGTTTGCGTTTGGATTGGAATTGTTTTGCGGGTTTGAGAATTTTTTTGGAAAATGACCTTTTGCTTTATTAGATTTTGCATTGACTGCATTGACTGTGGGTTTTTTATGTATTTCCGCAGCATCTTTCGCTGACAATTCCATTCCAATCGCGGTTTCGAGTACAGTCTGGATCGTTAGGGTTTTTGTTTCTAACAGACGGTTTTGGATACGCTCGCTTCGTAAACCGAATGTAAATTGGTTTCTTAAAGCTGTATCCAACTACGTACCAAAATTACAAATAATCGCAAGTTTCTGTAGCGCCGTCAAGAACTCTTGGACGTTTTCTCCCCCTTCTTGGTTTCGTTGGTGAAACCGGAAGTTTTCAGCGATTTCCAACGGTGCTGGGTTGTAATACTGCTGCATTAGGTCCACCAGGTGTTTATATGACTTCGTAGTCGCGTCAGCCGGTGCCAATTTGTCGCATAATATATCGTATGGTTCGGCTCCCATGTGATGTAAAAGGTACTGCTTTCTGCTGTCTTCAGTTGTTACGTTGAAAATTATAAAAGCCCCTTCAAGGCGTTTAACCCATCAATTGCAGCGAAATTTTGTATTGTCGAAAGATTCGATTGTAAACACTGTGTTTACTGTAGGTAGGGGCACTTCGGTTTGCCTAGTTTCGGTTGGCATTGTGTGTGATGGTCGGACTCGTAGTATTTGTATGTATGCGTAAACTGATTATAACGAGCTGCCACGTTTTCACTGCTATTTTTCGGTCACTTTTCACGTGCAACTCTTTCGATCCTCGTTGCCACTGTTATGGTTGTATGTTGTATGTGGGTTTGCGGGAAATGAGTAGTTAGTAACATTGACTCTTTCTGCGTCGTAGTATATGATAAATGTATAATCCTTTTCAACACTAATGGATATAGTCTACATGCTCTTCCTCTTGAGCGGGGGATACTGGCCACTCGGCTGCGTACCCAAGCTCATTGCGCATGCGTGGCTGGTACATCGTAACACTATCGACGAACGCTAATTGGTTCGTTATTAGGTCCTTTTTACGGAAGAACTAAGACTTTTTTGCATAGATAACTTTCGTCTTAATATTTCGCAGGGAATCCGCCGGTATGCTTCGGGTGCGCAAATTTCGAGACACCCTGTATACTAGAGTGCAAAAGAGGTGATTGGCTTACTGCTTCGTCGCTTCGTGATAGACTCATCATCAGTATCATCAGTATCCGAAGAATTCTCCCCCTCACTGCTAGTGTTGCTGTTATTAATAGTGTTGGTCGACTTTTTGACACAAGTTCTTGGTATCTGTTTTGAAGCGATTTGAGCATTTGGTTTTTCGGCGGCTTCACTGTTTGCTCCACCATCTTCATCTCCTTCACCTATTGCCTGCTGCAATAGACGTGAAACATGGACCACATCTTGAATGGGAACCGGCACTCTGTAAAATCTTTATGTACCTGTTGATTGTGCCCCATGAAATTAGCTAAATCTGCCACTTCGGTTTCACCAAGTCCCTCCATCGCGAAAAACGTAGCTATGTGCTTGCGTAATCCAGTTCCTCTCAACAAGGAAAGCATCGACGCACCGCACTCGTATGAGAACTTTCGTATAAGTTCGCAGGATCTCAAATATTTTTTCGTCGTAGGATCACGGGTGGGGATTCTGAAGATATATTCGTCATTAGCATGCACACTTGCTTGAGTTCTATATTTGAATATTGTTTTAATGCAAGACAGATTTAATGGATTGAGTATCAATGGAACTGTTCTTCCTAATTTTCCCCTGATTGCCAGTCTTGCGAATTGTTTGGCGAAATCTCTTGATTGAACAGACAGTTGGCGGTACAGATCTGGGTCTACATTTTCATCAAGTTGAGTTCGGTTATCAAAGTCGGTTATCCGTAGTCTCTCTACTTCTCCAGCCCTTCTGCGATTGAAAATTTGTATGGTGTGACCTAGCAAGTCACAAACCTCCCCAAACTACGCGGGGAAACCGAACCGTATTCAAAAACTACGCAAATATACGAAGATAGCCGAGGACGATCGGTCGCTAGGACCGATCGTCACTCAAGTACCTCACGCCTTACCCCATTGCTTCACGTAGCGCGTCCCCACTCTCCAGCGTTGAGTCAGGGCTCCGTGGTGGGGGTAGCGCGAGCAGGTCCGTGAGCCGAGTATCTTTCCAATAGTGAGGGCGCATTCCCCTTTCGCATGCCTGTAGTCTGTCGTTACGGATCCTGTCGTAGCATATAGTGGGGGGCGCACTTACACACTACTCCATCGTTCTAACTCCCATTGATTGTGAACCGGGTAATCACCCGTTACAATTGAAATCAATGTAGATTCAGTCAAGGTTTTCCACGCTGACAACTCAAATTGAGTTTCCAGAATTTTCAAACTGGCTTCACATTTTTTCGTCAGAAAATTGTACAATTTGCGTCTGTCTTCCTTCGACGGAAGAATGATTTTTTCGTCACGTTTCTGCTTCGTTTGCGCATCTACAACCTTTTTACTTATGCTGATTGCGACGTCATCATCGAACAGCACTAAGAAGTCTTTGGCATTTTGTTTGCAGTCATAATTTTGTTTTTTCATACATTCAGCCATGCACAGTTTTATGCACTTTTTCAATAGGGCACCAAGCGTTAAAGCGACAGCTGGTGTCTTGAGGGATTAGTCTACTTTACACGCTTGAAAGAAAACGCTATTTTTAAGAATTTTTTTTGAAGTTTCTATCAAAGTTATTAACAAAAAATTGGTTGGGCTTCGTAAATGCACTCTCGATTTTTTTTACAGGTACTATGGAACAACTAAAATGATCAAACAATTTTTTTTTTTTTTGGCCCCTATTTTCCAAGTTACACGGGGGTGAAATTCAGGAAAAAGAGCCACAAATCGAAAGCATACTCTCCTTCAAACGGTCATATCTTCGATTGTATTCATCTCAGAGGCTTCATTCAAAAACCATTTCAAAGCTATTGAATGACACCATTATTATATATTTATTTCATTCTGCGGTAACAAACAATTTCATTTGTTATAAACAAATATATTATTCAAACGTGATTTTCAAAGCAAGTTCCACGCGATAAAAATCTCACAAAAATATGAGCGTATTCCTTGATCAATTCTCTACAAAATCGTAAAAGAAAATCGATGGAGACTCGATGGGAACCATGTGAAAACGATTTATTTAGAGGTGACGGCGCGCGCTGCCGCTGAGAGACCTGGCTCGGGAACGTGAGCTGGCGTAAGGAAGGAATCGTGGGCATGTGGATCTACAGGGATGATACGGGTATGGTTTCCACTCAGTCACAGCCAACTCGGCACACTCCAGGTTTTTCGTTTGTTTATTGCAGGCTAGCCATCCACTTTTTTATTTCTTTATTATCCACTTTATTATCAATGAAAATATATTCGATCAGACTGAATTGAAAGTGATCGTCAATTTCATTAACGCATAGAACCATGCCATGCTTATATAGACTGCCATTTCTTTCAATCCAAATTGTAGTTTGAACAGTTGAACTGAGTAAATTAATGTCATTGGTCAAATTCCGTGCGAAGCTAATTGGCAGATCTTTCAAAATATACGGCTGTGAACGTCCGCATTTTTGTGATAGAGTGAATATTTCCATGGTATGCAACTGATGTTCAAGTTTCCATTGAAGTTTGTCAGCGATACTTTTACAGACATTTGTCTTAGAGTTTGACGATGATAAAATATCTTTTGATTCTGTGGGGAATTCGAAATGTCCCGCTTCCATCGAAACGCCATATTTGGTTTCAAGGGATCAAAGTCCAACGCGGAATTGGCGAAGAAAGTAGTCGGTAGCCACCCACCGATACGTATGGAGACATTTCACCTGTGCTCTCACAAACAAACCTCAGTCTTCCTCAATATGGTATTCACCATCATTTTCAAGCAACAAGAGGAGCTGAACGCCTTGTTATATCGAACATCTCCCGAAACTATAACACGGACTTTCTCAAAAAAGTGGTGCAAATAGAGGAAAAATACGTGATCACGAAATTGACTGAACCCTCTTTTCCTTCGCTCTGTCGTGCTGTGTTGTCCTTTGTTTCGTTTTAATATATTAAGATTTTTGGAGAATTTGTTAGTTATATTTTAGAACGATACTATGCCAGAGGGCTTTTAACTGTTAAGTTATTCTATACAAACGTTCATATTGCTTCTGCTAATATTCCCCCATTTCATGTTCATGTCTCTGAGTTTTTGGGGCTTTCTGGTTGGATATTTCTTATTACACAACGCTATAATTATCAATAAATTTCATTCTTTCGTTTTATGACCGCAACTCCGGATGATCTTTATTTTTCTTTTCTCAAACGAACCAGGTCCTGAGATATGTCGATCGATTAGTATGAGTATCAAATAAATTCCTTACAATTCCTAGTGTTTTGCTTCAAAGCGCATGCCCCACAAGGTAATTGATGGTCCGCAATCAGCCATGACAATCCCATAATGCAAAAGAAGATGATCCTTTGGCTTTAACTTTCTATGTAAGACGGTTTGAGCCAATCTATGATGCTCCCTCACTAGGGAAGCCAACAGTTCACTACATCCCACTTGAATAGATGTCGCAGTGACAAGTGCAAAAATCTGTCGCGAAATTAAATATACCTGCAGGCTACACAGTGGGTCCCCTATTTCCCTAAAAGTACCCTATTTTTTTTCCTCCCCTAAAAACCCCCTAAATTTATGGATTCTCCCTAAATGTACACTAAAGCACACCATTATCCCCTAAAACCACCTTATTTCTGGCCGACAGCCATGTTATTTTTCAAGTTCGGTTTTTAAATTTCGCGGTCCTACTCCTAAACCAGAATAGCTTCCGAGCTGACACGCGTGGCGGGCCTGTGCTCGCGCGAGCCTGTACGCGGTGACGTGATTGGTTTCTGTTTGAGCCAATCATCGAACTGGCTACATTTGCGGTGATTTAAACATCGAAGTGTGTTAGCCTCTAACGTGTCGGCGCACAGTGGTTCAGAACGGCCGAATCCCTGGCCAAAAGTCGCAAAATGAAGATTTGAATAATGATGTTTTTTAAATGAATTCTTCTAGAGGGGGGTTTGGGGCATTCAGATCGCATAGGCGGAGGTCAAAATATTGTATACGTGCTTTCCTACGACAGTCGAAAGTTGCCTCTCTTAGGTTCACTCGCGCGACCTTCACTGCTCAGTTTTACAGTGCTCCACAAAATGGTGAATTAGTTTACAACGACGTGTCCGATTTCAATTTTCCAAAATGGAAAATGTTAATAAAGGCATGTAGAAACATTTTATGTATTTCAATGTTCGAAAATGTTTGTTGTTGTTTATGAAACGTTATGCTAACGGTAGTCGTGATTTTCGTATTTTTTCGCTTTTTTCAAAATACATTTGTGTTGACACAAAAAATTTTTGACACATTTCACCGCTGCCATTTACAGGGAAATGTTTGTTGAACTATCTATTAATAAAATGTACAAGAATTAGCTGCTCGAAAGTTGCCCATTTAGAATAATAACAATTTTAGTGTTACCGTGCACACTGTCGTGCGCGTTACGCACTGTGATTAATGGCGATACTTCCATACCTGAGGCTTAAAAGGGCCCAGGCATGGAGGATTTTTTGTAGATATTCTCTATCTCTTCGCAAGTACTCTGGAGATAAGTTACGCACAATTTATACAACTTTTAAAATTTTAACAGGACATACATGCAAACAAATTATTTGTACACGTAGACAAATATTCTTGGCACTGAATGATAAATGGAGCTCGAAATTTGATAAACAAGTAGAAGTTCTCGAAAAAAAATTGGTAATTATGCAGTTTGGTTACTTTTCCGAAAAACGATGGTAAAATTTTTTTTTCTCCGCGAAGTTGTTTATTGCATGATAATAAGTAATATTCCATCGGGGGAGGCTGACTTTTCCCATAAACTCCATGGGTTATGGGGTCTTGAAGTATTTATAAATCGCTGTGGCTATTCGCAAGATAGAGTGACTCTAATAGAGTCACGCAAGAGTCACGCAAAAATTTTGTACTGCTTTTTTTGGACTGCTGAACCACCGGGTGAGTGGCTCGCATGGGTCACGCCGCTTCGCGTCGTGACCCAGGCTCACAATTAAGGAAAATCATCCCTCTCGCCCCCATACCACCTAGTGGGCGGATTCTCGGACGGAGAATTTTTTGCCATTTTTTGATATTTTTTTGCCATTTTTTGATATTTTTTGTTCATAAAAACTGAATTAATAAAAAATGTCAGCTTCCCCCGACGGAATATCATTACTGGCAACCCATCGAAGCAGCCAAAAAAAAAAAAAAAAAAATCCTCCCATTTTTCGGAAAAGTAACCAAACTGCATAATTACCAAAAAATTTAGTGAATCGGAAAGATGTCCTTTCGTAATTTCAATCGACGAAAGAAAATTTTTAAGGAATCTTCTATTCGCAATGAAAAAGAAATGGCAGGATAACCGCAGAATTCTGGAGCGCTTTTACGCTGTTCATGAGAAATGGCTCGACGAGGACGTAACTATTACGGTTTGTCTATTTTCCTATTTCTTATATATCATTGAAATTTTTCTTTCAAACGTTTTTTTCACTTTCGAGCTGACGTTATTGCGATTCGTTCTAGAATGCTGATTTCAAAAACATGGATGTACAAACTCCTCATTCTGACAAATCAGGATCGGCTGAAAGCCACAAATTTGGTAGACCCTCATCAGACTTTTCATCATCGAGCGAACGGAGTAAGCGCCGAAAAGTCAATGAACTTCGTAAATCAACAAGTCCAAGGGCATTGGCATTCGCAACGGAAATGAATCTTCGTGCTTCTGGGTCCCACGCTGCAGCAAAAGTGCTCAAGGACATTACATTACATTACATTACTTCTCCTACGCGAGCCTCCCGGTATCAAGTAGCATTCGCACAAAGTTCTAGACCAGTACGTCAAGAAATTAGCGCAGATGTTGCTTTGAACCTAATAATAAGCGGTAAAATGACGAAAGAAACGTACAATATGGTCCGGGAATTAACGAATGAAAACAGCGACGTCTCGTTTTATCCCAGTTATCATAAAATATTAGCTGCTAAATCTCGTTGTTACCCACCAGAGTGTTCAACAAGTATAACGGGAACAAGCGCGGAAGTATCATTGCAGGGGCTCGATTCCATAACTTTTATCACTGCTATCACTGGCGATAAATAGATAGATCTATCCATTTCTTGCCAGTTAATAGATAGATCTATCTATTTATCGCCAGTGATAGCAGTGATCAAAGTTATGGAATCGAGCCCCAGGCTCTACTAGATCATACCACAGCTCGATTGGTTCAAGTACAATCTGATGTCATAAAAACACTCAATAGTTCCTTCACCAATAATATGAAATTAATTTCGAAGTGGGGATGCGATGGTTCGTCGTCGCAGCAATATAAGCAAAAATTTGACGAGAGCGACAGCTCTGACGCGAATGTATTTTTTACGTCCGTGGTTCCGTTGCAAATGCTTGCTTCAGACGACAAATCTGAGCTTGTCGTTTGGAAGAACCCAAGGTCTTCCTCACCCCGTTACTGCAGACCGTTGAGATTGCAATTTTTGAAAGAAACCGTGCAGTCAACTGTTCATGAAAAAAATATCGTTGATAAGCAGATAGCATCTCTCGTCACATTCAATACAGTAACGGAGGGTACTAACATTCAAGTAAAATATGAATTATCGTTTACAATGATAGATGGAAAGGTGAGAAATGCTATTACTGACACTAAATCTGCGCGGAGATGTTATTTATGTAATTTGACGTCGAAAAATTTCAACAATTTACAATTGGTTGAACAAACAGAATGTGACAGCTCTAAATTGAATTTCGGAATTTCTTCCTTACACGCGTGGATAAGGTTTATGGAATGGATGCTTCATATTGCATATAAATTAAATGACGGGACGAGTAAATAGCAGGCGCGATCAGTCGATGAAAAGAAAGCAGTTAGCGAACGTAAGGCAAAAATTCAAAATAAATTTAAAGCTGCTTTAGGTTCAAATATTGATATGCCTAAGCAAGGATTCGGCAGTACAAACGACGGCAATACAGCCCGACGTTTTTTTGAGAACGTTGCCTTAACAGCAGAAATTTTGAATTTGGACGAAAAATTCATAGCAAGTTGCAAAGTAATTTTGCAGACAATGGCGAGCGGTTTTGCTGTAAATATCGACAAGTTCAGGGTTTATTGCTTAGACATCGCGAAACGATATGTTGAGCTATATTCCTGGTACCCGATGCCAACATCGGTACATACTGTTTTAATTCATGGCTATGCGATAATAGAAATGGCTGCATTACCAATCGGACAACTTTCCGAGGACGCTCAAGAAGCTAGGAACAAGGACATTCGTCGGTACCGCGAAAATTTTGCTCGAAAATGTACGCGAAAGAAGACAATGTCTGACGTTTTTCATCGGCTTCTTGCATCCTCGGACCCATTGATAACAAATTTTCAAAAATTAAAAATAAAGAATAGTGCACCATTACCCTCTGATGTAATAGAACTTCTACTGGCAACACCAGAAGGTAATGTCACAAATAGTAGCTCACCGTTAGCAGACGCCGATACCTGTACGACGGATTCATCTGACCCAGATTATGATTTTTAATTAATCTAATGTATTGTATGTAGTTATGTACACGGAAAAGGTTTCGGGAATGCCGCAGCGCCAAGCGGCAAAACGGTGAGTACGCGTGTCCAAACACAGGCGCCGTCTCTGCGACGGAACGTTGCGTTCTCTCGCGAGAAGCACTGAGATTCAGGAGCTTGATAAAGGATTCAGGCCCCAAAATTTTGACAAAGTTATTTGTAGTTTGAGAAAAGTAGGTCATTGGAATGTAAATATAATGTGGTTCGAAACACCAGCTGTCGCTCAAAATCTGACTAGTCTTATAGAAAAATGTGCATGTATAAGCTCACAGTTGAATGTATCAAGATAGAAGATAATACAACAAAAACCTCTGTGGAGAATTTTTTACTATTATGGAAAGAAGAAGTTCCCACACTTATCAACAAAAAAGCTTTGGAAGATCAGATTATTCAGAAACGACAAAGGAAAGTGATTCTTCCATGCAAAAAAGATATTAAATTATTATATGATTATCTTAAGAAAGAAAGTAGTATTTGCTTGGAAACTTTTGAACGATGGTTTTGATAGCAATGCGTGGCTTCTTTTAAGTCAATGTACACTTATTCTTGTTCAAATTTTCAATCATCGCCGTGCTGGTGAGATTGAACGGCTAACTTTAATTGATTACTAAAATAAAAAATCATTGAATGAGAATATTGATCCAGAACTTCACAAAAACCTGTCGGAGTCAACCAGGAACTTCGCTGGGCAATTTGTTCGATTGACTCTTCGAGGAAAATTAGACAGAACTGTTTCCGTCCTGCTCAGTCCATTCGTCGGAGTACAACTTGAAACTATGCTCAAATTTCGCAAGCAAGCTGGCGTCCGCTCGGATAACGAATATACCGCGAGGACCAGGTGAAAGAGAATGGTCGGTCCGCCCAGACACCTTATATTTCGTATTTTCATGGGGATAGCCACTCGTTGCGCTGAAAAATATATCCTGGGGTCGAAGCTATCGACCACGCGCCAAAATCACCCTAAGGATTTTCTGCGCAACGAGTGGCTATCCCCATGAAAATACAAAATATTAGGTGTCTGGGCGGACGGACCATTCTCTTTCACCTGGTCCTCATGGTATATTCAGTAAACCTGACACTAACAGCCTATTGAAAAAATATTTGAGAGCATGTCCTTTAATGCGTCGTTTTGCTAATGACAGCGGTGCAATCATGCCAAGTGCTTTGAGAGGTACTACATTGAGGAAACATATCGCGACCTATACTGCTATGTTGGGCATTGAGGAAACCCAAGTGGATCGTCTGGCCAATTTTATGGGTCACCATAAGGATATACACAAAAAGATATACAGAGTGCCAGTACCAGTGACTGAAATGAGTCAAGTTTCGCGTCTACTAATGGGAGCCATTCGTGGCGACGAAGACGACAATATATGAGCATTAGGGTGGTCCTTAGAAGAGGAAAAAAAAAAAAAATTTATCTTGTATCCGCCCAAATCAGCTCCGAATAATTCAAAAAAAATTCCCTAATTTTTCCAGATTTTTATTTCATTTCCCTAGTCTCCCTTTTTCAGCGGGAATTTTCAAATGATTCAAAAACATGCTTATTCACTGTAGTGTATAGATATAAAACAATAATAAAGGTCCGCCCCGCTACGTGACGGTATAGGGGTGGGGATAGTTGTTGACCACCTATACCGGAACAAGACGGGCAGTGGAGATCATACCTGGGCGGAAGGATGACCTAAAATACATGTCTTATTCATACCCGACCCCTTCCCGACATTACAAGTACGCGGACCGACAGGACAGCACAGGCTATAACTTGGGTTTTACCCTGTGGGTCATAGTATCCCAGCGTACGGATATTCGTCAAGGTATCCTTTAGTTTCTGGAATGTTGATTGAAGAATAAAAGAATCATGAATGCGGTATCCCATGAGAATCGTGTGCTTTAGTATTATTATTTTTTTCTCATTCGGCATAGCAAATAATCAAATTAGGTAAAAAAAATCACCGCAGTTTTCGCATGTCATCGACTTTGAGGTTACGTAGTGCTTACATGTGAATTATTCAAGGTGTCGAGGTTTAGGATAAAACGCTTGGTTCTGCTCTTAAGCTGTTATTCGCCAAGTACTCACTCCTGCCAGCATCAGCCTTCAGGTCTTTCAGCGCCGATCCATTATGATTTTCAACCTCCGTAATGGCTATCTTATTCGACAAGTTGTCGGATTTCGTACACTCAAAACGTATACGGCGTGATCCGTAACCCTCTTTTTCCGATGATATAGAGCAGCTTGGTAAAGCATGTACTTTTTTCCTGTAAATTCTACAGGTGTGTGCTCCTTCAGGCTCGTCACCCCTCCGACAAGCTGGGCATTCCCCGAGAATATTAGTTATATTCTGTAATGGGGACTAATTTTGGTTCGTATCAGTGGAATTCACGGTGTCTTCAAAAATTCTGGAACGGCTATCGCTCATTGAATCTGATTGTGTACTATGATCTGGTATTTCATTTCCACTGTTGTTTATGGAATAAGCGTTTTCCCGGTGCGTTAGAGTTTTTGTGCCCTTTTCAGACGGGGTGGAATAGCTATCGTCCAAAACATTCAATTCTATAACGTTGTCATTACTGAATTCATGATTCTCTTGTTGGGTTCGAGCATCCGTATTTAGAATTTTTTCTGACAGAAATCTCAATTTGCCATCGTAATATTTTATTATTTTTTAGACTGTAACGTCTATCCTGGTGTACTTACCTTTTTTTTCTAAAACGTTGTGTTTTATTTCGCGAATCTCGCACTCAACAGAAGCACTCGAACTAGGATCAATATTGTGATAATCGAATTTAGTATTAAAAATATTGGTCCACATTGGCAGCAGTCTAATTTCAGTAATTAATTTCGCAGCTATTTTTGCATCGCAGTGAGCATTATCTCGATCTCCAATTTGATTTTGAATTTTGTTTTCAACGGCTGTCTGGATCTCTTTTGCCTAGGTTTCCCAAGCAGTCGATCTATCTTTTCCTTCAATCCGCTTTATTGTTTGTGCATTCCTGTTTCGTTTATCAAATTGTTTATCCTCTTCCGAAATTTCCTCTGCATAACTTTTCTCTTCTTCTTCTTCTAGATGATCGCATAACTTTTCGTATTTCACAAGCACTCCAGTAATTACTTGTTTCAAGTTCTCTTTGCATTTTTGGGCGAATGTTTCGTCCTGCGTATCCAATAACACGCCCTCAGTTTCACTTAATGAGACCGCAAGAAGCATCTTTATGGTATCTTTTGCTTCCCCTAACGTTCGGCTCAGAATTAGGTGTCCTATAGAAGCTAGATAGAAAACTTTCATTCGACGGTGTTTGTTGCTTCAAAATTTAACCCAAATTTTGATATTATGTGCGACATCTTTTGATATAAATGGCTGTTGTCTCATTGCTTCCGGGTCATAATAGTATATTGTGTACCAAAGGCGTAAAGTGGGCTTTTTTAGACCGAGTGTGGAGTTTGCAGTACGAGTTAGAGGCGAGCTAGCACGAGTCGAAGACGAGTGCATCTGCGAGCCGAAGACGAGTACTGCAACCACACAAGGTTGAAAAGCCCACTTAGCCCTGGGTACACACGATATTTTATATAACGAAGCCATGTTTACCGACTTGTCGATGCCTCTGTATAGGACCTAAAGTAGTACTTTTAAATCCTAGGACTTAAATGTGGCACATTATAGGACCTAAAGTAGTACTTTTGAGTCCTAGGACTTAAATATGGCACATTTCAGTCCTAGGACTTAAGAGAGGCATCAAAAAGCGAGGAAAACATGCTTGAGTTATATAAAAAACAAAAGATTCTCCAATCCGGTTGACTCTCTATCGAATCTCACAGATTGAATTATAATTATAATTCTGTGTGACTTTTAAATTTTGATATTTTGTGGATTTTGTCTCATGGTGCAATTCTATCGGCCGAAATTTGGATGGAAAAATAATCCGCCGAATACCACTCGAGCTTCAAAATTGATCACGTATTTCCCTCAAGGTTCCCTGCAATCAAACGAAGTCATCAAGTTTTTGAAGCTCTTGTGGTATTACATGTGATAATTATATTAGGATTGAAAACCTTAGGATTGGCCATAACTCTTTTCAAATTGCAGAAAATTTACAACTTGGTAAATAAAAACATCCAGACAGAACTTCGACTCAAATTATGAACGTGTCTTTCACTGTATACAATGACAAAAAAATATCCCAATTGAAAATGGTGCAGTCTTCTATCTTACCCTGTGTGATCAGTGTCAGCCGATCGCCGGGTGAGTTTTACGTTAATTTTTTGAGGTTGACGCAAGGACTTTGTATTTTTTTTTTACGATTTGACTAGGTTACATACAAAATATGAAATAAAATCTTACCATTCATTTTTCCACCAGTCCCGGTTCTTGTAATATAATGGAATAATATATTTTGAAATGAAATGTGGCTCTTAATTTTAGAGAGTTCCATAGAGTTGTCGACACCTTTTCGTTCCATACATTTTGTCGCAATACTGTCCGTATGCGTTCCGTTCTACGACCCCTTTTAGTTTTCAAAGTGCGAACTACTTCAGTTATCAAATCATTGAACTCGGTTTTTGGAATTGCAAAGTTAAAATTCTTTGTATCTCCGATGCTATTATCGCATGACCATATATATCCTCATTTCATTCGATAAGGCACTTGTATTCGGAGTATTTATTATCGATGTATCTAGAAACTGTTTTTCTAGTAGAAGGTCTTTTAAATTATACCTATTATTGACTGTATAGGAATGCAGACTAGTGGCCTTCATTCCGAGCTCTGTCGATAATCGTTCCCATATTTCATTTCTTGCCGAAATGATTTCGGTATTATCAAATACAATATTCTCCTTGTTCTCTAGTAGAACCTTTTTCAATCTCTCTAGATCGACAGTATTCGGCTTACCACGTCCCCTTGATTGAATCATTGTAAACACTGTCACGATTACGAATGCTTACATGGCAAAAAAATTAACAATTACTTAGAAATATAGGAGCTTTATGCTAGAATTCAGGAGTCCGACTGTCCGACAACGCAACTAAGTAATGTTATTATGCTCAAGAGAAGAATCTGCACACTCGATACTTGCGATTTCGTTAGACATTTCCGTTTGTGAGAATATCTCTGAAGCGCGCCGCGCGCTCTTCGGTACCGTGTATCTATAGGCCAGGTGAACTAGCACTTCAAATCCAAATTATTTGGAATATGCGCATGTCGAAAATAATCCTCTGATTATGAATCCAAATTTTCGGGAAGACATCCGTTTGCAAAATTTGCAAAATAGGCAAAAAAAAAATCAAAAACTCTGGAAAAATGACCATACATTTGCGCCCCGCTACTTCAAACCTCAGACGCTGCGAAAACGGTGCCAGATAGAGTGAAAATGTACAGAAACAATTTTGTAGAGCACAACATTGTAGATCGTAAAGTGCGCGAGAGCATTTATCCAAACTGAATAGCGTAGACGTGGGGGGCGCCCGAACATTCGCCATATCAAGAGACTCGGTAGAGTCTCGCGCCAAGTACAATAAAAAATAAATAAAGAAACGCGCGAGACTCGACCGAGTCTATATACCCGAACGGCAGCTAAACGGCGTGGTGGGGGAACAGTATTTCCTAATTTCTTTCTTCTCGCGATGTCCAGGGGATTGGAATATTTATCTTAGAATGTGGGTCCCAAGAGCTTTCATTTGAGTCTAACTTCGATTAAATCAGTGCACGGAAAGCTGAGGTATGACTATTTCAAGTTTCCGAGTATCCGTTTCGTCTGAAAAATTTTTCGTCTTCACCTCCTTCAGCCAGATCTGACAGTTCACTAAAGCTATGCGGATAAAAATGAGGAAAGAGTGGCCACCACTAGACAGCAGTGACATCAGTTGCAAGATGGCGCTCTTATATTTTTATGAATTATGAGTGTTAACGGCGTCGTTGCCGGGAGTTGTCTTCATATCATACATCATACGCTTTCGTTATCTGTGACCAGGAAGACCTCTGACCACGTCGCTTTCGTCCTCTAGGTCGATCGTACCGTAGTTTCCGTCCTCTAGCTCGACCGCTATGTAGTTTCCGTCCTACAGGTCCACTGCTACGTAATTCTCGTCCTCTAGGTCCACTGCACCGTTGTTTCCGCCCTCCAGGTCGACCGCTACGCAGTTTCTGTCCCCCAGGTCGAACGCTACGTAGTTTCTGTCCTCTAGGACCACCGCTACGTAGTTTTTGTCCTCCAGGACCACCGCTACGTAGTTTCCGTCCTCTAGGTCCACCGCACTGTAGTTTACGTCCTCCAGGTCGACTGATTGTAAGTAATTATTGATGAACAATTACATGATTAAACGAACTTACCTGTAAGTGAAGTTCTATCATGATTGTATGGAGCGCCTCTTCTGAATAGATCAACTCGTAGTACCACTACTTCATGCCGATGTCGCCACAGTTTTAAAGCTATAGACAAACATTTTTGTCTCCCAGTCCGCGTAGGGTATAGTCTTCGTCATTTCTTCAAAGTGTTGCCGTAATTTCTTCGGGTATCCTTTCATAATGGATATTTGGGTAATGTATATTGGGTGGGACTGATCTATTCAGAAGAGGCGCTCCATACAATCATGATAGAACTTCACTTACAGGTAAGTTCGTTTAATCATGTAATTGTATTTCGCGCCTCTTCCTCTAGATCAACTCGTAGATGTTTAAAGTTTATTACGGCAATTATTGGTAATCAGGGAATCATAATTTTCATATTATGTTTTATTTATATTTCTAGGTTGAACAATATTCTGAGGATAGTGTTTTTAGGTATCCAGCACGGATCTCGCGAAGAGATCTTTATCTGACCTGATCTCGAGTTTATAAAATCTCGCAAAGGTCTCCGAAGTTCTAGACCACCCTGCTGCTTTTCTAATTACGTCAATATTCACTTCTTTTCTACTCGCAGCAGAGGTGGACGCGTGTCTCGTGCTGTGTGCACTAAATATGGTAGTGTCTACTCCGCTTTTGGAGAGGGTTTGTTTAACCCAACGGCTTAGTGTTTGAGTCGATACTGCTTTATATGGTTTTTTAAACGATATAAACAATGAATGGGATATGTTACCCCTTAGTACCTTGGTTCTTTGTAAATAGTATTCTAAGGTGGATGCTGCACATATCCCGAGATTCTCGGTATAAAAAGGTAAGATTAGGGTAGGTTGTATTTTCCGGGGACCTGAGGTTTTGATTCTGTCTGGTATCTTGATCTCGATGTGGTCCTCCCTCTTTGTAATATTTCTTATATCGATAAGCGAAAGAGTTTGAATACGTTGACCCGTTACTAAAGCTAACAAGGTGATAAGCTTTAGGGATAATTTTTCGAGGTTGGTATCGTTAGAGAGAGGCCATTGAGATAAAAGATCCAATACGATCTTGGGTTCCCATGTCGAGTCATACTTGGGTAAGGGAGGTCGTAGTTTACCCACACCCTTGAAGAATCTTTTGATTTTAGCATCTTGGCCTATATCTGATTCGTGGATCAAGGATATCGCTGATCTTGTACAGTTAAGAGATCCGTAAGATGATCCTTTATTGAATTCTTCAGTAAGAAAATTGAGTATATCCGGGATAGAACCTAGTAGAGGGTTTATTTTTGTTGATATGCAGTAATTCCACCATTTTTTAAGTGCGCAGTTGTATTGTTTCGTAGATGATTCCGTCAGGGATGATATCATTACATCTATTGATTTCTTTGGTATTCCTCTCATTGCGTATGCCCTCCTGACAACTTCCCTGCAACCAGGGTAAGTTGTTTCCATAAGGGGTGAGGTTCCCTGTTTAAAGAACGCAATAAATTAATATTTGGTTTAAAGTGGATAGGTTCTGCTATACACATTGATTTAAACAGGGGAAACCAAGGTTGCGCTGGCCAGTAAGGAACTATTACTATACCAGTGGCTTCCTCACACTCAATTTTCCGTAGAACTCTTAAAATAATAGCAAAGGGGGGGAAAGCATAGAATAAATATGGTTTCCAGTTCACGGTGAAAGCATCTACCGCTATAGAATCTGGGTCTTTGAACCACGAAATAAACTTTTTGCACTTTGAATTTGTTCTAGTCGCAAATAGATCGATTTCTGGTTGTCCAAATTTGTGAATTATTTTTCTGAATGCATTTTCTGATAGGGTAAATTCCGTTTCTGGTTCCAATTTCCTAGATTCATAATCCGCCTCTGTGTTATCTTTGGATGTGATGTAAGAGGCGAAGATCCATATCTTCCGCCTTTCACACCACGTCCATATTTGTTTTGCCAGGTCACTTAGGTTTTTGAGCTGAATACCACCCATGCGATTAATGTAAGAAATCGCGGTCGTGTTATCGATTCGTAATAAGATATCAGAGTCCCGAATCTTATTTGCAAAACACTTCAAGCTAAAAAAAGCGGCCAGCAATTCAAGATAGTTAATGTGCCATTGTTTTTCTTTGTCAGACCAATGGCCATGTACTCTTTCGTTTCCACAGCAGGCTCCCCAGCCTGTTGTGGAGGCGTCTGAGAAAACTGTCATCACAAATTTTGGTTCTTTGATTGGATTATTTGCATGTGTAATATTATTCTGCCACCATTGAAAGTCTTCTTGTAAGTAAGGCGATAGTTTCATAGTAACTTCGAAGTTATCGTTGCTATTTTTTAAAGCTAAGTATTTTTCTCTTTCAAAGTTTTTCATATGTACCCAACCGTATTTCAAGGCTGGACAGCATGATCCCAAAAATCCTATGAAACTGGCAAAGTCCCTAATTTTGCAAGTTTTAAACGACCTAAATTGTTTTATCTGTTCAAGAGCTTTGAATTTTTTCGCGTCTGGTAATCCTATTGTCATTTTACATGAATCGAAAACAAATCCAAGAAAGTTGCACCTTGTGCTTGGTATTAACTGACTTTTTTCTGAATTTATTATGAGTCCAAGTTTATTCAAAACATTTACGGTTTGATTAACATTTTCTAGACATTCCTCGTATGAGTCTCCTATTAATAACAGGTCATCAAGATAAACAACAGATAGATATCCTAAACCTCTCAAGTGAGCTACCAGTGGTTTCATTATCTTTGTGAAAACGTATGGGGCTGTATTCAGCCCAAAAGGTAAGCAAGTAAATTCATAGATTTCATCATTGAAAATAAATCTCAAGAGTTTTTTACACGAATCTGCTATGGGAATCAGGTAATATGCGTCTCTGAGATCTATCTTAGCCATATAACAGTTATCTTTTATCAATCGTTTTGCTGTTCTATTGTCTTCCAATTTAAAGCTTTCAGTTTGAATGAATTCATTAAGTTTCTTTAAATTCAGTATAAAGCGATGGGAACCATCTGGCTTTGGTATTAGAAATATTTTAGAGAGAAATTGACCTGGAATAGCCTTGCATTTTCGGATTGCTCCTTTGGCTAACAGTTCGGTTATGGATTTAGAAATCTGAGATTTCTCTGTTTTGGACCAGAGAGGTTCCCTGGGAGGGTCTTCTTGATGTAAAAATTTGTTAATAGGAATGATATATCCTCTGATCCATTCCAGAATTACTGCGTCTGATGTGATCTCTTTCCATTCGTTAAGGAAAAATCTTAACCTTCCTGCTGGAATACTTACTGCTAACGGTGTAATCGCCGCTTGTATGGATGAGGGCGATGGTCTGGTTTCCGTTGTTTTGTTCCCCAACTGTTCTGATAAGATGGTTTTTGCCCGTTCTGCATCCTCGGTTGGGTTTGAGTTGGTCGACGCAGCGGGCCCTTCTGGTTTTTTGGCTTTTGTTGAGATGGTGGATCTTTGGGGGTGGATTTAAGCTCTTTACTTGAGCGTTCCAAGGATTTAGCAGTTCGCAGCTGGTCCTCCAGTTTGTCACCGAAGAGAAATTCGTTTATTGACGTCGAACTCAGAGTGTCTCTTACAGTTACATTGATGTTCGGGAGAACCAAGTTCTTTCTTATCTGCGATTCCTCGTGTTGTAAGTCCACCAACAGTCTGCCTGTATCACTAAGGTGTTCAAGCAGTACTAGATTTCCCTCAGAGTTCTCTTTTAGGATCAGGGAAATTGATTTTCCCAAGGCTGAAATGCCAGATAATAACCGTTCCTGTTTGGTAACAATACGGTCATCTCGTTTAATAATCGACTCTTGTAGGGATACCTTAATCTCTGGGTTGAGTCTTGGTGGTTCAGCCAATTTAAGGTTAGCTGGGCAGGGATATTTTTTCATGAGGCGGTCCCTTTCTTCCTTAGGAAGACCTTTTTGAGCAATTTCTTCCCAGCGTATGGCCAGATCTTTCTGGATGTTTGGTGCCCTGATTTTCTCTGAGGGTAAACGTTCTCCCATGAGTTCAAGGACCCTATCGTCCAATTTTTCCTCAATGGGTGTTTCGGTTGTTATTTGTGACTCCGTCGGGACTCGTGTGTCCGAAAGAGGAAGAGTTGTACTCGTCTCAATGGTTTCAACCTCTATTGTGGGTGTGGGGTTCCGTTGGGGCGTTCTTGGTTTCACGTTTTCCTTGTCCTTTTCACCTGTCGCCTCTGAGCCTTCGGATTGCACTCCGGTAGATGACTCGTATCCTGCTGTAGGAGTAATGCTATTTTGAACTAAGGTCATTTTTCATTTTTTTTTTTTTTTTTTTTAGTGTGTGAGGTAAAATCCCCAGAGGTTGGAACTACTCGTGTGGCAGCTTTGTTTGCTGTATTCCCTGTCCTTTTTAGGGTTTACAGGTATTTTTAGCCTGAGACATAGCTCCACGTACCGGTAGGACCGAAACGTGTGGCCGATCAAGTATTTTCTTGATTTGATCGATCTTTTAGCCTGAGACATAGCTCCACGTGACGGTGGGACCGAAACGTGTGGCTGATAAAATGGCGATCGCTTTTGAAGAGAGGTTATGTCACTTACAGCGTCGGTTTTCCCGGCGTCTTTTCTTTTTCTCCTTTTTCAGTTTCTTTTCCAATCTTCTGAGTCGTCTTGCAACCTGACGACGACTGTCCTCATCGTCCGTTGATTCGCTTCTACTTCGTTTTTTACCCATCTTTAGTTTATTCCCTGAGATGTTGTGGCTTCGGCACAAAGAAGAAGAATGACGAAGACTATACCCTACGCGGACTGGGAGACAAAAATGTTTGTCTATAGCTTTAAAACTGTGGCGACATCGGCATGAAGTAGTGGTACTACGAGTTGATCTAGAGGAAGAGGCGCGAAATACAATTGATGTTATTGTATAGTTCGACTTATAGTTTTCGAAAACTAACCGGATGATTCCTCGCTTGCATCTCAGTGATGTGGGTAGGGGACCGTCAGTTGTTAGAGTTGTATATCTATATACAGAGATGTTCTGTGGAAAGTGGTCAGTCTAATGGCGGCACAATTATTTTTTTTCGCGAATGACAACGCTGCCGCTCGATCACAGACAATCGATCTACTGATATTTTATATGTCTGTGACTGATAATAGACGACGTAACGGTAGCTGTCACATCGTAGGTTAAAATGAACTGTCATATTACAATATTCTGTAATTAAATTGTAATATCGTTCATAATACGACGGTATACGATACTATTTCATAAATAAGTAGTACTGAATTGTTAAATTAATTACAGATGTCAATTTCTATTTATTTATAACATTAGGTTATAAATAACTATCTTGGTGAAATTTACGCATCTCGGAGTGATAAAGTTAATTAGGCAATAGCATACGAAATTGATTCTTTATGAATTCATTGCAGGTGTGGATTTCTGTTTATTTGCTACATTATTTACAACCGTGCATTTCGTCGGTGACTGACTGATCCGCTGCATCCCTTGGACAAGGAGGGTTACGAACATAGCAATGTGAAAATCATTCATCGAGCAATATAATATACAATATTGTGTAATTGAATTGTGATATCGTTCCTAATACAACAGTTATCTATTTCATAAATAAGGAGTCATGAATTTTTGCTTTATTCTACACAGCAATCAAATACACAATTAAATAGATTTACAATAAGAACAATAATTTCAATTAATTTATTACTCGATGAAACTTCAACACGCATTGATGGACTAACACATCACTCACGCAGGACTATTTTCGTACTTATTAGGCTGAGAAGACATGTAGATAGTATTGTTTTATTCAGCAAAGATGCCTCGTAGGATGGAACACTTTCACTGAATCAAGGCGAATATTGCTCGTTGAATGATATTCACATCGCTTTGTTCGTAACCCTACTTGTCGAAGAGATGCAACGGGTCAGTCAGTCATCGAAGAAATTCACGGATGTAAATAGTGTAGCAAATAAACAGAAATTCACTGCACCTGAAATGAATTCATAAAGAATCAATTTCGTATGCTATTGCCTAATTAACTTTATCACTCCGAGATGCGTAAATTTCACCAAGATAGTTATTTATAACCTAATGTTATAAATAAATAGAAATTGACATCTGTAATTAATTTAACAATTCAGTACTACTTATTTATGAAATAGTATCGTATACCGTCGTATTATGAACGATATTACAATTTAATTACACAATATTGTAATATGACAGTTCATTTTAACCTACGACGTGACAGCTACCGCTACGTCGTCTATTATCAGTCACAGACATATGAAATATCAGTAGATCGATTGTCTGTGATCGAGCGGCAGCGTTGTCATTCGCGAAAAGAAATAATTGTGCCGCCATTAGACTGACCACTTTCCACAGAACATCTCTGTATATATCATATATCGGATCGACGCCTGAGCGGAATAACATCCTATCTCAAATTTTGTTTGAAAACTAGCCTACGTCGAATTACTTTATCTGATGAAGTAATTTTTCCAATTCATCGTTTGAAAATCCACCCCCCTGCACTTTCGCACAGTGCCCATGAACAGACCAACACACGCGAATAAACACCTACAAGCTCGTATCCATACCTACTATGAAAATGCGAATCATTGCAGGTCCAATTATAAATTGAAAAAAATATAGAGAGACCGCCACAGTGGTACCAACTTAATTTCGGAGAAAACAAATGTCTTCTGGAGATAGGCTAGTTTTCAAACACAATTTGAAATAGGCTAGTGTCCAAACGCATTTTGAGATAGGCTAGTTTCCAATCGAAATTCGAGATAGGCTAGTTTCCAATCGTAATTCGACGTAGGCTAGTTTTCAAACAAAATTTGAGATAGGATGTTATTCCGCTCAGGCGTCGGTATATCATATATACAGAGATGTTCTGTGGAAAGTGGTCAGTCTAATGGCGGCACAATTATTTCTTTTCGCGAATGACAACGCTGCCGCTCGATCACAGACAATCGATCTACTGATATTTTATATGTCTGTGACTGATAATAGACGACGTAGCGGTAGCTGTCACGTCGTAGGTTAAAATGAACTGTCATATTACAATATTGTGTAATTAAATTGTAATATCATTCATAATACGACGGTATACGATACTATTTCATAAATAAGTAGTACTGAATTGTTAAATTAATTACAGATGTCAATTTCTGTTTATTTATAACATTAGGTTATAAATAACTGTCTTGGTGAAATTTACGCATCTCGGAGTGATAAAGTTAATTAGGCAATAGCATACGAAATTGATTCTTTATGAATTCATTTCAGGTGTGGATTTCTGTTTATTTGCTACACTATTTACATCAGTGAATTTCTTCGATGACTGACTGACCCGTTGCATCTCTTCGACAAGTAGGGTTACGAACAAAGCGATGTGAATATCATTCAACGAGCAATATTCGCCTTGATTCAGTGAAAGTGTTCCATCCTACGAGGCATCTTTGCTGAATAAAACAATACTCTACATGTCTTCTCAGCCTAATAAGTACGAAAATAGTCCTGCGTAAGTGATGTGTTAGTCCATCAATGCGTGTTCAAGTTTCATCGAGTAATAAATTAATTGAAATTATTGTTCTTATTGTAAATCTATTTAATTGTGTATTTGATTGCTGTGTAGAATAAAGCAAAAATTCATGACTACTTATTTATGAAATAGATAACTGTTGTATTAGGAACGATATCACAATTCAATTACACAATATTGTATATTATATTGCTCGATGAATGATTTTCACATCGCTATGTTCGTAACCCTCCTTGTCCAAGGGATGCAGCGGATCAGTCAGTCACCGACGAAATGCACGGTTGTAAATAATTTAGCAAATAAACATAAATCCACACCTGAAATGAATTCATAAAGAATCAATTTCGTATGCTATTGCCTAATTAACTTTATCACTCCGAGATGCGTAAATTTCACCAAGACAGTTATTTATAACCTAATGTTATAAATAAATAGAAATTGATATCTGTAATTAATTTAAAAATTCAGTACAACTTATTTATGAAATAGTATCGTATACCGTCGTACAATTATGTAATATGACAGTTAATTACAATATTGTAATATGACAGTTCATTTTAACCTACGACGTGACAGCTACCGCGACGTCGTCTATTATCAGTCACAGACATATAAAATATCAGTAGATCGATTGTCTGTGATCGAGCGGCAGCGTTGTCATTCGCGAAAAAAAATAATTGTGCCGCCATTAGACTGACCACTTTCCACAGAACATCTCTGTATATAGATGTACAACTCTAACAACTGACGGCACGCTACCCACATCACTGAGATGTAAGCGAGAAATCATCCGGTATAAGTCGACGAACGCAATTTTACAAATGTGTAGACCCTAAACAATAATTATCTAGAAAAGTGCTTGATTTTGTTAATGAAACCAGAAGGTTGACGTTTTCTGGGAGTAAGCAACTTCTCTTTGAGCTCACGATATTCCGAGCCGTCGAAAATACTCGTTCAGAACATGCCGATGTCGCAGGAATGCATAAATATCGTCGCGCAAGATCTGCCAGAGCTGGGTATCGCTTCTCCCGTGTCGCCCACCATTCAAACGGGTTTGAATTGTGGCTGATTTGCGGCTCAATTATAGGTACATGTCCACCTGCGTTTGGACAGAATGTCGTCGTGGTGCTGACTGGAACAAGAAATCCATGGCTGTTTCAGGGTTTAGTGCCGCTTCTTCCTCTGCCACATCATCCTGGAAGTGACCACGCACAAACAATCTTATGTCACCTCGAGCTTCCAGACACTCAACTAGCAAATCCTTATACCGAGGATCTAGGAAGCTTGCTATTTGCCTTGCATTTACATGATGGGCCAAATTATAATTCAGGTCGAATCTGACCGTCAGTTCATCCCGCAAGGTTGCCTTCATCGCGGCAATAACGTGATCGTCTTCGGCCGATTCTTGCAAATGATTGGTGTGCAGGGTGAAGACGATAGGCCGTATCATTGACGTAGGTGCGAGTGAATCGTTGCATAGAACTATGGTTGCTACCTGCAATGGTTTCAGAACTTTTACCAATTTTTCCATCGTTAACCATTCGCGTTCTGAAATCTCCAAGCGTTCGGCCATAGCAGTGCTTGTTAAAAAGCAGCTGAAGTAATACTCGAGTGGCGAAAGTGACCGACCACTCGTGCAGCTTTTTCGCAAACTACCGCTAAAACATCAGATTTAAAGGCTGCCGTTGTGCATAGTTGGAAAGTATGCGCTGTGCAGGTAACTCCGTCGTGAATTAGGAGATTGTCTAGATCTCTAACTGAATTTTTTGCATTTTGAGCGTTATCTGATGTAACGACAGTAATCACTTTCCCGACCACCTTCCACTCGGTCATGATGCTGTTGAGCTTGGTAGTTAAATTGGCAGCTGTATGCCTCTCGTTCATTCCTTCCGTAGCCAGAGTAAAAGATTTGGATTTCCAACTTGGGTCAAGAAAGTGCGTCGTTACAGTAATGTAGGAATCCTGATTTCGCGATGACCAGCTGTCATAGGTCCAAGCCATAGCCGTTGTAGCCGACAACTGTGTAGCAATCTTCGCCGACACTTGGTCGTGCAGTATGTGTAATCTATTTTTTAAACTCTGCACGCAAGGAACCTTGTAACTAGGCTCCACGACCTCCATAAAATCGCGAAAGCTTTTGCTGGCGACGAACGATAATGGTAACATGGCGCCCACGACCATCTTTGTCAGGCTTTTCGTGATCAACTCTGCTCGATCTTGATTACATGGGCGATCTGATCGACCACCCGCGCCTGCAACAGATCGTACACGTCCACGATAAACGTTCACAGATCTTGATGCAGGCTTGGCTCTGGTTGAAACTTCAGACCCATTCACAGCGTTACCCGTGGGTGGCTGAACATCTGGGCGCGGGGTAGATGGCTGCAGATTATAAGAGGATGAACCGTTTGATTCGTCAGCAATCTCAATATCCATTGCAGTGTGCACACGGGATGTTGACGGCTGGTGGACTAGGATGGATTCGTGGTCCTCGATATCGATGGTGTTATCCTCGTGTCCATCAACGTACCTGGTTGGATTGCGATAGAATTTAATTGTACTTGATAAATTAAAACCACTCGGAACATTTTCGCTTTTTGAAAATCCGAAAGCATCATGCCCTCCGTGCACTTTTTCGTCGCAAAGCTTCTGCAAGTGTCTTTTGAACCAAGATTTTGCCAATCGTTGAGATCAAATTTCAGAATTTTCCATCAAGCCGTTTCCCAGAACATCGCACAGATTCATCTGACAGACCCACAGTCATATCGACATTTATCTGAAAACCTGTTTTTCGTATTCCAGAGGGTCGAGAACGTGAAGATTCGTTGACATTGGCAGAAGTTACTTCTCGACCGAAACCAATACTTTTCTTATATCACCATAGGTGATGAAATAGTACTTTTCGATACTGGTGCGAAAGTGTTGATTCTCGGACGAGTGTGAAGTTTTTCGCCCGAGCGAAGCGAGGGTGACAATCACACGAGTCGAGAATCATCTTTCGCACGTGTATCGAACTTCATTTTCCAACACAGCGTGCGTTAAGTTAAATTTTATGCACGCCGTGTGAAAA
The DNA here is from genome assembly GCA_914767705.2 of Tenthredo notha. Taxonomy (NCBI): domain Eukaryota; kingdom Metazoa; phylum Arthropoda; class Insecta; order Hymenoptera; family Tenthredinidae; genus Tenthredo; species Tenthredo notha. The sequence goes on along the minus strand of OU611910.1, from coordinate 11,264,615 downwards.
AGTAATATTGACATTTCCTTAAGGGGGTGCATACACCTTTGAATTAAAAAAAAATCGTTTTTGTTTTTATAATTTATTTGGAATGCTATTGACCTAATCTACCCGCAAATAAATTGGCGTCACAAAATCTAGAGGATTTGAAAAGTTACAGCCATGACAGTGCCAAATTGCGAAAAAGCGCCACCGCGCGGCGCGCGGATCTTCATGTTGGTGTCATAAATATTGTACAACACCGCCAACAGCACTGTCTTACTTTTTTGACGTTTTTATACAATTTGATTTTGAATTTGATCTCGTGATTTTTCAATTTTGTGTAATCATCATTTTTACACATATTTAATTTTCAAAATTCTTTTCAATTGTGCTCAATGACAGAACACATGGCTGCGATCTACATTTTTTCGAGGTTAGGTGTCCAATTATTTGTAAATTGTCGTGTTTTAATCACGAATTCAAACTAATAGTAATTTTCATCATTGAACCAACACAGTGTATATGAGCAAGTCTACCAATTCTAGACGTCGGATCCGGTCTCACCTACTCGGATCTTTTTGTAACTTTACCAGTTGAAAGTTCACATCGCAAAACGAGTCCCGATTTTTTTTCAGAATTTTCCCTCTCTAATTTTCGATGTTGTTATATGGGGTATTTTCTGATTTTTTAAATTGTTTTGTTTTTCATCCAGTTTTCCAGCTACTTTACAAGCACAAAAAAATATATGAAACAAAAGTTTTTTTTGTGAAAAAATCTCACCTTTCCGAAAAAAAATTTGATTTGTCAGTCATCATTATGCAAGTACCTTAAAATCAAGTTTAAACACTGAAAAGCCGTTATTCTACCCTTGCCCAAATTTGGAAAAAAAAATCAACATTTTTTTCGAAAAGCTGAGAAAATTTCACATCTCATGTGTCATTTTCAGGATGGGTTCTCCGTAAATACTCTAGAAATTGAATTAAAAAGAAATAAAAAATCGAGTAAATTCAAATTTAATTTTTTGTATTTTATAATATTACATTCAATTCGACGGCTGAGCAGAACATTTCGTTTCGGAATTTCGGAATTTGTTTCAGTAACATCGTATCTCAAAATTTGCTCCAACAACATCGTATCTCGAATTTTTTTTTAAAAACATCGCATGTCCGCTTGTTTCTTACGATAGATACGACTTTTTTGACAAAAATTTCGAGTTACGATGTTTTTGGAGCAAATTCTGAGATACCATGTTTTTGAAATAAATTCTAAGATACGATATTGTTGAACCAAATTCTGAGATACGGTGTTGTTCTGCTCAGCCGTCGAATTGAATGTAATATTATAAAATACAAAAAATTAAATTTGAATTTACTCGATTTTGTATTTCTTTTCAATTCAATTTCTAGAGTATTTACGGAGAACCCATCCTGAAAATGACACATGAGATGTGAAATTTTCTCAGCTTTTCGAAAAAAATGTTGATTTTTTTTTCCAAATTTGGGCAAGGGCAGAAAAACGGCTTTTCAGTGTTTAAACTTGATTTTAAGGTACTTGCATAATGATGACTGACAAATCAAATTTTTTTTCGGAAAGGTGAGATTTTTTCACAAAAAAAACTTTTGTTTCATATATTTTTTTGTGCTTGTAAAGTAGCTGGAAAACTGGATGAAAAACAAAACAATTTAAAAAATCAGAAAATACCCCATATAACAACATCGAAAATTAGAGAGGGAAAATTCTGAAAAAAAATCGGGACTCGTTTTGCGATGTGAACTTTCAGCTGGTAAAGTTACAAAAAGATCCGAGTAGGTGAGACCGGATCCGACGTCTAGAATTGGTAGACTTGCTCATATATGTCTGAGATAAGACTTCGGAATCGAAAGAAGATGATCCATCAAAAAGTACGTTTGAAATCGATGCCATACAATACAAAACAAGCACACAGTAGAAGCACTCGGATTGCTAACGATTATCAGACACAAAATGCAACTCTTGGTCAGGCTAGTGACCTCATAACAAGTACCATAGGTACTTTCGAAGCATGCGGGAATCAGTTTAAAATTTGGACAGACATCGGGGAGTTCGCTAAAAAGCAAGGGATCACACTAGAACCTGTTAGAGTCTCAAAAAGAAGACGTCAACAAAAGGACTTTTATACTGAGTCAACGGTGGGCAAAAGCAGTACATTGGATTTGCCGGCCGATACGCAACCAGAGTAATACTGGAAGATCAACATTTACTACCAGGTAATCGATAACATCATGGCAAATCTCAAACGCCGATTTGAAAATTTACCGTTAGCTCGAGCAGTTGACGCATTTTTGAAATTGGATATGAAAAACGGGATTATAAAAAAGTCTTAGCAATTGATACGTCAGCCTTAGAAGCTGAAGCGACGGTCATGAAAAACAGGCTTCAATTCAAAGATGATGGAGTAAATGCTGAGAATCTTAAAAAGCATATCAAAAAAGAGTATTGCCCAAACTTACATAAACTCTTACAAGCATCAATAGTACTCCCAGTGAGTTTCGCTGGTTGTGAGAGAAGTTTTTCTGCCATGAGGCGGATAAAAACGTGGCTTAGAAGCACAATGCTTCAGAAACGATTTTCTCATATGTCACTGCTCAACATAGAGAATGACATTGTTAAAAAATAAACTTCATCTTGGTAAAATTCGGTTTTCTTCTTGGTTCAACGGTAAAACGAAGAAAACGATGCTTAATGAACACTTAATAAACACGTTTACAGCACAATTAAGCATCGTTTTCTTCGTTTTACTCTGGAACCAATAGGAAAACCGAATTTTACCAACATGAAGTTTATTTTTATTTTATTTTTCACTACAAGAAACCATGATTGAAAACGAATTCCCCAAAAAAATTATTGGAAGAAAAAAAAAAAAAAATACAGCAGCTTCATCCCATTTTCGAACTATGACAAAACAATTTGTTTTCGAGTCCCCGATTTGACAAAAAAGTTTCATCGATTTTAAAAACGTCCATCTTCCAGTAAAAGATATTTGAGGTCGCCACACCCTTACGAAATGGCGGAAAAATTTCGAAAAATTAGACGTATCATTTTTGACCGAAAATAACCAAAAAGTCCATTGGTCATCAGAATCCCAGGGGGTCAGGCCGATGACCCTCTGGTTTGACGTGGAATGCCCCATATACATATAGTCTAACACTTCATTTTTCACATCCTTCTTAACCGATTGATGAATGATATTCTCATTAAATTCTGACTGAGGTCCCCAAAATATTGTTTTTATCACAAAATCTATGAGAATGTTTCCGAAAATATGAAAGATATGGCTTGTAAAAATGGTGAATATCAGGATCATGCGAGTTAGCTTATTAAAAAATATGAGTATTCAATGAAAAATTATAGTCACAGTCGAATCAGGCTAGGCGATTCGACGAAGCCGTAAAATAGGCTCTTGCTGTTCAGGTGCTTATTTTCAGGTACCGCCGGGAATATCCACAGAATGTACTGTGGTCGTCTTGCGCCTAGCGCAACACAATATCCGTAGAATCTTTCAGAAATATCCACAAAATATCAGAAAATTACAAATCTACTCAAGATGTTTCGTTGATCCCACAAGATATCTTCGAAATGCCCCAGAGATGTCCCATTCGGTCCCACATTCGAAAAGTTCAAAATATTGTATGAGATATCCACACGATCTCCTGAAGATATATAGGATATCAATGGGATATTTGGGATCAAACTGGGATATCGTATGGAGGTAATGTGTTGTGTGGGTTAATGGATTCAGTAGATTCTTTTTCGTACGAGATTCTTATTGGCCGACAATAACTGTCATACACATTATGAATATTATAAACAGCGTATTGGCCACGAAAACAGAATAGGGTCAGCTTACAAGCAGCAGAAAAATTTTACCGAGTACACCGAAAAACCCGCATACTTATCTTCAGTATAATATACTTATCATTAGTATATTTTCATTTAAAATATGAGGCTAGTATATCCTCTAATTTCAAGGTGAAATTCCTCTAATCTTAAATTTTTAGTATGTCTTCCTCTAAAACATTAGTATATCTCTAATCCTCGTACCTGTGGCATTTAGTAAATATTCCTCTAATCCTCCAGTATAATATCCACTAATGTCATGAGGATATATAGGGTGTCCCAGAACTAAGTGTACAAAATGATAGAGGTAATAGCGGGGATCGAGCTGAGTGAACTAACCTGAAGAACATGTGGTCTCCGAAGTCGAGTTCGCGAGATACGAACTGTTAAAAAATCTCGCATACCGCTTTCAAATTCACGAATTTCAAACGAAAACACTCTTGACTTTGAACTTTGTCGATTTTTTTGCGGAAATTCAATGTCAAAAGTATTTTCGTTTCAAATTCGTAAACTTTGAAGTGTTATACGGGATTATATAATATTATTATATTATATAATCAAAAAATGAAGCCATACACAACAATTTTCATCAGGAAAATGCTTATTTTATTATTAAATGGACCGTTTATACATGAATAAACAATTTACAGTCCGAAAGCGATAAGAAAAAATCGAAATCAGCTCTAATAGAATTAAAGTTGATGTCTGAATGTCACGTACGATAAACCATTAGCACCTATTCGACATTTGCTCGGATAAAAGGATACGAGCTCATCGTACTAAATGAAAAACCACTTTTCAGCGGTGTAGGGTCTAACCTCATGAGAGTGCAGGTGTTGATTTAATCCTACTGTACGTAGTCCAGAAAGTAGAAACCATGCCTTCTCATCTCCCTCGCCCAATGGCTTGGCAATGCAGCGTATTAATCCAAACAATGGCAAATCGTCCTCATAATTAAATATCAATACCATATTACGATTGTACAGAGTCCCACGAATGGTGACTTGCTTTACAACAACACAATCTTCATAGCCAGCAGGTAATACATTTTGGAATCGTTCAAAACCATCAACATCACGAATGTTAGTTTCCTCAAGATGGAACTTAACATCGTCAGGAAACCCTCGCAAGGCAATAAATCTAGCACTTAAGCTGAGACAATATCTGAGCGCAGTTGAAAGTGGAAGGTTTTTTCTGCATGTGTGTGATCTAGCACTTCTCTTGACAACAGGCCGATGCATACCTTCCATCCGCATACACCAGATATGAATCAAGGGCCCTATTTGGTTCATGACCCTCGGGTAATGAAGCATCAAGTGGTATTTGGGTTTTAATGTTTTATTGAACACATTTTGGTAAACACCATGGTGCTCTGAAATCAAAGTAGCCAGGTAAGGAGCTACTTCAGTCCTAACATAAGGTGCCGTTACAATATCAACGATCTCAGTCAAGAGAACATACAACATCCACTGCTCGTTTTCTTCTGGTACCAAATCTCCTATCATTAGACCAAGATTACGAACGAAGCATAACATTTCAGAAGCTGACATTTTCAATTTCTGATTTCTAAGGTGGTCAACGGTTATAAGAGATGGCTTGTCACCTGAATCGAGCCCATAGTCGAAGTGCTGTACACGCTCGTTTAGCGTTTGCAAAGTGAAAAATTCAAGTCGTAGAAGCTCTAATAAAACAGCACATAAGTCATAGTGACAAACTCCCTCCAGAAGATCATGCATTATTTCAAGTGCAATATTAACTGCAACATGGTAAGAATTTAGCACATTCCATGTACATTCAGATTTAATGCCTGTCCGAGAGTAGTCGTCAAGTAAGAGGTCAGCGGCATAATTTACTGGGTTTCGAAGCATAGTGGGGTTTTCTCTCAACTGAACCCTCATGACCGCCTTGTGTTCTTTGCAAATACGACAACAATAGTTTGCGCTAAAGGATTCAACGTAACCTGTCATACTATGGATACCCTTATTGTCTCCAATAAGAAGACTAAGACCGAAAAAAATATAGTGGACTTGATCTTCTACTTCAACACGGATTCCTTCAGTTTCTAAGAATTTGAGATCATTTATAATGGGCCGGAATGCTGCTATAGTGTTGCGAACTCTGTCATCAGATAAGAAAACAGATGCAAGAAAAATATTATCTAGTGATGATAATAAATGCTGAGGAATGCAAGGTACTTGATAATAGACCATTCCAAGGCTGTGAGCTCCAGAGTGAGAACCCGTCTGGTTGTCTGGCTCTGCATCATAAAAATACACTATTAAAGGAAGTACTAAACGATTTTGAAATTGGGTTTCTTCAATATTCTTCCACAGAGGACTTTGAACTATATTTGAGAATAATTCACTATTCTGTAGTGTTTGAATATTGCTCAGAGTTGCGTTCAGAACACCTGGTAATTCAAAAAATTTCTTCAAGACCCTGCTCATAGATAAGAATTGACCTGTTAGTTCGACAGGAGTAAGTACTGGCTCCCCCTCAACATATCTAATTACTTCTTTCACACCCATTGCAAAAGACTGTGGACGAATAAAACTTTCACTACCCTCGAGAGCACTTATTCTCTGCTTTTCCCATCTGGATGTTTTTTTTTTTAAGTGATCTCGAAGGTACTGAATAGAACTGTATTCCTTTCGACAATGACAACATTGGTAGGATGATAAAATATTAATAGGATGTATAAACCGAATATGAGTGCATAAGCCAGATATTGTCTCAACTTCGACGTGACAAATACTGCATGTATAAACCATAGTGATGAGCGAATTCGTTGTATGTTTAGGTCACAACTATAAAAAATTATAAATAGAAAAGAATATCATGAACCAAACAGAATGTTAAATATTCAGGGTGCGGTATTCTTATCACACTTTGAGGCTAACGCATGAAATGAGCTGATGACACTGGTAACACGTGCATTACTCACATCTTCCGCAAGGTACATTTCAAATAAATATCTCTGGATGAAGAGCCAAACTGCATAAGCTTCGACTGGGTATGCAGCATCCAGTGAGAAGAAGGCCTGGAAACATAGGTTCACAGCAGCAAGTGGAGTTCGCAACTTGTATCTGATATTGTCCACTTGCACATAGCACCCAGATATACTGGTCAAGGATGGTCCAACTATAACAATAGTTGGCCGGCCATAGCTATGACCAAAAGATCCGGAATCGCACTCCAGGAGTCTTTACGTGAAAAATAAAATATTTGCGAGCCTCTGCCGCAGAGGGATTACTTGATGCACTATTCCCACGCCCTCTCTTTGAGCACAAGCCAACAAGAAGATACAGTATCAGTATATCGTGCTTTTCTTCGGGAGTTTCACCAATTTCACTAAGTAATTGGGCCGTCACAGCATCAGCTTTTGTAACTTCGTGACGAGCTAAAGTGATAATAAGTTGTTTCGTTCGTTCCCACTTGGCAAAAAGACTGTTACCTCTTCCTGGGTATAGCTCATTAAAATCTTGGCTTATCAGTAAGTGCCCATTAGCAGCTGAAAGGATAGACCATTCCAAAAAGTATTCATTTACTAATAATAAGGTCTCTTCGTTGTCATTTCCCTCATTTTCAGCCTCAGTATGATTTTCGATGTTATGAATTTTTCGAACTTTGCGTGGAAGCTCTTGTGTCGCAGCTGGTCTATTCTCCCGAAGATACATATATCGGAGGGGGTGAGTTATTGACCAATTCTTTAGAATTTCAGGCCAAGAATCGGTACTCTGATGTTTTAGAGCAAGAATAGCACACTTAACAGTTTCAGTGATTGCATTCTTGTCAGAACATCCACGAAGAGTTGCTGCCTTAGTTAAAGGAGTTTTATTATGCTGCCTTGAGGTTGATGGTGAAATTTCTTGTGCATCAAGTACAGTCTGCTTTGGTAGAGATCCAGAAGCTCTACTGGATATTGCAAATTTTATGTTCCTCACTTTGTTGACCAGCTTACCAGTACTATTTTTGTGAACAGCCGTGGGTGCACAGAAATATATTTCTGGACTCTCAAAAGAAAAAAATTCACAAATTTTTGTTGTCATCAACTGGTATTCCGTCGTACTCGGCCGATAATTCACATGCAGCATATGTCGTGCAACGACAGTGACGATCTCTGACCTATCCTTGTCAGTAAGTGTGCCTTTTTGTTCATAATTTGCAAGAGAAGATTTTGAATTAATATCACCCTCGAGTAGCGTTCTCAAATCCACAGTCTTAAGAGTTTCCAAAGATTTCCAGGAATTCAGTTGTCTAGGTAAGCTATTCTTTGCCCCAGACTTGCCTGAGTGGATCTTCTTCTCAGTATCAAGTGACTTTGAACATGTCGCTACTGAGCATGAGGGCCGTGAAACAGACTTATCTGACTTTGATGACCCTGTCAGGGGGGAGGGGGACCGAGAAATTGTACCCTCAGATTCTTTTTCAGAATTTACACAATTTGAATCAACTGCAGTGATTTCACCTGATAGAACCACCTGTACCATCAAAAAATATCAAACAATAATATACTGAATTATAGAATTTTTTTCGAGAAGGACAACGTTTTTGATAAGCATGTTTTGCATAGAAACTGACTGAAATATTGTTTGTTATGTTAGCCAATTTTTTGGAATTCACACCAAGCGTCTCCTGAAGTTTTAATATCGCAAATTATTTTGAAGATAACCTATTACCTCTTCTAGCTGATAAATGTGAACTTGGTTTCCAATTTCATCATGTGCACCTTTTTGTTTCATTTCTTCTGCTATATCATACTCTATTTTATTCTCTAATAATTCTGCCGATTTAACAGCTTTTATATCAGCAGCTTTCAGAGCTGCCAAACAATGCAACAAATCAGCCCTCAGGCCGATTTCTGGCACCAAATCTCTGATCAATTCGTCGGATAGAGCCTTGATTCTACGAAATGTCAGTAGTTTGTGACCTATATAGCCAGCAAGCATGAGAAAAGTATAAGATTAAGGGGTGATGATTCCTGACATGGATAAATTCAAAAATTTAGTTTGGTGGCCCTTGATTTCACAAATTTGATTGTACTATCAGGAAAACCTGCGAAACTTCATAAGCAAACAATGCCGATAGATCCCCTGTACTTACGTGTGAATATTTCATTTAATTCCTCCAACTCGTTTTCTATAAGCCACTGTCGTACCTCGTTATTCATTATAACTCGCCGTATCAGAAATGTATGTCAGAAAAATGCTTTGAAAATAAAGAAAACGCCTGAAAAAACATGTGGGCATCTGGCATCTTGCGTCAGTGACAAACAGAGCACGGTGTCGATTAGGAGATATACTAAAGTTTAGAGGACACCTTCGGGATTATGATAAAAGAGGAAAATATACTAAAATAATTAGGTGCTTGTATTAGAGGAACGGATTAGTATGGAAATATACTGAAGACGAGTATGCGGGTTTTTCGGTGTAGAAGAGGTGGTCGGGTTTTCCCATACTATTGACCCATCAATCGCACTAATCATTCGAACGGGTACTAGTGTCGTTATTACTACAGATGAATCTGCTGAATTACTTTCGCACATTTGCTTGAATTCAGCGTGGCCTGAACTTCCATCAAACCCCCACTTGTAGTAAGCAATTACTTTTTCCCGAAGTTCATTTATCGACAAGCTTTGAACAAGTCTGGAGGCTGTGTGATTTACGAGACACTGCAAATTAACGAGAGCTTCGCATTCGGTGATGCTCATTCCTTCCGGATAACAGCGTACTTTTGTCATTCGTAATTTATGGTAATTCGGGTAAGAATCAGCTCCTGGAATATTGCATAAAAAGCCTTTAGACGTGCTTTGAAATCAACCAGAACTGTATGTGTACCGATTTTTTTCAAATTTTGTCTCAATAACAGATACTGATGTGTAGTGAGCCCACAGTCCATTGCAAGCGCTAATGCCTGGTCATCTGTCATCTTGCCAGGAGAATTATTTCTCCGACTATTATTATAAGCGGCTAAAATTTTTCCTGCTCTCTGTGGGGAAGCTGTGGCCTCTTGGATCAATTTTGCATCTTTGACATTCCCATCCGTTCTCAATGAACTCGAAGCAGCGAACGCTACTGGTCCACTCTCTTCTTTGCGTAACTCTGATCATGAATAGGAAGTACCATTGCAATAATAGGTGATAGAATAAAATTCCTGAATAATACTCACCCGCAGTTCGCCGTCTTTTTTGGGAAGTTGACAACATTTGAAAATCAGCCGGCTTCCTACCGGAGGCATGTGATTCGGCCGAAGGATTGTCGATAGCGATAGTATCACGTTCAAAAAGTGGTTGATCAAGCCAGCCACCGAAACGTGCCTTCAAATACTGCCGAGTCTTCTTACATTTATTCCACCGTGTTTTCCAATCAGAAATGAAGAGCTTAGCGACATTCTCAGGTACAATGCACTAATTATTTCGAGCATAGTCTTCTATTTCTGAAATTTTTTCTTCGCCGCTTGAAGGCTTTCCTACTAAAAATTTAGTATAGAAGTACCGCCGGCTGAGATCTGTTAATTTCGAACCAACAAACATTCATAACCGTTGCAGATTACAGGAAATCAGTATTGTACATTTATCCCTAGAAGGAGTATGTGGGGGCCATCTGGACCCCATTCCCATTTTAAAGTGCGAACTTGAAATCGCAGGCGGCTGACTCGGGTCTGGAGCCTCTCGATAATTCAATTCTACTATCTAGGAAGCCAGCCTACTCGTTACAGCGCCGGAAAGCGGCCCGTCGTATAACAGTGTTTATTGGACGATAATTTGGGGGTCAAGCGGACCCCACGTGCTCTTTTGCGTTAGTTTTTGTAGCGGTAAGTCGATTTGAGTTTATTTGTATGAGGTCATAAATTACGCTTATTATTGCATAATTACAAAGTATAGGCTGTGAAATTTATTTTTGCAACAAAGTTTTTTATTTTTTACGTCGTGCTTTGTTTGTTTCGCTCGCGCGTAAAAAGATACAAGGTACCGTAGCTTATTATCTGTTCGAGTTCGCCATATTTGTTCAAGTTTTAAATAAATCTATACTGATATTACTTGCAAACAACTTTGTTTTACCGAATTATCCCCAACTTTTCCCATCCCCGCATCTCCAGAAATTGGGCACATTCATATCCTCAAATAAATATACTTTTCCGAGGAAGCGCAACGGTAATATTTATTTTCTGATACTTTATTGTGTCTCCTTTGAAACTCCGTTTGATTTTTTCCAATCAGTTAATTAGAAGAAAATTTAGAGATTTTTGTTTCAAAAAAGACATTTTTGCATGTTTTGCACATTTTTTTTCGTTTAACGCACTTTTTCACGGATTTTAGTGTTCAAAAATTGACTTTGATATACACCATTTTATTCCTTATTGGAAAACGCAGAGATTCATCTATATTTGAACCCGATTATCGTTTATAGAAAGCATTTACACGAAGGAAACGCGTGGGGGTCACACGGACCCCACATGCTCCGTACAGGGCTAGAAAAACGGCATGCCTCGTCTAGAGTTAAACTTACCTCTACCTAGTTCGTTCATCACGAGTACGCGTAGGAAAAGATTTTGTGGAAAAGCACTGTTGACACTGTTTTATTTATTGAGAATTAACGTCGACGTTCTCTAAGACTATGGGTACGCATATAGCGCGCGGTGGTAACGTGCGCGCTTTTGGCTGGCCCGGTCGGCTCGGGCGTGGCGAGATCACGCGTTTAGCGAATATTAAAAAATCGCTGAAACAAGGGTAGCTGCTAGTAGCGCATGAGATAATTTTTTTCATATAGTATAATAGTTGTATTTTAATATCCGAAAAGTTTCAGACTACAACTTGTTACATCTCTGAAGTTATACAATGTATTACATGACATATCAATATTTTGAAGCAAAAAAATGTCAACCCTCAACTATCGATGTTTTTTGGTGAAAACTATGTCAAATAACTGGAAAATATGATCCATTAAGTTAGATGAATTATTCATATGAGAATTCACCCAACTTTTCCAGTTCTCGATTCATAAAATTCAGAAATAAAATGACTTCTGTGAGGAAATGGGTTAATGAATCGACTTCTATGTGGTGTCCGTTTGTGCGTGAGATTCTCAATTACAGTAAACTCTCGCTATACGGCCATTCCATATATGGCCAAGCGAGCGGTTCGCCCTCCGCACGTACAAGCACACACACTAATATGCTGTCCCCCACTATACTCGCCACCAAGCCGCCGGCGTGCTTTGCGCAGCCACTGTCGCGCATCACGAGTATAGGTATGTCTCTTTTTTTCTCTCTATGTCGACTTCTATGTTTTTGTTGGCCTGCTGAGCGGTTCATTCAACTTACCAGTGGACTGCTTTTCGTTTCTCTACTAAGTGAAGCAAAATTGAAAATTGAATACCACCTCAATTTTACAACCTATGGATCAGGGTGTAATTGAAACAGTAAAAAAGCTCTACAAATGTCTGTTTTTGTTCGGTATTCTTTACGCTCAAAAGAAAGGTGATGATATCTCAAAATACCTGAATCTATCGACATAAAAAAAGTTATTGAATAGCTTGCTCAAGCATGGGGAAATGTAAAAGATAAGACGATTTCTGGATGTTGGAAGGTTTTGCCCGCTCAGTATTCCAGTACAATTAATAATGACATTTCTAACGAATGTCTGACAATAGAAGAAATCACTAATAATATCCGGGAAATTGATGAGTATCAGAACATGAATGAGCAGACTGTTGGTGAATGGATCGCGACAGATTCAGAGTACGATGGTTTACCGACAAATGCTGAATTGTTAGAAATTGTAACTTCCAAGGAAAATATTCCAGGCATATTCGATCCCAACAATCTTCTTATCCATGAATATATAATATTTTTTTTTACACAAATGTTATTTTCTAGATTCAAATACAAGGAATGATTTAAGTGAATTCGTGAATCCAGGGCAAGCTGTTGAAGCAGCTGAAACGTTACTTTTGTTTTTTGAAAGAAATTCAGTTGTACCTCAAGCTGTTATACAAAATATAAAGGAAGCAAAAGTAGCAGCAATGAAAATCGCTATCGCGAAAAAGATGTAAATTAATACATTTTATGTACTTGAACTTCAATAATAAGTTTTCCGAATATTATTTTTGAACGCATATCAATTCAATAAAATTCCATGTAGGTATACGTGTATGTACGAATGCTCAGCAGAGAATCTAGCGTGAAGTTAAAGATTGCGCGCGCCGCTTACCGCTCCTCCCACCACGCCCGGCGCACACCCGTATGTCGCGTGGAGAGGGCATTCGATATATGGCCATTTACCTCTCCTATAGCCCCGTCAGATGGCCATATAGCGAAAGTCTACTGTATGTATTGGGATGAACAAAATCATTTTTTTTGCAAGTCGAATTTGTGCTATTTTGCGCGCCTTTTAGACCGTTTGGACACACTGTGCGACGTAGAGAATAAAATAGAGCTGATCGCAGTCCAATGCACAATGTTGGGTCATGGTCTGGTTTTGACTGAACAATACGAAGATAACATAAAGCTCGTCGAAGTCTAACTCATAACGTCAACTTCAATTTCGGGTCTGAACAGAAGGTATCAAAATACATAGAATTGAGCTTGTTCTTCTTCTTCTTCCTTTTTTCGACTTATCGCTCTTGCGAGCATGTAGTCAAAATATAGAATTGAGATTATTGATGCAAGACTAGCGTAGAGCCCAAATGAAGTGCGTTATTAGACCCTGCTTTTTCAGATGGTCTTTGTGAAGTAGATTCATCCGACCGACTGAATAGTTCTGGTTCTATGATTTGCAATATATTTTCACATTAAATGCTCATCACGGAAAACAATATTAATCGATAATATGAACTTGTATCAATTTTTGAACATTCGGGCGAATAAGAATATTCCCATCACAATAGCCTTATCAAATCGCGAAGGTAAGACGATGCCTACTAGCAAATGTTTCAGACCTCATCGGCGATATTCACAGGGAGTAACAAACTTTCTCAATAACTTATTACATTCAAATACTTTGCAAGTATAAGCTAATGCACAAGCCAATTGACCAGCGAACTACTAAAATGTCATTGACGTGTTCAATATTCCTAGTTCCCAACAATAGAAGGAATCTTTCATTTATTTTCAACCCTCCGAGTACACACTGGGGCATGGTAACCCAGGCCTAATTAACAATTCTCGAAAAAATTTCCATTTCGTATGCCTTTTTTTTTAATATTTATTTTTGTAATATTTTTGATCTTTCACCCAGTACCATCATAATTCTGAATTTTTTCCCTTCCGATTAAAAAAAAAAAAGTGAAAATTTATCAACTTTACTTGGAGATATAGTATCGGTAGTCCAAACATACTAGGCTTTTCAGTCTTCTTTTCAAAAGGGATTCATGTTGGTTGAGGTGACCCAAAATCGTTAAGGAATGCAAAAACTCGAAACTTCTGAACTTCTCAATCAAAGTTAATGGCGTTGAGTACTGTACGAACAAAGGCATTGTTATTGATATTTTCTCATATACATATTCGCTTCTTTTGCAGCTTGGAACTCACTTGGAAAACGCGAACGTCAAACTAAGCAGCCATGTCTATTGGCCGTAGGTGCAAATAGAGGTAAAATTAGCTTATATTTCATTGCTGTAGATAGGCAATATCTGCAATTTTTCAATTGCCAAAGGCTTTGAAAAAATACAGCAGCACGCAGCTACGACAAAACATAAAAATAATTTGTTCAAATTGAATGAAAATCAGCTACGATTCTCTACGTCTCAATCGTCTTCGGCCGGGTCGTCCGAATCTCAATCTGCAGAACCAAGACCAGCTGCTGTCTTCAATCCGCCTATCTGCCAACTGACGGACAGACTTCTCTGGAGGCGTTCGATCAGTTATTCAAAAGTCACTCCGTTCTGAATACTAAATTTGACGACAATTTGATTAGCTTTTACCAGTTTATCCAGGTATTTTATTGTAAGATAAACGTGAATGAAGTCAAATTCACCCCTCGGATGAGAGAAGTATGCACGTGGTTAACTCACTGCAGTAGTTCATATTTTTCTACAAATGCACCATACACTTAATTGGTAATCCAACTATAGAACATGTAGCGATGGATGTTTAATAATGTAGTAAACTAGAGCAATTATTTTTGGAACCATCTTCAAGATGACCTCAATACGTTGTTATATTTACTCAGAAAGTGCGCAATCAGTCACTTGAATAGTTAAGCATCTGCGACGAAACCATACGTTATTCTCTGGGTTAGAGTTACGTTCGAAGTGCTGCTTTCCCCCATGTTTACTAATTTTCAAAACATACTCTGGCTTTCGGAAACATTTGGTCAAGCATCCCGAACTCGATTATACTGACAATGTTGATCAAACATGATTTTGAACATTCAACCGTCTCAGATCATAATATTTCCTTGATGAATCTTGATGATTCTTGGCTGTATGAAGATGGCCTTGGTCGCGACCAACCTATTGCTTCACCTCTGAATAAATTTTTCTTAAGAATACACTGCCCCCCGAAATAGGGGGAAGTCCCATAACGCCGGACGGTACCTAGTACCGGAGACTGCTGGTATTAGCCAAACTAGAAACATTATTCACAATTCTTTTGCGTGGTCCGAATATACATAGCTAGCGTAGTCGCGGAGGTGTATTGCAAGCGGCAGTGTGCGTGCATGCGTTGTCCAGAGACAATTGACATTTGACCCCGCAGAAATCTGCGTCACATCTCATTTTCTCGTGGACATAACCTGAGGAATTGGTGGTTCTGCTATTTCATTTCTCAATTGGAATGTTGGTTGGTATGTATTCTTTCAGACGATGTACGATAAAAGTAAATATTCTTACGGTCTAGCATACATTTCATTATTTAGTGGGGCATTACGGGTCCCTAATGTCGGACACTCGACTTGTCCCCCAATACCGGACACAGCTTCTTCAACTTATTTCGGTTATTTGTACAGAAATTGTTCCTCTTCGTTGTAGTGATATTCTAACTATGGCTGATTCGTCCAAAATACGGAAAAAGGGAAAATGGTTAGCAGAAAACATGAAAAGAGCGGTCCAAAAAGTATTGTCTGAGAAGATGGCTTGTAGACAGGCTGCCGTGAAATATGAGGTACCTAGGAGTACCTTGTTTGATCGCGTGAAAGTAATGAGAAATGGAGGCGAATGTCGCTTTAAACCGAAACTTGGAAGATTTGTTAGCACATTCAGTGACGAGTACGAACGCACACTAGCTGAACATGTGAAAGATTTGTCTAACAGATGTATGCCGCTGACACGCAAAGAATTTCTCAAACTTGCTTTTGAACTAGCAGAATCGCTAAAATTGAACCATAGATTCAATACAGAAAAGAAGTCAGCAGGAAAACATTTTTATTATGACTTCTTGAAGAGACATCCTGAGTTGAGTCTCAGAACACCTGAATCTACAAGTTTGCTGCGTGCAGTCGGATTTAACAAGCCTCAAGTGGACAGATTTTTCGAAAATCTGTCATCACTTTGCGAAAAATACAAATTTCGCCCTTCAAACATCTACAACTGTGATGAAACAGGCGTGAGCACGGTGCACAAGCAACAAAAGGTGCTATCAATTAAGTCGAACCGTCAAGTGGGAAAGCTGACATCTGCAGAACGAGGAAAAAACGTTACCGTCTTATTTTGTATGAGTGGAACAGGATTTTTCGTACCGCCATTATTTGTTTTTCCACGACAAGGATCCAACGAACGATTAATGATAGGAGTACCTCCGGAAAGTCTGGGCCTAGCCCAACCCAATGGCTGGTTGAATGGAGAATTATTCCTCAAATGGCTGCATCATTTCGTGACATTTTCTAAGCCATCCACAGAAGATCCAGTTTTGTTAGTTTTTGATGGGCACTGTAGCCATATAGAACTGCCTGTCATAAATTTTGCAAAAGATAACAATGTTCACATACTCAGCACACCCCCTCACACAACTCACAAACTACAGCCGTTGGACAGAGTTTTCATGAAACCATTCAAGGACGCGTATTTTGAAAATTGTGGATCCTGGATGAGGGCTAACGCCGGTGCAAGAATAACAGAATATGACATTGCTGAAGAGTGCTAATCAAGATATCGCAATACTAATTTTTTTTCCATGCACTACAAGGCTTTAGGGTATTTTTCGATTTTGTTCGAATTCGGCAGTTTATTCGTGTGAAAGAAAAAAATTATGATTTACATCAAGGTATAGTGCGTCTACCTACCCTGCTACTGGGGTATATAGGCGTATCATACGGGGCAGGTAGGCTTCAACTAAAAATGAAAAAAAAAATGCTCTCCATAAATGTAGATAACTTCAATAAACGTTACTTTCATTTGAATCGACTTTTAAATCCCAGAACAACAGTAATATATTATATTTTACTCTAAATAAAATAGTATTTGGTAGCGAGGATTGAAGATAATTATCACAGTAGGAATCCCTAGATATCACTCAACAGAATGGTTCATAAAATGGTTAATTCTGAATAAGACTTGGCTTTCGGGATGGAACCGCGTTGTTTAACGGTTAGATGCCGACGTTCCGTAAACATTGCAGTTTACTTCATCAGGGCGGAAAACAACCTGATACTGACTTCATTAACACGGCTCCTTCCCGAAAGCCAAGTCTTATTCAGAATCTCACCGCGAAAGCCTTAAAGACCTTATGGTTTATTCTGTTTATCAGCTTATTATCTAATCAGACCCATCATTTCCTGAGTCACAGCTGGAACACACATAAAACAACGTGGGTCCACGAGTGCAATTTTCGTGGGTCCACATTCTATAAGTCGTGCATTGCACCCATTCTTCACCTGGACAAGTTTTATCATAACTATCCATGCAGACCAAACAAAAGGTTTCTTCTGATTCTGAATCTGTGTATATATTCTCATTTCTTTCTTTTTTACTTCTTTTACTATTTTTCATCAGTTTTTTGTTGGAAGTTTTCTTTGGTCTCCTTTTCACAGTTTTGGCTTCAGCCAAAGCATCTTTGACCGGAGTATCTGTCAGTATCGCCGTTTGTCGAGTTCGTCTGTTCGTTTTTCCCGCCTTTCTAGGACCAGCCTTCGGTAAAGGTCGAACCTCCTCAGGTGTTGCTAGGGTTTCACTTTGCAGGTCGCTAGTAGATGGTTGAGGATTATTTGAGATATTTTCTTTTTCTGATGAAAATAGTTCTCGCACATGAGAACTTCGTTCCACAATACTGTTTCGGGCTCGTGAAGTGGGATGAACTTCGGCACGATTGATATCTGCTTCTACTTGCATAACTGTTTCCGCTACAAAATTCACGATGTCAGTGTCATTGGGTGCCGACAAAGTTCGATCCGTAGAATAAGACGGCATAAAATCCACTTCGGTGAAAATATCTTGATCAACAGAACATATCCCTGTTAAGCGCCACGCGCACTATGCCGAAGCGAAGCGATCGGAAGTTTCATTAACATGCTTTTCTTATGTTTTTTATGAAACTATGCACACACACTCCTAAGAAAGCATGTTAATGAAAACTTCCAATCGCTTCGCTTCGGCATAGTGCGCGTTGAGCTTTACTCTGAAGCCAGCTGCAATGTTAGATGGAGTAGCAGCTCGTAGCAGTGCATCACAAACGATGACAGGGAGATCATATATTGTCATTGAAGATCCTGGGTTATTGGTCATCCATGAATCAGACGCTGAGTTCATATATTTTTTGAAAGGTCCGTAAACACTTCGATCGAGTGGCTGTAATTTATCGGAACAGTGCGGCGGAAACGAAAGCATTGTAATTCCGTTCTGTTTGCAATATTCTGAACCTTCGATCGACAAGTGCGAGTCGTGGTTGTCCAAAAGGAGCAGAAGCGGCTGATTTAATGAGCATTTCATATATTGAACGAAGTGTCTCAAGAACAATAGGAAATTTTCTTCTTTTATCCAGCCAGAGGGATTGCAAGCTCCATCGCTTCCTGGAGGTACATTAGCGAGAAAATGATCTTTAAAATGTACCCTTGGAAAAATTAAAAATGGTGGTATTGAATTTCCCAAAGCTGATACAGCAAATGCCATCGTCACTAAAGTTCCACGTTCCTGCAAGGTCACTCTACCGATTTGCCGGAACCCTTTCTTGCCACCACCTTATTCGGCCTTTGAACTGTCGTGATACCCGTCTCATCCATGATCCAAATTTCATTGGGTGTTGGTTTAAGACGGTCCAAAACTACCCGGGTAACAATTTGAAATGGCAGCCGTGTGGCCGCTATATGGCCAACCGACCTGGCCAATGTGGCCGCCATGTCAGCCGAGGCCAGTTTTATCATGGCTAGTATCTGGCAACAACGACCAAACTATGTCACTCCTTGATGGCAGCCAGGTGGATAAACAACATGGTTTAATTATGTTTTCGACCTGGCAGCGGCATGGCAGCGCTTGGTCGTTGCTATGTAGGGGCCTACTAGTTGCCAGTAATTTTGATACCTATCTGAAACGTGAAAGCCATGAAGTAACAATGAAATTCCCCCAGCTAGCTGTCATGTTGCAGCTACCCTATTTTTGAACGAACGCCGCTACTCGGGTTCTATTCTGCCTTAAATATATACTCTTCATTCACACAGTATTAATTTGGTTTCAATAAAAAAAAATTCAATGGTCGATGAGGCGTGACTACCGGTAGATACGACCTTATTCAACTAATAAACAATCCAAAAAAAGTACCTCAACTAATTGCATAAGGTCGTATCCGTCAAAACTCATTTTCGCAAATTTCCACGTGCGTACATAATATGAATAAAAGGACATATAGGTAACTGAATAACTCCGAAAATATTTGTACTGTAACAAAATCAATTTAAAATCAGTTTGTTTAGTATCAAAATAGTATTTATACAGTGTGTATCAACTCAAGTATCGAAAATGGGAGGGACTTGGTTGACGCGAAGTCACGCCTCATCAACCAATCAACCAAGAGAAATGCACCGTTTGCGTGACCGTTGAATTAAATGAATACCTAACAGCCTGATTCGAGTCGTTGTTGATATTTTCTCCCTACACCGAAAAATTGTATTCGAGTCGTTGTTGATATTTTTTCCCCACACCAAGAAATTGTATTCTCTATTTTTCGTAAGAATTTCGGTCTACGCAATTCTTCTCTTTGTTGATTGGTTGATGGGGCGTGACTTCGCGTCAACTAAGTCCCTCCCATTCTCGATACTTGGGGTGATACACCCTGTATATATTGTTCAAGAGTCACCAAAATAGTTTATTTACAAACTGTTGATTATATTTCAATCCGCAGCTTCTTCAAGAGTTCATTTACAATTCAAATATAATTGACATATTATTTAACAGTATCGTCATTTATCAATTATATTTATTCCGCCGCGTTCATCGTGGAACCTTCGCTCTGCCGCCGAGTGGATGCTCTTCGTCACCTACACAGGCAAAATTATTACATCAAAATTTAGGTTATGTATACAATGTTTTCATACTGAATTAGGATGTATAAACGTACTGTCGTCGACTGGCAAATCAGTATAAAATCGGAAATAGCGTCTAGGAATGAGGAGTGACTGACATAGCGACATCAGGTCATTATATTTGGCCCTGGGAATCGAAAGTGGAGCATCGTATAATTGATATGGGGTTCGGGATGCGAAGAGTTTACTGATTATGATTTCCTTGAAAGGCTAACAGTATTCGTTCTTTATGAACACGGATCTAAAAGTAAAGATCAGGGGTTGTAGTTTTCTCGTATAAATTGTGCACGCCATCGTGAGATCATCCGTTGCTCGAAACGTTGTAAAATTATCCCGGATTTTTTATTCACTGGTTCATGTAAAATTTGGCGGG
Organism: Tenthredo notha; assembly: GCA_914767705.2. Lineage (NCBI taxonomy): Eukaryota > Metazoa > Arthropoda > Insecta > Hymenoptera > Tenthredinidae > Tenthredo > Tenthredo notha. The sequence continues at coordinate 11,243,946 of OU611910.1, read as the reverse complement.
GCCTACGAATCCTACTTGGTTCTAGCCGGGTGCAACTCTTCATTAATTTTTTTGTTCTAAGTTATGCTGGTTATGCATGTAGTCGGCTTTCGAATGTAAATCACAGTTTCGTATTAATACCTATGCCGTGAATATTCGTGGGAGCGCACCATGCCTAGATCCGAAGATAGCCGAACGTACACCCTATTATATGCAACCGTCCACAAATGTGTCGTGTTGAGATGGCCGAGAGTCGAATCGGCAATTGCTTTAGTGGTTACGGAGTCCTTGATTGGCTGTCAAGTGATAAACAATTGCCGTCTGATAAAAACATCTAGGCTCGACATCTGACAGCTTACCGTCAAGGCTCAAGCGTCAAAAATCAGCGGCAGGCCGTCAGATGTCGAGCCTCGATGTTATTTATCAAACGGCAATAGTTTATTAATAGACAGCGAATCAATAACTTGGTAACCACTAAAACAATTGTTGATCCGACTCTCGGCCACCTCAACACGAATCATTTGAGGACGGTTGTATACAATAGGGCGTACATTCGGCTATCTTCGGATCTAGGCATGGTGCGCTTTCACGAATATTGTTCAAGTAATTGAATTATACCGTAGACGGTTTCGTCAAACTTGAATCCATTTGGCAGCCCTCCATTTCACTTTTGTGCCATCTGTGAATTGAAGTTTTGACGGGAAGATCTGCAAAACATTACAAATGGGACAATGAGCTTCGATTTTTTGTGTATCTCATGGAATTCAGCATCGCGTGCATGCGTATACTTTTGATTCAGAACTAGAGTCTTACTTTGACTCTAATTGCTTTGAAGTTCAAAAACTCGTTGTAATTCATCTTAGTAACTGAGTACTGCTTTGCCGTTTTTTTGGCATGGCGCACTATTTTTGCCCAATCACTTGGCACGTATATTTCTTGATGGCGTGCCGCGCGTTCAATTGTCGAATGCATTGTATCGCATTCCATGTATGTATGCCCGGCCTCAAAAAATTTCAAATTAATCTTCTGAATGGATAAGTGAGATTGTAAGGCATCCCCTAACATCGCAACAACTATTCCATTTTTGTTTTGACCTGCAGATAGAGATTAGATGATGCAAGTTAACTCAACGGAATGAAATCAATAAGCAATTTTCGATACAGTATGCGTAAAATTGCACATAGCAAATCGCATACTCGATCGGCTCATATTGGAAATAACCTATACCGAAAAGTGAAACTTCTCGGACTTGATACACAAATAGCCATTACGTACCGGCACAATTATCAGCATAGAATTTCAGGTTTTCTACGCCATTCGGGATTTCTGCGTCGACGAATGTGGCCAGAGAGGCAGCGATTTCTTCGGATCCTTTCCTCCCACAGTGCTCCGGTCACATGTAACAATGTCCTGATAGAGAAATGTGAAAATTATTTATTGTCAAATGTCAGGTAAATGAGCAGTATAGACACGCGATATTATTCATAAGAAGACATAAAAAATCCTCATACTCATGATGAGTATCACAATAGAGACACAGTTCAAAAATCACTATTATTGGAACGTAATGGAGGACATCTTTCATATCTTCTTATGAGTAATTTTCACCTTGTTTCTTCTTTACTACAAAAACCGTAAAATTGAGAGTAGCCAATTTATGGAAGGCGAGTACAGAATAGCCTCCAAGTCAAAGCTGGCCATCATTACTCCTGCTGTATCCACTGCAGCATTCGTATCCTTCACTTTTTCTTCGCGCACAGCTTCCTTTCGCTTGATATGCAGGTCGTACTCGTCCTGTTTTTCCAGCTTATCTGCCGATGAATATGTGTAAAAGTTTGCGCACCAACACCGATCCTTCCTTGGCTGATGAAAACCAATATTTAGTAATTCCAGCTGCTCGACATATGTAGGTTTGCACACTTTCCGCAGTCTATGCTCAGCCGCATACGATAGGTACAGTTGATACACTGCGTCCTTAGTAAGACTACCTTCTAAATAGATCTTTGTTGAGTCTCGGCGGCACCAATGCACGGGAACCTTCGGCAGCGACGAAATGTGTGCCTTGATACCAGCAATATCGTTGTTAGACAATTTATTCGCTGGGATATGGCGGCCTCGACGGTCAGGCGACAGTGCTCCAGTCTCACTTCGATCTAACTTCTCCATAACGACGCGCAGTATTTTCTCGCCAATTCCGAGAGTATTTAGAAAAAATACTTTGCACGTTCTTATATTGGTGTCTTTTGTCTTAAATCTGTAGATAATTGTGTACCTGTCAAGATGCAAGTGAAAAACTAAGTGAAAATAGAAATCACTCATACAAAATTATTTAAAGAACATGGTTATTTCAGTTATAGGTGGGGTAGTCCAAATGAAAGTGATCAGAGTTTGACCCGAAAATTGTGGGCACGTAATCGATCATGCTCCGAATTAATTTAAGTACTCAAAACATAAGAAATGATTCAACATACTTTCGTCTCGATGTGTCCTCGTCAACGCGATGTCTTCTAACCTTCTTGATCATCACTAATTTGGCGATGACTTCCCGCTGTCGGTTAATATCACCCAATTGCCAGAATGCCTTATGAATTTGCAAACGTTTGGCTTCACTTATTTTCACAAAGCAGTGCATTCGGCAGCTGCACAGTGGAAGTAATTATTTATCCGGCTGGTGTTGCCTATTCGTCGATTCGTATTGTTGACCGCAATTACGGGCGATCCTTGCTTTGTTCTTTTTCCATTTATGTGGCCTTGTAACTTTGTTCCGGATTCGTCTATGTGGCTGTTCAATCTCCGACTGAGAAGAGGATCTATTTGAATTCGATAATAGTACTTCATCTTCAGATGAAGTTGCGGCGTGCAAACCATCAGATGATATCGGAGGAGTACAGTTCGAAATGTTATATCCACTTGAAGATTCGCTAATAGACGAGAATGAACGTCGATTTGAAAATTATTTTTTTTTTCAGAGAAGATTTTGAACACCTCTCGATGGGAAAAAAATCTGAAAGAAATCAAGCATATAGAAGATCCTCGGGAGATTGATTTTGCATGATAATAATTCCAACTTACTTACTTTTTGAAAATTGCGTTTTTTATAGCTGACAAAACGCAATTTTCAAAAAGTAGACAAAATTCGTGAAAAATTCATACTTATTTAGAAAAATTGACAAATCATTTTCACCTGAAAAAAAAAGTTGGATCATCGGCTAATTTCTTGAACAGTTTTTTTTTACATCAATTTGTTAATAACTTTTTGGAATTATTATTATGCAAAATCAATTACCTGAAGATCTTTTACATGCTTGATTTTTTTTAGATTTTTTTCCCATCGAGAAGTATTCAAAATCTTCTATGAAACCCGCGTTTGGTGGACTGTAGCGATAAGATCACCACCTTAAATTCTCGCTATTGTCGGCGATACTGAGCTGTGAAGTGCTTGTAATTAAGTCTGCAAAAAGTAACCTATCGGAACCATCTGAAGATAGTGGTGAATGCACGTCACTGTTATTATTTTCGACGTCAAGGCGTCTTTTTTTTAAATCTGGTTCTTCCGCACTGGAATTATGTTCGAAACGTTTCGATGTATTGGACAATAATTAAGGTTGGATTGTTAAAATCACTGATTCATCATCACTGGATTCCGATTCTGTCTCTGGTATTATCACTCAAAGCTGTCTTCGATTTCCTTCCGAAATTCCTTCCGGCCGAAATTTCATTTTGAATCAAATATTTCACTCGAAAAGCACCGATACCCGCGCGATTAAACTTGACGTGTTTATATTTGAAACGTCGACTCGACTTCTAAGATGCGCATGCGCCAGACGCCATTCAATAACACAGCCGCTCGCGGGAAAATCCAAGAAGCGAGAAGTGTATGAGACACTGATCTCTACACTGATAAAAGGATAACTTAACTGCCCGGCTAACAATTTACATGGCTAGCCCACAAGCCACATTAATGCCATGTGGCATTAGGATGGCAATATGGTCGGCGGGCCACATAGTAGGTCGATGTTCGATAACCATGCAGCGGCTGTATGGTTTCAACATGGCCTTTTGACATGGCGATAGTGTGGCTAACTAGGCTAGTCTACCAATGTTGCACCATCCTGGCAGCTACAAGGCTAGTTAATATAGCTTTTGACTGTGTATCCAACCTACACTTGCTACCTAACATTGACCTGGCCGCCACCTTGCGCCACGACCTTGGTTTTACGTGGGCCAAGCTGGCAGTGCCATGTCCCGTCACTACCCAGCATTGACCTGGCCGCCACGTCACGATGCCATATGGCTTTTATGCGGGCCAACCTGGCACTGCCATGTCTTGTCGTTAAGGTGCTTCCCTACGCAATTCCATCAGACCTAAAAACATTGGGGAAAAAGGTGTTAATAAACGGAATATCTCTGCCTGGGTACCGAAATCAATGAAACAAACTTCGTCGCGCAATTCTATGTACAATTTCGAACACGTACGGCCAAAAAAATGTTTTTTTCGCGCGAAAATAGAGAAGATATCCATGTAAAACGTTTTCAAAGCCGTTTTACATGGATATCTTCTCTATTTTCGCGTAAAAAAAACATTTTTTTGGCCGTACGTGTTCGAAATTGTACATAGAATTGCGCGACGAAGTTTGTTTCATTGATTTCGGTACCGAGGCAGAGATATTCCGTTTAATAACACCTTTTTTCCCAAATTTTCAGGTCTGCTGGAATTGGGTAGGGAAGCACCTTAACTGGCGACTATCTGGCTGTTACCTCGCCATGCCATATGGCTTTTATGTAGGCTAACCTGGCACTGCCATGTCATGACATTAACCGCCGGCTACCTGGCCGCCACCTCGTGATACCACATGGCTTTTATGTGGGCCAACCTAGCGTTGCCGTATCTAGACGGTAATTGGCGACTACCTGGCTGCCACTTCGCGATGCCATACGGCTTTTATGTGGCTTAACCTCACGCTGCCCTCCCTTGCCGTCAACTGGCGGCTACCTGGCCGCCACTTCGCGATACCACATGGCTTGGTCAAAATACGTCTTTTGCAAATATTCCAAAAACGACAGAAGTGACAACTTTTTTTCAAAAGAAAAAAAGATGCGCAATCAAATTTTCTATAAGGATGTGAATTATAAAAATCAAAATTTGACATTTTCTCCAGACCCCCTACTTTGTATATCCAAGTATATGTATAGCGAACCGCACCTATTGTATCTGGTCAGATAACTAGCTTCAGCCTTCTGGGAACAAACAAAGAACCTGTTTTTTCTATTTCGAAATGTTAGAAATCTCGAAGCGTGTATACAGCGTGAATTCCTATCTATTAGACAGGTGAACTTGAGCTGAATTGATCTGAGTTTTTAATTGCGCATCGAGCGCAGGCAAATTTGCTGTGCGGCTAACTTCATTTATTACTGACAGATAGCTGCGATGGGTATAACTCAGCCCCCCGTAACTCCGTGTTACAGAAAACGACTCAATGTTGTCGCTACTGGCAGAGAGCGCTAGTAGTATAGTTGCGTGTTTTTGGCATATGACTGCACACAAACAGTAAACAGCTGTCGTGCAACTAAACTACTAGCGCCACCCAAAGGTACTAAAATCACGCGACACACACGCTAGCTCTTTTGAGTCTTTCTCGCATTTAAGCCCCAGGGGGCTGGTATAACTCCCCAATATTTTGACAGTTCGGCTTGATCGGAAGTTGGCCGCACTGAAAATTTGCAAAATTTGCGTGCGCTCGGAACTTGTTCGGAAATTCGGCTCAAGTTCACCTGTCTAATAGATAGGAATTCACGCTGTAGAGCTTTACACCCATTTTATTTTCTTTATATTTACTTATAAATATTTCTGGTGAACGAACTGGAGAAAGTTCCGTATGTTTTTTCGGTATCTTCAAGACTGTTTATACTATGATACGGATAGTTGTTTTTTTTTCATTATTGTCCAATCATTTTTTCGTTGCATTCTAGAGTAATATAAAGTGTCATTCTTGCAACCTAGGTCATAGATATTATAATATTACTTCGACTGAAAATAGCTTGTAATCGACTAATGACGTGAACAGCTATAAATCTTCCAATGATGCTTTGCCTCGCATTGCCATATAGCTTTTACGTGGGGCAAGCTGACACGGCCATGTCTAAGGTAGCCTGGCATTTACCCGGTCCATACATTGCGTTGCCACCTACCTAAGTACCTAGATGAGCGGCAACGCTCGCAAGTAAAGTAACGTTGGCTTGACCACACCTACCCGTTGCCAGCCGACACAATTATAATTAACCTACGAGTCAAGCGACTCATACCGCCTACGCGGTAGTATATTTCACAACAGTTCTTTTGGAATTAATACTGTGTAAATGAAGTATATATTTAAGGCAGGATAGAACCCAAGTAGCGGCGTTCGTTCAAAAATAGGGTGGCTGCAACATGACAGCGAGCTAGGGAAATTTCATGGTCACTTCATGGCTTTCACGTTTCAGATAGGTATCAAAATTACTGGCAACTAGTAGGCCCCTGCATAGCAACGAACAAGCGCTGCCATGTCGCTGCCAGGTCGACAACATAAGTCAACCATGTTGTTTATTCACCTGGCTGCCATCAAGGAGCGACATAGTTTGGTCGTCGTTGCCAGGCACTAGCCATGATAAAACCGACCACTGCCGACATAGCGACCACATTTAACATTGATTAGGTAGGCTGGCCATATAGCGGCCATATGGTTGCCACTCCAAATTGTTATCCGGCAACTAGTTGGCATTAAGATGGCAGCGAGGCAGCGCTGCCATGTCGCTGCCAGGTCGAAACGATAGATTAACTAGGCTGTTCAGCCAGCTAGCTGCCATCAAGGAGTGACATAGTTTGGTCGTCGTTGCCGGGTACTAGCCATGATAAAACCGGCCTTGGCTGACATGGGCGGCCACATTGGCCAGGTCGTTTGGCCATATAGCGGCCACACGGCTGCCACTTCAAATTGTTACCGGGAAGCTTGCTTTTTTTGAAATCCTTTTCAGTCTTCTTTCAGATCTTTCTTTAACTTTGGTATCATCTTCCTGGTTAATGTTTACAGAACTCACTGGCAAATTGCAAAATGGAATGGCCAATTTTTTTAGAATTTGCCTTTTTGATGAAATATCTATATTTTTTGTATGTAATTTTTGTATATAATTTGAAGATAATTTGAATTTCAGCCGTTTCCAGTGAAAAGGGAAGTTTCACTTGCCTGGTAGTATATAATCCTCTCGTTTGGAATGAAGCGAACATACACGCATATGTGGAGTAATTCGTTTATCAATTTTCAAATTTTTTTTCCATGCGTAGAGTCTATCAACTTTTTCACTGCTTCCAAACCTATTAATTATATCGACGAGACAGTCGCCGGATCTTGGAAATCGATGGAAACGAACGGATGGGTTTATTGAAGCTCTATTAGAGCAATCATAAACAGAACAATAAGATTTATCATTCGTGTTTAGATGCGGGAATGACATTCCACGTGTTTTTTTTTTCCATAATTGCTGCTTTACTCCCAATTTTACTTCACTCATTCCGCTGTACACAATATTTACGCTACCCTTGCATGATATCACAGTGTAACAACATATGATTTCAGTGTTGAGCAGCCCACTTAGAGTAGTGCAACATTTGGCCACCAGATGTCACAGCACCATATTTTCGATCCCAATTCGACTTATTATCGTCCGAGTGGATCATCGACTCCGGAGCATCCAGGCACGTGTGCCGATGAATTAAAATTTATTAACCTTCGTCCAAGTAAAGTCCAGAATATTTCCATGGCAAATGGCTATAAGATTCCAGTCTCAGGCAAAGGTGAGGTTAGGATTCTATGTAATACTTCTAATGCACACTGCGAGGTAATATTAACTAATGTATTATACGTACCAGAAATAACAGCTAATTTAGTCTTTATTAGCTGTATGACCCGAATGGGTGCGACTACATCTTTTAAAAATAACAATTGTATAGAAAAAAAGTTCATCGAATCAGTTAGTAATGTTAGCTAGCGAAATTAGCAATGGTTTTTGCAAAATAGATGTAACCAAAAATTCTTGTGCCAAAATCTCTCAAAAAACATCCACTGATAGCAAAAGTAACAATTCTTCAGACAAACCAGTCCTTCTATCAGTAACTACAAGTTCAGCCAACCTGCACATCTGGCATCGAAGACTAGCTCATCTAAATTATCAAACACTATATCAGCTGAGTAGCCAAGCAGACGGCATCAAATTCTTTGATAACATAAAGAAGTTCTGCACAGCCTGTGTTCATGGCAAACACGTCAAGAAGCCGTTCCCACCCTCCTCAAAAAGAGCCACTCAAATTTTGGAGTTACTTCACACCGACTTAAATGCGAAGTATCTCACCAGTCTCTATCGAAGGCCACAGATATTTCATGGTTGTATGCAACGATTATTCGAGGATGATCTTTGCCTTTCTACTCAAGAAAAAATCTGAAGCTCCTAAGTCGATTGCTGAATTCATTGTATTTATTCAAAATCAGACAGATAGAAAAGTTAAACAAATAAAAATTGATAACGGAACAGAATATGTAAATGATTACTTCAAAAATTTCCTTAAAAAAAGGGGTATTCAACATCTTACTACAGTGCCACACAATTCACAGTCAAATGGAAGAGCTGAAAGAGTTAATATAGGATTCTTCAAGAGGAGGCTCGCTGCATGATTGCAGACTCAGGATTAGAAAAAAAATTCTGGTTAGAAGCAATCTCTACTGCAGCATACCTATCAAACAGATCGCCAAAGTCTTCATTGAATGGTACAACTTCTTATGAACTCTGGTATGATGAAAGACCTAACTTAAGCAATTTAAAAGTGTTCGGCTGTAAAGCCTATGCTCTGATTCCAGCCAAAGACCGAAAAAAGTTTGATAATAAATCTTCTGAATACATATTCGTAGGCTACTGTGCTATTCTCAACACTTATAAATTGTGTGACATCATCAAAAAAAAATTCTTCGCAAGCAAAGATGTCACCTTTCATGAAAGGTCAACCCTAAAGGATCAAAATTCTACGGTCATGATCCCTTTACTTCAAAATTCAGAAACCACAAAAGAATCCAATGAATCTGATGACAGCAACGAATTCCATGATGCTAGTTCTGAAGCCATCGATGAGTCCACACCAAAGCCAACTTCAATTAGGGAAGTGTATGGACACCAAACTTCTAAAACATCTTCATCAGAACAAATAAAGGTTCCAGATACTACTCAAGATAGAACGGACCCTGAAAAATCTGGTACAACCTCAACCATGGAGACACCACTTAGAAGATCAGAAAGAACGACGAAAGTACCTTTAAGATTCCAAGATTTTTACTATGCATGAGCTTCAAATTCCTCATATCCTTTTGAACCCACCACCTACCAACAAGCAATCTCAAGCAAAAATGCCCAAGACTGGCAACAAGCTATGGAAAACGAATACTCTTCAATCCTATCTCATGACACCTGGGAACTTGTAGATAAGCCACAAGATTCAAATATTATCGGCACTAAATGGGTTTATAAAATATTTTTCCCCTGTAGTGAGGTACACCACCATCAGAATGATCTTTGCCTACGCAGCCAAACACGACCTCCTGATTCGACATCTAGATGCGTGTAGAAACACTCTTTCTTCATAGTGAAATCGACAAGGATGGCTATCTGGCACAACCACCTGGATTCATAAGGATTGGAAATGAGGATAAGGTATGCAAATTGAAAAAAGCAATATATGGCCTCAAACAAGCCAGCAGGACCTGGTATGCAAAACTCGAGTCTATTCTAAAATCTACGAGCTTAAAACAATCAAAAAACGATCTTTGTCTATATATTACCTATCGCACAAAAATTATACTCTAATCGTTCTTTTATTTGTAGACGATATAGTTGCAATATACAATCATGAAAGAGTCATTCAATGGTTCATAACTAAATTAGAAGCAGAAATTTCAATAAATGATCTCGGTCCTGTCAAAAAGTTGTTGGGTATCAATATCGGAAGAAACGAAAAGGAAGGAACAATCAAATTACGTCAAGAGGACTACATCATTGAAATGTTAAAAAATTATAATGTGGAAGATTCCTCCACTAATTTGAAAACCTTAGAACCAATCGATCCAGGCCTAATACTCGAACCTGACCATTCCGAAAAAACACCTGAACAAATTCAAGATTTAAAGAAAATCCCATATCAAAACGCTGTTGGCACATTGTTATATTTGCTACAAGTTCCAAGGCCAGACATAGCCTTTGCGACTAGCTTTCTAAGCCGTTTCAATACATGCTATAACAAAAATCATTGAGAAGCTGTCAAAAAACTCATGTGATACCTAAAAGCAACAGCCTCACTTGGTATTACTTTCTCCAGAAAAAGCAAGACCGAAGTTTTTGGACATTGTGACGCCAGTTATGCATCAGAAAGAGAAAGCTTCAAATCAGTAACTGGATACGTATTTCTGATGCAGGAAAGTGCAATCAGTTGGCGCTCTCGAACACAGCCAACAATGGCAAAATCAAACACAGCAGCTGAGCTCCAATCTTTATCCGATGCTGTTGACGAAGCATTATGGTTAAGAAAAATGATATACGAATTAGAAATGCAGGATGATACCCCAACTTTAATCTTGTGCGACAATAAAAGTACCATAGCATTTGGAAACAACGCGAAATTTAGCCATGCGTTAAAACATGTAAATGTAAAATATTTTTCAATCAAAGAGAGAGTAGATAGGAAAGAAATTGAAAATTCTCTCTATCGCCTCTATTTAAGTTTTTTAATTTGCATTTCACTTGATAATTTGGTAACGTATAATAAAAAACATAACGTATTTGATCCCATTTGTGGATGTGTTTATTTTAATTATAATACCTATTCTCCCTGTCTTATATGTAAAAATACCGACTCGATGCCTAACTCGCAATTGAATCGTTACAGTATATTGAAACAATATCGGCTAGTCAGCTATAGGAGAGAGAAGGACAGACAATACGATTCAAACAGATCAGCCGGTAGACAGCTGAGATTCGGCATCGCTCGTCGAACGTTCTAGTTGCGTGACGTCATCGGTAGGCAGGAAGAGTATATAAAAGCCGCTGAGCACCACGCTCAGCAGCGATTCACAGCATAGAGCTTGATCGACTCATTTGAATATTAGATCTGAGGTCTTCTCAGACTAATAATTTAGCTTCATTTTTTGACTTAGAAATATTCTCACAAAAATAGATTTAAAAGACTATTACTTATCAAAGGATAGCAAATTCATGGCATATTAGAGGCGGTAGCCAAAGCAGTACTAGCACTCATAAATTTCATTACAATACAAGAAAACTCAAATATATCAGATTTGATTACAATTAAGTAAAAAGGGAAAGAACCATTAAGTTAAGAAATTAGGTTTCAGTGTCTTATGTTAAGGGGGGGGGGGGGGGGTATACTCGAATTTTACCGACCTTTCTATTTTCTCGAATATCTCCGAAACGGGGGTATCAATCGACTTGTCCTTTCGGCAGTCGATGTTTGACGAGTAATGATTTCGAGCTGGTACGTTTGATCGGATGAAATCGGGATTTTTTTTTTTTTTTACATCGCAAAGTGTGGACGTACCATTTATTTCGACTTATATCAAAGCCTACGCATCAAAAATGCAAAATCGGCCTTTATAGCCCGATTCTGTATGTAATTCCGAACATAACGATCCAAAAACATCTTTGTTTCCGACAACGATGAAGGGGCAAAACGTATTCTACGATTTTGTGGTAATTTTTGCGATTGTCAACGGCTGATAGCGGTAATGGCTGCTAATGTGATAAAAATTATTTCCCAGAACGACTGTGAGATGTCACCACGCGCTTGTTTGTAGCTTATTAGTCAGAAATGATTGGACTGCAGGTCGAGTCACGTGGTACTAGGTGTAGCAACGTAACAGCGCGGCGACATGTCACGGGTGTTCTGGGAACTAATTGTCATCACATTAGCAGCCATTACCGCTTTCAGCCGTGGACAATCGCAAAAATTACCACAAAATCGTATAATACGTTTTGCCCCTTCATCGTTCACGGAAACAAAGATGTTTTGGGATCGTTATGTTCGGAATTCCATACAGAATCGGGCTACAGAGGCTGATTTTTCATTTTTGATGCGTAGGCTTTGATATAAGTTGAAATAAATGGTACGCCCACACTTTACGATAAAAAAAAATTAAAAAATTTCCGATTTCATCCGATCAAACGTACCAGTTCGAACTCATTACTCGTCAAACATCGACTGCCGAAAGGACACGTCGATTGATAGCCCCGTTTCGGAGATATTCGAGAAAATATGAAGGTCGGTAAAATTCGAGTATACCCCCTCCTCGATTTTGTTTTTGATTTATTGAACCACCAAGATTTGAAAATCGTTCATGAATAACTTTTTCTTTTTCGTTATGTTTTTGTTTTGAATAAAATCAAACTAAAGTCACTATGTTCTTTGTTCGACATTTCTGATCACGCAATGCACACATCCCATGCCACATGAGCCAATGACAGGTTAGCATAGAAACAGCTTTGTGCGAAAGCGCTGAGTCTGGTGTACAGCCTAGGGATCAGATCTAACCAGGATAAAGAACAAATAGGACGACAGACTTGTGCGAAAGCGCTGGCTGGGTACGTTGACGACTTCGTTAACTCCGAGTTCGTAATTAGATAAAAAATTAATAAAATAAGAAACAGGTGGCTTTTTGTGGCATAACCAACTTTTCCCCACCTAAGCACGCTGAAGAGTCCCGATTTCCTTAATATAACCTATTATCTTCACATCCGAGACAAAGAATTCACAATAACGTCCGGAGTTCCCTATAGCTTTCAGCCTGGGAAAACTGGAAACGTTACAATATATGTGTACGTGACTACGTCGCACCTGTAAGATAGGTAGAGTCAGTGGGGCTCCACCAGAGGTAGAGAGCAAAGCTCTACACTCACGCTGAAATAAACTGTTCAAGTATATATGGGGGAATCCACGCCGTTTCGACCTGGCCAGAACCCTCACCATTTTAGATTTTTTTTTCCTTCTAGTATGTTGTTCGTCATCACAAAAAAGCCCGCCACACTGAGTTTTAGATTTTTTGAACAATCGGTCTGGTCGTTATAATTTAAAAACGCAAAACCCTGTTCGACCGATCCGATTTGAATGAGATTTGGAGAGCTAAATCTCTGTGAAAAAACAAAATTTTTGAGCTATTAGCGAAGGTGGGGTTGGATCTGGTTCGGGGATACAGGGAAATGAATTTTTCTATAAATGTTTGAGAAACGTATGTATTTTTTTTTATAGTTTCCCATCAATAATTTATTTCCTGTGTGCTGCCCGCTGCTCCTGCCTTTTCTGCGAAGCCTTTTCCTTCGTGATTTTCATTTTCATTTTCATTTTCATTTCAATTCATTTCCCTGTATCTCCCAAACCAGATCCAACCCCACCTTCGCTAATGGCTCAAAAATTTTGTTTTTTCACAGAGGTTTAGCTCTCCAAATCTCATTCAAATCGGATCGGTCGAACAGGGTTTTGCGTTTTTAAATTATAACGACCAGACCGATTGTTCAAAAAATCTAAAACTCAGTGTGGCGGGCTTTTTTGTGATGACGAACAACATACTAGAAGGAAAAAAAAAATCTAAAATGGTGAGGGTTCTGGCCAGGTTGAAACGGCGTGGAATTCCCCATATATATCTATAAACCTCTCTATTTTTCCTTTTCTTCCGGTCACAGTTATTAATTAATGACACCTTCCAATATGACGATCATTCCTATAATTTATACCAAATGTTATGGGAATATTCCCATTATGCGTGGTGACATTTGGTATAAAGTATAGGAATGATCGTCATATTGGAAGGTATATCCAACCATTACTATATTAGTATGAGAAAATGTGGTATACACTTTTCTCCGTGCACCGATAGTGGTGATGGTTCGACAGAAAACAACACCTTCTACGTGTTGTTTCAAACACTGTGAGGGTGTTACAGCTGACCATTAACACTCGTGGTTGTGTGAGCACTCCACACCATACCGTGCTAGTATTGACATAATTCAGTGACAATTAATTACACTTTTATGCGTTATGACTCGACACTAACAATAACACCTGCCATATTTTTACTTTGACATCGCCAGAGTGTTAAAGCTGTGAATTAACACCTATGCTCATGTGAATCATGTACACCTTACTGTGACGGTCGATTTCATCATTAAATGTTACATGTTTACACCATGAAGTGTTATTATTCCATACTGTACTAACACCTCTTATGTGTGAATTTGAATAACACTTTCGGTGTCGATTAAAGTGGTGTTGTTCAAAAACACCGTTCGTACACCGTACATTTTACACCAGCAATTTACATCGCTGGTTTACATCAAAGTAATGGACCTATACAGGGTATTACAACTAACTATGTCACCCCGACGGCTGGTGATAGGGGAGACTTTAACTAACATTTTCCATATAGGAACCGATGTACGGAAAGTTGACGTTACCTTGATGAGAGGTATTCAAAGTTTTCGGCGAATGCCTGCAACGCTTTCTCACAGGCACGGCGAAATCGTCGAGGATTTAGAAATAATTTGAGTCTAATTCAACTATTTATTAACAACATAATGAATCTAACACAGTGTTTCAAATATCACAGGAAATCAGTATTTCCGTCGGCAATTTCAACAAAAAAACAACCAAGTATTATCACATGTTTTGGTCAAACGAAAAGAAAACCAAAATAACACTAATTAACCACACGAAAGTTATCAGTGTAGCAAATTTTCAGAGTGCCCCCCATTCTGCTGGCAGCAAAGTCTGCAGTGACGAAGTATAGACTCCCCCACTCTTTCCATCACTTTCGGATTGTTATCAATAAATACAAATGCAGCTTGGTTGTTTTTTGTTGAAATTAACAACGAAAATACTTATTGTTTGTGATATTTTAAACACTGTGACACTTAGATTCATTATGTTGTTAATAAATAGTTGAATTAGACTGAGATTATTTCTAAATCCTCGACGATTTCGCCGCGCCGGTGAGCAAGCGTTGCAGGGGTTCGCCGAAAATTTTTAATCTCTCTCATCCAGGTAACATCAACTTTCCGGACATGGGTTCCTATATCGAAACCGTTAGTTGAGGTTCCCCCTATCATCACCCGTCGGGGTGACATAGTTAGTTGTAACACCCTGTATGGACCACGTTGTGGTGTTGGAACGGTGTTAAATTTAACACCGCATTTTTTACAGTGTACTCAGAGGTTTAAGAAAATTATAGTTGTAGAAGATTTTAAAATACTACAGGCTAATAAGAAATAACCTATTATGAAGATTTATTGCATATATCTAATATCGGGTTCCCATAAGTCACATCCCATTTCATCTTGATTATAATAACGTATAAGACATATTGATTATCCTACCTCTAGATTTGGAGACATGTTCCAGATCATTCGGAAAGCCAGGAATATCTTTGAACGCTTTTTTTTGGGCAGCTGTGATTGTACCTCTAGAATGGGGTCGTGAAAAAAAAAAAAACAATCGGATTATTACTGAATATTGAACATTATGCAATTTAAATGTGAATTACCGCTAACGAGGGTATTTTATAATGTCAATTATTATTCAAAACGAAATTGAAAAGAACGAAATTCGCAGTTGGTAGAAACGCGTTGTGATTGGACGCCATGTGCCGTGACGTCATAAACTAGCAGATTCAAATCCGTAGCTTCAGATTTGTACAGGCTTGTCACGTTTTTTGTTCGTGACTTGTTATTTTGCTCCAAAATAAACATCAGATTCGTCAAAGCACAATCCGATAATCTCCCGAAAGTGACAGTACTAATGGTTACCGATTTTTTCTCGGAAAGTGATTATTTTAATGCGGCCGAAACGAGAGGTGTCAAGGCTCGAAGGTAGGTAAAGTTTTCTGAACATTATTTCGCATTTTATGATTACTAATTTGAAGCTCATAACAATACCCAATGGTGCATTTGTAGTACAATCGGATTTTCTGTCCTTTTGCTATCTCAAATATAGACGTATTGTAAGTTTAGTAACGTACCATAACCTATAAAAATCGTTTCATTTCTAGAGCCGAAAGAGAGGATTATGGTGACACGCTGCAGTTGGATACGTAGAGCTCCGAAGAGAAGGAAATTTTTGTGACGTTCGTGGAAGAGTGTGCCCCGAACATAGGGTAAACAGCAAAGCATATGCTGTTTCAATGATCGTTGATGAAGAAAACGAATCGATAGAAAAAGTCACTTGTGAGGATTGTGCAGCCTCGGCAGGTAACGTATAACATACTGGCTAATCTAGTTAGCTAATAAATTCATAAGAGCTCATAACATAATTATTTTCAGGAGGTTGTAAGCACGTCATCGCTTTTTTGATGTGGGTCCACCGGCGAAGCGAAGAACCTGAACCAACGGCAACCGTATGCTATTGGAAGAAGCCACGTTTAGCTCAAGTTGCATCGAATGTTAGATCCTTAACCACTTAAGGCCCATCCTTAGTCGCCCACTTCCTTTCCATACGATGTAACGAAAACGGGGCCGGGGAGACACATTTCGATGATTATCCGAGCCCAGGCGTCGAAAACGCAAAAAAGGCCAACGTAGCGCGAATTCTATTTCAATTCCAAACACATACGTCCAAAAAAATTTTCGTTTCATGCGAAAATAGAGCCAGCGTTTGGTTATTTCTTTTTTCCATTGTCTAAAGCCAAGGACAATGAAAAACCATTTAGACAATGGAAAAAAGAAATAACCAAACGCTGGCTCTATTTTCGCATGAAACGAAAATTTTTTTGGACGTATGTGTTTGGAATTGAAATAGAATTCGCGCTACGTTGGCTTTTTTTGCGTTTTCGACGCCTGGGCTCGGATAATCATCGAAATGTGTCTCCCCGGCCCCGTTTTCGTTACATTGTATGGAAAGGAGGTGGGCGACTAAGGATGGGCCTTAAGGTGAAGTGAAACGTTTCAAGGCCACGGCCGAGTGCCTTTCCCAGCGGTAAAACAGAGATACCCAGCGTTTGGTACCGCTCGGTTTACACGTATACTGGCTACAATGTCGGTACAGGTTGTGATCTCAACTGAATGTCGGTGTTTTAGTTTTGAGTAATAGAGACTAGAGATGGTCTTTACATTGTTACGAAAAACATTACATTACGAAAAATGTAAAAACCATGTGTAGACTCTATTTTCGTACGAAACGAACATTTTTTTGGACGTACGGGACCTTTTGGACTCATCTACATTATTTCTCCCCCATGTTCCCCTCACGCTGAGCTTACCGCGCATTATCGTGTTACTCTTAGTTTATTATCTCGTTGCTGTACTTGTGTATATTATATTTCATTTAATTCTTTATTATTATTATTTTGAATTTGATTTTGAGGTTATTTCGTTACCGCGGTACCCCCAGGGTACCTGGCGCCCAACATATTGTAGTTTCATCGGGAGTAAACTATTGTATAATTATTAGGTAAATAGTAAATTCCCCGGTGAGCCAAACGTGGCAAGAGCGCCTGGCTTTGTCGTCGTGGCCTGTCCGGTCTCGAACCCAGACCGTCGCCAGTGTACGTCACAGTACGTAGATAATACTTTCTTACGGAGCCAAATATGGAAAAATTCGTTCGATTTGCATATTCCAAATTCAAGAGCAGGATCAGCCTGATAACTATCTGAAAAACTTTGAGAAATTCCACAAAATCTCAAACAAGAAATTTCAGTGACTCAGAAAATAACCGTGTAAACAATTTCCTGATAATAAAACGATAATTCTTATTGAGTTTAAAATTTCGAGCGTCGCAGAATATGGATTGTTGTACAGTTCTTCCCAACGATATTTGCTCATAGATCTGACATAATAAATTGAATCCATTATATTTTGGTCCTCCCACTTCTACATTTCACTTTTATTATTTCAGCATTATGGATCAAAGTCGTGAAAAGAAAACGAAGACCCCGCAGCCAAACAAAGTTTCAAGCAGTGGCAGAGAAATCAGAAGGCCGAAACATTTGTTGACAACATCTCCCAACGAGACTCCCAATTCCAAGAAGCCGAAAGTTTCCACAAATGTGAGGAGCCAAATAGATCACCTAAAACGTGTTTTATTGGAAATTGAAAATCGAAAAGTAACAGCGCCAGATGTGAAGGATGTTTCGGAGAACACTAAAGGACAAGCCAATGCATTGGCGAGATCAAGATCTCATGCACCGTTAAAAATCATTAGTATCTCTAACAAAACCTCAGAAAAGACACTGTCAGTAAACGTTTCCAGTCTTGCATCACGAGAAAAAACTCGTTTTCAAAGCCGTTTTACATGGATATCTTCTCTATTTTCGCGTAAAAAAAAACATTTTTTTGGCCGTACGTGTTCGAAATCGTACGTAGAATTGCGCGACGAAGTTTGTTTCATCAATTTCGGTGCCCAGGCAGAGATATTCCGTTTGAAAATACCTTTTTTCCCAATATTTTCAGGTCTGGTGGAATTGCGTAGGGAAGCACCTTAAAGTTGAATGATAATTTTGTTTACGTTCTTAAATTTGTCAACACAGGTTTGCTTGTGAACGCAGGAACAGTAATGTTCGTTCGCAGTGGCTATAACTTTTTTTATCTAACTTTTGCGGAAACTGTTGGGAATATTGAGTACTTAACTTCGTTCTGTTGTCTAAATAAAATACTCATTTATAATCAGATTATTATTTTATTTATTCATTGAACAACAAGGGTACTTTTTACATTTCTTTGAATTTCTTGAATGCATTCAGCACGTCACTCTTGAATTTCAATATGTATACCTCGCACCACCTGGAGTAATCGTCGATGAAGGTTGCGAAGTACCGTCCTCCTTCCATTGATTGATGTCGTGTCGGGCCACATATATCCGAGTGTATTATTCCTAAGGGTTCCTTACATGGTTCTGGATGTGTTTGATTGGGATTTGCATTCTGTTTGCCCAATAGACAGATTTTACATCCTGGAAAAACAGATTTTTGATTAAAATCAATCCCATTTGCCAGATAATTCTTTACAATCTTCATCAAATCTTGATCATTCAGATGAGCTATTCGCTCATGCCATAACTTCATCTTGGAATCTTCAGTTTCTTCCACATTATTTGCTTTTTGTTCTGCCTCTCTGACATATAATACAAATTTCCAATTCAATCGGCTATCATTCTGGTCTCTCCCATTTGATTCTTTATTATCGCGATAGCTTTCTTGAATAGTACTTCATAATTTCTATCTGTAATCTTGGCTACCGAGACTAGGTTTATTCTCAGGTCAGGTACTAGTAATGCACTTTCAAAACATACAGATCTGTCCTCATTGCCAACGGATACCATAATCTCAACGCTTCCTCTTCCTTTAACTTCTGTGGATGCTGCGCTGGCCAAGTTTAAGTTTTCATTCTTCACTTCTTCTATTTCTTTGAATTTTTCTTCATTCTTGCATAGATGCGTAGTGCATCCACTATCCAAACACCATCTTTCCTTCGGAGGGTTCCAGGCAGCTTGCATACTTTTCTCAGGGTTGGCTTCCGAAACAAAAAAGGCATCATCAACAGCATTTGCTTTATGCTTACCCCAATCTAGTTTGGTATAGCATTCAGGTGCTCTATGCCCTCGTCGATTGCATGTGTAGCACTTGATAGCGTTTTTATTTTCGTGTACACTATTGGTGTCCTTTTGATCGTCTCTATCTTTTCTATGGTATCTGGGATTAGTATTTTTCCTTGTGAACCTCTTTTCTCCTGTTGCCGCTACCATTGCTCCAGTTGAATTTTCTCCTGACTTTTGTTTTCTTGCATCATTTTCCTCAAGAATCTTGACTTTCAGCGTCTCAGCGTCAGGCAATTGATCTCTCAACTCGATTGCTACTCTGACGTTCTCAAAACTGTCAGGTAAACTGTATAATAGCATTATTGTAATGAACTTTTACTCAGCTTCGATAAAGTTTTTTTCCCTTACTTAGTTCAATTTATTGAAGCCTCAACCCCAGGATACAATTGATAATTTCGTTTAAATTGGTTCTTCTCGATGAACTCTTTAATTCTAATTAATTTCCGGTTACAGCTGAGGTTACCCAGACAGCACAAAACATATCAAGAATATCTGAAAATGTCTGAAAATGTGTGTAAATATGTGACATATGTATATAATATTTCCAGCATATTTACAAAACAATATTCATGCCCGGGTAACAATTTACATGGCCAGCCCACAAGCCACATTAATGCCATGTGGCATTAGCATGGCAATATGGTCGGCGGACCACATAGCAGGTTGATGTTTGATAACCATGCAGCGGCTTCATGGTTTCAACATGGCCTTTTGACATGGCGATAGTGTGACTAACTAAGCTAGGCTACCAATGTTGCACCATCCTGGCAGCTACAAGGCTAGTTAATACAGCTTTCGACTATGTATCCAATGTACACTTGCTACCTAACATTGACCTGGCCGCCACGTCGCGATGCTATATGACTTTTATGTGGGCCAACCTGGCACTGCCATGTATTGACGTTAAGGCCCATCCTTAGTCGCCCACCTCCTTTCCGTACAATGTAACGAAAACGGGGCCGGGGAGACACATTTCGATGATTATCCGAGCCCAGGCGTCGAAAACGCAAAAAAGGCCAACGCTGCGCGAATTCTATTTCAATTCCAAACACATACGTCCAAAAAAATTTTCGTTTCATGCGAAAATAGAGCCAGCGTTTGGTTATTTCTTTTTTCCATTGTCTAAGGCCAAGGACAATGAAAAACCATTTAGACAATGGAAAAAAGAAATAACCAAACGCTGGCTCTATTTTCGCATAAAACGAAAATTTTTTGGGACGTATGTGTTTGGAATTGAAATAGAATTCGCGCAGCGTTGGCCTTTTTTGCGTTTTCGACGCCTGGGCTCGGATAATCATCGAAATGTGTCTCCCCGTCCCCTTTTTCGTTACATTGTACGGAAAGGAGGTGGGCGACTAAGGATGGGCCTTAACTGGCGACTACCTGGCCGCCACCTGACGATACCACATGGCTTGGCCAAAATACGTTTTTTGCAAATACTCCGAAAACGACAGAAGCTACAACTTTTTTTCAAGAGAAAACAAGATGCGCAATCAAATTTTCTATGAGGATGTGAATTATAAAAATCAAAATTTGACATTTTCTCCAGACCCCCTACTTTGTATATCCAAGTATATGTATAGCGAACCGCACCTATTGTATCTGGTCAGATAACCAGCTTCAGCCTTCTGGGAACAAACAAAGAACCTGTTTTTTCTATTTCAAAATGTTAGAAATCTCGAAGCGTGTATAGAGCTTTTCACCCATCTATTTTCTTTATATTGTAACGATTTTTATATTTCGTTATAGTAATATAATTATTTAATGTGGGTTCCCGAGGGAAATAAAGTGAATCTGGAGAGATTATATGAATTGGGCAAAAATATTATGTATTCTGAAATACAGGTCTGCACTAGTAGCTAGCTAGAAACAGACTGATTTGTTTTTACAATAATAGCTGTGTACACAGCAACCGAGATTCTTATATTTTAAGAGATGTGTTTTATCATATGGACTACTAGATGTTGATCATGTGTAATTAGTAATGTATGGGTGATTTTACCTAATATAACACTACCCCCCCCCCCCCCCCCCCCCCCCCTTAGTAAAAAAGTCGACCCGACTCTTGAGGTGAGTACAATATAGAATATAAGTGTGTAAAATCATCATAAGCTTAACAAGTTTGTGTGTTATTTGGGAATGTTGGAGCTGCGGCTCAATAAATTAAAATGTTTCCCAAATTCTATCTGACATTTGTCTCAATCCCAAGGGAAACCGCAGAAAACCTTGAAAAGATAGTCTAAACTCATTGAATCAAAGTGAAATGTGTAGTGTATAAAAATTTTCTTCGAATCTTGAGTCGAAGAATCAGGAAACAGGAATCAGGAAACAGGAATCAGGAAACAGGAATCAGGAAACAGGAATCAGGTAACAGGAATCAGGTGAAGAATTCTATGGCGAGAGTCCAGGGTACTGGGACAGGAAGTGGTTGGAGGGACGACAGGACCAAGGACAAGAGGACGTGAAGATTCCATCAAAGTGAAGTCTGATTTTAAGCCCAAAGAGGTCCAACTCCAAGCATCTTTGAATAAATCAAATAACGACCTAGATAGGAGGACAAATGTTAGTCGCTTGAAATAATAAGGTCATATTGAAGAGTTTCTTAAAACTCTTTTAAATTATAGATTCCTTCTTTTCCTTTTCAATTATATATACTCATGATAATAAATTGAAATGTAATATTTAAATAAATCTATAGACAAATTAAATTATTATGTTATTATTATTGTTATAAATATAAATTGGAACGATCTTATCTGGAGAGAATTGGGAAACCGGATTAATAGGTCAGGATGGGATGGGTTAGGCTTCCTTCTTTTCATCTCGCAATATCATTCCTTCATTGTTTACTAAGGAAATCCTACTATCGGAATTTCGGGAGCTGAAAAACTTGGGTTAATGTTTGTAAACTAAAAACATAACCTAAATCTCGAAATTTTCCGCTCGGATCCCTTATTATGGCGGTAAAATCAAATTTTTAAAGTATACCGAAGCGACATCTATCGTTACTTTTAGCGACGTTTTTCGGCGGGAATAAACATTGTAATAAATGAATAACTTTCAAACGGCCTATAGCAGCTCTTTTAATAAAACAAAGTTTGTTTAAACAAATAAAGACTCTTGTGAGAACCAATCAGAGTCCTATCATAAAAATGTTGCTTAGTTACCAAACGAAGATTTCTCTGAAAACCAATAGGAATTCTTATAAAAAAAATTATCTTTTGTTAATAAATGCTACGAAGAAGAAGAAGCTAAAGATAGCGTCATTCGTAATCATGGAGCCTCTTAATGAAGATGCCGTAAGATTAGGTATTTTGGTTTCTCAAATAAATTGGGAGGGAATCGGCAACAATATTTCGGAGACTAAAGAGTGGTTTGAGCGAGAATGGGGTCGCGTCAAATGCGCTAAAGGGGAAGTCGTTAAACTAAAAGATTCTCCTCTTCGATCATGTGTGAATTGCTATTTGACGAGGTTTGTAAAAGTGATTTCGTTAATTAATTGAATTTTTTTTTTTTTTTTTAATAATAATATTTATCATTATTATTTCTTCTATATAGAATCCCTATCGACAAAGTCGATCGCTTGTCTGCTATACATCGTTGTTTCATCGGGGAGTTAGACTTCATTGGGAGCTACACCTCTTGTTATTTATGCAAGACTTCCTTACTCCGGATTGCGGAGGACGCGGTTGAATGTCACGAATGCGAGAAGTTTAAGACATTATTAAAGCATGTGACTGAAAAAAAAGTTCTAAACCATTACTAAATATGTCTAATAATTTTTTTTTATTGTTAAAATAAATATTTTCTTTTTTTTTACTAATTACTTCTGTCTTTTATTCGTCTTATTGATTCTCATATTAATTCGATCTAGATCAATGAACTCCAAACTATTCCGACTCTACTCGAACCATTCCGACTCTACCCGAACTATTCCGACTCGACCCGAACTATTCCGACTCGAAACTACTTCGGAGTTTCTTCCAGGGCCTACAAGCACAAATGGAGCGATCCGGGGCCAAGTTTTTCGCGTCATGACTAGTAGATGGCGCTGAAAACGACACTTACACTATGAAACTTTGTGTCAGTGACTTCGGACACATACGCAATCCTATGAATATTTCCCGCGGTGTTTTTTGAACATAACCTAATCATTTAATCCATTCGAATTCAAACGGGATTACTGGATTCTTGTAGCTGAAACGAATGTTGTGAGCACGTAAGTATAACAAATTCTATAATTGGTTAAGCATAGAAATTGTGGTGTGCATTGGATTCTGATTACCCATTTATGATGCCCTTCCGAAAATAAAATGATTTATAACATGTACAGCTGAGTTTATGAATCGCTTCCTAAAAATTGAGATACGTTATCACGAGAGCTCCATGCTGAAGAATCTCAATTCTTCGAAATCAGAAATAGTTATAGACAATTTATGCATTCATTCGTATGTATATTGATAATGGGAAACGAACCAATGTCGAATTTTCGATACAGTTATCCAGAGCTTATTGTTTCCAATTTTTTTTACTTGTACCTGTATTTTTTTCAGAAGTAAAATGAGCTCAAGAAAATGTGCAATTAAGTCATGCGGCAAAACAACTGGTCGCATGTTTACATTTCCAAACCCTACTACCGAAAGCGATCGCTTCCAAAAGTGGCTAGCTGCTAGTGGGAATGTGAATCTGTTCGATGTTCCAAAAGGAAAAATAATACAAAGGACGGTGTGTGAAGATCACTTCGAAGAAAAGTACTTTCTTGCAAAACGTCTGAGTAAATCAGCAATACCGTCTCTGCATCTACCAGGTAACTCAATTGAGAATGCCACAATAAATAGATTATACAGGAGAAGCTATACTTATATATGGCCGATTTCACCAATGTTGAATAACCTTCATTCATAGAATAACTCCTATTCATAGAATAAGCATAGCAGTTTTACATTGTGAAGCGAGATTTTATTCGACAAATAAAGTTATTCATTGAATAAAGCGTTATTAGTTGCTGGTGAAATCGGCCATTAGCGAATTAATCAATTAGATGAATGATTATTATACATGATTGTATAAAAATTCTTCTCGTACGAAAAATGATGGATTGCTTTCCGAATCAGACCCAATTGTTGGGCGACAATACAAGATCGACACTCCGACTGAAATCGACCTGCCTGTTCAACGCGAAGTAGTGGATAAAATTAATTTGACACAGCCACAACTAATTCACGAGGAGTCAAATCTAATGGGCCCAGTCAAGATCAGTGATCGACTAACCTTCGAGAGCTCTTCATGTAAGCATATCATTCATACCCAGGAACATGTTCATTCCCCAATTCTGTTTAGTTGCTGTGATTTCGCTTTTAATGACTAAAATTTTCAACTATTTCAGTAATTTGCACAAATCCAGAGCGTTACGAGAATGTCCCTACAGAAAGTACTAGCAGAACTTTTACTGCAGAACAGCATGACATCGAAAATTATAGCGGCGATCAAACTTCTGGTACACTAAGATATTCCTTGAAAAAATTAACCGACCTTGCATATCTTATAAAAGTTGTATGCCCACAGGTGTTGACGTAGAGATGGTGCGGAAAAGACTAAGGGAGGAAGATGCTGGTATACCACAAGTTGGACACCAATCCAAGAAACAAAAAGGTAAATATTCAGTATGCTGACTAAGCAACAACATATGAAACGCTGTTTCTGTTACATGAACTTATGAAGAAATATGCTGGAAGCAGGGACATATGAGGACTCCAACCAGGATAAATCGGACCTAAATTGTTCCGTTGCAACGACTTTCTACGTGTCACCAAGGATGGATCAAATCCACCCTGAATCATAACTATGATGTTCCAATTATTTACATATTTTACATTCTATTAGGCACGCGGAGCATGGAAAAGGCAGACCAGAATAGATCAGAATAGATGTGATCCGTGTGCTTCTTTATGATCAATTTTCTTTACATATTTTACATTCTATTAGGCACGTGGAGCATGGAAAAGGCAGACCAGAATAGATCAGAATAGATGTGATCCGTGTGCTCCTTTATGATCAATTTTTTGTACATATTTTACATCGAGTATGGAGACGGCATTGAATAAAATAGATCGGAATGAATGTGACCCGTGTGCCTCTTAACGATTAATTTTCAAGATATGCTTTGATATTTGATTATTATTTTAGTTGTCATCAATTGTTTATGTTGTTTATATATTTTCTCATCCAATTGTTTTTTACTTTTTGTCTTCAGTTTCTATACTACAGCATTTTAGCAAAACAAAACGTCAGAATCTGTCTGAGCATGATAAAAAATTGTATAATTTCGTTGTTCGTTTAACGAAATCCTTACAACGCTCAAGAAAAGAAAAAGCAACCCTGAAGATGCGATTGCAGAAGGCAGAAGAGATGATGAAGAATGGGTCTTGGGAGATTTTGAGTGAACTGCCTTCTACGATTAGAAACTTTATCATAAGTCATTTGAAAACCGCAGGGCGGAATAAATATAAACGGCACTTTTCACAGGATGATAAATTATCGGCACTGGCTTTATATAAACGCAGTCCAACAGCGTATCGTTACCTGGTAAAAATTTTTTGGTTGCCAAGTATGGAAACATTAAGAAAACTAGTTCAGAAAATCAATGTGAGTCCTGGAATATGCGATTTTATCTTTGAAAACTTGAAAGATCGAACCGCAAAATTTAATTCAGAGGATAAGCTATATTGCATTCTCATCCTGGATGAGATGTCACTAGATCCTTCGCTCTGTATGAACAAATTGAGTGGTTCTGTGGATGGTTTTTGTGACGACGGTCTTGAGCGTAAGGCCGAAGTTGCTGACCACGTTGCGGTTTGGATGCTTCGAGGCATACATGGTAGTAGGCCTTGGAAACAACCAATTGTTTATACCTACTGCCAAAGTTCAACACCAGCTGAAAGCATTCAGAGCATGTACACGGACATAGTGCGTCGAGTACGTTTAGTTGGGCTGAAAGTAATAGCCTCGGTGTGTGACCAGGGTGGCACGAATGCAAAGGCCATGCGTCAATTGATTCATAATTCGAAACGCAACGCATTTCAGAAGAATGAGGAAATCAGACACGACGTCATTGTCATTGATGATATTGTAATGATCCCACTTTTCGATGTTCCTCATCTGCTTAAATGCGTTCGAAACAATCTTTTGACAAAATATTTGAAATTCATACTGAAGGATGGCCAACAGCGCGTGGCAAAATGGTCACATATCGAGACCGCATACTACATTGATCAGGCTTCAGGGATATTCAAAACAATGTCAAAGCTTACGGACTACCACGTCCTACCTGCAAAAATAAAGAAGATGAAAGTTTCCAAATGTGCCCAGATATTTAGTCGAACGGTAGGATCAGTCATCTCCCTGATAAGCCGAACGCAAGCCAATTCTATCGATGGTAAAAAACGAATGCCCAGTGAAGGAAATGACACAGCTCACTTGTTACTTTTCTTCAATGATCTATTTGACAGTCTCAATGGTGGATGTGGTAGTCCGAGCTCCAAAGATAATTTTCTAAGAACAATGGTATCGACAGAGCTTGATCAATGTCCTCAGGAAGACGTGTGGAATGACGCAATTCAAGTCATAAAAACCATGTCGTTCGAGAAAATAAAACCTGGCGATCGTCGCGTACCTGAAATTCTAAAAAATTGGATAGTCACGCTGCAAAATTTTAAATTGCTACGGAAAACGCTACGAGAAGCAGGCTTCAAACAATTTTCGCCCAGGTCCTTTAATCAGGACCCCTTAGAAAATTTCTTTGGGCAAATTCGTCAACACGGGGGACGAAATGTTCGTCCAACTTGTACTGCATTCAGAGCATATTATAAAACTTTGCTCTTGAATAGCATAACATATTATTCAAATAACTTTAACTGCGAAGATGATGAATCTTCAGGCTTCCTAATGGATCTGGCTAATTTTCTTGATCAATCAGTCACCGAAATGCCTGAAATGCCAGTATGGCACCTGCCTGCCCTACCAAACGATCTCGATCTACAAGCACCCTTAACAGAAGCTGCAAATTCGAGTGTAGATGATTTTCTAACAAAGTCAGTACTCAAAAAATGTAAAGACTGTCCAGTGTGCTACATGAATGTATTACAAGGAGAAGCCACGGATAATTTTAGTAATTTGCATAATACCTTAGTTAAAATTACGAATATCTGCTCCTACCTCGTTCCAAAAGTCGCGCACCTTCGACAGTTCACATCAAAAATATCGTCGTATATACTAGGCCACATTGAGTTTCAGTTTGAAGAATGTGATCATACTGAATCACTGAAAACAGTGATAACTCAGAATTACATCCACTACTTTTGTGACAAATATTTTACTCTTATTAATAAGACTATGAAGGGTACGGGGCTCCCTAGTCAACCGGACGAACTAGTGATCAAGATATTCAAAAAACGTAAAGGCAATTGAAGCGTGTAGCTAGATCACAAGATTAGTAGGTATATGATTTCCAGATCGAGATGTTTTTTCTTCTTCGAGAACCGTAGTGCATCAGTTTGTTTAGTTGTCATTATTTCCTAAATTAATATCATCAAGACAACCCAACAACACAAACGCATAATACAAAGCTAAAAAATATGTTCATGACGCTATTCATGAAAATTGCAATTAGAATAAATAAGAACATATGTATTTTATTGCTTATTATAAGTATAGTACTTTAGTGCTCTCAAGATTTCGAATCTTAATATTTGACGATATCATTTTGATTATAAATCGTAGTATTGATCCTCTTATATACATAAATATATTATAACTTGGGTTTCATATATAATAAAACCATTCTCGAAAAACAAGTGTTCAATTGTTTAGAATAAAATGTAGGATCCTTTCATTTAGGCAGAAATCAATTCGAATTAGGAATTTGAATTAGTAGTATGGGGGATTATTATCATTATTTGAGTAGTTCTGCGTCATGACTAACAGATAGCGCTATTATCGTACGGACCCCTGTAATAACGTTGGAGATTGTCGGCCCTGGTTTCTTCCGAGTCTAACCTAGAAGTCATATGGTTTCATAACCTCACAGAAATTCTTATATACGTCGTCCGCGGAAAGTTCAGCGTCTAATATTAAGACAGGTGCTGGAAGAGTCGCAAATCTCAATTTAATTAACCAATCTTCGTGGACTTGGTGAAGGACTTTTAAATATTCTAGCGGAATGCCATCTTCTTCGGAACGAGCGCGAGAGTTTATCCGCGAATACGACTCTTCTGGAGATAACCTTAAATACACAATCAAGTCGACTTCGTATGCTGGAGACTCATTGGTTAAAACCCTAACATTTTCCATTAATAAGTGAGCTT
Source organism: Tenthredo notha (assembly GCA_914767705.2). NCBI lineage: Eukaryota > Metazoa > Arthropoda > Insecta > Hymenoptera > Tenthredinidae > Tenthredo > Tenthredo notha. The sequence continues at coordinate 11,214,944 of OU611910.1, read as the reverse complement.
CTAGATTTTCAAATTCTCCTATCCTTCTTCGTGCTTCTATAAAGCAGTTGCAGCTATAAATAGATCTTTCCATGATTTTAATAGGTAGCGTGGTTTGAATTAAATGTTTACTCCGCATCGTCATCGCGGCATGATGTTGGAAATGATACGCATATTTTCTAGGATCTTTGTACATTTTTTCTAGTAGGTTCTCGCCAGCCACGTTACGATATTCGTCTAAAGGTTCTAGTATTGTCAGAATATTTTTATCATTTAAAAATTTTTTAGTGAATGTTGATTTACCGCTTCCAATATTTCCTTCAACGAGTATAGTTAAGGGTCTATAACTCCGTCGTTTAATCCCAAAAGGCAGTTCCTTGGACCACCGTAGGTTTTGTGGTTCTACTACTTCCTCTATTCGTATTGGGGATCGTCTAGGGGTTGAGGTATGGGAAGTATCGGGCTGGGGTTCCAGGCGTCTCATCAGGAGGGAAAGGGTAGCCTGCTGGGCTGCCAGGTTGGCTTCTCTCTCCTCACGAAGTCGAAGAGTTTCTCGTTCTTCGCGTTCTCTCAGACGTAGGGTTTCGCGTTCTTCCCGTTCTCGTTGAGCGATCATGTTTGCTTCGCGTTCGGCTCGGCGTTCTTCTCGTTCCTCTCTTTGTGCTATTAAATTGGCCTGTTGTTGTGCTGCTTGGGCAGCTAGACTTGCCTGTTGTTGGGCTGCTAATGCTTGGAAAAGTCGCTCCATCATGTCGACTTGAGGTGGTGGTATTAGCTGGTTACCAGCTGGTTGAGGTTCGTCAGAGGTTGTAGCCCGGCGACGAGACATTTCTTTTCGTTTTTATATTCCTTTCACAATCACAGTTATCTTTTTCAAATATTCACTCTATCGATCTCAGTAAGATCCCGATTCTGACACCAGTGTAACGATTTTTATATTTCGTTATAGTAATATAATTATTTAATGTGGGTTCCCGAGGGAAATAAAGTGAATCTGGAGAGATTATATAAATTGGGCAAAAATATTATGTATTCTGAAATACAGGTCTGCACTAGTAGCTAGCTAGAAACAGACTGATTTGTTTTTACAATAATAGCTGTGTACACAGCAACCGAGATTCTTATATTTTAAGAGATGTGTTTTATCATATGGACTACTAGATGTTGATCATGTGTAATTAGTAATGTATGGGTGATTTTACCTAATATAACAATATTTACTTATAAATATTTCTGGTGAACGAATTGGAGAAAGTTACGTATGTTTTTTCAGTATCTTCAAGAAGGTTTATTCTTCAAGAAGGTCTATGATAGAAGTAGTTTCTTTTTCTCATTATTGTCCAATCATTTTTTCGTTGCATTCTAGAGTAATATAAAGTGTCATTCTCGCAACCTAGCTCATAGGTATTATAATATTACTTTGGCTGGAAATAGCTTGTAATCGACTGATGACGTGAACAGCTATAAATCTTCCAATGATGCTTTGCCTCGCATTGCCATATAGCTTTTAAGTGGGGAAAGCTGACACGGCCATGTCTAAGGTAGCCTGGCATTTACCTGGTCCATACATTGCGTTGCCACCTACCTTAATACCTTGCCATGCCGGTAGATGAGCGGCAACGCTCGCAAGTAAAGTAACGTTGGCTTGACTACACCCCAATGAAGTATATATTCAAGGCAGAATAGAACCCAAGTAGCGGCGTTCGTTCAAAAATAGGCTGGCTGCAACATGACAGCTAGCCGGGGAAATTTCATGGCTTTCATGTTTCAGATAGGTATCAAAATTACTGGCAACTAGTCGGCCCCTACATAGCAACGAGCAAGCGCTGCCATGTCGCTGCCGGGTCAAAAACATAAGTAAACCATGTTGTTTATTCACCTGGCTGCCATCAAGGAGCGACATAGTTTGGTCGTCGTTGCCAGGCACTAGCCATGATAAAACCGACCACTGCCGACATAGCGACCACATTTAACATTGATTAGGTAGGCTGGCCATATAGCGGCCATATGGTTGCCACTCCAAATTGTTATCCGGCAACTAGTTGGCATTAACATGGCAGCGAGGCAGCGCTGCCATGTCGCCGCCAGGTCGAAACGATAGATTGACTAGGCTGTTCAGCCAGCTAGCTGCCATCAAGGAGTGACATAGTTTGGTCATCGGTGCCAGGTACTAGCCATGATAAAACCGGCCTCGGCTGACATGGCGGCCACATTGGCCAGGTTATTTGGCCATATAGCGGCCACACGGCTGCCACTTGAAATTGTTACCCGGGAAGTCTTGGTATTGTGCGGAGCCCTAATCGTATGTATCGGAATTTCACCGGAGTCTCCCCTTAAGGGTTTCTACTGGCGTTGATACTTTTCATTTCCTGCCTGATTACTCGAATAGTACTGTCATAACAATTGTTTCATGACAAATATGTGCAATGGACGATATTTGATTGATTCAAGTACATCATCACAGAACTTGGGATCATAAACTGATGTGAGGTCAGTAACATCCTTGTTTAGTTCTTTAATTGTTAATAAAAAACGCCCCAACAGTCGTATACGTTGGCGGATCATGTCATAATAACGTCGATCTCTATATTTCTGGCACATCTTATTTGCGTAAACTATTACTAATTCATCATAGCGAATACCTCGCACTACCTCATCTTTTCGCATCGGAGGAAAAAGTACAGCCCACACTTCTTGAGTAGGTCGAGAATGGATTCGACGCACGACTTTTTTTCCCATCACCGTAACTACTCTGCTGGTTTTACTACTTCGCCCTGTACATTTTGAGAAGTGGCCTCTGAGGCTACTCACTGCGAAGAATGCCTTACAATTAGCGCATGCTCTGAAATTTCTGGCTGTTCTATCAAATTTTGCATTTGGTCTCCTTGAGACAATCAATTCGCCATCATTATAATCGCTTCGAGTGTTGGATAGGGAGTTTCCTTTTTTACGTATTATTATCAATTATTTGCCGAGGTTCGCTGTTTTTTTTTTTTTTTGTAAGACAACAAATTTCTTTACTTCTTCTTCATCTCCATGTTTTAGTTCTAAGTGTTGAGCTATCTTGCTTTGTTTCTTAGGGCAGAAAAAGCAGAAGTTAAACTTCTTGTCCCCCTTGGGACCACGAGATTTTTGAACTTGCATCATCATTCATTGTACGTGAGCCTGAAATACTGACTGACGCCAAAACATCCATCCCGCTTGAAACATTAGATTTATCTTTCATCAAATTTTTATTTTTCAGTACTTGGTAGTTATCGTTTTGATCTACCCTATTTTCAGCATCTGATTCAGAATCAGAACTGTTTCTTATTTGTGGTTCATAAGTAGGATCGTCAGGTTCGTCGTCACCAAGTCACGATCACTCAGAGCTGTGAAAAAAATATATATTACACTGGTTTGATTTTGTATCGTCAGCGTCCACTAGAACTTTTGGCACCAAAAACCTGAACGCTATTTTTTTTGAGACAAAGATAAATTGCAACGTTGAACCAATACCTGCTGAGTGATGAGGTACTTCAGGTACAAGTTCTATCGCAGGCCTCGCTTTGTTTTTTATTAGTTTTTTGTCGTGTTTCATAGTTGACGTGAGATTTCCAGTATCATGGTCGGGTGTGCTGGTTAATAGTTTTTCTGGAGGAAATAATCCTGTACTCTCTAACAAAGATTCAAATTTACCAATCTATATCCGAATCAGTACCATTTGCTCGTTTCAGAATCGAACTCGCTGACTCATGCATTATAGTATTCAAGTGGATATCATTTACAAGGTTATTCTCCAGATTCCTGTCAGAGTCTAATTCTACCTCATAGCCAGGTTCTCCATAAGATGATCTGTCAGTCTCTGCAATGATCACCTCAAGTACTCCGCTTGACCAATTCAGTTGACCAATTAACCCATCGAGTGGAACATTCACTTGTACTAGCTGCTCATCTAGTTCTGTTGTATGATCAGGAACATATGAATAAATTTTCGACAGTGGTACGTCAAACTTTGGCACAAGAGAATCATCTCGTGCCAACAGCTTGCAACTAGCCGCTGGGGAGATTCTTTCAATGTTAGTTATAGTTGGTTTGTCATACGACAGATTCTTTTCCTTGATTTCAGCATCCAACGGAAAGTTCTCGATTCCAGAACTGGCAACGAGTAAATGAACGTCTGACATTGATATGTTAAACTGTTGCATAGAAGAAACAACTGCTGTCGATAGCTTATGGATTGGATCGACGATATTTTTTGATATCAGTTATAGTTCGATTGTCGTATGACGAATTCTTCTCTTTGATTTGAGCAGGTAACGAAGTATCTTCGATCGTAGGACTAGCCACGGCAGAATGGATGTGTGATAGAGGTGCTACTACTGTAGACTCTAGCGCAACCGGAGAACTATCTTCAGTGGACAGCTTGCGGTTTACGTTCTGTGATTTTTTCTTGATTTTTTCATTTTTTTGTTTTTGTGTGAAGCTTTTCTGGTTTCGCAGCTGACGAGACCTAATTCGGTAACCCTATTGTTCATTATATCCTGCAACCTTTGACGTTATTCTGAAAATGATATTTGTCCTTGCGTGAAATTCATGAAGAGAACCATTTCAAAAATCGAACAATAGATGCCTAATCTAAAAACCATAATTGCTGGACAATAATCTAATTACAGTGTATCTAATGAGCACAAGAAAATTTTGAGCAAAATATTTTCTCACCATTTGAAGCTAAGAGGCTGGCTTCGTATTTTGTACCTTTAAATTTTACAATAAACGAGTCTCCGTTTCGTGTTATATTCTTCATGGGACATATTTCCTGAGATTCGTCACTGAATTTGACTAGCCCAAACAATTTAAGAAGAACAATAGGCAGTTCTACCTAAAATATAAAACAAAGCGAATGAGTATATTTACCAACTCAACTAAACTGAACTGAACTAAATTAAGATATCGCGGTGGTATGCTTCAAGCACGAATAATTTACCGAAAATCCAAACCCCATGCTTTGCATTTTTAACTTCTACGTCTTACTAATTGCAATTTTTTCTCACACTAGGATGAAAGTACCATCAAATGAACGACTAAGTAGACGATGTATCCTAGTAAATGTTCACAGTTTGTCATAATAGGTAAATTCAAAACGAACTTACCTCTGTTCTTTTGTTGAAACTCACATGGAGAAGATGGCTGCAAAATATCCTATAGATGCGTCCCGACGCTTATTGCAATAACCGGTATTTGGCACAAGAACACATGCGGATTAGGGTGTTTCAAAAAAAAAAAAAACCAAATTCCAATTTATTTTTTTGACCACTGAATGTGTGTATCTCACGGTGTGCCAATCGATATTTATCAATAAAACTAAATATTGAATGAGCCACCCTTAGGATGGTTTGTCCGCGCTCTCCTTTTGCATGGCGCATTGTGAGGGGTAAGTCTAAGGTTCAAGCATTGACGAGGCAAAGAAACACAATATTTCTGGAAAAAGATTTTTTTTTATCAAGTTTTGTTTTCAAATGTTGAAAAAAAAATGAGAAATGAAATTTTTTTTTTTTTTCTAGTCTTCTAGTTTTTTTTTCAGTGTTGGAAAAAAAATGAAAAAAAAAAGTTTTTTTAAAATCTTTTTCCAGAAATATTGTATTTCTTCGCCTCGTCGAGGCTTGAACCTTAAACTTGCCCCTCACAATGCACCATGCAAAAGGAGAGCGCGGACAAACCATCCTAAGGGTGGCTCATTCAATGTCTAGTTTTATCAATAAATATCGATTAGCACACCATGCGAATTTTTCTCGGCGGATTCTGTTCACAAGGTGTATTTCGAGAGTAGAATACACATATTCAGTGGTCAAAAAAAATAAATTGGAATTTCGTTTTTTTTTTTGAAACACCCTAATACGGATGCTGCTGCGTACAACGTGATTTCCGTTTCAGATTCGGTGGCCAATCAAACAGCTCTAATTCAAACGTAGAATGTCGTGATTGGCCAAACGCGTGAAAACTATGACGATCAACCGGAAAGGGGGGTTTTGTAATCTCGTCACCAGTGAATCTCGCAAATTATAACTTGATGGTTGCCACTGATTTTTATTGATTTAATAAAAGGAACAATGAAACACTACTCTGGAAAAGGAAGATTTCTAATTATTTTTTCAAAACTTTCTGCAAATCACAAAAAAAAAGATCCACTGGAATTACAGAGCACGCGAGGAACTTTTACAGTTTTCTGGATTTTTCAGAATGTCTTGGAAATCCACGAAAATAACTTGAAAAAATTTCACACAATAATGAGAAGTATTTTATCCTCCAGAATATTCAATAAATCTACCTCCTGTAGTAAATCCGCATGCTGATTTTTACGAAGACAAGAAGTGTAATTAACTATACACACTACAATAGGTGTATTAATTTTTATCAAGCGAGAAGTACCAGGACATTCAAGACCAATCCCTACACGGAGAAAAATAATACTGCTGGAGTTACGTTAGCACAAATGTACAGAATTTGGTGTAATCGTAACAGCAATATCAGTAGGAATGGCTTTTATCTACTGTCTCAATTACTCTTGCGAATGTGAACCAAATATGTGCATTGCAGTTCATGAATTGCTGTACAAGTTACGATCACGCATGTACAGACAGCAGTAGTAGTATGTCAATTTTACATCTGCAAGTACTTACATTTCAAATTGTAAGGCTAACATGAGACGGACAGTAAATTTAACTTGGTGGCTAATAGGCATAGCATGTAAGCATTGTTGCATTTAGCTGACGAATTCACGTTTAGAAGACTGCCGTAAACAGTTTGATTTTACGAATCCAACGGTATATTTTACACATTGTATAGTGCATTCTACATTGGGAATCGGTCCTCTCAACTATTGTCCGCATTCACATATGCGCAGTGCACTCAACGGTTACATCTTACACCCGGCACGACGCCACGCTTTCACCACGTTGGACTAGCCGCGACTTGCAACATGCGCGTTACAAGAAAGCTTAGACTTTAGACAGTGGCAGAAAACGTTGGGCTGATTGGACGTGTGCACTGCAGCGTAAATCAAATCCGATTTGTTATCAAATTAAGCACATAACCAGACTCAAGATATGGATGAATTTGTGGAAACAAAATTAAAGGATTGGGGGCTCCAAGACTTCCTCCTACTTCCATTTCAAGGTAAGTGAATCTTTTCCTAGTGATATAGTTGTCGTTTGTCGTGCCATAAAGCTGCGTTATTAATTGTGAAATTCGGTTGCGATTACTATTGCAATCTGATATAACTAATCCACATGAAATCATGTCCACGCCTGTGCACTCACTTTCAGCAGGAAGATATAAAATATATTCTCGGATTTTTTTCCTTCTACTTGCACCTGAAAGTTTCCGGTTTTGCACTTCTTTGTATTATTGTAGGGGACATTTTTATTTACCTTATTTGGTCGTGTAATGCTTGAAATCACATTCTATGCGAGGGTAGACGCCACTGAAACTTCTATAAAACCATTTTTTATTTTTTCAGTGAAAATATTTTTCTACTCACATCTTCGATGCAGATTTTTTTTTTCCAATACACATACTATACTACAATTATTCAAAAATTGTAAGCGTTCTCTGATTGGACCTCTTCTGGTCAGTGTAGAAAATTCAAAATAATTCTTGTCAAAGTTTCAGTGGTGTCTGCAAAATTGACTTTAACGAGGGACTCCACAGGTTTTGTTGAAAAAACCACTTTGTTGCTCTTTAAATCACAGAAAAATATCCAATCGAAAATTCCTGACAGCGATAGAAATGCCTGTCAGCCTAGAAATGGCTGTCAGGAATTTTCTATTTGATGTTTTTCTGTGATTTCAAGAGCAACAACGTGGTTTTTTCAACAAAACCCGCGGAGTCCCCCCTTAAACTATGTAATAGGAATGGCAAGCTACCTAGTTATTTCTCTATTATGCTCATCAATCGATGAAATTTATTATTTATATATCTCTTGACGAAAGTACAGAAAATATATTGTATCCATGGTTTATATTATCTTCTCTAGAAAATGCAATCGACAAAGAGGTGTTCAATGCTTTGACTGACGATATGATCAAAGATCTGATTCCTCAAGTTGGAATTCGTTATAAATTTCAAACGAAATACAAATCATACATGGCATCAATTATTGGTGACAGTATTTCGCTTTTGGACGACATTTTACCATTTGCTCCTGAAACTCTGTCAGATACTGTCACTCAATCATCTACGAGCTCCTAATCAAATTTGTCAACTGCAACAGAAGGTATCCTCAAATATGTCTCTTTGTCTACTGGTTCAATAATAATCCTCAAGTAATAAACGAGACGACGTTTCCACCATTACAATAATTGCATGCTATTTCCTCGACTATTGTATAACATATTTTTTCCCATACCCCGGCCAAAAACACGTCATTATTTGCCGATCGCAGACGGTAAAAACGAGGCATTATTCACGAGTATTCTTGCGCCCAGGGAACGCGCAGTAGTATCGGCGCGCGATCTGTGGTTCACTGGAAAAAAACCGATGCCGTTCTCATCAGTCTTTTTTAGCCTCAAAATAAAGTTTTGTGTATTTCTAACGATAGTTCGGATACGGCCAATGTATCAAATAATTCATCTGATTCTGGATCAGAATCAGATTATAACAAAGAGAAAGAGAAAACATTGATGAGAACTTTGAAGCAGAAAGTAAACTAATTGTCAACAATCTTCTACCCAAGAAGTCGTGTGAAATATACGAAAATGTTTACAGAAGATTTATGCAATGGCATTAACAACAGAAAGCTACTTCATATTCTGAAGATAGCTTGATAGTTTATTTCAACGAACTATCAAAAAACTACAAACCAACAACTCTATGGGCAAGGTGGTCAATGCTACGTGCAATTTTAAACGTTAGAAACGAAGTTGACATTAATAAATACATTGATTTGAAAACTTTCCTCAAGAGATATGCTAAAGGATACAAGCCAAAAAAAAGCAAATCCTTTCACTTCAAATCAATTAAAAACTTTTTTGGTAAAAGCTGATGATCATCTATATCTAGTTTTGAAAGTATTTATACATACTTTATCAATACTTGAGGCCCATCCCTAGTCGCCCACTTCTTTTTGATTCAATGTGGGACATTTCGATTGTTAATTCAAATTCAATTCCAAACACACACGTCCATAAAAATGTTCGTTTCATGCTGAAATAGAGTCTACAGATGGTTTTTACATTTTTCGAATGTTTTCGAATTTGATTTCCCATTGTATCAAAAGGAGGTGGGCGACTAGGGATAGGCCTTAATGATAATTATTTACCGAACACTCATCATTCCTTTGTACGTCGTAGGTTATTGCTATATTTGGTATTTGTGGTGCATTGAGATGCGATGAATTCACTCGCATCAGTACAGCTGATATAGAACACACCAGTACACAATGCATAGTGACTATCAAAGACAGCAAAACTACATACCCTCGTACTTTCGTCATTGGTTCACCATGGTACGATAAAGTTAAACAGTATGCTGCCTTAAGGGGGGGAATACTCGAATTTTACCGACTCCGTCTATTTTCTCGAATATCTCCGAAACGGGGCTATCAATCGACTTGTCCTTTCGGCAGTCGATGTTTGACGAGTAATGGGTTCGAACTGGTACGTTTGATCGGATGAAATCGGAAATTTTTTAATTTTTTTTTATCGTAAAGTGTGGGCGTACCATTTATTTCAACTTATATCAGAGCCTACGCATCAAAAATGCAAAATCGGCCTCTGTAGCCCGATTCTGTATGGAATTCTGAACATAACGATCCAAAAACATCTATGTTTCCGACAACGATGAAGGGGCAAAACGTATTATACGATTTTGTGGTAATTTTTGCGATTGTCCACGGCTGAAAGCGGTAATGGCTGCTAATGTGATGACAATTATTTCCCAGAACTTTCGTGAGATGTCACCACGCGCTGGTTTGTAGCTTATTAGTCAGAAGTGATTGGACTGCAGGTCGAGTCACGTGGTACCAGGTGTCTCAACGTAACAGCGCGGCGACATGTCACGGGCATGTCATTCAACGAGCAATATTCGCCTTGATTCAATGAAAGTGTTCCATCTTACGAGGCATCTTTGCTGAATAAAACAATACTTTACATGTCTTCTCAGCCTAATAAGTACGAAAATAGTCCTGCGTAAGTGATGTGTTAGTCCATCAATGCGTGTTCAAGTTTCATCGAGTAATAAATTAATTGAAATTATTGTTCTTATTGTAAATCTATTTAATTGTGTATTTGATTGCTGTGTAGAATGAAGCAAAAATTCATGACTACTTATTTATGAAATAGATAACCGTTGTATTAGGAACGATATCACAATTTAATTACATAATGTTGCATATTATATTGCTCGATGAATGATATTCACATCGCTATGTTCGTAACCCTACTTGTCCAAGAGATGCGGCGGATCAGTCAGTCACCGACGAAATGCACGGTTGTAAATAATGTAGCAAATAAACAGAAATCCACACCTGAAATGAATTCATAAAGAATCAATCTCGTATGCTATTGCCTAATTAACTTTCTTATTCCGAGATGCGTGAATTTCACCAAGACAGTTATTTATAACCTAATGTTAGAAATAAATAGAAATTGACATCTGTAATTAATTTAACAATTCAGTACTACTTATTTATGAAATAGTATCGTATACCGTCGTATTATGAACGATATTACAATTTAATTACACAATATTGTAATATGACAGTTTATTATAACCTACGACGTGACAGCTACCGCTACGTCGTCTATTATCAGTCACAGACATATAAAATATCAGTAGATCGCTTGTCTATGATCGAGCGGCAGCGTTGTCATTCGCGAAAAAAAATAATTGTGCCGCCATTAGACTGACCACTTTCCACAGAACATCTCTGCAGTATGTATCACAACGGCGAGCGTTTCGGATGCAGTCATAGACAAACATTTTTTTTTTTTTTTAAGATGGTGTGCCGAAATCTCAGCCGGCCTATTCTTGTTATAATTATTGCTATAGGTTAACGCTTGGAGTCTCACATTCATTTCTTCCAATGTAGATAATTTTGCTATACTATGCGATTATATGGAAATCACAGATTCCGAGCGCGCAGGCGCTGATTTATTCGACTATACGAGGGACACCAATTCAGACTCTGCACGAATATCCCTAGAGTCCGTCTGCTGTTTGTTTCCGATTGTTGTCAAATACAAATGGCGACAGACCGTGGCAGGAATAGGTTATGTTTCTTGTGAATCTAGCAGACGACAGAGCTAGGGATATTACGGAAAATCTGGTGGAGTTGCTGGCGCGATTCTGCCGGCCAATGATATTCGAGCAAATCAAAGTTCGCGCGCTTGGAGCCTGTAGTTTTCACATAATCGCACGGTATAAATGTAATGATGTAATATTAATGATAGATCATATTTGCATATGCCTTCTAAAATGTCATGCATCTCATCCACACACAAGTTTTTCGTCACGTGGTATTCATCGATTTTATGAAAAATACATTCCTCTTTAATTCCAGATTGTGACAAATCCCCCAAGTGCAATAGCGCTTCATAGTTATCAATATTTCGCAGTACATATTGAGTTTCTTCAAACACTGTCGATAATTCTGTTCGTTTTGCTAAGCAAAATCTACAAAAAAAGTTTGAATTAAATACTTCTGTAAAGCCCAAGATAGAATGCACGCCTAAATTGTCCCCCAATATTAAAGCCAATTGGAAAAAAATTCGTACAGATCCAGTAGGCAACTCAATAGTAATCCCAGTACTCCTCAGGTATTGCAACTTCTCTATAGCTCGGGAGAAAATGATTTCGTTTTTGAATTGTTCGCGGTCTAAGGAATTGAAGAGGAGAAATAGAAAAATATTCTCTCATTTTGATTGAAACCTAGGCGGCAAGCTAGGTAGAGATAAATATACTGCTACCGCACTTGCTGATTCCCTTATGGCTGCCGAGGGGATTGTTAGTTTCATAATCATCGAAATATAAGAAAAGTGGAAAGATGATATTTTCTCCGAATGATGAACTAAGTGTTTTCCACAGACTACCCTGGCAAAAGTTAGAAATTACTTCTGAGTCTGGTTTTAGTGATTCCATGTATTCGAGCGTTTCTTGTAGAACGCCTGGCAATTCAAAAAGACGTTTAAATAGTTTTTGGATAGGAATGAATTGGACACTATATTTCGCGAATTTCAAAATCTGCGACCCTTGCTCTTGTCTGAATTCAGGTCTCTCACCAATTTTACAATTTTCCGGCAGTATGAGTATATTGGACCTATTACAAAATTAATGAAACATTGCCATTCGGTTTGTAAGTCATGAAACGGGTCAGAACAAATATCATATATATTCTTAATTGTATGTGAATCTTCAGGATCGTCAGTTACAGGTTTTCGCTGGCGCTCTATATTTTGGCGTAATTCAGCAACAATATCAGATACGAAAACTGAGATTAAACCAATAATATTTTGTAGGCGACTTGTGGAAATGTCCGGAAAACTATGTAATTGTGATATGAATTCCAACGATTTTTCTTTAATAACATCAGCCAACTCTGGGAGATTATTAGCTATATCAATACCTGCTGGTTCAGGCAGGCACCTTAAACGTTGAATGATATATGAGTCATCCATTTCTTCTACGGGAGCTCCGTGATCAAGAACATCATTATACTCGATAGAAAATTGAAAATCTTCCTCCTGCCTTCTAACTCTATCATGGTCATCGTTATTTACATCTACTTCCATAAAAGTAGAAGAAGCAAAATTGTCATCAGACACAGTTGTTTGTACATTTTCTTCGTTTCCATGTTTTGCCTTGCAATGGATTTTGAATGAAGAGCAAGAAGTGAAACTTCTCTGACATAGGTCCTCATCACATCTAAATACTAATAATTCTGCATCATATAAGCCCACATGTCGTATTAATGATTCATTATCGCAGCAAGAACACTGGCCCGCAAGACAAATCATTCTATCAAAAATAACATTTGCAGAAAAGTATACTGTAACTTTCTGTATATGTTTCACCAGCTGAAGGCTGGTGAAATCATACTAGTTCGCGTGAGTTCTTTGTCGCGGGTTATGATATTAGGAGCTCCTCTAGGAAAAGTTGAAAAAACCCTTAATTCACCCTAATATAGACTCGGATAGATTTTGCACTACCAGAGCTGCCTCCCTACAGACTTGGGATATGCTAGACTCAACAGACTAGGATAGCAATTATAGCTCTACCGTAGCTGTCCAACACACTCACCGAAGCTGCCTTTGAGCTAACAATGATTTTAAGTTATGTTGAATTTAAGCGAAATGCTTATCTGAAAGAAATGATGAAATGTGAGGTTAGTTTGTAAATTGAAAACAAAAATCAAATTTCGGATATTTCAAATGATTGATTGATCATTTGTCGTTTTATTTTTATATGTTTGGTTTGATTTTCTCTAAACCCGCTTTTTACAAAATAACAGTAACAATAGTTGAACATGAAATAATAATCATGAGTGAATGATATGAATTTATGATCCGGACTTTGTTTTATTTGTTTTATCTAAGTTTATCTAGACAATATTTGTGTTCTTCTTCCTTTTAAATTGAATTTATGCTAAATGCAATTTTATGACTTTCTTTTGAATTGAGATGCTATTTTAGCGGAATACAATTTTATTTTATTTCCTTTTCTTAAACTGCCGCTTTGGCTAATTGAATCTATTTGAATTTTACGAAAATGCTGTTTTAGCTAATTTTGAAGAGAAGTTGGATTTTAGGTTATGAATCTGAATCTGAATTTGAAATAGAATAACGAGTTGGTCGGCCGCTTTGGCTCAAGTCCGCTGCTCTGGCTTAGGCAGCTCACCTTTTATACTTTAGCTGTTGTCACACCGACGCTTGATTACCTTGGCATGGTATCACGTGATACAATACCTCTGTTCGCTTCTCTGTTTGATGTGATGTATAGTCAGCCTATTTGGCTATAGGCTGAATACGTTACAATACAGAGTTTGATGTTACTTTTCATTCAAGACTGCACGAATTTCGCCGCTTAAAGCCCATATCGCGGCGAGAATCTTTCGTTCGTATATTCTATTTCATAAATACATTTCTGCAGAAATTTTCAAATATTGCTACATCGCCTGGGGTACTCGCAACTGACGACAAAGAATATTTTTAAACATAAATCTACCGCATCTGAATACGATCCGGTTTTGTAAAGAATGGTGTCTACCACGACGTACGTGGCGGCAATGTTCTCGAGTGTTCCGTGGATAATTGGAGTTGGCCGCAAGGTTTCTCCGCCTTTGCGCAAACGTTCCCTTGTCTTCTTCAATTCGGATTGCAAATCTGCGGCGGTCTGGAAATTGTCACATGTAATACCACAAGAGCTTTAAAATTATCGGGTATTTCCCGATAGGTTCGTTGCCAACAAATGAAGGAGTCAATTTTTTCAGGATGGTTCAAATACATTCCATGCGATGGGTGGTTTGCAGTCTGTTACACCATATACCGCCGTTACCCAAATTGGAAAAATTCAACGCTTAAGTAAAACTCCATCAGCCAGCGTCGTTGGTAAGTTCGGTCATGTTCCTCTACAAGTATTTGACAAACCCAGCGAACTTGGACTGAAGAACATAAAGATAATGGGTCTGGAAGAAATAAACCCAATTTCGCAAAAGGTGGTACTATCATCGTGTGATTTGTTGTGGTTGTATGGAAAATCACAGAAGATGACCCACATTCCGGGGTGGAATGGATTCATGGAACAGGTGACTTCGGACCTGGCCTACGAAAAGTCACGTATTCTGTTTGCCATTCATCAATTCTCCACCTAGCAATTATGACACCGTTTACACCTCGCTACTCTCTGCCGTTGATAAAAGTGGATCACGTGAGGGCAACAAGAAGTGTTTCGTTACTTTCGATCAACCACTTTATATTAAATCGCGAGATATCGTTGCATCAATTCTCACAGATTCGGTTTTGAAAAACGTAGTTGTAAGACTAGGAGGATTTCACCTCCTGATGTCTTTCATGGGAGCAATTGGTTACATTATGTCTGGTAGTGGACTGGAAGAATTGTTAAGCCTCACTTATGCCCCCGTATCCGTTGATAAAATGATCTCAGGTCATGCTTATGCTAGGGCGTTGAGAGGGCACCTGCTGGCACATACAGCTTTGGCGAAGATTGTGTTGGAGCAAATGGATTTCACCGAATCAGAACGCATAGCGATGGAAGAGATCCTCCAAGATGTTAAAAGTCCGTCGTTTTCAACCAGCATTCACGAGGAACCGTTCCTAAGCATTTCGCGCAAGTTCCAGGAGTCTCTGACAAACCTCGAGGCACGCGGGCCAACGGCAAAGCTGTGGGTACAATACTTTTCGATGGTGACTCTGATCAAACAATTTGTCGAAGCAGAACGAACAGGAAAGTGGAAGCTACACCTTGAATGCATACAAAAAATGCTTCCATACTTTCATGTAAGCGGCGACTTTTTGTATGCAAAGTCAGCACAACTGTATCTCCAAGACATGCTCGAGCTGGAACCAAAAATGAATACCGCGCAGTTCGAAGCTTTTGTCAACAATGGATATTTCACTATTCGCCGCTCTGATAAATTTTGGTCTGGAATCTGGAGTGATATGACTATCGAAGAAACTCTGATGCGAATGATGAAAAGTATTGGTGGTCTCAGACAGTGTATTAGCTAAGTGGATTTTGTCATTGTCTATTCTTCATTACGTCACTGAGAAAGTAGAGGAATTCTCCGGTGTCTCGTTCGCAACTTCGGAGCAACATGTAGACATGAGAAAATCTCGAGTTTCACGAGATATGAAAGATATAGACCGTATATTTGATTTCTTTACGTCGCATTTCCCGTTCCCAATGATTAAACATATAATGTCGATTGGTTCAGGGATTACTGGAGATGACAAAATAAATTGCTACAACGCTGCAGAAATCGGGACAACTCTTATGAGGCAAATGATTGGAGGAAACTTTGCACAGATTAAATTTAAGCGGAACAACAGAGTACTTCCACTTGGTATCATCACTTCGGGAATCAAAGTACGAGACGAAACCGTAGCACTTGATCCATTACTGATCTTCCAAAGAATCTCGTTCACCAAACAGACAGACGAAGAGTTGAAAAATCATGTGTCCTACGAGCTTTCACCCTTCCCACTCTCGCTAATGATTGATGGACAATTACGTAAGAATAAGAAATCTGCAACCTACGTGTTTTTCAACAAAAAAAATGAGGAAAAACCCGGACATAATTATGCATACGTCATAGACGGCGGTTATCTACTTCATAGGGTCGTGTGGCATCATGGAGAAACTTTCTCTGTAATATGTGCAGAGTATATTGGATACGTCAAAAAATATTACAAATCGAATGCGGTGATTGTTTTTGACGGCTACCCGGACGAACTTTGCAGGAGTATAAAGAGATAAAGATAAAAGAGTGCAGAACGCTTGCGCCGCGCTAAAAATACTAGTTGTGCTGATGTACTTTCCGACGAAACTATAACAGCTACCATTTCACAAGAGAAGTTTCTGTCAAATGAGAAGAATAAAATTCGACTCATATCTCTTCTGTCGGAGAAATTCTCAGCAGCAGGTTTCCGCATTCTGCAGGCCGAAGAAGGTGCCGATACTCTGATCGTGAATACTGCAATTGACCTATCTCCTTCTTACGACTCGGTCACGATAGTTGGTGAAGATGTTGATCTTCTAATATTACTTGCAGCTTTTGCTGTAGATAAACCAAACGTCTATTTTCTTAAACCAGGAAGGGGAAAATCAGAACGTGCTTCATACGCGGCAAATAGTTTGAATGGGGATATAAACGCCGCAGACATTCTCTTTCTACACGCATTCAGTGGGTGCGACACTACATCAGCGCTCTTCAAACAAGGCAAACTTAAAATTTTCAAAATATTCAAAAAAAGTGCACATTTGAGGGAAGTCATAAGGACATTTGATGATGAAAACGCGGATCAAGAGATAATTGCTGAAGCTGTGGAGCGATTCATGTTAGCTGTATATGGCGCTCACCCTGACGTACGTTACTGGATCAACATCGGTACGATTGCTTCGTTAGGTCAATAACAAAGAGCCGATTCAACTTCGTATCGTTGCCACCGACGAGTGGAGCCGCAACACAACATGTACTACGCACTTATTTACAAGTCCAACACTGGCGCGGGAATAAGAAAAGTCCGGAAGAATGGGGTTGGAAACGAACGACAACCGGGCTTGTTTTGTGGGGCGCAGATTCTTTAACAAAAAAGATTCCGCGTATTTTTTTCTCAATAGATATTGAACTTGATACGATTTCTGACTCTATAATTAAGGATTAAAGGGGTAGGGAAAATTAAATCAACACATCCTTTGAGCCATACAATTCTATGTTTATTATGGCTCAGAGAGGAAAATCTCAGAGATGTGAATCTCTGAGAAAAAACCCCTCGCAAATTATAATTTTACAATAGACACAGTTCTTTGTTTTATCAAATACATTTCGAGTGATAAATATTGTAAGGATGAAATCTACAGTCGGAAAAGGGTGACAAAGTATGCATATTATATGTTTAATTCTTTCATGCAATATGATTGTTATGTGTGTAAGTCGCTGGCGACTTCGTAAGCATTGCGCTTATGGTTGAGTATCACCGTCTGGTTCGGTGCACTTGATATTTTTGTTCATGTGAACATGTGAGTGCGTAAATAAGTCGGCAGACGACCTATTATCAAGCGTTGCGCTTGCTTGCTGGTACAACCGGGCCGTGCCGATGTATCTGGCGGAACGTACCGCAATTATCAGTGTACTTACGGGCTAAATGTTCAGCTCACCAGCGAGACCTCACGAGATCCGATTAGTGATCGAATTCGCAATCCTAACCTCAAATGTTCGTCTCTCCGGGAGTGCGCACAGAAGGACGACTGGTTTGAGTCCCACGACCGCTCGACTCTCTCGGCTCGGTCTGGGACTATGCTGTAAAGAGATAATCGACCGCGTCGCACATGTATTCATATACATGCGCGAACGATCGTTGGTAGCTGATACCAACCGAGGTATCTTGACCCCTATAAATACTTGTTCGACTGAACAGGGCTAGTTCCAGTAGCGTCTAAAAAAGATCCGGTTCCTCAAGAACTTCTGAAATTCATATCGTGCAAATGTCTGAAAGGTTGCGGATCAGCATGCGGATGTAGAAAGACAGGCCTGAAATGTTTCACGATTTGTAGCAATTGTCGTGGACAATCGTGTGATAACGCAGAGAAGGCCATCGAAACATATATTCGAAGATGACGAAGAGGAGGACATCTTGCTGCAAATCTTCCTTTCAGAAGACTTACACGACGAAGAGGATATAGATGACACTGATGCGACAACAATAATGTCGAATGACGAAACCGAATGTAGAATTTCGAGTTATGAGCCATCAACATCGAAAATACAAAAATTGGCATAATCCGACATAATCAGTACCTAGGTATGATAAAGAGTGTGCTACGTATGAATTTGCAACAAGATATATTTAAAAGAAAAGTGCATAATACTGTTTTTGATGAATTTTCTCAAAGTGAACGATTCACTTTTGTTACCAAGGTTGTTTGCAATAATAAACGACCATAAAAGAGGGAATATGTGGTTTCATTGCGTGATATTATACTGTTCACCGACTTTCGATGTGATTTAATTAATACGGTACTACACGCTGAGGTACACACGGCACAAGCCACTTCTATAAAACACACGTAATGCAATTACTGACCCTATGTCATCTAAGCGAAATTTATAATATCATATCTAGACCCCACAGTTCTCAAAGCAGTCGATTTGAGGAAAAATAGGAAAAATTCACAGGGTATCACGACGATTCTACGCAATTCTCATTATTGTGAAACGTAAAAAAAAATAGATTTTGACAAAATTCGATATTTTCATACTTCTTGCGGCAGCGCATAAACGCGTCTCGGTAATATAACTACCGTATTAAACGAAATAAATGAATAACTAAAGAAGCGTAGGAATTAACGGCGGCAAATAGACCAGCTTTCAGGGCAAGTCGTTCTACTGACCGTTATTGTATTTAGAGGGAGAAGACCTTTGACTATATAACCCTGGACTGCTAACGCTAACTTCAGGCGTGTTGTCAGGATGTGGCGCTACAGGCAGTCAACGGTCGAGTTCAGAACTACTCAGTAGAGTCTGAGGCTGTGTCCCAATTTGTAAGTATAAATACTTACACTTCGCACTTACACTTAGCGCCAACTTCACATCGCTCACGCCTACGCTACTGCAAGCGCTATCGACATCTGGCGGATAATAAGGTAACCACGATGGCGCGCAGATGCGCGCCGCGCCTTGGCGCCAACTTCGATTTTAATTGTTTGAATACCGGCATTTGTCTTTCAATTTTCTGCACATCCGCGTCTTTTACGATAATTGACAAACATTTGTGAATAAGTTACACGTTTTATGAAAAAATGGAGTCCCTGGGGCCTAAACTTACTTGTAAGTATATTTTACGATTTTACTCTACCTATATACATATAACTGTACACACAGCGAGAAAGAATTAAACAATTTCACCACTTTTTCGTTTTGTGCATACGGATTTTAGTAGTTCACAAAATTTGTAAGCAATTTTCACGAAGACATTGTTATTGCATAACGTAGTATTCTATAAATTTTCAGAATACTGCACAGAAATCTTCAAAATTTAATGGCACCCAAATAAAATAAATTAAAAATTTGAATTTATTGTTCGTTTGCTATCTTACTGGAGTATCTGCGCTATCTAGAGTCGACCTGTTTTGAACTTTTTTTGTGTGCTGTCCAATAAGAAAGCATTCGAATAATCTAATTTCGGCGCATTTGCTTCCAATGGAAAGTACGCGTTGGCTTTTATTATGCTGCAATAAAATTTTTTTACGTAGTTGTCGGTAGTTATCAAGTACGTTTGTAAATTTTGACTGTTCAAACTTTTTTATTCAATTTTTTTTATTATGTTCAGTATCTGCTATCCTCACAACAAATTCTAATTATTCTTAAATATTAATTCCAGGGAGCGTAGCTGATACAAAGAGTTTGATAGAGACAAGGACAGCGTTAAACGAAATGTTCATAAGAAAGAGAGGAATGACGATGCAGGGATGGGAGATGGTGGCAGTCAATTTAAGATGTGGCGCAAGTGCTCTTCAATGCAAAAAGAAATTCGAAAATTTGCAGTTGAAATATAAAAATATTATTCTACCGCCCACTGGCAAAGGGCTCGAAGAGGAGCAGCATCCAGCTGATACTTGGCCATATTATGATGCGATGCAGAAATTTATGTCGGGTCGCCATACTATTACACCATTACTGTGTATTCAGTCAGCCACTGCAGGAGCAACATCAAATATTAGTCCGGGGACATCACACAACTCACCACACGAAGACTGCCTAAAAAATATAAATGGCAAGAAGGATCCACATTCGGCGAGTACATCCGCATCATTGTTACCCGATACCTGTCTTGAAGAGAACCAGCCACCGGCGAAAAAGAGACGTGTTGCGGCTCCTCCGCCAAACAAAGACTCAATTTCGGAGCTGGTTTCATTCATGCGTGAGGACATGATGAAGCAAGCCGAAGACCGGGCAGCTGCTAGACAAGCAGATGAAGACTTGTTGGGTGTTCTCAGGGAATTTTTACTCAAAAAATAGAAGCTTGTTCTCCTACCTTCAGCCTTATTATTCCGTCACTTATCTTATCTCTTCTTCTTTTACTTCCGCCATTGTCTCTCGCCACTTCCTGTAAGAACGTTTGCCAATTTTAATTTCATCGTTATAAAAGAAAGTTGTACTTTATTTCTAAAAAAAAAAAATTTCTGATAACGTTATTATTTTCCGTCGTTTATTATAGCAATAAGAAATTTATATACTTTATTATTATAATCGCTTTTGAATTTTATCTTATGTTACCCATTGAAATATTAAATACCACAAAATAGTGAAAATCTATAAACAAAGGTTTCATTCAATAACAGTATAGTTTTGTTTGAATATGCGTTTATTATGTTTGGACCATTTGTCAATTCTCTAGGATAGTCCTACTTACAAGTGCAATAACCAATGCGTTTGACCTTTTTTTTCGCAATACTCGCAAGTTTTAATACACGTGGTAACGCAATGTAGCCACATGGTAGAAGCCATTTATGTATGTACATTAGGGTGGTCCTTAAATGGGGTGTTTTTGAATTGTTACGATTCCAAGGGTTCAAACGGATCCTTTTGAAGAAAAAAAATTTGTCCTAAATTTTGAATGCTCTATCTCAATTTTAACATCCCGCGCACGACCGCCGAAGTATTTTTTTTTTTTTTTCAATTTCCTACAAAAAACATGTATGACCTAACTTTGTCAAGTCATTAACGTCGAAGTTTCAACATTCTGCGTCCTGCGTCAATTTTAAATAATATTTTAATAAATTTCAATAAATTTTTTTTTTTTCAATCTGCTAAAAAAAAAAACTTCAACAATTTTTATTGAAATGAGTTCCTTTTTTTTCAAAATATCAGTAATTTTATCAAAATATTCAAAATTGTCGCAGGACGCAGAATGTTGGAACTTCGACGTTAATGACTTGACAAAGTTAGGTCATACATGTTTTTTGTAGGAAATTGAAAAAAAAAAAAAAATACTTCGGCGGTCGTGCGCGGGATGTTAAAATTGAGATAGAGATTTCAAAATTTAGGACAAATTTTTTTTCTTCAAAAGGATCCGTTTGAACCCTTGGAATCGTAACAATTCAAAAACACCCCATTTAAGGACCACCCTAATGTACATAACCTCGGTCATGTCACTTTCCTCCTTATACCATACAGGATGGACTGAATTAGTTCTGCCGAGTAAGAGCTACTTCCCTAGTGGACTATTGTGTCCTTGTCAGACGAACGATCCGGTATCGTGCGTTCACGTCTGTCCTTTTCTCATTACCCAGCAGCAAGCTTACAATGCTTTAGCATAGGACCCTAATGTTAGAAATTTGTCGAATCGTTTCACGGGTCGTATACGCCGTTTGGACCAATCGGAACAGCGTTAAACGAAAAGTCGGCCGATACGCCTATGTGACACAGTCGGATAGGTTTCTAGAATACCCGTATTCTATAAACTATATGATCTTTAAGCTTTCCTTTGTGCACTCCCGTTACACCAAATGTAAACACCTAGAGAATAAAAATTAACGGGAAGTGAAAGTTATCTGTTTGGGATCGATCAATTTAAAATCAAAATCAATAACCTATACAGTATGCGTCCACGTGGGAACCGGTTTTTTCACCTACATGAGGGATAATTAAAATACGATTTACTTACTCGGTTTGAGGTAGGGGACTGACCTGTGATTTTCTGTAATAACACTTACAGGATTCTAAACACGTGATGCAGAGAAGCGAAGGGCTCTGGAACGGTTAATAACACCGTCGCGTATTTTCAATTACCTGCTTAAGTGATTACATGAGGTAGATAAACGATAAGATTATGTATATTTATCAAATAATTAATTGAATTATTCATTCAGCTATTTCACATTGTAACAATTTTATTTAATTTCCGTTAGCATGCGCAAGTTTTTTGTGTATGCACACACTGCAACTAATTATTTATATGTTCCAGCGTATATAGTCGCAGAAATAGATTACGCAAATCCAATCCTTCACGTTCGGGCCGTGGAACACGACGCGGAGGTAGTGGCTGATTACGAACATTAATTCGTAATACGTCGCCTTGGCTTATACATATATTATGCAGCACTGTGCATGCTGCAATTACTTTGATAGCGGTCCGGATCCTTACTTCTAATGATTTGGTGAAGATTGATCTCCATCGTACCTCCATTATCCCAAACGCCCGTTCTACAACCATTCGTGTTTGGCTAAGTGCGTGGTTGAAAGCGCGTTGTTCTTCAGTAAGCGGTTCAGTAAAAGGAGTTATTATGCTTACAGGATGCCGTCTGCATGGATATGCGCTGTCGCCAACAATAAAGTATCCTTCTGGGGGATATAAACTTTGCTGAAATAGAGCACTGTTTCGGAACACGCGAGCATCATGAACAGACCCGGGAAACCCACTGACGATATCGATAAATGAACCCGACGCATCAACCAAACCCTGGAGATTTATTGAGTAGAACTGTTTCCTATTATAGTACTGATCATGAAGACCTACAGGACACATGACTCTGATGTGGCACCCATCAACGGCCCCCACGCATTGCCGAAATACCGCGCTATTCGCTTTTCTTGAAAATGCCAAGCCAATTTCCGGCAGTCTATCTGCTGATGGTAGTCGAACAACTTCCGGCAAGATGATAAGGATTTCGTTCAATACTCTGTGGACTACTCGGCATACAGTTGAACGCGGGATATCAAAAGACGAAGCTACTACTCTGTATGCAACGCCAGTAGCCAACCAGAACAGGAATAGCACTACCTGAAAAGTACGTATTTGGTATTGCAATACATCTTCAGTGTAAAAAGCCCAGATAGTGTATTTTTTAGTACGGTACATGTAGAAGAAGTTATTTTGAAGGAATCTGGAGGTTTTAAACTAACTTCAACTTCGACGCACCAGCCCCATCGTTTCCTATTACGTCTAACAAAAGTTACGATACTTTGGAAACTTTCAGGGTTTACTCGTAGATGACGTTTCATTGAGGTACGATCGCCTCTGATGAAAGTCCCGAGCAATCGTTGGTTGTAAGCCGGAGGTGTGATGCAATACGGACCCCTCTGCACATACGACAGAAATGTTCACGTTATTATTATTATTATTACATCATATTATACATTATATTTCATTTGTGTGTTGATCGGTTTTCCTTTTTTTAATTATTATCCTTCTTTGAATGTATTATATTTTTGTTTTAATTATTATTATTATATTTCATATAATATATTTTCAAGCTTTTATCATCCCTATTATTTCTCTGAAACATATTGTAGCATTTTCAAAACAAGTTATTTTCTCACCTGATTATTTCTGCGCTGCAATAGTTGTAACGCAAACAAGAAGTAGCCATTTACCCGTCGAGCATGATCTTCCGCCATCTCCCGATGTCGACGGAATATTCTTTGCATAACGAACCACACAGCAATAAAATCTTCGTCCCGAATAATTTTTCAATTTGTTGGTAATAAAAAAAAATCGCCTATTCGTGTAATATAATAAGATAAATATAAGTATAAGTTGTGAGATGATGTGAAAAGAATGTTTTGGTGTACGGAGTAAAAAGTCTTAACGCAAAGGGGATGCAATAACGGATATAACATCCGTATATACATGTAATAGGTAGAAGAGAGCAATAAATTATACTCACAAGTACGTTTGTTGCTGTTGATTGTTGCGAGAAATCTCTACACAATATTAAACTAATTAAACAATAACAATATTATTTAACTAATTCACAAATGTTTGTCAATTATCGTAAAAGACGCGGATGTGCAGAAAATTGAAAGACAAATGTCGGTATTCAAACAATTAAAATCGAAGTTGGCGCCAAGGCGCGGCGCGCATCTGCGCGCCATCGTGGTTACCTTATTATCCGCCAGATGTCGATAGCGCTTGCAGTAGCGTAGGCGTGAGCGATGTGAAGTTGGCGCTAAGTGTAAGTGCGAAGTGTAAGTATTTATACTTACAAATTGGGACACAGCCTGAAGTCCTTTAGGCTGTAAATTTTGTTTTGCGGAAAAATCTATTTTCTGTTTTTTCGACGGAATATACATACAGAGATGTTCTGTGGAAAGTGGTCAGTCTAATGGCGGCACAATTATTTCTTTTCGCGAATGACAACGCTGCCGCTCGATCACAGACAATCGATCTACTGATATTTTATATGTCTGTGACTGATAATAGACGACGTAGCGGTAGCTGTCACGTCGTAGGTTAAAATGAACTGTCATATTACAATATTGTGTAATTAAATTGTAATATCGTTCATAATACGACGGTATCCCTGGCGGAAATTTTTTGTACGATAAACTACAACGTTTTATGAAAATGACGATTTTGTGAAAAATCGTAGAAAACAATAGATTTCGTAACAGTTTGTCATAGAATTTAACGAATTACTATGAAAATTTATTACGTTTAATAAATAATTAGGAAATCCTACAATTTTCAACAAAATATTACGAATTATTCAAACTTTCTACACCCAATTACGAAAATGTACGACCCCAAAATATATATTTATTTTTTGTAGTTTGTAATCAATTTTCATAGAAATTCACGAATTTCTACAACAATTTACAAATAATTAAAACTTTCTACTCCCAATTACGAAAATGTACGACCCCAAAATATATCATTTATTTTTTGTAGTTTGTAATCAATTTTCATAGAAATTCACGAATTTCTACAACAATTTGCAAATAATTAAAACTTTCTACTCCCAATTAGGAAAATGTACGACCCCAAAATATATCATTTATTTTTTGTAGTTTGTAATCGATTTTCATAGAAATTCACGAATTTCTACAACAATTTACAAATAATTAAAACTTTCTACTCCCAATTACGAAATAGTAGATTACGATACGAGTGCGCGAAGTACGTGATTCTCACACGAGTGTAGCTTGTCGCCCGAGCGAAGCGAGGGTGACAAAAACACGAGTGTGAGGATCACGTACGCGCACGTGTATCGTATACTATTTTTTGTAACACTGCATGGAAGTTCGCACTTCGTGTACACAACACGCGGTGACGAACAGTGACGATGCCCCAACCTGAATGTTGCAGACAGTGATTGTAGCCACCACTTGTTTCGTTCAATGGCGTTAGTTACGCTCGTTTTGCTCGGATTAGCGTTTGGTAATAAATATTACCTAACAGTTTTACGACATTACCTAACAGTTTTGGATTTGTTGGCGAATCGGCCGCTTCGCGCACTTTTTACGGGGCGCGAAGTCGAACTTCCCATGCAGGTGTTACAAAAATGTACGACCCCAAAATATATCATTTATTTTTTGTAGTTTGTAATCGATTTTCATTTGAATTCACGAATTTCTACAACAATTTACGAATAATTAAAACTTCCTACTCCCAATTACGAAAATGTACGACCCCAAAATATATCATTTTTTTTTTTGTAGTTTGTAATCGATTTTCATAGAAATTCACGAATTTCTACAACAATTTACAAATAATTAAAACTTTCTACTCCCAATCACGAAAATGTACGACCCCAAAATATATCATTTTTTTTTGGTAGTTTGTAATCGATTTTCATAGAAATTCACGAATTTCTACAATAATTTACAAATAATCAAAACTTCCTACAATATATTACGGAAATTTACCACCCCGAAATATGTAATTTTGTTTTTGTAGTTCCCAATCGATTTTCCTAAAAATTCACGATTTTCTACAATAATTTTCAAATAATCAAAACCTTCTACATATATATTACAGAAGTTCACGACCCCAAAATATGTAAAATTTTTTTGTACTTCTCAATCGATTTTCATAGAAATTCCCGAATTTCTACAACAATTTACAAATAATTAGAGAAATTATCTATAATCTATTTCGGAAATTTGCGGCCCCAAAATGATGTTTTATTCTTTTGTAGTTCATAATCAATTTTCATTTGAATTCACGAATTTTTACAACAATTTACAAATAATGAAAACTTTCCACAATCTATTACGGAAATTCACGACCCCGAAATATGTAAATTTTTTTTTGTAGTTCTCAATCGATTTTCATAGATATTCACGAATTTCTACCATTTACGAATAATTAAAATTTTCTACAATCTATTACGGAAATTTACGACCCCAAAATAATTTTTTTTTTTTTTTTCTTACTCAGATTTCAATTGATTTTTGTGAATAATTACAAATTTCTACAAGAATTTTCGAACAATTAGATTTTCCTACACCCAATTATGAAATCAAGGGCGTAAAATTTTATACCCGCGTGTGATCGCCGTACACGAAGGTCGTCGGAGATAGCCCCCGAGTGATTACGGCATCACACGAGGGCATAAAATATTACGCCCATGTTACAAACGATATTTTTCGTTGCAGTGCACAGTGGGGCCGAATCCCAAATTTGCGGACATAACCCGAAAAATGAAGTTTTGTTTTCGGGGTTTTAGAGTGAAGGAGTGCAAGTGAAGTAATAGTCCGAGGGTCGGATTCCGGACTGGGGAGGGTAAGATCCCCCGGCGACGACGTCGTTAACACTCATAATTAACTGTAACTTGATGCCATATGGTGACAGAATTTATCACTATAAAATCTATAGATTTTATCATTTATTTTCATTTCACTGAAAATTAACCCGCCACGGGTCAACAGTTACAGTTACATACATATTGATGTAAATCCTCACAAATCAAACTTTACCTATTGAGTCGAAAAGTGTTACAGACTGTAACAGTCGACGATTAGATCCAGATCGACACCGGACGTCAGTTGATCAACGAAGTTAAGCAATTTCATCTGCGACCAGAATTTGGATGGGTGACCCACATGAAAACACAATGTTAAAGAAAAAATAAAATGAGAAATTTGATTGGGTAACACCGATACAAACGAATTCAGATATAGAAACAAACTGTGATCCTCTATCATGATAATCTGATAATCTGATTACATGTCCGAAAATCCGGAACCAGAAACCCTAGTTGAAACGGCTACACTCTTTTTGTATCCGTTTCTATTCGGAAATTCCAGCAGAACTATGACCCTCTATGACAATCTACGAAACATTCTAACTTCCTACCAATATTGTCTAGCATTAATTATGACATTTGAAACAAAAAAAAAAATTCTTCAAGTACGTCTTCAACTAGAAATTACGAAATTCTAAGATTTTTAACTACAGCTTACTACGACAAACTAATATTTGTCCGAAATGCATTGAAAATTCGTAGTCAGTTTCGTAAAACGTCATAGATTGATGCGTAGAAATTATTGAAAATATTCATGAAAATTCGTAAAAATATTTCCGCCAGGGATACGATACTATTTCATAAATAAGTAGTACTGAATTTTTAAATTAATTACAGATATCAATTTCTATTTATTTATAACATTAGGTTATAAATAACTGTCTGGGTGAAATTTACGCATCTCGGAGTGATAAAGTTAATTAGGCAATAGCATACGAAATTGATTCTTTATGAATTCATTTCAGGTGTGAATTTCTGTTTATTTGCTACGCTATTTACATCCGTGAATTTCTTCGATGACTGACTGACCCGTTGCATCTCTTCGACAAGTAGGGTTACGAACAAAGCGATGTGAATATCATTCAACGAGCAATATTCGCCTTGATTCAGTGAAAGTGTTCCATCCTACGAGGCATCTTTGCTGAATAAAACAATACTCTACATGTCTTCTCAGCCTAATAAGTACGAAAATAGTCCTGCGTAAGTGATGTGTTAGTCCATCAATGCGTGTTCAAGTTTCATCGAGTAATAAATTAATTGAAATTATTGTTCTTATTGTAAATCTATTTAATTGTGTATTTGATTGCTGTGTAGAATAAAGCAAAAATTCATGACTACTTATTTATGAAATAGATAACTGTTGTATTAGGAACGATATCACAATTCAATTACACAATATTGTATATTATATTGCTCGATGAATGATTTTCACATCGCTATGTTCGTAACCCTCCTTGTCCAAGGGATGCAGCGGATCAGTCGGTCACCGACGAAATGCACGGTTGTAAATAATTTAGCAAATAAACAGAAATCCACACCTGCAATGAATTCATAAAGAATCAATTTCGTATGCTATTGCCTAATTAACTTTATCACTCCGAGATGCGTAAATTTCACCAAGATAATTATTTATAACCTAATGTTATAAATAAATAGAAATTGATATCTGTAATTAATTTAAAAATTCAGTACTACTTATTTATGAAATAGTATCGTATACCGTCGTATTATGAACGATATTACAATTTAATTACACAATATTGTAATATGACAGTTCATTTTAACCTACGACGTGACAGCTACCGCTACGTCGTCTATTATCAGTCACAGACATATAAAATATCAGTAGATCGATTGTCTGTGATCGAGCGGCAGCGTTGTCATTCGCGAAAAGAAATAATTGTGCCGCCATTAGACTGACCACTTTCCACAGAACATCTCTGTATATAAAATGCCTTCGTACTGTATAGTGCAAAGGTGCAATAATAAGACTTACAAATTGAAAAACCGTGAAAATACATCACCCGTATCTTTCTTCAAGTAAGCTCATTCATAACCTCAAATTTCTCTGAAGTATAAATTTTTTTATATCGCTCTATTAATATTTTTATCCGGTTACTGATTTCAGAATACCGAGAAATGAGAATTTAAAAAAAAAATGGGCAGAAGCACTACTGAATCTGAATAAACAGAGTGGTCCGCTTACTTCAAGTGGAAGAATTTGTGCTGCACCTTATTCCTGCATATAATATTAAGAACTTACGTAAACATTTCCTAAATTTTCGTAACTCATATGCTTCATTTATTGAAAATTTTTACTATTCCGGCATTGATCAATGATTTTATTTAGTAAACTATTCTTATTTTGTCCTGTATTCATCCAAAATACTGAGTACTCATTCAAATTTCCATTTGATGATTATTAAGATATCTATATGGTTCATCCATTTAATATCCTATGCAATAAATGCATTAAAATTTGCACAAAAGTCTGATTGATCTCGTTGATTTTCAGGGCAACCCAACAACATTACTATGTTGATAAAGGTGAGGTCGTCTTTAAACCACCTATTCACGGGCAAGCGCGGACCGAGTAGCGGTGCATGGGAAATGGTGGTGACGAATTTGAGATGCAGGGCTACTGCATACCAATGCAAAAAGAAATGGGAGAACCTACAGATTAAATACAAAAAAATCATGGTCCCTCCAACTGGCGAAGGGCTAGAAGAACTGCTCCATGGCACGCATAACTGGCCATATTTCAACGAAATGAATAAATTTATGTCTGGCCGTCATGTCATGAAGCCCCTGTTATGAATCGAGTCGTTTACGCCAAATCAAGCGGCATCGGCTAACGAAGATCATGAACTTCACGAATCGTCTGCGTCTTTTGTAGGCTCATCTTCTTCGTTTACTTCCTTCTGCTTCCCTGAGCCATCTCCTTCCTATTCTCCACAACCTTCTACTTCCTTTACAGAACCTCCTACTTCCTCTACACAACTTTCTACTTCCTTTACGCAACCATCTACTACCTTTACACAACCTTTCACTTCCTTCGCACAAAACGCAATACCGATAACACATGTCAATGCCCAACCGAGCAGAAATCAGCCAGCAGTCAGTAGGAAGAGAGCGCGGACATCGAATAATTCTGCGACTGCAGAATTAGTGGCGACGATCAGAGAGGAAATGCAAAGCCAGATGCGCGATCGGGAACACGCCAGAAAAAACGAAGTAGATCTTCTCGCGGTTCTTAAAGCATTTCTCTCTCAGAAATAGAATAAACTTGTTGAACATTTTATTTTAAGTTCCTTAATTATCTTCATTCGAGTCTCAACAATTTTTTATCGCAACCCTGGTAGCATAGTTGTTTTTCTTCTTCCCACCTTGCCTTTGCCCCCTCTTCCTTTTTTTGTATTTTTTTCCAGCATTCCGTAATTATTTCATTTATTCTATACTTCTCGGTTTTTTCTTCGCACCTGAGGGCTCTCCTCAGTGCCTCTGTCCTGATTTTTCTCGTCTTTGTCTCTTCTTCCATGAGGTATGCCGGTGTATATCGTCAATTTATCTCCTTTGCATATACGTAGTATTTTTACGGATAATCTTCATCATCCGGATACGAATATTCCTATGATTCATATGAGTTGGAGGAATTCCATTAAAAAAAGAAATAAAGAGATGATGAAAAAAAAAGAAATGACTCTGTTTATTTTGTATAAATTTATTTTCTGTTACAATTCGATTATTTTGAAGAAAGGCATGATACGAAACAGTCGGATTTGGATATTTTCAGTTCTTCTGAGAAGTTTTTTTTACTTAACTCAGTGTGATATTGGACGTTTTACCCACGCTTCGCATAGCTGAAACCCCCATTTTCACACCTCACAAAACAAAATTTTGTACAATACTCGACAGAAAAACTTCTGATGATCTCGTGTGATTGCAAAACTCGCCTTCGGCTCGTGTTGCAACCACGCACACTCGTCAGAAAAAGTTTTACCGGACTCGTATTGTAATGTACTATTCCCCTTCGAGGAATACGCGTCACAATATGTTTAGTTTTCTTATACTCAGGACAATACAGTATATTCATTTTTCTTAGGCGTCGTTGGCTACAGGGTTTGGTCTCGAATATATTTATTTTTCTTCCGTATTTTTTTTCCAACTCTCTAAACACCCCATAAAATGAAAAGCCCTTTTCTATGCTCTTTTCTCTATGCCGAGCATAGGTGATAGTGGCTATCCGTGTAGGCGACACACTGTGAGCATCATTACACCGTACAAAGAACCTCTCACTGCAGAAAAGAGAACTCTCAATCATGCGTTCAGATCAAGGAATAAATATAAGAATGAAGGAATAAATATTACTATTTTTTTTTTAATACAGTGGAACCCCGCTATAGTCCCGAAATTGACCCTCACGTTAATTTGCAATTAGTGATTTCTTTGCACTTGTTCAATCGTAAATAGTCTCAGAAATAGGTCACGTAAGTCGTTCCCATGGTGTACTTCATGGGGAACACGACGAGATAGAAGCGGCTCCAGTAGGTGATCTTCATTGATACGAATAATATCGCCTTGTGTGATGCAAATATTGTGCATCACTACACAAGCAACTATGACTTTAATCGCAGTTTCGATTTTAACTTCCAAAGTTTTTGTAAATATTATCCGCCATCGTAGCTTGAGAATACCAAACGCTTTTTCAATAGTTATTCTTGCTTTGCTAAGCGCATGATTGAAAGCTCTCTTCTCTGCAGTGAGAGGTTCTTTGTACGGCGTAATGATGCTCACAGGGTGTCGCCTACACGGATAGCCACTATGAAGAATCTATTTCACAAAATCGATTTGACAAAGCCTTGACAGTTCGTGGCACTCTGAAATTACATGTGTTCATTCCAATATCTCATAAACTTGTCAGAACAAAATTATTTTCCGCATCAGAAAAATTTGATGTCATAAAAATTATAAATTAATTTCAAAACAAAGGTGCCCTACTCAGTGCCATCGAGCGAATCATCGCTAAAAACATCTCCAATTCTTAGAGCCACCAAAAATATTGCAAAAGATCCACCGCGCGGCGGCCTGTGATAAGACGTTTTATTTTTTCTCTCCGGCCCAGATATTTTCTCCATACATTTTTTTTTTTTTAGGGTTGAAGGGGAAGAATTTGGGTATCCAAAAAAATTTATCTTCATGAATTTCTGTGAGTCCCGCGGAAATGGCAGCGAAATTAAAAAAAAGACGACAATGAAAAAATTGAAGGAATTTTTTTTTTTTTGTTAACAAAATTTTTTCTATGAAAGCGCGTTCTTTTACGAGCAAAATGATTCAAGGATCAGCCCGGTCCGGTGAATACTTTCGGAGATATGAATTTTCAAACATAGCGGTGCAACAGCAGTTTACAAAAATTCACATATCTCTAACTCCGCCATTTTTGAAATTTTTTCAAAATCCTTCAAGTTGTATTTTTATTTTTTTTTCCACAGTACTAAAGATATTTTGAATGCCGCAAAGATCCGTGACTTGACGGTTTTTTTTTGAGTGAAGTGACGTGGATCCGCTCCGGCATAGCGTGATAACACGTGTGAACGTGAATGGAGACTCATCGCGCCTGCACTAACTTTCTCGCAGGCGAGTGCTGGCGGAAATCATGCGTTTCGACCCTCACGGCATGACTCTCACGCTCGTGAGGGTTACGTGCGTGGCACGATTTTTATCTGGGTTAGCCAGAAAACCTTCATTGCAGATGGGAACCAAAGCACAAATTCTCACATCAAATGAATTTTTCGAATGGGCGAAAAAATGTCTGCAGAATATTTATTTCGAATTTATGTCGAATACTGAATATTTGAAATCGAAAGAAAAATTAGATCTTCGCGCTCCTCAATCCCAAACCGTCAGAGGGACTCAATCATTGCATTTTTTTTCACCAATCTCCAATAATCCAGGGTCAATCCTAGTTAAACCCGTATCCACTTCCTCGAAATTCTCGATAGCGAAAATTTGTTAATTGTAAACACAATTCGACGGGTGAACAGAACAACATCGTATGTCAGAATTTGGTTCAACAATATCGTATCTCGGAATTTGTTTCAAAAACATCGTATCTCAGAATTTGCTCCATGAACATCGTATCGCGAAATTTGGGTAAAAAAGGTCGTATCTATCATAAGAAACGAGCGGACATAAGATGTTTTCAAAACAAATTTCGAGATACGATGTTTTTGGAGCAAATTCTGAGATACGATGTTTTTGAAACAAATTCTGAGATACGATATTCTTGAACCAAATTCTGAGATACGATGTTGTTCTGCCCAGCCGTAAAATTGAATGTAATATTATAAAATACACAAGATTAAATTTGAATTTACTTGATTTTTTATTTCTCTTCAATTCAATTTCTAGAGTATTTACCAAGAACCCATCCTGAAAATGACACATTAGATGTGAAATTTTCTCAGATTTCGAAAAAAATATTGATTTTTTTTCCAAATTTGGGCAAGGGCAGAACTTGATAAACTTGATTTCAAGGTACTCGCATAATGATGACTGAAACATCAAATTTTTTTCGGAAAGGTGAGATTCTTCCACACGATAAACCTTTGTTTAATATATTTTTTTTGTGCCCGTAAAATAGCGGGAAAACTGGATGAAAAACAAAACAATTAAAAGAATCACAAAATACCCCATATAATAAGAGCGAAAATAAGAGAGGAAAAATTCTGAAAAAAAATCGAGACTCGTTTTGCGATGTGAACTTTCAGCTGGTAAAGTTACAAAAAGATCCGAGAGGGTGAGCCGGATCCGACGTCTAGAATTGGTAGACTTGCTCATATATATAAGTAATGAATAACGCAACGAAAATTATTAAGCGTACCTATAGTTCAATAAGGATACCCTTTTTGTATATGTGTAGGTGAGGGTACGTCACTCAAGTGATGATGATAGTAGTGGCAACGACGATGGACGAAACAATAATGGGACTGTTGGCCGTAGCACGATACTGGTATATTTATGTAACTAAAATTCGTTGATACAAAAAAAAAAAAACATGTCGAATATTAAAAGAAATTATTTTGCAGCCTGGAGATTGTAATAATTGTAGCGCACATATAGCTGACTTGGAAGCATCGTGTGCTACATATAAAAAGGAAACTTCGGACTCGAAAGAAAAACGAAACGTCATGGAAGAGGCAATAAAAAAGATGGAAAAAGATCATGATGTACTCGAAAAAAAGATGACTGATTTCGAAAAAGTATTGCAGGCTAAAGACAGTATACTACAAGAGGTGGAGTCGCTAAATCGTTCATGGCAGCAAAGTGGACTGTCAAATTGGGAGAAAATGCAGAGTAAGTACAAGCTTTCTAAATATTGCGTATAACGAAATCACATAGTCTAATCATTTGAACATTATTTTGGAACTGAACATGTCGTAGTGACGTCACAGTGGCGGTGTAATTTAATTAGTCATTCTTATCATAGGTTGTCAACTCTGATTTAGAATATCATTGGAAGAACTATTCTTGTCGAAAGGGTGGACAATATAATTATTCTTCACTTGTATTTTATGTTGTAGGTGCTTTCGACGATATCCAAAATCATTTAAGTGAACCGAGGAGGACTGGCAATAAGCCAACTGGACAGTTTGAAATCGGTTATGTGATAGACGATGGAAGTCAAGTTAGTAAATGAGCAAAAGAGATTTTTTCCTGATAAAGATGAATGGAATAATGAATGTAGAGCAGCCTCAAAAACAACTGCAGCTTATTCGTTGTGAACTTGTATATCTCTTCAAATTTTAAATATCTCTGTATTTTTCGTGTCGAATGTGATAAGCTAATGGTGTTTTGTGTTAAATTGCGTTATCTATAACAATCCAGTCTCTCTTACTATTTTCATAGTTTACATTTTTTTCTGAATAATACTGCCAATATGTTTCAGACGGTATCTACACGGAAAGAAAAATATAGCACTGGTTACCAAGCCGGATAGTACTCAGTGCTATCTGAAATAAAGAAAAATTTCAGCTTATACTCAGTACTATCTGGATAGTACTGGCTACTATCCAGATGCTACTCAGTACTATCTTAGATGTCACTCAGTAACATCTGAGATTATACAGCGTCAGATGGCACTGAGTACCATCCAGATAGCAACCAGTTACATGCCAGATAGTATACGTTTCTGTATGACGATGTTACAGTGTCGTATCTAGCGATATAGTGTGCTGGCATCCTAGAATGTCGCTCATTGACATGTATTTCATATGAGTGAATACTACCTATCCTAGCAGTAGGTTATATCTAAGATGTTACATAGCACTCGGTAACATCTTAGATATAACCTACTGCTAGGATAGGTAGTATTCACTCATATGAAATACATGTCAATGAGCGACATTCTAGGATACCAGCACACTATATATCGCTAGATACGACACGGTAACATCGTCATATAGAAACGTATACTATCTGGCATGTAACTGGTTGCTATCTGGATGGTACTCAGTGCCATCTGACGCTGTATAATCTCAGATGTTACTGAGTGACATCTAAGATAGTACTGAGTAGCATCTGGATAGTAGCCAGTACTATCCAGATAGTACTGAGTATAAGCTGAAATTTTTCTTTATTTCAGATAGCACTGAGTACTATCCGGCTTGGTAACCAGTGCTATATTTTTCTTTCCGTGTACACTAAACGTAATGGATTCTGAGCCGGATGTGTTTGATAATTCTAGAAACAGCCAATCGGCGCTCTGGATTACAAAAATGCAAGGCGCCGATTGGCTGTTTCTTCAATTGTCGAACACATCCGGCGCAGAATCCATTACGTTTAGTTTACCTATTCTTTTTAGTTTATGCATGATAAGCGGCCAACGTCGTGCGACAGTTATTACGAAACGAAGTCATATAAATGAGCTATTTCACAAATTCCAGGTGTGGTTTCGGACCTAAAAATTTTCGATAATTTCTTTTACATTATCCATGGTCAATATCCGGAAAAAAAGATCATTTTCCAGGATATTAACCATTGATGATGTAAATAAATGGTCGAAAATTTTGAGGCACAAAACCACACCTGGAATCTGTGAAATAGCTCAAGTATTTTTGAACTCATTTTTAAGCATAAATAATGTTATTATCGTACTATAGATTAATACTTACATAAATATTGTCGAAGGAATTATTTTATAGGAAATATTATGTTATTATCATACTCAACTGAACGAAAATGTTGTTATTGCAATAAACGTGATCAAGTTTACTGAACTGCAGAAATCTTGTTGATTTTTTTATTTCACATCCTACTGAAAAATTGTATCCTATTTGTGTCTATTTCATCGTATTGGAAGACTCATTTTTTAATTCGTTTTTAGAAGATTTAACGAATGAGGGTGGCGAATTATATCGTATTGGAACATATTACTGAATTTTTTCGATTCGTTTCAATTTTATCATATTTGGACCGTTTTTTTTTTGTTCAATTCGATCTTATACGATTTACGGGATAAAGAAACGGGATTACATCGAATTAGAAAATCTGAATCAATTCTTTTCCGTTTATTGGATAAGGTTATTCCATTTATTTCGACTTATATCAAAGCTTACGCATCAAAAATGCAAAATCGGCTTCCTGAGCCAGATTCTTCATGGGATTCCAAACACAACCATCAAAAACATCTTTGTTTTCGACAATGACCAAGAAACGTCATCTAATCTACGATTTCGTGGTAATTTTGGCGCTTGTCAACGGCTGGGAGCGGCCATTGCCGCTAATGTCATGACGTTAATTCCCAGAACGCGTGTGAGATGTCGTCGCCCGCGCATTCTCAGCTCCTCAGCCACAGATCATTGGACTGCAGGTCGAGTCACGTGGTACCAGGTATATCAATGTAACAGCGCGGCGGCATCTCACAGGCGTTCTGGTAACTAATTTCATCACATTAGCGGCAATAGCTGCTCCCAGCCGTTGACAATCGCGAAAATTACCTCAAAATCATAGATTAGATGCAGAATCTTCACCGTTGTCGAAAACAAAGATGTTTTTGCATGGTTGTGTTCGGAATTCCATACAGAATCGGGCTCAGAAAGCCGATTTAGCATTATTGATCTGTAGGCTTTGATGTGAGTTAAAATAAGGGGTACGCCCACACTTTACGATAAAAAAAACATTGAAAAATTTCCGATTTTATCCGATCAAACGTACCAGTTCGAACTCATTACTCGTGAAACATCGGCTGCCGAAATGACAATTCGATTCATAGCCCCGTTTCCGAAAAATTCGAGGGAATAGACGGTGTCGGTAAAAATTGAGTGGACCCCCCCCCCCCAAGGGTAGGAGATACTGAAATTTGAGTGCGAAAATTTCGAAAATTTCCGAAAAGATTGATTTTCGGTTTTTGACGGAAACGTGTTCTTTGAACCCTTATCTATACGTACACGAATCCTTGAGCCGAAAAAAATGTATTATGCCCCGTTCACTTGATAAAGCGTATAATGTTACAGCAGAAGTTCCGCATTTTCCTATATTTCGATTATTGCCATTTCAATTTGTGAAAAAAAGTAACTTGAGATGCATTTTTCCATCAAGCTACGATACTCAGGTGATTAACAAGAGATGTAGCTGGCGTTGACGGAAATGCAGTTCTTAAATCTGTAATTTTTGTTGACGGTGCGAGATGGCACTTGTGTTCGGCGAGCACACCCGAGGGCGCGAATGCGAACATTGCGAGCGAAATTTGCGTGTGCTTTTATTGAAAAAAATGCATCAAGTTCATCGACGTTGGCGGAAGCCTGAAGAGAGAAGCCACGTGCGACAGCATGTCTATGTTTTGAGATGGGAAACGTGTGTAAAACCTCATTCGAAATTCGCAATTGGTTCAGATGGGCAGATTTCAGTATCTCCTATCCTTAACATCAAAAGTAATTCAAAATTGACATGAAATTTGACTGTTCCAACATCCAAAATTAGTAAATTTGAGTGAATCTGCATGTCAAAGTAACATAAGTAAAATGACAATTTCAACTGTATTTTCAGTTTATTTGACCCAGCTGTCATTTATTACGAACATTCAATTGTTTTTAATTCAACGGATTGATTATGTATCATTGACACATGATTTGCGTCGAATGGAACTACAAATGTGTTGGAGTTTCAACTTATATCCCATGTCAACTGTTCACATATCATATTTCTGTAAAATTGAATAAAAAAAGTTAGTGGACCTAATGGAACATACGAAATCAGTTGGAATTGACATATTTTTCCCAACAATGCATACAAAATAAGGGGTACACTTTTTTTCAGGAATTTTATTACAGGTATTGTATCTTATCAATATTGACATTTTTTTTGCAGTTCGGTCATGTGTCCAGATAGTTCCAAAAGTCTACCTTTCTTCGTTCTGGTAGCTTGCGTTCGTTTTTTTTTTAGTAGAGATATTGTATATTGTAATATTTTTCAATCAACAGAAGATTTCGAGGGGGATCTAAAAGGTAACTTAAACTATTCAACTGGAAAAAAAACTTCCTCAACACTGTCGTGATCGCATTAGTGAGTCGTGATAACTCGTTACGGAATCGCAACCATATTGATCCTGCGGTAAACAGTTCGCTGTCTGACGATCGGTACCGTTTGCTGTACCAGCCAGTCATAAGTCGCATTGTGCCCTTGCCGTAGTAGTTCGGCACCCACCTTGAGCCTCACTGTTGCATGATACTCGTTCAGCCACAGCAACTGTGAACAGTTAGATTGAATAATTTACCTGATCAATGAGATACTAAGCACGCTGCACGAGGGTACTCTCTAAACCTTTAGAAGTTACCTATTCAAATATTATGCCCAACCTATTCAAATATCATGCCCAACCTATTCAAATATTATGCCCAACCTATTCAAATATTATGCCCAACCTTTTCCACTTGAATGCAAAAAGGGAGGGACGAGATCGAAGCGATCAAACTATTTGAAGAGCTAGGAAGGAGGAAGTAAAGGCAATACAAAGGAAGATAGATGGCAGGAGTCAGAAGAGTCTACATAGACAACGATCTGACTTAACACGAAAGGGAAATACAGGACGGGCTCACAGGGAGAAGCTGAAGTAAGTTGCCAAGAAATAGAGATATAAAGTGAAAGTACTGTAACGATCCGGCTATGCTGGCCAATCAGAACAGCCAGAGCGCATCACGCCATTCCGCGGATGACGTAAAATCAGGTATATAAGGGGTACTGCGAAGGGGAGCCGGACGTTTCGGCGCTTGGACGCTTCGGCGCGAGGACGTTTCGGCGCGAGGCGTGATTCGAGCGCTAGGATGTTTCCTCCGAATTTTGCGCGCGCGTCGAGCGCGATCAACCCCCCCTTCGCCTTCCACCTCGGGGGTCCGCGCCAAGATGATATCTAGGTTTTCGAATAGTGTAACGTCCTCAATATATGTAAACCATTTATACATGAACACAGAAAAAAATCATATGAAACTATCAACTATATCGTTATGGGTGGAAAAATGTCATTAGTCACAGCAGATTTTCAGTGTGCCCTGGCAACGTTATTTGTTATGTCCAAAACACGTTATAGCAAATGCAGCTATGCAAATATTGTTAAGCCGATATCGTTATCTAAACTAATCACATGCGTAACGTGATCAAACCGTATTGCTGATCTGAGTTGCTCAAATTACTTACTTCGGTATTGCTAATTTCACAATCATAAATTCCATGATCCTCACAAAAACATATTGTTGAGATGAAAATAAAATATAATTAAACTAGACGTTCAGCTATACATATAATATAGGTACTAGTTGCGGCCATACGAGTATGGCTAATCTGCCTATACGTATTCATACACCACGCACGTAGCATATAGTGCTCCGAAATAAAAATGATATAAAAACAAAATAAATCGAACAAACAAAGACGAAAACTCATGAAATGGACGCGTTTGTGCGAAATACACTAGAAGATTGGAAACTGCCGAATCTCGTTCCTGTATTTGAGGGTATGATTGCTATATATAGTATATACTGTAACTTACTGCACCAATATAACTAGATTTTCCTTTTTTTTTTTACCGCGAAGATTCAATTAAAAAAAAATCATCCGTGAATCGAATTTTGCTGGTAATAATTTATCATGGAAATTCCATCTGTTTATCTCCACGTACAGATACAGAGCCTCCAATGCAAATTGAACCGGGTTCAAGTTTGAGTGGACTTTCGTCCCCACCTAGTCAAATATCACAACTAGAACTGAGCTAAGAAATAAGACTTCCCTCAATAAATGAGGCACTCAAACTGCTCGAAGAATCTCCGATCCCAAAAAAAAAAAATTGAAGTCATGTTCTAATACCTGGGCGAAGGCAAAGGTTGATAAAGTATGGCATAATTTGTCAAAATCTTTGGGAGCTGCAGATGAACTTGAATTTGTATCTCAACAAGATGCAAACGATCTCATGGATATGATTTATCAATTAAAAACTAAATTCCACGCTAACGAAACAAATAGAGCGAAAAAAATTCAGATTTTGACATTGATGGCACCGGATTGGAGCGTAGAAAAGATTGCTGATATCATGAATTCATCCAAATATTTAGTCAAACAAGCTAAAAAACTAGAAAAAACCGAAGGGGTGTTATCTATACCGGGATCAAAATCAGGTAAAAATAAAATACTTACCAACCGTCTCCTTTTTGTTGAAAATTTGTCACAAGATAGATCGCAAATATATCGAATCAATTTTGCCGCTATTCTAACAATCCAGGGGGCTTATTCTGTAACACTGGCGCTATCATAACTGCAGAAAAGCTAACCGAGATAACCGGGTAAGTTGTCTTTTTTTTCAGGCCGGTCTCTTCCTGAAGTAACAAAATCAAAAATCCTAGAGTTTTACATTGATGACCGCGTCAGCACAAACATGCCGGGAATGAAAGATTATATTTCAGTTGAAAATGATGAAGGCAAAAGAGTGCACGTTCAAAAGCGCCAGATTTTATCAAATTTAAAAGAGCTCTACGAATATTTTCGAACGGAAAATCCTGATATCCAAGTCGGATTCTCCATGTTTGTATCTCTCAGGCCGAAGCAATGCGTGCTGGCAGGCGCAAGTGGCACTCACACTGTCTGTGTCTGCTCATGTCAATATTAATTATTGATATATTTTCAAAGGTTGTAATTTGAAAGCTCGAACACATGATCAAGAGCATCCTCTCCAGCATTACGATGATTGTATCGATTTGATTATCTGTAAGAACCCTGATCAGGAGTGCTATCTTGGGAATTGTAAGAATTGTCCGAATTTGGAAATTTTGAAAGATATCATGGTCGATGTGGTAAATAAAAATGATATCGAAGAAATCTCTTATAAGCACTGGGTGTCAAAGCTTCGGACCTCTCTAGAAACATCAATTAAATGCTCCATCGAGTTTGCTGAAGAATTTTGTGAAAAAATCAAAATGCCGTTGCCACATTCTTTTGTAGCAAAGGAACAGGGCCAATTCATGAAAGAATTAAAAGAGTCTCTCAAAAGCGACGAGTTCCTAGTAATTTGCGATTTTGCGGAAAATTACGCTTTTGTTGTGCAAGATGCGGCTCCGGGTTTTCATTGGAACAACAACCAGGCGACGATATACCCGGTTGTTGTATACTACAAAGAAAACGATACAGTCAAGCACAAAAGTTTAGTTATTATTTCGGACTTCCTGACTCATGACGCCATTGCAGTCTACGTTTATTCTAAAATTATAAATGATTTCGTCCAGACTATTTCGCAACAACTGGCAAAATTGTATTATTTTTCGGACGGTGCGCCCCAACAATTTGAAAATTTCAAAATTTTTTTAAACTTGTACCACCACAAAAACGATTTTGGAGTGCCAGCAGAGTGGAATTTTTTTGCCACTGCCCATGGCAAAGGGCCTTGCGATGGTATAGGCGGCACATTAAAACGAGTGGCTGCTCGAGCTAGTCTGCAGCTTCCACCACATCGCCAAATAACTACTCCGCAAGAACTTTACGA
Source organism: Tenthredo notha (assembly GCA_914767705.2). Classification (NCBI taxonomy): domain Eukaryota; kingdom Metazoa; phylum Arthropoda; class Insecta; order Hymenoptera; family Tenthredinidae; genus Tenthredo; species Tenthredo notha. The sequence continues at coordinate 11,172,703 of OU611910.1, read as the reverse complement.
TTGGGCTTCAATTCCAACAAATTTCCCGAACATCGAAGTTAAATTTTCGACGACGGCGAGCTATAACAGAGCTAAAGAATTTTTACACTCTCGTTTTGAGAGTGGAAAACGTGTTCCAGCAACACAAAAAATCCATTGTGTTATCCCTCAATTAAATGGTATTGTTGACGTAAAATATACTTCGGCTTCTGAAGTGTTCGAAGCTTACAATATTGTGAAATCTGGTCAGAACCATGCATAAATTGGTATTTATTATGTTTTATAAACAATGACAAAACACTTCTTATGAGAAGTATAAAACATATACCTAATATATTATATTGAATAACCTGTGATATAATAGCAAAAAAATATAAAATAATTGATAAAGAGTGAGTATATTGAATGTAATTATCATTTTCTTTCTCCAATTCAATTTCGTAAAGGTGTTCACAGATATTTTATGAAAATCATTAAAATTCATTTTTCGAAAATGTATTCATTGTAATTATATCTCACTCATAGTCTACAAAATGCAACGGATCACAGATCAGCAGCGAGGCAGAGTCATTGGGCTATGGGAGTCCGGGCTTTCCTGCATCGCGATCGCCGGTAATGTATTTATCTATATAAAACATTTAATATATATTAAAACATATTTCGTGGATTCACGCGTAATCCCAATGTTATAGGTGGAAAAACATTTAAAAGATGTAAAATATATTTAAAAATATTCAAGTTTCATGACCATCCTTTCAAGAAAGGGCTCACGAACTCAATTATATCAATAGATAAGACAACTGAAATAAAGGCATACCCTCAACTTAGATTAATCTTCAGAAATATGTATGAGAAACTCACATTCAAAACGCGATTAATTTAAATGGATAATCATGGTCCAATAAAAAATAGAAATTCAGAATTAACCTTATGTATTTGTCGATTGCAGCACAAATGGGCCTCTCAAAGTCCACATGCCTTAGATATGTGCAAAAGTATAGAGACGGCGGGACGAATGCAGTGATAGATAGACGGGCAGATAATGGACCGGCCAGATCCACGACGGAAGATGTGGACATTGTGTTGGTGGCCGATGCTTTATTAAATAAACATCATCCGGCGTCGCTCGTGCCAGGTCGCCTAGGAGCAGACGTATCGCCATGGATTGTCCGAAAGAGATTGCGGGAGAACGGATTCAAATGCCGACGTTCGTTAAAAACGATATACCGGACTGAATATCATCGCGAACAACGAGTTGGCTTCGCCATGGAATGTCTGCCGATGACCGTTGAAGAATGGTCGACGGTAATTTTCATGGACGAAAAAGTCTTTTCTTCCGACAAGGATAGTTGGTATAGGGTGTGGAGAGAAGATGGCGACCGCAATAATCCCGACAATTGTAGACCCAATTGCGGCAGCGGACACGTCACCACGACCTTCCATGGGTGGATCGCTAAAGGAGGTGTTGGTGAGCTGACGGAAACCACCCGGAGAATGAATGCGGTGGAATACCTAGATATTTTACAAAATAGTGTGATTCCATCGGTGAGGGCAGTCTATCCACGAAATGAAATGCCTATTACTCGCATTGTAGAGGACAATAGTCCAGTGCATACCGCACGAATCGTCCGTGAATGGTACGCTCAGCAACCTGACGTGGTCCGTTTCAATTGGCCAGCCAAATCTCCAGACCTGAATCCGATTGAAAATGTTTGGTCGGAGGTGGTCCGGGGATTTGAGCCAGTGCATGGCGAAACGGTCCAGGAGCTACGAAATCGAACACGCGTAGCCTGGGAAGCGCTCAGAGCAAAGCCACAATATCTAGAGGCTGTCGTTGGATCAATGCAACGACGAATGCATATGATAATAGACGTCAATGGTCATAACATACCTTATTAAACATCCACAGTTCTCATTCATAAACATTTCATTATCTGACTGATGCAGCTAATAAAATGTTTATGAATGAGAACTGTGAATGTTTAATAAGGTATTTTTCGTTTTACTTTATTTTTTTCGATTTACTTTAATTTGGTAAAGGTATTCACAGATATTTGATGAAAATCGTTAAAAATCATTTTTCAAAAATGTATTCATTGTGATTATATCACACTTATGGGAGTTCGGGCTTATTAATTTTAATAATTCAATAATTATTTGTGCTGTATGCACTGGACTATTGCCCTCGACAATGCGAATAATGGGCATTTCATTTCATTTCATTTTCGACTATGTCTAGTCGTCGCATGCCTAAGAGTTCATTTTGTGTTCCAAGTCTAGTCATTACAAGTATAGATATTGATAATGTCAAGTCATCGCATGTCTGAGAGTTTATTTCATGCCCTACGTATAGTTGCTACAAGCATGGATAATAATTATGTAAACTCTGTCTAGTCGTCGCATGCCTAAGAGTATATTTTGTGTCTTCACATATCGATGGCCTAAGTCTCAAATGTCATAACCCACAAATGAAAAATTTTCTGACAAAGAGTAAAAAAGAGTCAAAAAAGTCAATTTCCTAAATTTGGTGGGTTACGACATTTGAGACTTAGGCCATTGATATATAGCCATTGCAAGTATAGATAATAATTATGCCTACTCCGTCTAGTCATAACGCACCTAGATATTAATTATGTCAGCTCTGTATGTTTGTAGCATACCTGAACGCATATTGTGTATATATAGTGGCCATTGCATGTGCGGATAATAATTAACTTAGCGGTTGCTAGTTGTAAAAATTGTATCATTTATTTTCTGTTGTCCTCACAAGCGTACAAATATATTTCCATTAGCACCTTATCAACGTTGTTTACTATCTTCATTTGAATTTGATATCTTCACAATAAATTACTCTCAATTAGAAGAAAAATAATGTATTTTAATTCAAATCTGGTGAACAACTCGTTTTCAGCAAGATGATTCGACCGGCTGGATTTGTAGTCTTTTTTAATCTCATCTGAATAATTCTTTCAGGGTGGCATAGGGAAAATAGGTAAAACCTGGAGGAGTCCAGGAGTGCTGATATTTCCATCAGCACCTTATCAACGTTGTTTACTATCTTCATTTGAATTTGATATCTTCACAATAAATTACTCTCAATTAGAAGAAAAATAATGTATTTTAATTCAAATCTGGTGAACAACTCGTTTTCAGCAAGATGATTCGACCGGCTGGATTTGTAGTCTTTTTTAATCTCATCTGAATAATTCTTTCAGGGTGGCATAGGGAAAACAGGTAAAACCTGGAGGAGTCCTGTAATCTGGGCTTCGGCTGAGGTTTGAAAATATATGTTGAAACCGCAGAGATTCCGTAGAAATCGGGAGATTTTTGCGTCAGTCAGGAAAAAGTCGTCATAGGTTTCGCAGGTTAGTTCTAAGAGCCACCCTGCTCATCGCTCAGACACAATTCACCTACATCCACCCCGAGAAGACCTTCTTCAGCTGCTATCCTATATAAGAACAGTAAATAACCTACAAAGAATCTTGTTCCACAACCAGATTTTCGTTATTGAAATTATATATTCACAAAAGAAGTCTCACCGCAAGACTTTCGATATTATTCTCATTTTTCGCGGCAATGTTTGACAATAAGTTGAGAGAATCATTTATAGGGAACCTCACGGGCACTACTATTTCACTGCGCGGTCGCATTTCGAGGTTACGTGTCATCGTCGTATGTAATCATATGTGATATTCGACATAGACTATGCTGAGTTTGCATAGACAGCCGAAGTTTGGTTCACGGCTACCCCGGAGGGCGCTGTCGATTATTTCAAGTACCAACATAATTGATTTGTCCAGCGAACGCTTCCAGCGCAGAATCCATTACGTTTAGTGTACTTCAAGCTACAAAGCTGCAGTCTATTCGGCAGAACTGTGATACTAGAAAGATCTAACAAGAGTCCATGCCCAACAAGACTTCAGGTGCGTAATAATTTTCGACGTTATGCTTTCGCGTCACGGTGACGTTGTGCGCATGCTCTAACCGGCGTGAGCGTCGTAGAAGGGAAACGTCAACAGACTATTGCGAGGTCAATTGAGGGAAAATTTGTGGATAATTACTGGGCGCAACGCTGTACCGGTTTCATTGTGATTTTTTTTCGACCACATCATTTCATCGATACCCAAGCAAGAGTAACCTGAAGTGAATGCGCTCAACGGTTTATTACCTGATCATCGCTCAGCTTGGTCTCGTCAATCAAGTTTCTGGCGTAGGGTACCAGCGTTATGGTTTCAAAGGTCAGGAACGTGTTCTCTGCAGTATACTGGAACAGATTAAAACGTTTGCAAAGAAAAAAGTTATAAGCAACTCGGGACCATTGTAGAATCGAAAGACTCGAGACTGATTTACGATTGATCATCAAAAGCTAATGACTTGGATTTCTAATTGTATACTCTCGTTGACGTAACATACATTCGTTGATACCATGAAACTCCTTGATCGACTGTCACAACAAATATTTGGAAATTATACCTGATTGGATATTGCTGATATATATTTCACCATCAGACTGAAATCAAACGTCTAGGGGCACAATTGTACCTTCAAAGTCCGGAATTATATTTCGTTTACTATGATTTTTACCCTTCGTTATCGGAGAAGAATATGTAAATTTTTATTCATACCGTAGTGTTGGCTGGTACTACAACAACAAGGTTTTCCAAGCGCATTCCCCAGTTTCCGTCTTGATAGTAACCGGGTTCCTGAGATCCAACAAAATTTACGTCATACGTGGTGTTGAAAGCTAAAAACAGTCGAAGTTGCGATCACTACAATGAAATACAAGTCATGCGCTGATAGTTTACACATAAACAGGGGGATTTAGGCCAACCAGTCGTCTATTGACAGTTGGATTCCTGACAAAAAATTGAGACCAAAGTTCCCGAGCTGGAACTTCGAGGCTATCATAGTTGCCGAATTGGCGCTAATTTGAGTAAGCCTATGAAAATTATGTTCATGGTATTTCAGGAAAAAAATTTGCAAAATAAATGTTGACCTCATTTTGGGCCAATATCGACCCTTACAAGGTTCGTCACGGATTACGGGACATCAAGGGCGTATACGGGGGGGGGGGGGGGGGGGGCTGCCCCCCCCTAGACTTCCCTGACATTAAGGTTTCTCGCCTGTACCTTCAAACTAACACTCACGTCAGAAATAAATACGTGAAAAAGCGAAAGAATACAGGATAGTAGTAGTAACATAAGATATGCATTCTACATATTTCTGTTGTACTATACCGAGAATATTCGGTGAGACTAGACGATCCCCTTCCTACGGCAAAACCAAGACGGGCGCGCACCGCGTGCGTGAGGCTCATCCGGGAGGGGCTGCAATGCTACTGGCACCTTATTCCCTGCCGAACGAGCCTCACGCACACGGTGCGGGCCTGTGTTCGTTTTTCCGTAGGAAGCGGATCGTTTAGTCTCACCGAATATTCTCGGTATAAATAATATATCCTCCATATCACATCTTGTATTCCCCCCCCCCCCCCCCCCCCCCCCCCCCCGGTCCCCGCCACTACCCAAAAGGCTGCATACGCCTTTGCGGGACACGCTGTATATAGCATACGGCGTCAATGCCGCTTAAGGCCGCTATCCCGTGTGAAAGCTCTTTTTTTACGCTTTTTTAGATAAAGATACAACTGCGAAATTTTTACCACATATTCATTTACATTTTGAGCACACTTTATAATTTTTTCAGCCCGAACTCGTCGCTCATTGCTGAGGTACACGGCAACTTAGCTACTCATTTTCAAAAAACGTTTTTTTTCGGTTACCACGATTGCGGCCGTTCTGCTTATCATAAACAAAAAAATCAAACGCCACTTTAATCTGTAAAGCTTGATCTAGTCTTGGAGGAAGGATTATCAAAAAATATTAAAGAGTCAATTTTGGTGTTTTTTTCTGACTTCTCCAGCAAGACAGAAAAATAAAAAAAAACGGCATGATGAATCACAATTATTCTAGTTTGCAGAGTGTCTACATGAATACTGTATAAGTGTACCAAATTTCAAAGGAATTTGTTCGACAGATTTCGAAATGTCGTGTCTGCTGCCGATTTGAAAAATACTGTTTTTGTTTTGCGAAAAACACGTTTAAAAGTTTAAATACGATTATCACCAATAAAATTTTGACTCACTCACAATTTACTGTGCCTGGTCCATGAAGAAAATAAAAATAAAAAAATAAAAAAAATGATAAACTAATAAAGAAATAATATAATAAAAAAAACGATTTTTTGAACAGGTCACACGGGATGACTGCCTTAAGGATGTTCTGGCGGTACATTCGGCATCAAAACAATAAGACAGACAAAAACTGAATTTGATCATTTTGGATGATAATAATGCGAAAAATAATTGAATAATATCGAAAAGCGGATATTCCCACAACCTCAGAAAATAAAAAAAACTCTGAATTTGGTGACAGAATTTCGAAAATACCAACAATCATGAAAATACCAACAATCATGAAAATACCAACAATCATGAAAAGTTGTAAAAACTTTTTACAAGTATGTGCTGAAAAAGGTTAAAATTGTTCATTTGTGATCCGATTTCAAAATTTCAGGGTTTGTTATACTCAGTGATAAAATGTCTACGAACTCACTGAAGAAAGTTGTGCATAAAACACTCATATTTGAGTGAGAACTCAGTTGTTCACAATCCGAATGCATTCTGAGAAAGAAAAAAAAATTTATTATGTAACACGCTATCTGATGCCGCTTATGCAGAAGTATATATGGCATTCCACATCAAAACTGGACCGTGATTTTTGGTATCATTCTTCTGACTCTAAATGGCAATCAGAACTTTTTTCAGATTTGTCAAAATGATTTTGAGCGCGTCATGAATTTTGTCGGTGAAATATACACATTTTTTTTTCTTGGACTCACCATAACTTCCTTAATGGTGTAAAACAAAAATCGCTACGCTACATTGTAGCGACACTATCTACAAATCAGCTAATTTTTTTTTTTTTTTTCGATGCAACATGATGGCGATACACCTGCCGCAAGATACGCGCGTGTCGTGCGGAAGGCCTACGCGGAAATTTCAGCAGCGCTGCCATTTGTTAATATTTTGGATTAAAATTTATTTGAAGCATTCTTAAAGCTGTTTTTCACCCTGAGTTAAAAAATACAAATATTTTGTTTTATGCTTTCGAGTTTGTGAATTTTTTTAAAATATACTCTTTTTCCGAGCGGCCTGGGTGGCCAGACCCCTTAATAGGTTAACACAACAAGTTTAAAAATGTTCGTAATTGATCAGAATAATTCTATAATTTTTTTCTTATTACCTTTTTATCTATTTTTTTTTACCCATTATTTATTTTAGACTTGAAGCCAGCTTGACATGAATTATTGTTATAGGTTAGAATGTGAGCATTTTACAACCGCAGTATTAGGTACATATGCATGAAACTAGAGACGCTCCAATTACTGCGGTTTTTTGAAAAAACCGCAGTAATACACACATACTTGATTTATTAGTGCCAATTACTGCGTCAGTAAATAGAAAATAATGATCAATCAAAATTCGATATATGTTGAATTTTTGATAGTAAAAAAGTATTATCTCACTTCTACATGCAATAAATATGCATATCGAGCCATTGATTTATGAAAAAAAGACTTGTTAGTATCAGATCTTTTCACACACAAACTCACCAAAAAGACATAGTTCTCTTTCCATAACCTGTCAATTTTTAATAATCAATAACAGTTTAAATGATGATTTTAAATAGAAAATTATTATACCGTTATTTTCCTTGATTTTTAAATTAATAGTCATATTTTTCTCAAATCATAAAAATTTATACATAGTTGATTTATAACGCTATTTAGAGAATCCGCAGTAATACCCACACTTACCCTATCGAAGTGTTGAAGAAAAGTCTTCAAAAACTCAGGACACGCTCCAATTGGTTGTAAAAAATCTGAAAATAATTCCAATTCCTTTTCGATGGAATTCAAGTTCATATATTTCAATCAAAAGTAGTCAATACGAACAATCATACCCTAGAACAGTTTTTCAAAATTCTCAGTTTCACAACAATTTTTTTTGCCTTAAAAAATTTTTCGAGACTTTGAAATAAAAAATTAACTGTGGAAAAACTAAAGAAAAAAACTTCATTATCTGACTGAGAAGTCATCAAAATTTTCATTCGTTTATTTAAAAGTTGATTGAAAATATGATAATAAATGAATAAACCTTATTTTTTAATTTCTTATCGAAATATGAATATTACACAATAAGTCCTGAAAATTTCATTGAGGTATCTCTAACAGTTTTTTCACAATTTATTTTTCAATTGAAGTCTCGAAAATTTTCATTGCAAAAAGAATTGTTGAAATAAAAATTTTGAGACACTGTTTCAGGGTATGATTGTTCGTAATGACTACTTTTGATTGAAATATATGAACTTGAAAACCATGATTAAGTGGAAAATGGGGGGTCCACTTGACGTGATTTTACTCATTTAGAGTCAGAAGAATGATACAAAAAATCACGGACCAGATCTGAGAGGTTGAGGGTCAGGCCCAGGTCGAATTGTTATGGTACCCCTCATATGTACACACCATTCGGAAGCAAACCGTTGCGAAGCCTGTATTAGAGAGCGTATGATATTAAACTGTGCTTCGATTCGACACAATACATATATTGCAGCTCGGATGGAGAGTTCGTCGAGATGAAATACATTGGCCCCAAAAATATAGTCAAATACAAACTTGAGTGGCTACAAAGAGAACACCCACATTTATAGTCACGTTGGCTATTCTTATGGCAAACAAGAACAAAATGGAATATTATACTGTTACATTTTTGACTTAAACATGAGTGATTTATGCAAAACTTTTTTCAGTGAGTTCGTAAAGATTTCATCACTGAGTATAACAAACCCTGAAATTATGAAATCGGATCACAAATGAACAATTTTAACCATTTTCAGCACATACTTGTAAAATTTTTTTACAAATTTTCATGATTATTGGTATTTTCGAAATTCTGTCACTGAATTGAGAGTTTTTTTTATTTTCTGAGGTTGTGGGAATATCCGCTCCTCGATATTATTCAATCATTTTTCGCATTAATATGATCCAAAATTATCAAATTCGGTTTCCGTCCGTCTTATTGTTTCGATGCCGACTGTACCGCCAGAACTTCCTTAAGGGGTTAAGGTGCGACAAAACCTACCGTCAATTCACAGATTTTCGATAGATATACACTCCCGCTCAAAAGTTTGCGTTCACCAGTCAAAATTTTCAGCCAAAGTAAAAGATCGATAGCTCAGTCAAAAATCGACGTAATCACATTTAATAAAAGTCGTTTTGAAGGGGACAAATCGAGCTTCATTTTGCCACCTTAGAATATTTTTTACGATTTTTCTTTGAGCTGGCACGCACTTTGAAACACGACTGTTTTCCGACAATTTTTTGGTCTTCGAAAATGGGCTGCCTATCTAGTGGAAAATTTTTTCTCTAGTTTTCTCTAAGACAGCTTTGAAGGGGATAGCAAAAGCGTCATTTTGTTTTTTAGAAAGTACCGTGCAATTTTTTACCTCAAAGTTATTCTAATTTTCGCTAAAAACGAAGAGTTTTAGGAAATACGGCGTATCTCAAAAACTGCGGCGGTTTAGAGGAAATGTCAAGAGAGTAAAAAGTTGCGTGAGTTCATAATAGACCTGCTGTAATTATTCCAGAATTCTTTATTGACATTTATTTTTTTGCTATTTTTGGTCGGAACTCGACTGAGGAAAAGTGGTGTAACCTGGGAACTATGGGGTTTGTGATGAAATTTCAAGAGAGAAGAAGGTTTCAATTTATGATTTTGAACTCACTAACATTTTTTCAAATTTTTTTACGGCGTTTTTTTTTCTCCATACGGGCAAGGTATTTTTTTTCTAATTTTATCACAATCCTCACGTCATTTTAACACAAACTTCAATCTATTATTTATACGTCTTTTTCATCGAAAAAACCGCCTCTGGCTTTGAGGACCGCGTTGACGAGTCGTGGCATTAGCTCGATTAATTTAGTGATTTGCACGTTTGTAGCATTTCCCTGAAAATATAAACAATACGGTGGAGCTAAAAGAATTACATTGTTTACATTTTCGCAGAAATGCTACAAACGTTGTCAGAAAGTAAATCAGTTCTGTGAATATTTCCAACGTGAGTACGTGGCAATAAAATTTATCAATTCGTTTTCCATCAAATCACCCATAAATGGCACGAAAAAAAGAAATTTCAATAGAAAAACGCGGTGGTATAATTGCCTTATGTAATACAGGAATGTCATACCGAAAAATCGCCGAAGAAATGCAAGTTTCATACAACGGAGTTCGAACAACAATTTTGAGATTTCAAAAATCGAATTCCCATATGGATGGTCATCGTTCAGGGCGGCCCAAAATAACGACTCCACAGGAAGACAAACAAATCGTCCTTATGAGTAAACGTAATCGACGATTGACTGCCAGCGAAATCCGGGCGAAATTCGCTGATATCACTAAAACCCCGATATCACTGCCGACAGTAAAACGACGATTACTAAGTGCTGGACTGAAGGGTTGCGTTGCCGTGAGAAAACCGCTACTGCGTTCAGTGAATAAAAAAAAAAGGTATCAGTGGGCTCTAAAACATCGCGAATGGACGGTGGATCAGTGGAGGAATGTTCTGTGGACGGACGAGTCAAAATTTTTGATTTTCGGTTCTCGACGACGAGTTTATGTCAGGAGATCCGCCTCTGAAAAAATGGCACCTCAATGCTTACTGCCCACAGTAAAGCATGGGGGTGGTTCGATTATGGTATGGGGCTGTTTCTCTGGCCATGGTACTGGAGACTTGATAAAAGTCGACGGAATTATGAAGAAAGAGAACTACCACCAAATTCTTATTAGGCATGCGATTCCGTCAGGTCTCAGAACTATCGGCCGCGGATTCGAAATGCAACAAGACAACGATCCGAAACACAGCTCCCGCCTTTGCCGAGGATACTTGGAGACGAAGGAAAAAAATGGGATACTTGTCAATATGGTTTGGCCACCACAATCTCCCGATCTAAATCCGATCGAGCTTTTGTGGGAAGAGCTTGATCGGAAAGTCAGAATGGTGTGCCCTTCATCTGCCCCCGATTTGTGGCTAAAGCTCAAGGATGCGTGGGCGAGTCTGGAGCAAGTGCAAATCACTAAATTAATCGAGCGAATGCCACGACTCGTCAACGCGGTCCTCAAAGCCAGAGGCGGTTTTTTCGATGAAAAAGGCGTATAAATAATAGATTGAAGTTTGTGTTGAAATGACGTGAGGATTGTGATAAAATTAGAAAAAAAAAATACCTTGCCCGTATGGAGAAAAAAAAAAACGCCGTAAAAAAATTTGAAAAAATGTTAGTGAGTTCAAAATCATAAATTGAAACCTTCTTCTCTCTTGAAATTTCATCACAAACCCCATGGTTCCCAGGTTACACCACTTTTCGTCAGTCGAGTTCCGACCAAAAATAGTAAAAAAATTAATGTCAATAAATAATTCTGGAATAATTACAGCAGGTCTATTATGAACTCACGCAACTTTTTACTTTCCTGACATTTCCTCTTAACCCCCGCAGTTTTTGAGATACGTCGTATTTCCTAAAACTCTTCGTTTTTAGCGAAAATTAGAATAACTTTGAGGGAAAAAATCGCACGGTACTTTCTAAAAAACAAAATGACGCTTTTGCTATCCCCTCCAAAGCTGTCTTAGAGAAAACTAGAGAAAAAATTTTCCACTAGATAGGCAGCCCATTTTCGAAGACCAAAAAATTGTCGGAAAACAGTCGTGTTTCAAAGTGCGTGCCAGCTCAAAGAAAGATCGTAAAAAATATTCTGAGGTGGCAAAATAAAGCTCGATTTGTCCCCTTCAAAACGACGTTTATTAAATGTGATTACGTCGATTTTTGACTGAGCTATCGATCTTTTACTTTGACTGAAAATTTTGACTGGTGAACCCAAACTTTTGAGCGGGAGTGTATGTCATACCGAGATGCCAAATACGAGGAATTTCGTCGACAAATTGAGCCTTATTTACGGGACGCAGATAGGTGAAATAAGTTTTCCTGAAACATGTATGTATTTCTACAGGGCGCTTGCTCCTTGTATTGAGTGATAGACGTTTCAATCTCCTGGATGCGGTGAAAATACGACAAGTCGGTAATGGCCGGATTCTGATGCCGTTATGCTGGATATGTATAAACGTCCTGTCATTTTTATTTATTCGGAATACACATTCCTGGGTAATCTACGCTGAAGATCACTAAGCACCGCGCACTCTACAGATTAATTTAGGCTTCTATAAAAAAAATAATTCCCATGAAATTCGTTTCCTTTTTTGGGCTCAATTTGTCGACGAAATTCCTCGTATTTCACGATTCTGACGTCACAGAATATATATAGGACATGCCGCTACTGTGGCACCTTGAGCATTAATGCAAGAGCGTCTGGCGCCCAAGTTATCATAAGTTCTCGTATTGAATCACTTAGTGAAAAGTCACTGAAAAGTAGCGAAACTGAGGTTTTCCTCCCCCAACAAAAAGCTAGGGTACTCTATGTATGAGGTTCAAACCTATGTATAGATTTCCAAAAGAATGGCACATGCATTTATCTAATAACGAATAAACATACTGCTCGATCTGAAACAATTGAATCTTACGAGACTTTTAGTCCACCAGAACAGTTTTGGCGGATTCTTCATCGTTTAGTCCGATCGGTCGTTGATTCCACCAGAAATTGTTAAACTTCATAAAAAAACGAACCTTCGTGAACTGCCAGGAAGTGACCGACGCCATGCGTGCTTCCATGCCCATAGTTGCGACCGAGTCTGTAAAGGTGTGAGCGCAGGAGAAGATCGGTTGTAGTGTAGGTCTGGCCTACGGGGAATATCAATCTAGCCAAGTCAATGCAGCCTGCGAGGAGGGCTGTGTAGCTGTCTCGCTGCTCTGGCGTCGGTGTGCCATAGTGCATCGTCCTAGTAACGTCCGTCGTTCCATCTACAAGACAGTGACACACAAAGGCATAAACACACGCGATCTATTATCACTCAAAAAAAAACCGCCAAGTCACAGATCTTTGCACCATTCAAAATATCTTCAGTACTGTAGAAAAAAAAAATACAACTTGAAGGATTTTGGAAATTTTTAAAAAATGACGGAGTTAGAGCTATGTGAATTTTTGTAAACCGCTGTTGCACCGCTATGTTTGAAAATTCATATCTCCGAAAGTATTCATAGGAGCGGGCTGATCCTTGAATCATTTTATTCGTAAAAGAATGCGCTTTTACAGAAAGAAGTTTGTTTACAAAAAAAAAAAATTCCTTCAAATTTTTTTGCGTCGTTTTTTTTTTTAATTTCGCTGCCATTTCCGCGGGACTCACAGAAATTCATGAAGATAAATTTTTTTGGATACCCGAAGCCTTGCCCTTCAACCATAAAAAAAAAATTCATGAAGAAAATACCTACGTGTTAATCAAATGCAAATATTGAGACGCGATGCGCAACCTCTTGGAATTATCCGACGAAGCCCAAATTTTGACAGAGTCATTATTAGACCCAGGACTAATGTTTAGCGTTGTGAAAGACGAAATCAAAATACCATTTTTTTTTGGCCAGGCCTAATATACACTTATCGTAAACACAACTAAAAACATAGTTGGACCGACGTTTGAACTCTGTTATTGCGATGATACTATAGAGTTGTTTTCCCAAGTATACTCCATTGACGGAGAGACGATCCAGCCGTCGCGCAGCTTCGAACGGCCTGGAAGTCGGGTGGGTCTAATGCGGCTCACAACTCAACGCCGTATCTCGGCCTTTCGGCATTTTGGCACTTTGCAACAGTTGGTATTCGAATGTTCGAAATTGACTCGGGGCCCCTTTGTCGGCTGTAGCCGGGTCTGCGCAGCTGCACGACCCGTTTGGCGACATGGAGGGAGTAAAATGGGTGGAGCGTTAGGCGGGATCTGGCCGAACCGGACGAGTTCTGTTTCGATCGTTGGATCGTCTCTCCGTGAACGGAGTATAGTACTACCAAGTTCTGTATCGTATATTGAACTATGCTGCTTGAAACTGCGACGATATGTGTATGGTTATGTACATTACTTCAATATTTTCTCGTAAGGCAGTGACCACCGCTTTCGATATTCTCGCGAGTGCCACTTATAAGAATTGATAAGTATATACAGGGTAAGTCGTTCCGAAGGTCCAAAATGGGTGGGACTTGCTTATGACGAAGGCACGCATTCAGCCAATCAGGTAAACAATTATCCGGTGCGGATAGGGTAGCAACGCTTAATCACGAATCACGGCTTTCCTTTGCCGCAAGTAAGTCTCACCCATCTAGGACCTTCGAAGAGACTCACCCTGTATAGAGGTGGATGATCTCATCTGTAGGTGTTGCTCAATTCTTGTATTGATAATGTGTTATAATTGTGTATGTTGTTGATATATGTTTATCCCCCTTCACAATATTGCTCATGTCGATATTATGCATAGTGATATCATTCGAATATATAGTTCTTGGGGCTATTTAGCATTGTAAGGCACGCGATTCCATTTCTCAAACATCGTTCACGGTACTGTCTCGCACCTCCAATGTCATCTCCAAAGATTGTTTTTGGGACTAATAAAAATTGTGGGACGCAAGTATTACATGGTAATGAATAGTGTACCTGCTAAGTGTGATAGTTATGTTAAAATATAGTAAAACCTGTATTGTTTGGACTGTGATATGCGTGCGGTATAGTAAGTTCGTTGACACAATGATGATTCATTGTTGTTCACACTATGAATTGACGTGCTGTTTTGATATCAAAAACATGTTCGAGGCCTTATTCCACTCGATTATATAGTAAAAATACGGTTAAGAAAACACTGATCGGACCCCACTGATTTGACCACCAGTTATTTGACGGTCCCAGCTATTTCTGACTCAGTTATTTAACTCCCTCTACCCCACTATTGAAACTAGGTGTTAAGGGGGCAGGTCAGACCAGATCGATGGAATTTTTTATTTTTTTTATTGCATTTTCCGAAAGGTGTAACCTTCAAATATGTTCACTGAAAATTTCATGTAAAAATCCTCAAAGATAACGGAGATACAGCTATTCTTTCGAGCGAGCGTGAGCTACACGGGGAGAACGCCGGGTAGTATATGTGGCCGAAAGAAGACCGTCCTGCGATACCCCGCGCGCGGTCGGTTTTTTTTTTTTTTCTCATATGACCCGGGAATAGACGACTGATGGTAAACAAAATTAATTGGTACTAAATGAACGATAATCCTTCACAGAAGCTACGTAAACTTTGAACGCGTTATTCTCGAAATGCTGTTTTCAAAGTCTGTGGACACTGACACGTCCACATTTTTAGTCTGATTATGATGAAATTTTACCAGGATCATCTTCAATGTATAAATCAGTCTGCAACGACCCGTTTTTTTGAATTGTTGATTTCCCTTCATGTTACGGTACATAAAAGGTCAAGAAATATACTGAAATTTGGTATTTTGACTTTAAATAATATGAATTTGTTCAAAAAATTTTTTTTTTCATAAACTGGCTCGTCAAAGACAGCTTTTACTATTGATTTTCAGATAAAAAATTCAATTTCATGTTTCAGACAACCAAGCGACGAGATATCTTGTCCACGGCAAAGCACGACTGCAGCCGACATGCGGTACGCCAACGGCCGCCTTTCTCACAATTTTGAATATTTTCAGTTGAAAAAAATGTGAATTGTACATGAAGAATATTAAGAAACGATGGTGAAACCCGTTTGTAAATGAAGAATTCCGTACGGAAGAAAAAAATTCGTAACTATTGACGTCAAGTCACTGCGCCTAGACTGACCTGCCGCCTTAATGACAGGAGTTCAGCCAATCGAAAGGATAAACAAAAGTTTTAATGACGTGCGGGTCTAAACTAGCGTGGAACTAGCGTGCACTGAGAAAATAATTCCGTTGTGAGAACGTTAGAGCGCTCCGTCATTACTACTCGATAGCCAACGCAGTAGAGCCTAGAATAGAAACGTATAGAAGGCCAAGTTCAGTGCTTTGATGTGGGGCAGAGTTTCATTGCAGTCAGCGCCAAATACCTTGCCGTGGTTGATGGCAGTACTAAACAGTCCTATGCGAAAATTGGCGGCAGGGCGGTTTAATTTCAAATAATGTTTAGTAGTTCTTAAAAGAAAAATTCGCGAAATAATAACTCTAGAAATCTGTTTAATAGGTTTTTATTATATCGATACTTTATTATAGATAATGTATATTTATGATCTCTGCTGTGGTAAGTGGTTTCATATGATACGATACTTTTACATTATAATGCGTTATTATAATTAAATAAATGTTATAATTATATAATCAAGTAAAGTTATTAAAATATGAGTAAATATACATGCTCTTATACCTAACGCTATAGTACGATCTCTTAACATTATTTTATTATACATTTTCAGATATACCATGCGTATTCGTGTATGCGGGTCACTCCCGGTTCACTCGATTTAGGTCAACACCGATATTTGCAAAAACGTCTTTTTCTTTGATTGGAAATCTGTGCCGGACGGATGTTGTGTCGGTACAGTTTAACACGCAGCACTTCACTATTCTAGGCATTTTTATAAATAATGCTTTTTCGGATTTATCCTATTGACAATGGTGAAAGAACAACATAATCACATTAACACGAGATAGTGCAGCCAAGCAACAGGTTGTAATCAATTGAACAAACATGGCGGCGACGTCCTCTGCGTGATTGTAAAATGGCCTGCGACTAGAGCGCCGAAAAGCTTGCCGGGGTTGATGGCAGTACTAAAACAGGGAGCCGATCATCCTATGCTAGATTCCAGGCCCTGGCAGTAGAGTCTACTCTGCTGGTCGCGTTATCCCCACCATGTTATCCAGTATAAGGCACTGCGCTGCCTCTTCCGTACTGCCTTATACTGGATAACATGGTGGGGATAACGCGAGCAGCAGAGTAGACTCTACTGCGTTGGCTACTGCGTTGGCAGTACGGAAGAGGCAGCGCAGTGCCTTATACTGGATAACATGGTGGGGATAACGCGACCAGCAGAGTAGACTCTACTGCGTTGGCTATCGAGTAGTAATGACGGAGCGCTCTAACGTTCTCACAACGGAATTATTTTCTCAGTGTGGGTACGACTGCGCAGGAGCGGCTGCTATTTCAAGACGGAAAGTGGGGGCTCCTACTTTGGTCAAACAACTGAAGGTCCCGAGTGGGTCAAATAAGTGGGGTCCGAGTGTACTATATTTTTTCTCTCAGTGTATGTAAACAAATTGCATAACCCTTCAACTAAACCTTCAACTTCACCAAATTAGAAAAAAAAAAATCAAAAGGGGTGTAGACAACGAATTTCCGGGTGCTATGGACTTCCCATAGGTATACATACCGTGAGTATTCGTGAATACAGGTCACTCGTAGGTTACTCTCTTCGGGTCGACACAGATATTTGCGTGTGCCGTAGACGCAAATTGCTGTGTCGAGCCGAAACGAGTGAACCACGAGTACTCACTGTGTATCTTGAAAGGCTTCCAGTCCCGATTCGTGTATTGTGATTGCAAACTATTATAATGATAGTGCGAAACGATGCTTCAACTAACGACATGATATCTGAAATGGTGTTATTCATCGTTTTTGCTCATTGTTATTTTAGAATTTTTACTTTTCGTAGTTACGCCAAAGACGGTTATATACAATAAAGTGCTGCCTGGTATCGTGGTATATTTGTGCTTTACAGTAACTGTAGAATCAGTTAGCATTTTATTTCATATTGCCGTCTGATGGCTGGTTACACACCGTAGTATTGTCCGCCAGAGTCCAGCATGAAAGTGCTATTAGCGTCTATAACTACGTTTGTATCGTTAGTAGGAGTATAATGTGGCAGTGCAGAATTAGGCCCATATCCAGCAATCGTATCGAAGCTATCTCCAAAGTTGTGTTCCTGAGTTCTTCTAAGGGCACTCAGTTCTTCGACCACCCGCAACTCGTCGTATATTTCAGAGTTCTTGATCTGTAGCAATATAAGACAAAAAACAGAAACTGTAATTTTGGCGAAATTTTCAAATAGCCTAAATGATTTCTTCAAAACCTGAAGCCGATGGGTTAACCCTAGGACCCTACACATGGGTACCTCTAACCCCACATAATTAGTGAGAAATGCTGAAATCATTTTTCTGACTTTTTTCAATCGCATTTTTCATGGCAAAACATTCATATGAGCGGATCCACGTCACTTCACTCAAAGAAAAACCGTCAAGTCACGGATCTTTGCGCTATTCAAAATATCTTTAGTACTGTGAAAAAAAAAAATACAACTTGAAGGATTTTGAAAATTTTTCAAAAATGGCAGAGTTAGAGCTATGTGAATTTTTGTTAACCGCTGTTGCATGCCGCTATGTTTGAAAATTCATATCTCCGAAAGCATTCACCGGAGCGGGCTGATCCTTGAATCATTTTGCTCGTAAAAGAATGCGCTTTCATAGAAAGAAGTTTGTTCACAAAAAAAAAATCCTTTATTTTTTTTTGTCGTTTTTTTTTTTAATTTCCCTGCCATTTCCGCAGGACTCACAGAAATTTATGAAGATAAATTTTTTTGGATACCCGAATTCTTCCCCTTCAACCCTGAAAAAAAAAATTCATGAAGAAAATACCTGAGCCGGAGAAAAACAAAAAGTCTTGTCGTACATCGCCGCGCGGTCGATCTTTTGCAATATTTTGGTGGCTCTGAGAAGTGCAGATGTTTTTAGCGATGATCGCTCGATGACACTTAGTAGGACACCTGTGTTTTGAAATTAATTCATAATTTTTATGAAATCAAATTTTTCTGATGCAGAAAATAATTTTGTTTTAACGAGTTTATGAGATATTGGAATGACGATATGTAATTTCAGAATGCCACGAACTGTCAAGGCTTTGTAAAATCGATTTTGTGAAATAGATTCTTCTGCTTGATGTTCTGCAGACGTACAGTACGCAAAACATATGCTTCGAAAATAAGAACATGCCCAATTATATAGATCCAGTGGTGTTTGAATAGGATCGGAATTGCCAGCCAGTTGTAAACTCACACGTGAGGCTAATCTCTTAACAGTTCCACCTACTCCATCACACACGGCCCTTTTCCATGTGATGTAGCAAAAAAATGCCATTCGGCTTGGCATTGAAAGTCTTTAAAGTGATGTGTTAGGTTTATGCAATTCTTTTTGTTCTCATATTGGGAAGCTGCTCCATCGGAGAAATAAATTATTTTTTCTATAGGAATTGAATCTTAGAACTTCCCTTTCATAAAGTTGACTAACTTTTTTTGAAATAAATAAACCGCAACTGTATTATGTTTCAGATGCTCTGAAATTATCACAAAACTAAAATGTCTCAACTGGTCGTCATCCTAACTTTTATAGTAAACCACGATTGGATGAATAGTCGCCTGATTATTGCTCCAGTGAAACCCTTGCGTGGAATCTTGTACAACAAATGCACAATTCTCAGCGAAATCGCATACTACTAAAAATTCGCCAACTGTCAAGCTCTCTTTTGCGTACTCCCAGATAACCAAGTGTGAATGTGCAAACCGTCCAATACACTTGCTGCAAATTTTGTTGTCATGTTGTCAACTACTTGCTGAGAATACTTTTTACGCATCAGAAGTCACAGCAAATGTACAGCAATAACTGCTGTCATTTATTATCTCAGCAAGTTTTGCTGAAAATATGCTAGCAACCAGAAACAACTAATATTAGACAGCAAGTTGGAAGCAAATTACTGGCAGTTCATATACAGAGGAAATCTGAGGAAAGTGGTTTTCCTGATGGTAAAGCAGTTGGTTTTTTTCTTTAAACTGACGATCTATTTACTGATATATTATATGTCTATGAATGATATCTACAGACGACATAGCGGTACTGACGTAGCTGTCAGATATCATTCAGAGAAATTATATCATATATCAGTAGATATGTCGTCAGTTTAAAGACAAAAACGAACTGCCTTACCATCAGGAAAACCACTTTTTTCAGATTCGCTCGATATATGGGAACTGAGATTCGCCTAACATTTTTTCTTCTATTGTTGTTATCACAATGAACGGAATTTGTGATTTTTAAAAAACATTTATTTGCAGTCGCTCTCGGTTACTTTTTTTTTTCGTTCAATCAAAAAATTTGTAACTCCAGTTAAACGGATTCTCAGATAACCAAGTCTGCTTGCTGAAACCCGTTTTGCCAAACACTAGCTGAGAATACTTTTCATGCATTAGAATTTCTAGAAAACACACAAACGATGATATTTTGACATGATCATCATCAAATATATGTACCAGGTATGTCACTTTAGTTATTCATTATCAATATAAGAACTCACTCAGCCGCACAATATAATCACAATTAGTCTGTACCATGTAACGACGACGTCGTGGTTAAGTGGATAGCGCGTCGGATTCATAGCAGGAGGGCTTCTAGAAACCAGGTTCGTGCCCCGGTCCGAAACAGAGGATTTTTTCGGAAATATATTCGAATGAACTAGAAATCAAAATCAATGACGGGATAATTTCGTACAAAAGCGCTACCCATGAACAGTTCTTTTTTGTTTTTTTATCGCTTAAAACTCAATCCCGACCAGTTTTTGAGATTCACATTTTGCTGATGTTTTGCTGACAATTCTTGTTAAAATAATTTTTTTATAAAGCAAAGCTTGCTTGCATTTTGATAACGTTCTGTTAACATTTATTGTTGGAATATTTTGATCTTGTTTTGCTAGCAATTGAGGACACATCTTGCACTGATATTGCTAGCAATACTTTTCACGCATTGCTATCATTTTGCTGCAAAATTTGCAGACACGTTGTTATCTGGGCTGTTCGTCTGTAGAACATCAAGCAGAAGAATCTATTTCACAAAATCGATTTGACAAAGCCTTGACAGTTCACACACTCTGAAATTACATGCGGTCATTCCAATATCTCATGAACTCGTCGAAACAAAATTATTTTCCGCATCAGAAAAATTTGATTTCATGAAAATAATGAATTAATTTCAAAACAGAGGTGTCCTACTAACTGTCATCGAGCGAATCATCGCTAAAACCATCTGCACTTCTCAGAGCCACCAAAATATTGCAAAAGATCGACCGCGCGGCGACGCGCGACAAGACGTTTCATTTTTTCTCCGGCCCAGGTATTTTCTCCATGATTTTTTGTTTTTCAGGCTTGAAGGGGAAGAATTCGGGTATCCAAAAAAATTGATCTTCATGAATTTCTGTGAGTCCCGCGGAAATAGCAGTGAAATTAAAAAAAAAAAAACGACAAAAGAAAAATTGAAGGAATTTTTTTTTTTTTGTGAACAGAATTTTTTCTATGAAAGCGCATTCTTTTACGGGCAAAATAATTCAAGGATCAGCCCGCTCCGGTGAATACTTTCGGAGATATGAATTTTCAAACATAGCGGTGCAACAACGGTTTACAAAAACTACATGGCTCTAACTCCGCCATTTTTGAAAATTTTTCAGAATCCTTCAAGTCGTATTTTTTTTTTCCACAGTACTAAATACACAGTACTAAGATATTTCGAATGGCGCAAAGATCCGTGACTTGACGGTTTTTTTTTTTTTTTAATGAAGTGACGTGGATCCGCTCATATTAGGTTTTTCTCGCATATACCATTCCATTCGTCAGTCTTTCAGCATTCGAATGGAAAAAAACAGAACTCTCTATGACAAACAGGCCGTTAGCAGCGTTGATTTGAAGTGCTGGGGCGAGCGTAACCAATGTGTAGTTTGTTCTTTTCGTTCATATTAAGGAAAAAATATTTGTATATTACCGCTGCCTCTAATCTGGCCAAAAACTGGCAGAGCGCCACGGCGTCTTTAATATGGGCATTTCGCATACCGTTTGCTTCAAGTTCGGTCTTCCGGTCTTTGACGAGCAACACCGGCGATGTTGCGAGTTTGATCTTACTGGAAGGAACCTTGAACACGAAATTTTTACCCACTGATTACTAATCGGTCATGGAATAGTTTGTCTAAGCCAAACCGGGCAACTAACCGTGTTGTGCACTCTATAACTGATTCCTAATGCATAGCTGTATGGAGCAGGCAATAAAATAGTCGTAGCCAGTTCTGCTATGGTCGCTAGGTCATTCCAAAAGTTGCCATACTCTGCAACCCTAAACAACACAAACAGATAAATAAATTGGACCACCATTTGCTACCTTTCATCAACAGAAATCAAAAACTAAGGGGGCATTCAGATATTTCGACGGGACTGTTCTATCTTTTCTCAATATTTAGATTCATGCAGGGTAGAGTCGGGTAGCCCCAAACACTCAAGGTCAATCCTTAGTCGCCCACCTTCTTTTTGGCGAAAAAAGGGTGGCGGAAGACACGGTTCGATTATTATCCGAGCCTAGACGTCGAAAACGCAAAAAAAGCCAACGCTGCGCAAATTGAAATTCAATGCCGAACACTCGCGTCCAAAAACGTGTTCGTTCCGTGCAAATAGTATATTACGACCCGAGGCCAGAAAGTTGGATTTCCTGGCGTGCGTGATATGACTCCTATAAAAGAATTGTTGAGAGGGTGGTTAGAAATCACTGTATTCTTTTTTTGCTTTAACCCGCTGGGCTACACCATTTTCCGTCGCCACGTTGAAGTACACCCTGGGTCACCAGCGACCCGAAAGTTCTACCCTTTATAAAAGTGATCCAGGCTATTTGTTTTTTTAAGTTTTATAGTAAAATGGAATCGTTAGAATGTCTGGAGTAAGACTGTGCAAGAACGATGATGATATCTTCATTTTATAAAAAGTTATTTGAAAAAGAAAACGAGGCGGCGCGAAATTATTCGAAACGTACCTCTGTTTTTAAGAATTCCACCGGGTCACTGGTGACCCAGGTGTAACCAGCGGGTTAATTTCTTGTTTATTCATTTTTCACCTTCCTTCGTCAACTGATCTATGAGCGGATCCACGTCACCTCGCTCAAAAAAAAAAAAACAGTCAAGTCACGGATCTTTGCGCCATCTGAAACATCTTTAGTACTATGGAAAAAAAATACAACTTCAAAGTTTTTGAAATTTTTTCGAATAAGGCGGAGTCAGAGCTATGTGAATTATTGTAAACCTCTGGTGCACCGCTATATTTGAAAATTCATATCTCCGAAAGTATTTATCGGAACGGACTGATTCTGGAATCATTTTGTTTTGGAATCATTCTGAAATGCGCTTGCATGAAAAAAATAACTTCGAGAAAAAAAAATTCTTCCAACTTTTTTTCATCGTTTTCATTTTTACTTTCGCTGCCATTTCTGCAGGACTCACCGAAATTTATAGAGATAATTTTTTTTAGATACCTGGATCCTTTCCCTTCAATCCTAAAAAGAAAATATATGGAGAAAATACCTGGGCCGGAGAAAAGAACCAAAACGTCTAGTCGCGCGTCGCCGCGCTCGCCGATTCAAGTCCGCGCGCGGCGTTCGCGGTTCAAAAATGCCTGAAAACGAAATTAAAAACACGATTGTTGATCAGAAATTGTCTGAATTTTCCAAAAACGATGAGAATTTCTTTTTCACTCGTAATTTTTGACGTGTAATTCAAAAAATAAATCTTAAAATGTGTATTTCACCACGTTTACCATCGTTTTATGATAATGGTTTTTTTTTTTTTCTGAAAGTTCAGGAAATTTCCGATAAAAATCATATACGAAAATTTTTCAGTCCCTCAGATCCAAGGCACAGTTACGATTTGAATGAAATTTTAGGGTTTTGTGTGATGATTTCTGCATTTTGATGTTGAGAATGAAATGATCTCGATAATAATAACTTGGAGGTCAACAAGCGGAGAATTTTTGTACATGATTTTCATCGGAAATTCCCTGAACTTTCAGAAAAAAAATATGATTATCAAAAAACGATGGGAAACGTGGTGAAATTGACATTCTAAGTGTTATTTTTTGAATCACGCGTAAAAATTACGAGTGAAAAAAAAATGATCATTTTTGAGAAATTCAGAAAATCTCCGATCAACAAGCGTGTTTTTAATTTTGTTTTCACGCATTTTTGAACCGCGAACGCCGCGCGCGGACGTGAATCGGCGTGCACGGCGACGCGCGACTAGACGTTTTGATTCTTTTCCCCGGCCCAGGTATTTTCTCCATATATTTTTTTTTTTTAGGATTGAAGGGGAAGGATCCAGGTATCTAGAAAAAATTATCTCTATAAATTTCGGTGAGTTCTGCGGAAATGGCAGCGAAATTACAAATGAAGACGACAAAAAAAAATTGAAAGAATTTTGATTTTCGAAAATAACATTTCTTTTTATGAACGCGTGTTTCTTTACGAATAAAATGATTTCAGGATCAGTCCGCTCCGACGAATACTTTCAGAGATATGAATTTTTAAACACAGCGGTGCAACAGCGGTTCACAAAAGTTCACATAGCTCTAACTCCGCCATTTTTGAAAAATATTCAAAATCCACGAAGTTGTATTTTTTTCTTGCATAGTACTAAAGATGTTTTGGATGGCGCAAAGATATCCGTGACTTGACGGTTTTTTTCTGAGTGAAGTGACGTGAATCCGCTCATTAATGCCATCTGGCATTAGCATGGCAATATGGTCGGCGGGCCACATTGCAGGTCGATGTTCGGTAACCATGCAGCGGCTATATGGTTTCAACATGGCCTTTTGACATGGCAATAGATGGCTAAATAAGCCCGGCTACCAATGTTGCACCATCCTGGCAGCTACAAGGCTAGATAATATAGCTTTTGACTATGTATCCAATGTACACGTGCTACCTAACATTGACCTGGCCGCTACGTCCCGATGCCATATGGCTTTTATGTGGGCCAACCTCGCGCTGCCCTGCCTTGACGTCAACTGGCGACTACCTGGCCGCCACCTGGCGATGCCACATGACTTGGCCAAAATACATTTTTTGCAAATATTCCGAAAACGTCAAAAGTTACAACTTTTTTTCAAACGAAAAAAAGATGCGTAATCAAATTTCCTATAAGGATGTGAGTTTTAAAAATCAAAATTTGACATTTTCTCCAGACCCCCTACTTTGTATATCCAAGTATATGTATAGCGATCAGCACCTATTGTATGTGGTCAGATAACTAGCTTCAGCCTTCTGGAAACAAACAAAGAACCTGTTGTTTCTATTTCAAAATGTTAGAAATCTCGTAACGTGTATGAAGCTTTTCACCCAACCAACGACCCGTATGCCTGATCATTTTTTGTTCGGCCGAATTTTTTTATTTTCTCTATATTTACTTATGAATATTTCTGTTCAACGAGCTGGTGCAAGTTACGGATGTTTTTTCAGTATCTTCAAGAATGTTTATACTATGATAGAAATAGTTTCTTTTTCTCATTATTGTCCAATCATTTTTTCGTTGCATTCTAGAGTAATATACCTACACCTACCCGTTGCCAGCCAACCACAATCATAATTAACCTACGAGTCAAGCGGCTCATACCGCCTACGCGGTAGTATATTTCACAACACGACGGCTGAGCAGAACAACATCGTATCTCAGAATTTGGTTCAACAATATCGTATCTCAGAATTTGTTTCAAAAACATCGTATCCCAGAATTTGCTCCAAAAACATCGTATCTCGAAATTTAGGTCAGAAAGGTCGTATCTATCGTAAGAAACGTGCGGACATACGATGTTTTTGAAACAAATTCCGAGATACGATATTGTTGAACCAAATTCTGAGATACAATGTTGTTCTGCTCAGCCGTCGAACAGTTCTTTTAGAATGAATACTGTGTGAATGAAGTATATACTCAAGGTAGAATAGAACCCAAGTAGCGGCGTTCGTTCAAAAATAGGATGGCTGCAACATGACAGCTAGCTGGGGAAATTTCATGGTTACTTCATGGCTTACACGTTTCAGATAGGTATCAAAATTACTGGCAAGTAGTAGGCCTCTACATAGCAACGGGTAAGCGCTGCCATATCGCTGCCAGGTCGAAAACATAAGTAAACCATGTTGTTCATCCACCTGGCTGCCATCAAGGAGCGACATAGTTTGGACGTCGTTGCCAGGTACTAGCCATGATAAAACCGGCCTCGGCTGACATGGCGGCCATAATGGCCACGTCAGTTGGCCATATAGCGGCCACATGGCTGCCACTTCAGATTGTTACCCGGGTTGTGAAAACGAATTATATAAAAAAATGTATTATCAATATATATTGCACTTACACGAAATTATCTTCACTGGTTAATTTCTCGGCTAAAGTTTCGTTTAATCTGGTCTGCGGTGAAGGGATGTAGATAGTGGCGGTTTCATTGGTAATCAGAAGGTACGAGCGAAAGATTGGAGTATGAGGAATATCGGAGCTTCGCAAGTTTGCAACCCAGGCGACTTCATCTAAAGCTGTTATAACGTAGAGATCAGCTCCAGCATCCACCATAGCAGCCCTTGCAATGGTGAGTTTTTCGTTACGTGTCAAGCCTACCGATTATGCGAAAAAATTATTAGGTATATAAAATGTAACATGTGTCTTCTTCTCCCTTTTTTTGGCTATATTCTTATTGATATTAGAGAACTATCAACATGTACGGCGACACTTAGACTTGGCCGTGACCCTTGTCAGTTTTATTTTATTTGTTTTTAGGATGTGCTTATTTGTTTTTCATTATATTATAGAGCAATCGAGTTCCAAACATCGAGGTCTCATCGAGGACCGCACCTAGTTTACCGGAAAACAAAAATGAAGTAGCTACACTTTTATCACGTCACCTCTCATTTATATTTTGTCAAATATACAAACCGGCAAATTCTATGGGATGTTCAAACACCGGGTCAGACGGATAATCAGGCTGATCTTCCCAAATAATGTCGATCAAGTTATCTTCCAAGGCCAACAAGCTCACATTGCTGGCACCTTCAAAGCGTGAAAGTGTTAAGAGGTAGAGATCAATCTTAGTTTTGTCATTCGTCTTATCATTATCCAGACCGAAAATAACCACTACAGTAGACTCCCGCGCTAGGCCACGGCTCGGGACTAAAAAAGCGGGCATGTGGCCTATTGCAGGTGCTTCCACCACGCGCTCTCGCCGACTGGTGGTGGCGGCTTTCGCAACGCGACCAAATGAAATGAAACAAAATGTTCTGTGGCTTTGATTATATATGTCATAAGTTTACTCCGGAAATTATTCGACTCTTCGATCAGTATAGGAACATAGATATCATCTTAGAACCCTAGAATCGATGTTTTGCCGTGTAAATCGAATGGGAAATCGAAAATTACGTTGAGCCACCTCTAAATATCATTTTTCACGGCCTATATCGCGAGAGATTTAATTCGCGAGAGATTTCAATTATGGGATAAACAATAAAAGTCAAACATGGGAGGCAAAAAAAAGTTTAAAGAAAGATGGGACAGTCTAATGTATACGTTGCTATAGGAACGAGTGAGTGGTGGGGGTAGGCTATCGAGCGTGAACGGCGGGGTAGTGGCCTAGCGCGGGAGTCTACTGTATATGTATGTATGTATGGATATTAGGGTGGTCCTTAGATGGGGTCAAAAAAAAAAATTCATCTTGGATCCCCCCAAATCAGCTCTCAAATAATTAAAAAAAAAATCCCTAATCTTTCCAGATTTTTATTTTATTCCTCTAGTCTCCCTTTTTGAGCGGAAATTTTCAAATGATTCAAAAACATGCTTATTCACTATATTTCATACTAAATTTTATTTCATGGTTAATCGTGGGTGAAAAATTCAGATTCTTGATTATTCAGTGAGCTGATTTGGGGGGTGATTTGGGGGGATTTTTTTTTACCCTATCTAAGGACCACCCTAATGGATATGCATTAATTCAAAATGTTTCACCGAGCGCCGTGCTCCATGAGGTCCATTCAGAATACGTCGTGATTTCAGGATCCACGCCAACTTTTGCATTCGCTGAGAGAACTGTAGTGAGCCAGACCTGTAGTGTCGGCGTCTGGAAGTAACACAGAAACCATCAGTTTTTCTTTTTAATTTCCGGACAATAATGGCTGAGAAAATCGGTTTTCTTACAGAGCTGAGGCCACTTTTCATCAGTATCCAATCCTCGGACAGTTGCTGAAGGGCCTGCTCGTAGTATCGACTATCGGTCCATAGAGCTGCACTTTCCAATGTCACGACGGCCGTTCCAGCACTCCCGGTAAAGCCGCAAATCCAATTTTTACGTTTGTCCCTGTCCGCTAAGTATGCAGTCTGTGAAAATTTTTTTCAGTTCTCGGTCAGCAAATGGGTCAAAATCATGGAAGTGGAAAATTCTGGTATTGAAATTTCGAAAAATTCAACTTTGTTTCAGAGTCAATATTACTTGCTGAAATCATAGCTCTATTCTTCATCAATCGTTATGTAAGCGGGCAGCGCACAAAATTATCTATTGAATAATTTATTGCTAATATTAAGAGCAGTGGCGCAAGAAAGAATCATTCCGGGAATATTATTTTAAATACAAAATAAAATGTTTGATTTCATTGGTATGGACCTATTTTACGTTATTTCAGTTTAAATTGCTAAGAATAATAGTACATTTTACAACAAGGGGGGGGAAATGGGTAATTTCGTTATCACCTGAGCTTGCAATTACACAGTAAAAATTTGTGCGTCATTTATAACATAAAGTCTTTGTGTTGAAGTTTTTGTGTTAAATATTTAACACTTTTTAGTATCAATTTGACACATTACAATTGTGTTATTCGTTCTCATTTTTATTCAACACAAAAAAGTGTGATTTCGCATAAAAGTAACATTTAAAATGTGTTACTATAAAATCAACACAAAGTCGTCAATATAAATTTGTGTAATTTTTAACATAAAAGTGTGTTATTATTTGAACACAAAACGTTTATGTTGAAATAACACAAAAATTTGTGTTAGATTTTTCTTTACACAAAATTTATGTCAAAAATGACACAATATTTTTTACTGTGTACCGTCCCCCCCTTGTTGCGAACCGTATTTTTTCAACGAGTGCATGTCTACGCTCTTTTCGTGCATGTACGACAGAAATTTCGAAAATTTTGAGAATTTCGTAAAATTTGACAACTTTTCGAACGGTTTCTTCCTTCAAAAAGTTCCCTCCTTTTGAAAGTAAATGTATTCATTGCCTCCCTTCAGGAGTAAAGGAACTCATTACCTCCCTAGGGAGGAAATATTCATTATTTCCCTTGGGAGTTAATTAGTATAATGTGTACCAAGGGCGTAAAGTGGGCTTTTTTAGAGCGAGTGTGGAGTGTGGAGCACGAGTCCAAGACGAGTGCATCTGCGAGCCGAAGACGAGTACTGCAACCACACAAAGTCAAAAAGCCCACTTAACCCTTCGCACACGACATATTTTGATTTTTTATTTCAATTTTTTATTTTTATCCATCCTCCGGCTGAAAGTACATAGTTCCCGGAGCTAAATCAAGCCGGGAACTACGTACTTTCGGCCGGAGCATGGAGAAATAGTATATCACGACCCAAGCCCAGAAAGTTGGATTTCCTGGCGTGCGTGATATGACGCCCGAGGAAAAGCCGAGGGCGTCATCTGAAGCACGCCAGGGCATTCAATATTCTCGCCGCGTGTCGTATCCTATTTTTCTTCATTTCTGGCTGAAGGTACGTAGTTCCCGGCTTGATTTGGCTCCAGGAAGATCGACTTTGGCAGGCCACACCGAGGAGCTGAATTTACTCGAAGACAAGGCAGCACTGCGAAATACCGAAAAAGAAATAAAAAAGAAAGATTCA
The DNA here is from genome assembly GCA_914767705.2 of Tenthredo notha. Classification (NCBI taxonomy): domain Eukaryota; kingdom Metazoa; phylum Arthropoda; class Insecta; order Hymenoptera; family Tenthredinidae; genus Tenthredo; species Tenthredo notha. The sequence goes on along the minus strand of OU611910.1, from coordinate 11,142,944 downwards.
GATATCGAGGGCTAAGGATCAGAAGGGCGTAACGCACAAAAAACTGCGGATGCTGCCAGAAGGGCTCACGTGTTAAATCTTCAGATATACGCCCTTATGGCAGCAAATTCAACGAAGTCCAAAAAAACTAGGTTACGCGAATTGATGCGAAAAATGATTGAATAATATCGAGAAGCGGATATTCTCTCAACCTCGGTAAATAAAAAAACTCTGAAGTTAGTGACAGAATTTCGTAAATACCAAAAATCATGAAAAGTTGTAAAAACATTTTTCAAGTATGTGCGGAAAAAGATTAAAATTGTTCATTTTTGATCCGATTTCAAAATTTCAGGGTTTGTTATACTCAGTGATAAAATCTCTACGAACTCACTGAAAAAATTTTTGCATAAAACACTCATATTTGAGTAAGAATTCAATTCACAATCCGAATGCATTCTGAGAATCATATGATACACATACTGTAACATATCTATAGCTATATCGTTTACCGAAATAACAGCTGAAATAGCAAGAACAAAAGAATAAAGGATTATACTAATCCTCTGCCTTCGACATAACGCTGACGTCACACCAGAAAGTGAGGATCAAGACTATATAAGAAGCATACGCCATGGCTCATCAGCGTCGAGCTCAGTCGACTCTCAAAACCCAGCGTTAGTCGGTAGAGCACCACAGCGACTCACAAATTATAGCTTCTCTTGTCTAGCATTAGGACGTCTAGTCCTAATGACTAATTTAAATTCAAGCTAATTTCGAAAATAGAGTAGAGCTGTTGATATAGCATTACTTCATCTAAAAGTAAAATATGAAAGGATAGACAGTACGGTAAATAGAATAAAATAAATTCAATTGCATAGATTAAATATGTATAGTATTGAATACTAAAATAAAATCATTTATCATAGCATTAAGATTCAAACACCTGGTAAGGGCGGATTCCTTGTGAAATTCTAAGACTAATTTTCCGTTACCCAAAAGTCCTGGGCCTAATGGTTCTCGGGTTACAGAAGGTCTTAGTTGACCAATCACAGAGCCTATAGCTGCTCAAGTTAGGGCCGATTCAAAGGTAATAAAACTAGCAGCGCCCGTGGCGTGTAGATTTTCAGTGAAATAAACATAAATGATTGAATGTAGTGACAAATTCTTCCACCATGTGGCATTTAAGTTACAGGTAGTTGTGAGTGTTAACCAGGCGAAGTAAAATTTTCCGAGGTGTGGAGTGGTGGCATATGTCAGGGGGGGGGGGGGGGGGGGGGGGCTCAAAAGCTTATAAAAACGGTAACTTATTTATTAGTTTAATATCACTTTGTGTTCCTTTTAATCCTATCTTACATAAACATTGGGGTGGCCCAAAATAAAAGAATATTTTATTTTCCGAGTTTCTTACGAAAATATGGTAGTTTATCATGTTTTAAGAGCCCCCCCCAAAGCGCAGCTCAAAACAAAATTTTTAAGAGGTCGCTCGAAATTTTCAAAAATTGCCAAAATCGTCGAAAATCGATCTTTTATGTTTTATTTTTTTGTTTTCTCGTTATTTCACTATTTTCTACCATAACAATGATTAGGATCCCTCAATTTTCAAGTCGATATTTTGATATTTAAAGGTCGCTCAAGATTTTTTTAGCCTTCCAAGTAGAGTACCTTAGACCTTTTCAAGCGACTTCTGAACATGGATGTTGACCTTTTTATTTTTTATTTTCGTCTAGAAATTTTTTTTGCATCTCTCTAGCCTTATTTCTATTCTTTAGTATGTCAGCTTCAAGAAAAAAAAAAGGTCGTTAATATTCATGTTCAGAAGTCGCTCAAAAAGGTCTAAGGTACTCTACTTGGAAACTTTAACAAAATCTTGAGCTACCTTCAAATATCAAAATATCGACATATCCGGGTTCGGATATGATAGTATGCAGTATACGGGGTAAAGCTTCCTCGAACCTCCACTAGTTGCGTGTTGACGCGGATTTCCTAATGTATACAAAATGTATCGCGCGAAAAATGCCACAACATAATGCAGAAAATTCATAAATGTGCAGAGTCATACGATATCTTATTTTTGTCGCGATGGGCCGCGCCTCCCAACGAAGTTTATTCCGTGTTAGACAAATCGAGCCGGAATTCTGAGGTATGGAAGTCCATACCTAGCGAAATCCGAGGTATGGAGGGGTCCACCAAAACCATAGGGGGTTCGCCGGCCCTGCTCGTGTATGGGTCCTAACTCTGAACCCCTTACCTGCTGTGAACTTTCGCACCCTGAATTCTCAGAATTCAGATTTCCTTTCAACTTGAAATTGTGATTAAACTGTTTTGGCCATCATATTGTTTTGGGTGAAAAAGTACTCTGCAGTTACCAACGAGGGCCGAAAATCATTTTATCGCCAAAACGTGATTCCAGCCGTCTAACGCGGCGGCCATGTTTATTGTGCCACTGTGTATATCCGTGTGTCAGCTGTTATGAACAGATTTTAATAACGCTTCATTACAGCTTTGGGCTAACTTATGGCCAACCTCCACTATTCCACCCAAAACCCTCCAAAGCAAGGTATATTTTCCACACATCACATTCTCAAAATAATTCTTTATTCTCGAGGATTAGGTGTACGAAATTCACTCGTAGGTGTGTACATGCGTATGTGTCGTGATTTTCACCGTGGGACCTCGTCGGACAGCCTTAAAAGGCATTTTTTGGCGAAGCTCGGGTATACCAACCCAACTGTACCCAAAGGGTACCAACACATAGTTTGAGTAACACACACTATACTGTGGGTAGGTTTGGGTATACCCGAGCTTCGCCAAAAAATGCCTAAAGTAACGTTCGGGAAACTGTATCCACACGTACCTGGTGAACGTCTGATGTTGTTATTATATATCCATCAACGCCGTAGACGATCATCTGCTCTCGCAGTAGAGCGAGTCTTTGAGCCGCAACGTCTTCGGAGATCCGTATATCGCTGTTATCCATGGATTCGACAGGGTATGCCTTTATGGGTACGCCTGATGGTCATAAACACGTGCATATGTCACTACATTCTCAAAATACATTCCCAAATACCCTAGAAAAATTTTCCATTGATGACTGAAAAAGTTTTTTTTTCAGCAATAATTGAGTATTTTCTAATGACACTGATTTCCAGGATGCCGTTCATCGGTGGCATTATTCACTATTATCAAAAAAAGATCAATGGTAATAAGCCAATGGCAAAAGTGCTTTCATTACAATTGCATTCATGAAAGTGGTGATGAATGGAAATTCTTAACTAACTGTGAATGGAAAATTTTTTTAATGATACTTGCCTATGAAATTGTAAAGAATTGTAAAGATATCATTACATATTATAGGATGGCCTTTATTTTGCGTAAGCGAAAGACTGAATATTGATTGGTATAAAGATGATCTATACTCTACTTATCCTAACACAGAACTGTTCTCTTCATATTTCTCAGATCTATTTCCTTATGACCAACTCGAATTATTGCACTTTCGAATAATCGAAGTTCCAGTGTGTGTGCATGGTCGAAAATTTAGGATCGCCATAACGGTGCCAACTGGATTTTGGAGAAAACCAGTCGTATCTTCGAGATAGAATACTTTTGAAACACAGTTTGAGATAGGATGATTTTCAAACGCATTCTGTGAAAGGCTTTTTTCAAACAACATTTGAAATAGGACGATATTTCGCCCAGCCGTCGATATAACAAGAAATACCAGGCATTGAGGTGGTCACTGCCAAGCCCCAATCAACATTGCGCAGCTAGTCGCCTGACGAATGATTCGTATTTTATAATGAATGCAATTTTTTTGCGATCTGATTCAAACCTTGAAAGAGGCCACATCTTGCCAACGACTAGCGCTACAGATACCTTATTGATTCCAGCGAGGCTTCAGTTAAATAAACAAATAACCTAGGCAAATATCAACAAGAAAAACCAGTTTGTATATGTTCCAACTTTCACTAAATTACTGATCTTCAATGGTGAGTAATATATGGGGCATTCCATACCAAGTCAGGGTGCTTGTGACCATTCCATAAGCTTTGCATATTTCATTATATGGTAGTTCTCACGTCAAGAACTACTTAAAAAGTAAACACTTTTTTTCTTCAATTCATTTTTTTTTTTGTTAATTACGAGGTTAATTATCCAAATTAATTAAAAAACACTATTGTACTGATTTCGAAAAAAAATCCCCAGAATTACCATGATAAGCAGCGATCATTTTGAGACTGAAATAATAGTGGTATTCCGGTTTTTTCTGGGGTTTTTTTTCTAGAGGGATCGAAATATTCCATCTTGAATTAAAAATTCTTGTTTGTTGAATTTTTTTTATTCATGTTGACTTCACTGAGATGGATTATTGAAACCCCTCTAGAAAAAAAAATAAGAAAAGCCGTAATCCTACCATCGTTTTGGTCTTCAAATCATTGTTTTTCACTATAAAATTTGTGCGAACTCTTTCAAAAAGCAAAAAATTGCGTTTTTGGTGGTTTTTGAGGCAAGAAATATCATAGGTCTATTGAAATATGAACAAAATGTTAAATGGTCAGGGTCACAGGCTGGGTGACTTGGCATGGAATGCTCCACGTATATTTCAAGGTGAAATAGTATTAGGTGACTCATGCGGCCGTGATATAATATATTGAGACGGAATACTTTCCTTACCTAGCGCGGTCGTGGTCCTAGCGACTGCCAGGGCTGTAGCAAATGTTTATTTTAATTTATATAATATGTTGGGCGCCAGCTAGTCCGACAGACTAACAAATTAGATTAATAATTAACTTAAAAAGGACAATTGAAGGGCCGGATCGAATAACGACTTCCGCGCTCGAGCCAGTCGACAAGCCCCTGAACGTATGCAACCGCCGCTGAGAGCGGAGCCAACTTTTAGAGTTAAAAAAATATTAACAAATCTTATACTTGTATAAAACTGTCAGCGAGGAAGTTGTTCATAATGGTTCAAAGTATGTGTTTGGTAAGTTACAATAATTTTCATACTATATTTTCGAAAATATGAGAGGTTATAGTGCCGGCTTCATTTGTGCCGACTAACGCGAGTATGTATGAGCATCCCTATTTGCAAGAAAACATTGAAACGTAATTTATCTATGAGAATAAAATTCTTTAATATCATTAATATTAATATCTTCAATATTTGAAAATGACAATTCGCCAAACTGATTACAATTTGATCAAATATAACAAAACTATAGTAATTTTTTTAACTGATATTTTTCTTTTCATTTTTAGTAATTTTTTTCTTTTCATTCTTCACGATTTTTTTCTCCACATTTGTTGTGACCTTTTTTTTCTCATTCTCCACGATCTGTGTCTGCTCTTTTTTTGTTATTTTTTTCTTCTCATTCTTTGCGATATTTTTATTTCCATTTTTTAGACTTTCAGTTTTAACATTAACTCTTTTTGGTGTGCATATGGCAGTAGTCTTGAAAAAATTTTGATAAAATATTTGTCCTTTTGAACTTAAGAAAGGTTGCAAACGTTTTAGGTCTTTCACCTTTTCACTTGAGATTCCCACTCCACTAGCCGATGCCGCATTTTCCAAATCGTTAAATGAAACGGGTAACTTGATAAATACTTTTGTCGGTACCCCTTGATACTGATAATATACATTGATTTCGCCATTTGGAAAGTAATCTATTTTGACGACGGAACTTATTTTTATTTGTGAAATTTCTTTGTTTTTTTGTAAAACGGTTTCAAAATCTTTCACATCACATTGCAAAGCATCGATTATTGTAAAAGGGGGATTCCGCGAATGCTTTATAATTTCAAGATATTCTTCCGGGGTTTCAATCACTTCTCGCATTTTCTTTTCGCGTCCATATCTACCAAAATTTCGATCGCATTCACAATATGAATGACCACGAACCGGATAAAGATGTTCAATAAAAATTTCATGTTTCTGTGACAACATTGACAATACGAGAACCATCAAATAGTTTCTGTTCTGGCTGCCGGCAGCATCAGAATACAAAAAAATTTTGTTGCAACATTTTTTCTGTAATTCAAATCGCAAAGCATGATAGAGCAAATTGCAAACTGTGTTTGCGCCTTTTTTCAATGTGCCTTCTATAAAATGAAACATGTAGCTTTCATCAGAATCAAAAATATGGACGTTGAATATCTGAAGCCACAACAAACGACAATAAAATTGGCAGTTGACCGGAAGCTTTGGTAATGGTAAATTTTGTGCAAAATCGAATACGCAGTGCAAAACTCCATCTTTTTCTTGGATCATTTTTTCTTTCACTATATTATAATTTTGTATTGCGTTATGATGTTTCTCGTAAACATCTCCTCTTTTACCCAGATTTTTATATTCGTAACACAGATTGCAAACGTCCGAACGCGGTAAAGAGAAAGAAAAATCAACATGATGATTGAAAAATTTTGAATACGCCGACTCCCCAATCGGAATTTCCGAATTCCCTGTGACTGAAGTGTAGTATTTCAAAAACAAATCATACAAACGCGTCAGAGTTAGACTTGAATCATGGAAATAATTTAACTTGGTATCTTCTCTAGAATAATGAGACTCTGAATGTGGTAGGCTTTCACAGTGCAACTGAATAAGTTTCTTGACGTCGTCAGTTAATTTTGTAACATGATTATCATGATGCCCGCGTTTGTCGGCTAAGGGCTTTTGATTTATAATTTTTTGCTGAACTGTTTTTATCCTGCTTTCGCTTACGTTTAGGACACTGATTAAAAATTTCTTGCATACATTAACGCCCCCAGATTCGGTAGGAAAAACGTAGTTCCATGATTGTGGGCTTTTTCTTGTGAGATTTCCAATCACCGTAACAGCGTTAACTTTTTTCAAAATCGCGCTTAAGAAAACGTTTCCACACTGATAGTCGCCAAAACCCCAGAAGTCATCGTGTGCTTTTTTTTGTTGGGGTACTTCAATTTTCCGAAAACATTCTTGTCGACAGCAATACGTTACTTGCTTGAAATTTTTTTCTTCGATGACCTTACCAGAGCGTGACACGTATTGTTTTCCCTTTAAAAATCAAATAAACAACGAATCGTACACTAAACATATTGTTATTAATAATACAGAAAAATAATTAAGCTTTGAAACATCAAACTTGATCAATTTTTTGTATACGAGGGTAGGCATTTAATGAATTTGCTCTGTTGTGATACCAACCTCATTTCTAGATTTTTTGGCGACATTATTCGCCCACGCTTCTTTATTTCGAGTGCGTTTTCGTCCTTGTTTACCTTCTCCTTTTGACATGCCAATTGAAAAATTATCGTACACGAATTTAAAGGAAGACCATACGCTTTTACTCTACTCTCAAATAATTATTCAATATTTATTTGCTCGTGCTCGCATTGATAAAAGAGAAGAAAAATTTGATAACAGCGTGTTTGAAAAAAAAAACTCCATAGCAACCAACAGCAACAAACACAAAGACAAAACTTACCAATGGGTGTAGGTAAATAAATAAACTACGTTTCAATGTTTTCTTGCAAATAGGGATGCTCATACATACTCGCGTTATAGTCGGCACAAATGAAGCCGGCACTGAAACCTCTCATATTTCCGAAAATATAGTATGAAAATTATTGTAACTTACCAAACATATACTTCTAACCATTATGAACAACTTCCTCGCTGACAGTTTTGTACAAGTATAAGATTTGTTAATGTTTTTTTAACTCTAAAAGTTTGTTCCGCTCTCAGCGGCGGTTGCATACGTTCAGGGGCTTGTCGACTGGCTCGAGCGCGGAAGTCGTTATTCGATCCGGCCCTTCAATTAACTCAGGGTAGGTACAGTTGGTGGACCAGATAATTATTTCCAAAGCTGATAGATCATGCACAGAAGAAACAAGATAGACCATAGCTCAAGATAAAGATACATAAATTCATTCAAGACTTATGTTTGGTGATAAAGAATGCATAGAGCGTAACGGTTGTCTCTGGATGACTCTATCCACTGATAGGTAATCCCTTATAATATTTGACGATTCACAATGTTTAGTATACACTTAATTTTAATAGTTGACGATAATATTTGACGAACTTTTATACAGGGTGTCCCATTTTAAGTAATCCACTCGATCATCTCCTCTGGAAACCATTGAAAATAAAAACTTTTCAGATATAGAAGTTGTTTGGTTCGGAGGGGGACATCTGATGGTGCTCTTCATTTTGACCTTGACCTCCTCCTTCAAGTTTAATTGAAGGTCAACTTCATTTTTTAAATGAAAGTCCCAACTTTCGACTTCACAAATGGAAAGAGCGAAAAATTTTACGCTTAAACATGCTATCATATTATGGATTGGAATGATTCTCAGTGGTAGGCTACAGTCCTTAACAGGAGATAAGCCTTAGGCTATAAAAAATTTTCAGGGGTCATCTAGAGGTCAAGAAAGTTTCATTCGATTTCACTCTCCGGATGGCACCGAAAAAAAAAACTTTTCAGGCGGAAGTTGTTTTTCGAAGGAGGACGTCTGATGGTGATCTTGGCGTAAACCTTGACCTCCACCGTCAAAGTCAATTGAAGGTCAACTTCATATTTCCAATAGAAATCCCAATATTTGCTTATAAATAACAGTTATTATTAGAAACTTCACCTTAAAATGCATTATTACTTACACAATCTCTCCGAAATTGTTGCAGTGACGACTTACTCAATTGACAGCTGATGGTTATCATAACTAGCAACATGAAAACATTTTGAAACAAAAAATTTTGCGTTTTTCTCATTTCTGAAACCAAATATTGGAATTTCTAGTGGGAATATGAAGTTGACCTTCAATTGACTTTAAAGGTGGAGGTCAAAGTTTACGCCTAGATCACCATCAGACGTTCCCCTCCGAAAAAACAACTTCCGCCTGAAAACTTTTCTTTTTCGGTGCTATCCGGAGGGAGAAATCGAATGAAACTTTCTTGACCTCTAGATGTTCCCTGAGAATCATTCCAATCCATAGTATGATGGCACGTTTGAACGTAAAATTTTTCGCTCTTTCCCTTTCTGAAGTCGAAAATAGGGGTTTCCATTTAAAAATATGAAGTTGACACTCAATTAACCTTGAAGGAGGAGGTCAAGGTCAAAACAAAGGTCACCATTAGATGTCCCCCTCCGAACCAAACAACTTCTATCTGAAAAGTTTTCATTTTCAATGCTTTCCATAGGTGATAATCGAGTGGATTACTTAAAATGGGACACCCTGTATAATGCGACGAGACTCCTTGAGGGTTGACTTCACTAATTTACAATATACAGGGTGTATCACCTCAAGTATCGAGAATGGGAGGGACTTAGTTGACGCGAAGTCACGCCCCATCAACCAATCCACAAAGAAAAAAGAATCATTTCTGTTAGCGTCGAAGTAAATAAATACGTGACAGCCTATTTCGAGTCGTTGTTGATATTTTCTCCACACACCAAGAAATTGTATTCAAGTCGTCGTTGATATGTTTTCCCGTACACCAAGAAATTGTATTTACTATTTTTCGTAAGAATTTCAGTTTACAAAATTCTTCTCTTTCTTTATTGGTTGATGGGGCGTCAATTCGCGTCAACCAAGTCCCTGCCATTCTCGATACTTGAGGTGATACACCCTGTATATGGACGAAGTTTTGGATCAAAGTGTCTACATAGAAGTAATTGACCGAGTATAGACGTATTCCTTTTCAGTAATTGGACGAGGATCTGCTCCTATTCACTCTACTGTCGCTAGATCTCTAGTTAACGAAAATTAACCCATTGCGGTAACTCACGGTACCCCACTCTTCGCCCATTTGTAGTGGTGTGCATGCGCTGCCGTGTATTTCTTATGGCGCAATAATACGCTGACGGACCCCCCACTTACCTCACAGCGATACGTTTCGTGATCTTGGTGCCGCAATGGGTTAATGAGCTCGCGCAGCTGTGTCAACCCTCGAATTAACTCTGTTCTTTTCGTTTGTCGAGCGGTCGTAGATGATAACATATGCTGAATTCGACTCACTGCCCTGGGGCTCACTGAGTGCACTTTTATCCTCTTCTATCTCCCACATTAGAGTGCGACGGAAGTACACTCAGTGCGCCACAGAGCAGTGAGTCGAATTCAGCAATAGATTAGGACTCTATCGACCCGACAAATCTCTCGCATAATTATTAATTCGATAAATTAATAAGACGCCTAAAACTGAGGACAATACAATTCGGGACAGCACAACTATGACGACACGACTTTGGCATTGATGTCGAGGGGATATTATTCTCCCGTCACAACATGATACAAATAACGTATGATTTTGGCTATACGGGGTTCAGTATCCACGGGTTTAATATTTCAAGTTGTCCCAGAATATTTTTTGAACTGTTGTGTCACGTTGAGAGATCGCTGACCGGATTGAGTATAGTATGGTGCGAAGCTTTCTTTGTCCTCCAAAATTTGAGTATAGTATACTCGTCATTATTCAGGTTAATGAGTTTAATCGATGAGTTTAATCGATATTAAATGCATAAGCACCGTCTGCTATTCGCTATTCATGAGCATGAGTTTGTAACGCAACATGATTTCATAACGATCCACACTCATAGTCGTGAATCAAGTTTCAATAGACTGTATTTTTGGGAGTGCGTTTGTCAGCTATGTTGGTAATATATAAAACTGATGTAAATGCGTTTAGTATTCGCAAATGTTGCGGTTCGATATTTAACCCAGATAATTTTTAACACTAATGTAGATAGATAAATACGTCATCGATTTTTCATATTTTCTCATTTCAATGGTAATTAACAATCTGTGGATAACTTTCTCCTTTTCGTTTGATAATTTTTTTTTTTTTGCATACTTGAATTTGATTGTATATCGGTGTTCCGTCTAATTTTGAAGCAGTCTCAGATAATTTCTGCAACTATTGACAGCCGTGACTAATCAACAGTGACGAATATTTTTATTGAATAGTGACTCTATCGCTCGTATCCTATTAATTCATAGATGAGAATTTATCGGACGAGACGAACCAAATTTTCAACTAAGTCTTCTAACTGAGGAAAGATTCTTCCTTTATATAGACCGTGCAATCCTCAGAAAGACCGAAAACAGAAGCGGAAAGTGCATCATAATCCTTTTTTCAAGTGAAACGACAAATATTTTTGTATACTGTACTGTATACTGTACGTATTTTTATATACCCTAAGATGGGAAAATGAATTGCTTATAAGTTATGTCTATTTGTTTGTACTCAGCTTAAAACCATGTTTGATACATATTCATAAAAATATGAACTATACATTCTAAGGAATATCGACATTTGAACTATATCACTTTTTTTTACAGTGATACAAAATACAACAAAGTCAAACGATTCATAGTTCACGTAAAGGCCAGGTATGAAATTTGTATCTGCACGAAATGATTTGAACAAGACTCATTGTGTATTAACTGTATCTGAACAGCACTTCTCACTAATAATCCGATTAGATTATCTTTTCTAACGGATTCCAGATTAGGCAGTTGCGACACTCACAATTAATCAAACGTTTATAGCAGGTCAGTCAACGGACGAATTAAATGTTACATTTATGTACGCTGGTAATTGTTATTCCATACGTTCATTCCGTTATCAAAAATTGTCCAAAAATATTTCTTCTGACTACATGCAATTACTACATTTCCACTTATAATGATCACAAAATTCGAACAGATCTAATTTTTCACAGATGTATCTGTACGAGTTCAGCGGCTTAAGAGATACGCGTATCATTGTAATCTTACTACATACTGTAAATGTTAGAAAATTGGGTCAGAAAATCGACAGCAGAGTTATGACGAATGAAAATCATCCCATTCTTAGTAACTGAAATACCGAAGAAAAAATGCGAATTTCATTTCCAAGCATTATTATTGATTTTTTTGAATTTGTTTTGCCAGCACTGGAAGTTTATATTGAGAAAAGTTATAATCTGGTTAAAACAGGTCGTATAGATATCAGTAGATATAATAAACTATCGTTATAGCTAATATCTTTATATTAGCGATTGCTTCCCATGCTTCTTCCTCATACACACGGTGACCCAGAATTCGTAATGAGGAACCAACAGGGTAAATCTTGATCAAAAACGGGATCGAAATTTCCTTAGCCGTTTTTTCCGGTAAGGCTGAGATTTCTCGCTATAATTATTTCAAATCCAGCCAATGAGGCGCGGCTTATCAACAGCCGTTCGTCGATGTGATTATTGCTCGGTTGTATGCACCGCTCCCAGTCTATTGTCGCCGCGAAACAAAGTGCACACAACCAAGCGGGGAGCACACCGACAACCGCCCGTTCTTAAATCTTGCGTTATTAACTGAAATTAGAATAATTATAACGAGAAATCTAAGCATTTCCGAATAAAACGGCCAAGGAAATTTTGATCCCGTTTTTGATCAATATTTACCCTGTTAATTCCTCATCACAAATTCTGGGTCATCCTGTATATATTTTAGTTGCTTATCTTACAATTAAAAGGATTGAAATTCTCATACTATGTAGATATTATGAAGTATAAGAGCTGTGATACTAGACTAGGGATTCCCACAGAAGTAAGCCTAGTCGATGAAATTCCTTTGTAATTGCGATAAATGATACATGAACTTTGACTTACCAATTTGATGTATGCAGATGACGAGAAGTAGCAACGTGCGGAAAGGCATGGCGCCAGAGATTTGAATTCGACGTCGTGTGCCTTTTATGTTGTTACGTGAGATGGAGTTAAAAGTACAATGACAGAAGATAAGACCTCGTTGGTACGACGCTCTGTACGGTCATTAACTGACCAACTAACTGCCGGACACCTGCACTGCTTTCTGATGAAGGAATCAGACATATTGCGCAGAGCTCTTGCACAGCAATGGTGGAACTTGTGATTAGCAACTCTCTGCCATTGGAGTTTTGGCTATCAACGAGTGACGGCAAGTGCCTGACACAGCCGGTGTCCCACGTACCCCAGCCGAAACAACTCATCTCCTCGTACATTGTGGACAATTATTTTATGTAAGATGAAACATGATATTGAAAACTCGAAAAGGTCAATCTAATGCAAACCTTGTGTGTTAAATTTCAGTATCTACAATGTTACTCAGCAAAAAAGAAATGCGCTGTTCAACAGTCGATATGGTTCGGTATTTATATAAGCACGAAAAATAAAGTTGAAATGACAATTTCCCTTTTTTTCTGTTTGAGCGAAACAAATTCTTGAATGAAATGAATACACACAATAAGAATTATATACTCGCGCTCTCAAGAATATTGATTATTTAAGATCAATGCTTTCAGCTATACTGTTTTTTTATAAATGGAGATGAGGGCAATTCCTTGTGGTGATGTAGTACTTATCACCTACATAAAAATTGCAGTTTCACACGGCATATAAAGACGGAAGCACAAATGCAATTTACATTCAGGCAATGGACTTATTATCGATGACCGAGAACACAAGAAAATCGAAGAATTTTATCTCTCGTAAATTCATATTTGTATTATGTTATCACCCAGGGACCCTGTCGTTACGGATCGGATGACAACGCCGTATATACCTACTGCTTATTTTTCAGGGTTACGTGTTTTCGAGCAGATAAAACTCTATCACAGACAATTTTATATAAATCACATGCCACAACAAGCCCTTCCGGGTTTGTATTTCCCGTTCAAATAAGAACATGGCATGAGCATATACAGGGTGGGGCATTTAAAGTGACCAGGGCGATTTTCTCGAAAACGAAGCGAAATGTCAAAAAAAGTTTCAGACGAGAGCTGTAGGGTTTTGAAGGGGACAGAACATAGCGCGTTCGAATTTTTATTAAGTGGACGCGCCAAGGAGATACGAAGGTCACCTTCGGTTTTTTAAATGGGATGGTGTATTTTTTATTTTGAATATGAAAAGAGTATTCAATTTCGAGTATAAAAGTATAAGTACACCAGTGTCCTAAAATCGACAGTCAACAGAATATTTCAAAAATAAGAAAAACATGTCCGTTCTCCACTTTACGTGAGATATCAAAGCAAATGTTCGAAATGATGGCCGTTAACTTCAATACACTTCCGGAAGCGTTTGATAAAAGAATCTTGAACTTTCATCAAAGTGTCTTCAGTGATATTCGCACAGGCATCAATAATCCGTTGGCGCATATTCTCACGTGTACTCGGCACTTCTTGATAAACCTTATCTTTTACGTATCCCCATAAGAAGAAGTCTGGAGAAGTGAGATCCGGAGAACGTGCGGGCCAATTAATAGTTGATGCCTGTGCGAATATCACTGAAGACACTTTGATGAAAGTTCAAGATTCTTTTATCAAACGCTTCCGGAAGTGTATTGAAGTTAACGGCCATCATTTCGAACATTTGCTTTGATATCCCGCGTAAAGTGGAGAACGGACATCTTTTTCTTATTTTTGAAATATCCTGTTGAGTGTCGATTTTAGGACACTGGTGTACTCATACTCTTATACTCGAAATTGAATACTCTTTTCATTTTCAAAATAAAAAATACACCATCCCATTTAAAAAACCAAAGGTGACCTTCGTATCTCCTTGGCGCCTCCACTTAATAAAAATTCGAACGCGCTATGTTCTGTCCTCTTCAAAACCCTACAGCTCTCGTCTGAAACTTTTTTTGACATTTTGCTTCGTTTTCGAGAAAATCGCCCTGTTCACTTTAGATGCCCCACCCGGTATAGATGATTTGCAGTACACCAATCAGCTAGCCACCCGAGAATAGATATTTATGTATCAAGTCCGAAAAGTGTCACTTTTCGGTATGGGTATATTTCTAATATGAGCCGATCGAGTGTGCTGTGTATTATATTTTCAATATAATAATTATATACTAATTGTAATTCAATTATTAGTTGCACTCACCGTAGTATTGAATACATCATTGCCAAGTATTATCAATTACCATATAAGTATACGTTTTCGTATCTTTCGAATCACCTCTGCGTGATCGTCGTGTCACGTGGTACCAAGTGTGCCAACGCCACAGCGACGATGATATATTTTTACCCGCACGAAGATTTACGCGTAGAGCCATCTGTCGGGTGCTTCGTTGGCCGAGGATCGTCTCATGTCGCAGCTGTCAGAAATCGACAGTTTTACACTATTTACATCTTTACTACCGCTCTACTTTCTATCCATTCGCCCTATTGTTGCGTGAAACAACAAAATTTCAAGACAAAAATGTTCGTCATTGCATGTAGACTAGGGGTACGTTGCCGATTTTTGCGTTTTTGACGCGTAGACTTTGATATTAACCAAAATAAGTGACACGGACACACTTGACGAACATAAAAAATTGATTTTTCTCGATTTGAACGGATCTCGGGTGCTGGATCGAACCTATTCGTCCCTAATCATCGAATAAATCTATTATATATCATTTTAACCATCGTTTCGGAGTTTTTTCGATGTTTTACTTTTTTTTAATGCCGGTATAGGTAGGACTAGGACATGCTCTTAAGCACTCATGTGAAACACCTGAAACGGAGGCACATTGTAAGATCAAGTTTACCAAGACAAGAAAATGAGCTGTATCAGAAACTGATAGAAAGAAAAATCATATCTTTGACGAAAGGAAAATCAATAGAAAATAATGAATTAATCTATACAGGGTATATCACCTCATGTGTTCAGAATGAGAAGGGCTTAGTCGACACGAAGCCGCGCTCCTATAGCCAATCGACAAGCATAAGATTTTCGTAGACCGGAATTCTCACGAGAATAGAAGGTACAATTTCGTCGTTTAGTGAAAGAATGTCAACAACGGCTTGATATTTGTATTGATAGAGAGGAGAGACAATTCGAGGCGTATCTGGAAGCGTCAGAGTGAATAATTACTTAACAAGCACATTCAATCGTTGTTGACATTTGTTTTCCTACACCAAGAAATAGTAGCTTCTATTTTCGTGAAAATTTCGGTCTGCGAAAATTGTATGCGTGTTGATTGGTTATAGAGGCGCGGCTTCGCGTCGACTAAGTCCCTCCCATTCTGAACACATGAGGTGATACACTTTTGTGTATTAAAATATGTAGAATAATAATTTCAATTTTTTCACGCGAGCTGTGTAGTAATATATAACAATAAAACGTATCCCATGTGATCTCGCTGATTCAAATTAGACTTGACTCAAATTAGGATTTTTACGAATTAAAAAAAGTTCATGTGAAAATAGGGCCCATAGGGAGTCAAAATGGGGTAATGACGAGGAAAGAAATCGTGGCATTTTAAATCCTGTCGACATTGGAGGAAATATACAGGTGCCTGCACTTTCTTATCGAGAGGCATTTAACGCGTATAACCCGCCTAAATTTATTAGAATCATGTCTCATGCGATATGGACACCAGAAGAACTGGCTAGACGCACGGTTCGAAATCAGAAGAATACAGTCGATAAAGGCACATTAACACCGGAAAAAAAACTTGTCTTATTACATAACTATGAAAAATTTTTGAAAAAAAGAAACTTCTCTCGTGATATAGTTGACGTCGAGTTGCGCAACTTAAATACGTATCTGGGAAGGGCCATTACAAGTGCAAGAAATTTTTTTTTATAATTTATTTCTAGTGGTCTCAGCTGAATTTAATTTTTATTGGTCTCAACTGAATTATATTTCTATTGGTCTCATCTGAATTATTATGTATTTAGTCTAAGCTCAATTTATTTCTAGTTTATTAAACTAATATCTGTGATTAAAATGAGAAAGAATGTTGTCATTATAATCAAAAAATATAGTTTTATACGTTATTTAAACGTAGACGATAGTTTTATCAGATCGATTATCGATGCACGTGAATGATAAAAAAAAGACATACCTATTATTGTAAAGAAATGGTTGCTGTGAATTCTATTATACCGCGAGGACCAGGTGAAAGAGAATGGTCCGTCCGCCCAGACACCTAATATTTTGTATTTTCATGGGGATAGCCACTCGTTGCGCAGAAAATCCTTAGGGTGATTTTGGCGCGTGGTCGATAGCTTCGACCCCAGGATATATTTTTCCGCGCAACGAGTGGCTATCCCCATGAAAATACGAAATATAAGGTGTCTGGGCGGACCGACCATTCTCTTTCACCTGGTCCTCGCGGTATAATAATAAATAATAAAACTTTGTCTTCGTATTAAAAGATATAAGCAAATTAAATAAAAAAATCATAAATAATTTAATGTGTAAGATTTGTACTATTTAAAAGTTAATCACTCGCCATATTTTTTAATGCAATATAAATGTGCGCATGGTAAATATATGTTCATATGTTTGTAACTAAAATAAAAACATAACAACACCGAAAAAAAAAAAATAATTTAATCATCCTGATGAATGTTTCTACTCGTAAATGTGTGAAAATTCATGATAAAGAAATGTCAAATTGCATATTTTACTTTTATTCGTACCTACCTGTTTCCCTTTATAAGTTTTGTACGTGAATTATATGTTTGAACAAATATAATTAATATTTTTATTCATAACCCGTGTGGAAATTTCCCGGTTTGGCCCGGTTACAACAAGGTTTCTGGCCGGGCGTTAGCTGGGCAGTATTTTTGTCAAAGTGTCTGACCGGGGACCGGCCGGGTGCTAGTCTGGCGAAAACTCTTCCATGGCGCTTTCGCAGACGCTGGCAAGTAATGGCCGGGTGCTGACCGGAAGATGGTTTAGCAGTTTATTATTCAACAGCCTGGCCAGGGACTGGCCGGGCGCTAAGATGGTCTAAATTATCTCATAGTTTTATAGGAATCAACTACTTCAATAAACTTTCCATCAAAAAGTGTTATTTGAATATGGGAAAATTTGAAATTAAAAAGAAATATAATGGAAAAATAGAAAAAATATGAAGTAAAATAAAATAAAATAAAATGAGAAATTCACAATATAAATGACATGATAAATTACATGCAGATTTCTTTCGTATTATTATGTGATTTTTAGTTGGTGGTATTTGAAAGTGTCAACTCATTTTTTTCCCTGAAATCCGTACGGTTTGTAAAAGACCGTCCCATATAGGCAATAACAATCTGCATCTAGTACGATAAGATGATACCTGTACTCCTTTTTCCAATACATTGAGCAACATGCGAAAAAAATCATTTTCCATTCGGTACTTTCCTGTCCAGTTTATAAAGCAGGAATGGTCAGACGCAGCAGTCAAAAATATTTGAAAAATACTGTCGAACGCGCACGTATTGCCGGGGGTGAAGTTCTCCTTCCCCAAAGCGACAGATCTCAAGGTTACGTTGCCACCATTTTTCAATAATGGAATTTTGCGGATACTTTCCTTAAGAAGGAACTCCTCTTGTGCATACTTGCTTTTTAGGTATCTTCCGGGCCGTGATATCTCTTTTCGTGATTGCGCTAACCCAACTTTCGAATTGACGTGCAGCAATGATATGAGGGATATTTTTCTGATTTTTACATTTAATACATATGCGTCGTTGGCCGTATCCTTCTTCGTCACCGCTAAGTCTATGGCGTGCACGGCTATTTTACATACCTAGAAAGAGGACAATTTCTCGATTGCTATCCCGTACAGAAAAAACTACTGAAAGACTACTCAAAAACCACTGGAAAAACTACTAGGAATACTACTCAATACCACTGCTTTTTTTCAGTAGTTCTCGCGAATACTGGCAACTACTAGTGAGTAGTGAGGAAAAAACTACTGGAAGACTACTCAAAAACCACTGGAAATACTGTTAGGGAACTACAGGGATACTACTGAAAATACCACTGCTGTTGTTCAGTAGTTCTCAGACCAGCGCCGGATCTAGGGGGGGGCGATCGGGGGCACTTGCCCCGGGCGGCAGGTCAGAGGGGGCGGCAAAATGCTGTTTGGTATTTTTTTCATGCTAATAATTCTATATTCAAGTGAATTCTGCGACCTGTGAAAGGAGCTTCAGCAAGTTAAAATTAATAAAAAATTATTTAAGATCGACAATAAGTCAAGAACGACTGACAAGCCTAGCTATATTGTCTATTGAGAACGATGCGGCCAATGAAATAAACTACGACGATGCTATCGACGATTTTGCAGAAAAGAAAGCCAGAAAAGTTAAATTTTAATCTCGCAATTAGTGACTAGCCCGTCAAATAATTCCAAAGACCAAAGTCTGTACCAAAGATATTAACTATAGGTTGTAACATGAATATGCGTACTAAGGCTGAAATAAATAAAATTTGTTGAATAACTAAAACCGACTTTATTTCTAATTGATTGTTTATCCTATACTTTCACAGTGGGGGAAGGGGGGGGGGGGGCGGCGGCAAAATTGTACCTTGCCCCCTGTCTTCAGATTCGTAGATCCGGCGCTGTCTCAGACTGTGAATTCGCGAATACTGGCGTCTACTAGTGAGTAGTAACTACTGACAAGTAGTCAACTACTGGCAAGCAGTAGGCTACTACTACTGAGTAGTTTGCCACTGACGAGTAGTATACTACTGGCAAGCAGTACACTACTACTGAGTAGTTTACCACTGACGAGTAGTATACTACTACTGAGTAGTCGACTACTGGCAAGCAGTACACTACTACTGAGTAGTTTACCACTGACGAGTAGTCGACTACTAGCAAGCAGTACACTACTGCTGAGTAAGTGAACCACTGGCGAGTCGAAATTGCAGTAGTAATAAACTGGGATGGTCTATACTTGTATAGTACCACAGTCGTTCATTATTCCTGCAAGAATGAAATTATCTATATGATGAGCATTATCTTTTCCCCTCGAAACCCTTCCAGTTTTGTATGAAACTTTGTCTTGTATAACTGTTAGCTTTTGAGATATTTCCCTGGGGTGATTAAAATGAGCCACCCTATATTGAATGTGGAGAAAATGAATACGAAAATGCCCTTCGGAAGATTGAATGATTCATATCATATATGAGCTATTTTATGCCAACTCGACTTTGGTCTGACCCTCGACCCAGCTCCGATCCGGTCCGTAATTTTTCATCGTTCTATCTTTGAAAGGCACGTTGAATTGTTTTGAGATTTTTTTTCAACAAATTTGTTCAAATGGGACAATAAAATCACTTTAGGTAAAGTAAACATCGATGGCCACAATTCAAAAATCTGGAAAAATTCTAAGAAATCCTGCATTCGATAGCAATATTTTAGCGTGTGATGCAGCAGAGTGGGCGATCGCTTATGTCTGTAATTTTCAATAATTTTAGGAAAGAACGTTATTGTATGAAAATTGTCAACTGACACAACAGGAAAGTGAACTCCTTATCATGTATACAGTACGCCACAATGTTATAGAGATCGGTCTGCAACATTTAATTGAACCGATCGATTTGCATTTGCCTGTACGAAAACATATTTCTAAGTATGAATTTCTTAAAAAATTTAACAGTCCAGAGAAAATTATTGTGCATTATTATTGTTCTGTTTGTGAAGAAATGTTAGATCGCCAAGAAGAAGATACAGCATCAAAGTGTGATACCTGCAAAAAAGAATATAATAATCTAGATTTAAGAAAAATGGCCAATTTTTCATCTATATACCATTGAAAGAACAAATAAGGCACTTGATAGAACACGTCGGATTTCAACACTTTCAAAATGATCACGAGGATAATACTTTGTCAGATATCACTAGCGGTAAAGTCTATAGAAATCTAGTTGCGAATGGAACGATAGGAGATCACGATATAAGTATTCAATTCAATACTTATGGAGTTCAAACTTATAACTCTTCCAAGGCATCGATGTGGCCGATCCAAGTATCTATTAACGAATTACCCTACCGTTTAAGAAACAATAACGTAATGCTTTGCGGAATGTGGTACGGGAACGAAAAACCTTTCATGAATCTATATTTAAAGCCATTTGTTGATGAAATGAACATTTTACACTCAGAAGGTCTGCAATGCATTGTACCTGGCTTGGGTTCACTTACAGTGAAAGTACATACTTTACTTGGATCACTTGATTCTGTTGCGAGGCCAGTAGTTCAGAATATGAACCAGTTCAACGGAAAATATGGTTGTTCATATTGCCTGCAACCAGGGGTCAACATAATGCAGACGTCAAACGGGCAGTTGACTCAAATATAATTCACAGGGGTGTTAAAGGTCCCACGATATTAAGTTTATTATCTATTTGAAATTTGATGATCTGTCTACCACCAGACTACATGCAGTGTTTATTATTGGGCGTTGTTAAACTATCTGCGACTTCATGGTTCAATTCGCAAAGTAATACGGAACGCTGGTGCATAAACAAAGCGAAGACTGATATTTTTAATCAAAGATTAAAATCGATTTTTCCTCCATGTGAGATAACAAGAGTCCCACGATCGACAAGTGAAATGAAAAATTGGAAAGCTGCAGAATGGAAACATTTTCTATTGTATTATTCGTTACCATGTTTGCGTGATTTGATCCCATCGGCATATCATGAGCACTGGGCTTTGCTTGTCTTCTCTATTCACATTTTCTTGAGCGAAAAGATTACTGAAGCAGAATTTAGAACAGCCAAAAGAGCCTTACGCACATTCGTTTTACAAGTAAAAGACTTATATGGTAAGGAATTCATGAAATATAATGTCCACCTACTTTTGCATATACCTGATAGCGTCAGAAATTTTGGGTTACTGTGGGCTTGGTCAGCTTTTCCGTTCGAAAGTTACAAGTGTTTTAAAAAAAATTTTCAGGGATTCGCAATATATTCCGCAACAGATATGTGAAAATTATTTAAGACTCAAATCCGTGCAAGAACTTGGGTCTTTGTCGCAGTACTACAACATCAAAAAATACAGAATCTACAATATATTGAAAATATAATATTTTTATCATTTTTTGCCAAGTATTATCAATTATCCTATAAGTATTCGTTTTCGTATGTTTCGAATCACCCCTGCGTGGTCGTCGTATCACGTGGTACCCAGTGTGCCAACAAAACAGCGACGATGATATATCTTTACCCGCACGATGATTTACGCATAGAGCCATCTATCGGGCGTTTCGTTAGCCGAGGACCGTCTGATGTCTCAGATGTCAGAAATCGACAATTTTACACTATATACATCTTTACTGCCGCTCTACTTTCTATCCATTTGCCCCATTGTTGCGTGAGACAACAAAATTTTAAGACAAAAATGTTCGTCATTGCATGTAGACTAGGGGTACGTTGCCGGTTATTGCGTTTTTGACGCGTAGACTTTGATATTAACCAAAATAAGTGACACGGACACACTTGACGAACATAAAATTAATTTTTCAGAGAAGATACGATTAAAATATGCAATTTTCGCCACCCTAATCATATCCTGTACGCGATTACGGAGGTGCTTGGATTTAGCATGTGTGTCAGCAGTACGGCGCCTGCGCCACTGTCTACGCGCTCTGTCATGAGTTCTCATGTGCAATTTTATTTCGTCAGTTAGCCACGGTGCCGGAAACGTTTTCGATTTCACCTTCATGAGTGGAGCATGATCGTCAAGAGAGGATGTTGAGTAGCTGTTAAGGATTGTCACTTTATGATCCAAAGTATCAGAACCATATAAAGCCTCCTAGTCCATGGTACTTAACTGCATGACAAAGGCTTCGGAGTCAAAGGTCCTGAAATTACGGCACGTGAAGACCCGAGGAGGTGGTTTGTCGACCGCTATTTTATAAACCGAATGTATCAGGTCGTGGGCTGAGAGGAACGGGACACCGCATTGACCGAAATCAACCAACTTGTCTTCATCATCGATGATGTATAGATCGAGTAGAGTCGAGGCTTCACGATCATGGTGCGTGGGCGCATAAGGGACTATATGAAGACTAGACGTATGTACAAAGTTACGAAGATGATCACTATCGTGTGTCCGAATCTTCAAGTCAGTGTTGAAGTCGCCAAAGATTATACAGTGCGAGTATAGGGTGCTGTACTGAAGGAAGGTGTCTTCGGAATCAGTTGAGAAGCCAACGTGCGGAGGACGATAGACAACACGGAGAAGCGCTTTTGAGCTGCCCGGTATCATAATTTCAGCCAAAAGGTACTCAGGCCTGCCACAGTAGGTGTCGCCCGCAGACTGGCATGTACGTAGATACAGACTCCACCGCCCTTTCGTTCGAGCCGATCACACCGCAAGAGACAGTAGTCCGGCAAAGCGACAAACTCATCGCTGATCTGCGGCGTAAGCCAAGTTTCCGACATACAAATAACATGGTAAAAGTTGATGGCAAAAAAAAGGCGAAATTCATCAAGGTGGCCTTTCAGAGATTGACAGTTTACGTGACATAGTCGAAGGTAGTTCAGCGCATTGTTCGATGTACGACTAGCCATAATCGGTGTCACGAGCTTTGTCTGCGATACGTTTCGATAATATTGCACATTTTTTACCATCTAGGGTGCTGTGTGAGCAGTCTGCATCGGGGTTGTTGGTTTTGCAGTTATAGCATTTAGGATCTTCAGAGCGCCCTTTACAGTCATGTCCTTCATGATCTCTCGAGCAATGCGCACAGTGTGCCGCATTTGTACAATCCTTGGCTAAGTGGCCGAAATTCAGACACTTATAACATTGGAGTACCCTGACGTGATCGTCGAAGCGACAAGAGACATAGCGGAGGTAAATTTTCCGCCTGCTTCTAAGGATCGTTCTGGCTTCAGAAGAGATCTCGATGACGCATACACGCATGTTACGGTTCTCTCGCGACATGTAGATGATCTTGACTTCCGAGTCACGTGATTCTGACAAGTTCAGCTTTACAATATCAGACCGGATTCCTCTGTTGTGAGGGTTGCCGGCACCCCATGTAGGATGAGACGGGGACGCATCTTAGGGACAGTGCTGACTTCGAGGCCTAATTTATACAGCTTAGGGAGCGCACGAATTTTGTCTAAATTGACTTCTTTGGCATCAATTCGTATGCCGCTATTCCGAACGTTAGTCACGCGAACTACCTTCATGCCTAACTCGGCGGGATCCACGTTTTTCACGAGCGCTTCTTTCGTGAGAAGAGAGGAAGTGAATTTTGCGGCTGCGTCTGTATTCGGTGTAATAAGAAAACTAGTAGTCTTGTTGACTGAGATAGTGGGACCGCAAGAAATGTGAACCTTATTGGCTTTGTCGGGTGGGTCGACGGCGGCGACACCCGCATAGGTCAATGCCGAAGGTAGTACCGTTGTAGCAGCAGCATTTTTAAATCCTACGGCACACGCTTCGGTTATTTGGTTGCTGACAGCTGGGTTAAAAGAGGACTGAAAGGCATGCATAATACTATTTGAGCATGCGCGGGTTATCTCACCGCGAGCTCTGTTTACCGCTTCCGTACACCTATCATTAGCCAGCACTTCGCCTACTAGGGTGGAATAGGCCGCATAGACCGTATTGAAAGCGGTTTGATAATATAGGAAGGCGTCATTGAGAGCAAGAGATTGATTGATTGAATGCTTTATTATGCCCAATTTTCGTTTCGTTCTGGAGCGACTCTTCAATGTACCCCTCTGCGACACTGCTCGATTTCCATCCTCCATGGCATTTCATAGTTGTCATGTTCGCCCCAGAATCAGCGAGCAATGTCGCAGAGGTACGCCGAAAAGCATGTCCAGTGTAATTTTCTGGACCTGTAATATTTAAGTAGCGTGCAATCTCACGAGGCATCGATGCAAATTTATGTTTACCCATCACCTGTGTAAAGGTTATATGTTGTGAATAATGGACTACTCAGGTTGGGATCTTGTTAGCAACTGTTTATTATACTTCCAGACTCCCTGGTTGTAGGTGGCGCCCGCTTACATCATGTGTGGTGCTGCCATCTACCTTACATCTCCTCTTTTTAAGCTATTTGTATTTTTATCTTTATTTATAGGTTTACAAGTGCTTAATAGTAGATTATAATGACCTTAATGTTAACCTTACTTTATCTAATTACAGATCCAGTCTAAGAGGTGGTTTGACAACCCTACCTGACGTTGTTCTGTTAACTAACGCTTCTTCTCTGACTGAATCTGTGCTTTCTGTTGACGTTTCAGCGTCTTCGAATGTTTCGCTAGAGGAGCTTGATAGACTTTCTGCAAAGGTTTCGCTAGAAGAGCTTGATAGTCTTTCTACACCTTCCTGGTCTATTTCATCGTTCTCGTCTTTCTCTACTTCAATATAAATCTTATACTCTACTGTCTTCTCCTTTTTCTCAGTCGGTATGTGTTTCTCTGTTAGTTGTTTTGGCTCAGTACTTATTCTAACAGGTTTTATGAATCTTCTATTCCTAACAAGAATCGAACCACCTTCTAGTTTTACTCTGTACGACCTATCCCTTTCTTGACAGATTACAACGCCCGGGGTCCAGATTGATTTAGGACTTCGCTGCACATATACCTTGGTATTATTTGCTATTTTTGGTAGTTCTTTGGTACTTTTAGCATTATAATACTTTTGTTCTGTTTTTTGGAGTTTTTCTATTGTTTTGGTCATTTCATTGGTAACCACTTTTGGTTTCAAAGATTTTTCAGTGTATGGTAGTTTTGATCTAAGTTTTCTAGACATCAACGCTTCGGCTGGTGAAACACTTCCCAGAATAGGAGTGTTTCGGTAATACAACAGCGCTAGATTTATGCCTTTCTTTTCCTCTAATACTTTTTTGAATATTGCTTTCGCAGTTTGTATGTTTCTCTCCGCCATTCCATTCGACTGTGCGTACGTCGGTGACGACGTTTCGTGATCAAACTCATAGTCTGTATAAAATTTTCCAAATTCTTCCGAAGTGAATTGAGGTCCTCCGTCCGATATCACAGTCTGTGGAATGCCGTGTCTAGCAAAGATTTCTTTCATCTTGTTAATTACGTTTAGGCTGGTTAGGTTATTTCCGAGTTCAACGACTTCAGGGTACTTAGAGAAGTAATCTATGAGTAGCAAATGTTTCTTTCCCCTTAGCTCGAAGATATCGCAACCTATTTTGTTCCAGGGTAGACTTGGAATGTCGTGTGACTTTAACGGTTCTCTAATTTGTGACTTAGCGTATTTCAAACACAACGGACACTCGGCTACTTTTTGTTTGATCTGATTGGTCATTCCAGGCCAATATATTGACTCCTGAGCTAGTTTAAGACATTTATTTACGCCTAAGTGGCTGTAGTGGACTCTTTCAAGCATTTCGTTTTGCATGCTCTTTGGTATAACTACACATTGCCCTTTAAAGACTAAATCGTCAACTATTACCAGTTCGTCTTTGAATTGACTGTAGATTTTAACTCTACCGTCAAGTTTTTTGTTGCTGTTTGGCCAACCTGAGTTTATAACCCTTTTTAGTTCTGTCAATTCTTGGTCTTTGTTTGTTTCTGTTACTAGCTCACGCTTTCTTTCAGCAGATACGTTTATTTGGCAGTTTATCAGACACACTTGTGACTCTATTTCTTCCTCCCATTGGGTTATGTTCGGCTCTTTGACGTACGCTCTGGAAAGTGCATCAGCTAGTATCAGTTGTTTGCCTGGTTTGTATTTTACTACTATGTCCCACTTACGTAGTTGAAGCATCATTCTTTGTAGTCGCGCAGGACACTTGTTAAGTGGCTTTTTAACTATCGAAATCAGAGGTAGATGGTCTGTTTCTACTGTGACTTTTTTTCCGTAAATGTATTCATGGAATTTGTTCAACCCGAAGCAAATAGCCAATAATTCTTTTTCTATCTGGGCATACCTTGTCTGAGTTTCGGTTAGTGCTTTTGAAGCGTATGCACAAGGTAAGTTATTTTGCATTAGAACGGCACCCAGCCCTGATTTCGATGCGTCTACAGAGACCGTAGTCTCTTTAGTTACGTCGAAGTGTTGCAGTACAGGATGGCTGCTTAGTATGGTTTTTATTTCTTGTAACGCTTGGGCATGCTCTGGCGTCCACTGAAATTCGTTACCTTCTTTCAATAAGGCTCTGAGTGGTGCAGTTTTGTCTGACAGGTTTTGTACAAACTTCCCTACGTACACGGAAAATAAATTGCGACGCTATTTACTCCAAGATTGGGTTAAATTTACTGTCGTTAAAAATACTCCAAAAATAGTAAAAATTATTCCATATGCCGCGAATGTTACTGCATTGATAAGTTGGATTTACTCCAATGATGCTAATTTAACCTCAACTTGGTGTTGTCATTTTATCACTCCATTCTGTAGTTAACTTAACTCCATTTGTTGTTGCAATGACAGCAATTTATTTTCCGTGTAAGTTAACATGCCAACTAATCTTTGAACGTCTGTTTTATTTTCAGGTTGCTGGAAGTTTGTAATAGCTCGAATTTTTTCTTCGTTTGGGTGCATGCCCTTGTCAGAGATAACGTGACCCAGGTACTTGATTCTATCTTTACCGAACTTGCATTTGTCTAGATTGAATCGAACATTGTTTTCTTTAGCCAGTTGGAACACCTTGGCGAGTCTTTCGTCGTGTTCCTCCTTAGTTTTACCCCAGACTATTATGTCATCGATATAGACTTCGGCGCCTTCCATGTCGAAAATTGCTTTGAATCTGTCCTGGAAGACTTCGGGGGCTGATTTTATACCGTAAGGCAGTCTCAAGAATTTGTATCTACCGAACGGTGTGCCGAAGGTGCACAAATTTGCGCTTTCTTCATCTAATTTGATCTGGTAAAACCCGTTAGTTGCGTCCAAGCTACTGAACACTTTAGCGCCTGCTAGTTTGCACGTTATTTGCTCAAAGGTTGGAATTTGGTAGTATTCGCGTTTTATAACTTCATTTAGATCTTCCGGATCTAAACAGATACGTAGTTTACCATTGGGTTTTCTGACAATGACGAGAGCATTCACCCAGTCCGAAATTCCTTGAACTTTTTTAATTATTTCAGCTTTTTCTAGGTCGTCCAAGGTGCTTTTGAGTTTGTCTTTGATGTGGATAGGTACTTTTCTCGTTGGGTGTACTACGGGTTTTGCGTTTTTTTCTAACTCTATGTGATAAGGCTTTTCGATACACCCTATCCCGGTAAATATTGCTTTGTTTTCTTTCACAAACTTCCCATAGTCCGCTTCGACTGTGTCGATTGCTTCTACTTTCTTTATTAGATTAAGATCGACCAACGAGTGTAACCCTAGCAACGGTTTTTTGTCCGTATCCACAACATAGAAATTGAGATTGTGTTTGAGTGAGCCGTTGTAGCAGGTTAGATTGCATCTACCTCTAACTTTCAGCAGGTCTCCCGAGTAAGCTGTCAATTCGGCGTTTGTTCCTTCTATGAGGCTTTTTGCTAACCCCAAACTTTCAAACGCGGAGGTTGGTATTATGTTAACAAACGCGCCGGTATCTAGTTTGAAATTTATCAACTTGTTGTTGATTTTGAGACCGTGAACCCACTCTTTTGACTCTCCGTTATTGATACCTATTGTACCTATGAATAGACTCTCGCTAACATCTTCAATTTCTCTTATTTCATCTACGTTATCTTCTTGTAGTTCGTGTACTTTGTTTTGACTCTCGCTTCTTTTCTTTTTGAAACATTGACTCGAAAAGTGATTCGGTATGTTGCAGAAGGCACAAATTTTACCGTAAGCTATGCATTTGTTAATTGGGTGTGTCCTACCGCAGTTATTACAATCTCTTATCTGTTTATTTTTTCCGTAGCTGTTGCTGCCTCCATGTTGCTGCTGTTTCCCGCCCGCCGTTTGGCCGTTGTTGTGGTTCTTCTTTCCTCCGGACGCTCCACCGCCATGCTGTTTCTTCCCTTGCCTGATAGCTTCTATCTCGTTGACGGTACCCGCTGTAGCTCCTCGTTCCATGTCGTCGCTTCTCTCCTTCGACATCTCAATTATGAGACAGCGCTCGACTGCTTTTTCCAGGGTTAATTCATCTTCTCGGAGAAGCTGTTCTCGGATCGTGGAGTTGGACACGCCGCAGATGATCATTGTTTTTATTAAGCTGTCTTGCAGGTTCTCGAGCTTGCATTTCATGGCTCTGTCTTTCAATTCTGTTATGAATTGTTCCAGCGTCTCTCCGGACTGTTGTTTGTACGAGAAGAACTTGTATCTCTCGTAGGAAAGATTTTCTTTAGGCAGAAAATGTGCTTCGAATTTTTCTATGAGTTTCGCAATTTTGTCTTTCTCAGCGTCTTGGAAAGTGAAGGTCCTGTAGATTTTGAAGCCCTCTTCACCGATGTAATGTAGTAGTTGTGCGCACTGCGTCGCTTCCGATTTTTTGTTTATTTCTGTAGCCACGAGGTAATTCTCGAAGCGCGATCGCCAAATTTTCCAGTTTTCGGCGACATTTCCCGTCATGCTCATGGGCGCAATTCCTCTGTTGTCTCCCATTTCGTCGAATTGTTTGTATTTCTGAGTTCCACAGCACTTAATTATTGTAATTCTTCATCACTAGGCCGACTGCGCCATGTAAAGGTTATATGTTGTGAATAATGGACTACTCAGGTTGGGATCTTGTTAGCAACTGTTTATTATACTTCCAGACTCCCTGGTTGTAGGTGGCGCCCGCTTACATCATGTGTGGTGCTGCCATCTACCTTACAACCTGTACAGTGCATTTGCCCTGTTTATAATTCAAAAGAAAACGATCAGTTGCGACATTTTTTGAGCGCAGTGCTTTGTATTTTTTGACTGTTGGCGCGTGGTCTTCAGTGATGACGAACCGTCGAGCTTTCTTCGTCTCTTGGTGTCCGGTACACCCACGATGAGCGATTCCCCCTGTTCTTTTATGTGGTGAATTGTCATCTTCAGCAACTCATCCCCGCGACAAGCTCCCCATATTCCGCAAATTGAGGCAACCTGGAAAGTGTTGTCAATTTTATTGTTGAAAATATTTAAAAATATCAAATATAAATTTTTAATCAATGAAAGTATGCTCACCTTGGTTGCTAAATAAACATCGTCAGGCGCTCTGTCAAAAATTTGTCCGTTTCTTCAAGTTTGAACTAGAAAGTAGTTTAAAAGTAAATAACAGATAATACATGGTTTAACAGAGAATAAAAAAATATAAATGAACAAATAATACATTACTACACTAACACATTAATTGACAGAAAGCAAAAAAATATAAAAATAAGTATAAATAGAACAGAGAGTATACACAAGTACGTAGCTAGAAGGCTAGAGTCAACGGACTAACGCAAAAAGCCAAACCTAACAGAGCTATCTAGGTTGCGAAACGAGAGACACCGGAGTCAAGAGCAGTCTTAGCTGCACTGGACGTCATAGGCGCATGCCCCAGGTTTGCTTTAGAAAGGTAGACAGCTAAGTAAAAAGTGGCAGAAAAGTGCACACGATAATTAAGACTAAAAAGGAACATAAAACGATAGAATAGGCTATTAATAGCAACGCATAACAAAGGTAGGTCCAACACGTCGGGCAGCAGCCCGTAACAGGTTGTGAGTGCGCCCGGTAGTCAGAGCCTAGGCCTGATGTGGTCGGAATTTCCACCTGTTGCGGCAGAGGAAAGATACAAAGAAAACCTTGCCTTAAACACGTCTAGCGGGGACGAGTCCCGTATTTGCTGGGGTAGGTTATTCCAGAGGTAGATGGCTTCAAGCGCAAAGGAGTGCCGATAGCAAGCTGTTCTATGCTTCGGGACGGTAAATACTAAAGAGCGACCAGAAGCAGCGCACATCGGGGTCCGGGCCCTGAAAAAGCTCTCGCAAATAAGGAGGAACGGATGTACCTAGGACTTAATGTAAAAAAATACCCAGAAGGAACATCCGCCGATCCGCGACCGAGAGCCACTTTAACTTAAGACGATAGGACGTGATATGCACGTCTCTCTTCAGGCCGAAAATGAACAGAATTCCAGAGTTCATGAGCCGAGGAGCTTTACATTCAGGTAGTTCGACGAGTCACCGTAAACCAGACAACAATAGTCAAGATGAGGTAGAATCAGCGCATTGACAAGCAGGGTTTTAACTTGCGGGGATAGAACGGTACCGTAACATTTCAGCCTGTGAAGAGAAGCGTGAACCCTTTTTGAGACCTGAGCAACGTGCCTATTCCACGACAGATCGGCAGCCATGTAAACGCCGAGATTTTTAACGTTATCAACGTACGGTACAACCCGGCCATCCATAGATATCGGAGGAGACACACGGTTGTGCAATTGCTTCAGATACAGAGAACTACCAAGAATAATCGCCTTAGTTTTAGCGACGTTCAGCCTAAGACCGTTTCCCACAGCCCAGTTTAGCACAGCATCCGCGTCACTGTTGATTTCAGCAATAGCATCAACGATGTCACATGGCGCTGCGTGGACGTAGATTTGCAAGTCGTCCGCAAACATGTCGCTTCTGTTTTCGTTGCGCGTAGCCGTGCCGAGATTGGCCACCGCTGCGCCGATTGCAGCCGAAATCATACCGACGCCATATTGCTACAGACCTCTGACGTCACGCGTCGCACTCAGCTGCTGCGTGTCAGAGTTTTGTCGCTTCTCCTTAGCCGCTGCCTGCCCGCCACTTCTCCGCCGCCGCTTTACAGCGCGCCGCGACAGTCGCATCAGTAGGCCTATTCTGTAACCCAATACGACAGTTGAGTACATACAATATTAATGATATGGCATTAGCATTTATCGCCTTCAAAAATGTGATTAAATTTCACAGCCCTAACCAAAGAAAGCAACGCCAAGGAAGAGCTAATTAACGGCAAATCGATGCCTTGATTGATTATTTAGAAACAAATCCAAACGTAGCTACTGGGAAGTTTAATTCATTGCACGGGAAATCAGATTATGATACTAGTTGGGCTGAACTTGCCAGAGATCTCAATAAATCAGCTAATGACTGGAAAAACAAAGATGTCAAATCCTGGAAAACTGTAAGTCGTATACTCAGCATTTATTATGTAAACCTACATAATTTGTTGCTTACAGACTTGGCGGGATATTAAATCAAAAGTATCTGATAAGGTTCAGAAACTCCGTAAAGCAAGAGCGCAGACAGGCAATAATCCTATAGATGATTTTTGACAGAGCAAGAGAAACGTGTATTGGGAATAATAGGGCACGAATATTTTGAGGGCATTGGGACAGTTCCAGACAGTTTTCCAGAAGAATTTGAGGTAATTATTCTACCTTAGTCTCGACTTCTCATTTGTACTGTGTAATTCATTTCTTAAGATTGGTTCAGAACGTTATGGACAAACTTTTTGAAGGTCACGAGCATTTATTAGAAGAGCCACCTGTTAATATTAATGTAGCTCCTGCAACGAGTACATTGATTGTTCCTAACTGTAACAATCGCAGTAAGTTGACTATTAAAAGAAATAAATAAATAGTATATTACTCACCTAGGGAGGGAAAGTAGGCTAACCCAAACTGCGTGCGAGATTGATACCCGAGCCGAAGGCGAGGGTGTTAAAAACGCAGTTTGGGATGGCCTTTTTCACTCCCGTGTGAGGTATACTATTTTTCACCACCCTGGCATCGGAAAGTACGACTTCCCGCTCACGCGAGGGGCCGAAAGTCGTACTTTCCGTGCAGGTGTGGTGAAAATTCATGTATGGACTATATTTTTCATCATTCCGAGGCCGAAAGTTCGATTTTCCTCTTTCTTTAGCGGGAAGAAAGAGGCACAATTCAGCCCGCTCACAATTAGGGTCATTTAAGAGTTCGCATGTTTTTGCATTAATTTTCCTCCCGTATTTTATTCATAGTTACCGGTTGTTATGATAACCTGACAACGATCCATCAACAACGTCATCGTAAGTCCGATATTTCCGGTAAAATAAAGATTTGTCAGTATAAATATAGTAATAATAAAATATTCAAAAGGTTTTTGTCCAAAAAAAAGCCAAAGTTTTTACGTGGTGTTAATTTAAAAAATTCATCGAAGAGTCACCGGATCTCATAGGTCCGATATTCCCAGTAAAATAATAGTATATTATGCATAGAGGATCTTACCCAAACCTTTAATTCCGAGTATGATGATGCCTTCGGCGCGCGCAATTCTACTACTCGTCCTGTAAAAAAGCATACGAGGATTGAAGGTTGGGTAAGATCCGAGGTGCATACGATACTTTATTCCAAACATGCACGTAGAGCTCGTAACGCCCGATGAAAATTTTGTAGGTTATATATTCCACTGAGTTTTCTCCCGTTCCACCGTTCCTTCCTAGTGTTCGTACTCCGTATTCCACCGCTTCTACGCTACGAATCTGTATGAAAACATCGACTCGAACAGCTGCCAAGGGAAGCAGACGGTTTTTCTCCCCGATTCCTATTATTCTACTATTCGAGTACAATAATGGGGGTGTTTACATCACTAGTTATCTAAACGAGACCCCCAGCGCCACCAACTCGAAACCAGTCGGTAAACGACTACATTATTCAAATTTTCAGAGGGCGTTACGAGCTCTAAACGTGCGTGTTTGGAATAAAAATATTTAACATTTTAACTTCGTCAGTATAAAAATAAAGTAAAGAAAAAAAGAAAAAGATAACATTAATTTGTACAGCCTGTTATTTGGCTTCGGCTCTTCTCACCGCTATTTTATGTTTTCACACTA
This sequence comes from Tenthredo notha, assembly GCA_914767705.2. Lineage (NCBI taxonomy): Eukaryota > Metazoa > Arthropoda > Insecta > Hymenoptera > Tenthredinidae > Tenthredo > Tenthredo notha. The sequence goes on along the minus strand of OU611910.1, from coordinate 11,109,545 downwards.
ATTAGAAAGAAAGAAATATATTGAAGGAAAATAGATGAGGTGACTCTAAATTAACTCGAAACAAAATGATGACTCTACTCTAATTTAATATTTGATTATTATAATAAAGCTGAGAATAGAAAGGTACTGTTGACAATTATCACAGGCTCAGATGACTAGCCTTCCTCGCTTCGACCAGCTGGAGGTACGGCGGTCAAGTCGATTTCGAAGACTTTACGTTGCACGTGAAGCTTCTAGTCTCTGACTTATAGCTGCTCGCTCAACAGCTGGGAGGGGAAGGGGGTCGAAACTCGGTACGGTACTCGGCCGCGAGGGTGTTCTGACACGCAGCAGACGACTGCGACGCGTGACGTCAGAGGCCTCGGGCAATATGGCGTCGACTCGGCTCGAGCGAATACTGGCAGCGGCTACGAAACCGACACGCGGCCGCGCAGAATCGACAGCCGGGGAGAACAACGACACGTTCAAACGTGCTGGTACTCAACGACCACGCGGTACTCTCACAGACTCGGAACTAGAACGGCACTGGGAACGAAGAGCTTTTCCTTACTATGCCTTGAGACTATTAAGTTCTAGGGACTCTCGGGAATGAATTAGGGTTAGACTGGACCGTGTAAATCGGATAGATCCTACCTGGTGGGTACGATGGCTCGGCCTCGTGGTCGGCAAAAGTCCGGAGGCAGGCGAGTGTCGTAATAAAGGCGGGATTACGATGAACTTAACGTGGCGGAACGGGGCGGAACGTGAACTTGACGTAAACAGCGTAGTTATGTGTTTACGATCGCCGTGACGGAACGGAACGGAACGAAAAATAATTGCTTGTTTTGTGGACCATGGTATTGTTGTTCATAAAATGCCTGTCACACGAGATCATTATGTGATGTTCAATCTGTTACTCGCTGGGTATTTGTACTTGACACTCAAAAGAAAGCGAAGAGTGAGATCAATCGCAGTACGTGATATTTTCAAAAGGAGAATTGAATATGGAGATGGTCACAACTTATTTGAAGAACTCCGCTTGAGCGATCCGTATATGTTTTTTACATATTATACACGAATCAATCGTGAAAGGTAATTTGAATACGATTCTGAAAATGTTTGATATTTTTTCGCTGTTGCTGATATTGTCAAAATCAATTTTTCAGGTTCGAATATCTGTTAGAACTTGTGGCGCCCCTCATCAAGAAACGTGACATGTACACTGCCATTACTCCTGCTCAGCGACTTGCACTGACCCTGAGGTTAGTACAGTGGTGATATCAGCGAACGACTATGGAATGTGTCAGTCACCTTCATACCGATTAAACTGCTTATAGATTCCTCGCTGCTGGTGACAGTCAAGACTCATTGAGTTTTGCATAGCGGTGTGCACAAAGTACAGTGTCCTGTGTCCTGAAAGAAACGACTGGAGCTCTCATTGCAGTGTTGAAGCCACGGTATTTGGCACCACCATCTAATGAACATGATTGGCGAAATATTGCCAGTGGGTTCTGGAATGAATGGCAATTTCCTCATTGCGTTGGAGCCATCGATGGCAAACATGTCCAAATCCAGGCTCCACAAGCGTCAAATAGTATCTTCTTTAATTATAAGAAGATGTTTAGCGTCGTCTTGCTTGCTGTTTGTGATGCAAACTATAATTTCATTGTAGCTGACATTGGAGCGGAAGGGTCGCAGAGCGATGGTGGAATTTTTATGAATTCTGAATTAGGGAAGCGTTTACAAGAAAAATCTTTGGAAATTCCTCCCTCGAATTATTTGCCCGGAACAGATATTGATATGGAATTCTTTTTTGTTGGGGATGCAGCGTTTCCTCTAAAACCATATCTTCTAATGAAACCCTACGGTGGACGCAACATTTCATATGAAGACTCTATTTTCAATTACAGGCTCAGCAGAGCAAGAAGAGTAATTGAGAATTGCTTTGGAATTCTATCGGCTCGGTGGAGGATATTCCGCCACCCCATCTGTGCTTCATTAGAGAACACAGAGAGAATCATCGAGTCTGCAGTATGCCTGCACAACTTTATTCTGAAAACAGCAGATGCAAATCTGAGGCTTGAGTATTGCCCGCCAAACTTTGTCGACGTTGAGCTACCCATTGGTGATCTTGTGGAGGGAGAATGGCGAGATATTGTGGCTGGCGAAAATGGAGCCATAGTTGCAGGTCCTCGACTGGGAGCAAGAAATGCAGCAATGCATTCATTGGAGCGTAGGAACACCCTCCGGGACTTTATGAATGGATCTAGAGCAATGCCATGGCAAAACCATGTCGTGCGGGTGCGACTGGGGTTGATTGCAGAGCATTAAAAGTAAGGAATATTATAGGTATATTATTATAAAATAATCAGGCGAAGTGTTTTGTTATAAATCAGGTATAATATTAGGTATCAGGTATTTTGTTATAACTCTGTGGCATATACATGTATGTTTATCTATACAGGATGATTCAGAATTCGTGACGAATACTTGAGTGCCGATTGTAGTCGAAATTGAAATCAAAATTGTCTTGGCCAGTTATTTCAAAAACTTGTTGGTTGTAAAAAAAAAAATTCAAATAGAAAAAAAACTACGTAATTTCAGAGAAACTGCTAGATGAAAAATTTATTGGTATCGACCCTGTAAAATACTCATCACGAATTCTGAATCATCCTGTATATTTAAATTCAAGAAGTGAATACATCGCAAAGCTCAGTATATATATATTATGAATCTTCAATCATGACCTCCTCACACTCCTGTACAATATCCCTGAATTTTTTCCTGAAACGCAGCTTCAGCTTAGCATCTGTCAGGTTTTGTAGGCAAGTGACAGTTTGACCAATCAGGCTATCTGCATCCAATGGTGGCGCCGCTTGTGATGTTTGAGCAGGCGCGGCCATACTTTTATTCAAGTTTGCAAGGGTTTCCTTAAACATCTCTGCTGTGTCATTTAGTTTTGGTTTTTTGCTTCGGTGAGAAGATCCAAAATAAAGCAGAGAGGCAGCTGCAGACTTGGTGCTTGCTATGCCTGTCCCAGCCGAAATGGATGGTATGGGAGGACGGGAGGCTACTGTATATTGTGGATTTTTTGTAATCTGCCATGGTGCACTCTCTGTACTCGGATCATTCAGCTAAATCGAAGCTTCCGTGGAGTCTGATAGCAAAGTGGCTATTTCTTCATCGATAGACGAAGTTGATTGAGTTGGTGATTGGAGCGGCAGCTGTACACATGAAGCTGAGTAAGATGACTGTGTCAAATTATCAACTGACCTGTGAGAGAAAAACAAAGGAATGAAAGAATAACAAAGGAATGAAAGAATTGCCTTCAAACAAAATACACCGCAGAGAATTACAGAATAGATGACCGAATCGAGGTAATGAAAGGGTGGGAATAGAAATGTTAAGAATGATCAGAGATAGTTTCATTATCAACATTCTTACTTTCTTTGCCGCATGTGAGGGTTCAGGAAATTCATAGTGTACCAGTGTGTCCATACTGGTCTCTTCGACGCCCCTGCTCCACTCCTTGTTTCCGTTTCTAAAAGTCTTTTTTCCTTCGCATACCTCTCTCTCAGGGTGTTCCACCGAGCAGTGCAATCAACTACACTAGCTGCAATGAAAGAGCACAGAACCATAGCTTGCGTCGTGAATAGGCTCTATTTTCGATAATATATAATAAACTAAACTAAAAATGCTAATGATGTAATTTGTCATTTTCTGTATTTACGATTTTTCTCTGGAAAGACATGCGGTTCACAACATATGATCTTTTGGAATATAAATAAAATTATCCATAACCTACCATGAACAGCTTCGGCCACAGCGCTCCAAGCACACTCTTTTATCGCAGGATTTTTAAATCCTGCATGAGATTTATCGTAAATTTCGCGGCGATTTCTGACAGTCTCGATAAGCAGTGCGTCATCCATCATTACGAAGTTCCAATCAATATCACGTTCCAAAACTTTTTCAGTAACAAACCGTATTCGCGCGCGACATACGAGAGCGACACGCTGGAACGCCGGCTACTCTGATTGGTTGGCGCGGTCACGTGGTCTCTCTGACCGACGTAACGGGACGGAAGAGCTTGACATTGTCAAGCTTTGTCGTCCCATCACGTCACGTCACATTACGTTAAGTTCATCATAATTAGTCTCATTGATTAGTATATGATATACTTTTACGTCCCGTTCCGTTACGGCACGTCACGGTAAGTTCATCGTAATCCCGCCTTAAATCCAAATCGATAAGTTATCCAATTAAAGTCCAAGTTCAAGTCCAATAGAAATAGCAGGGGTCACAATAGACAGTTCTCACAATAATCACTCGAAACACTCTACAAAAACTCTCAAAAACAAAACTCTCGATTCACTAAAATCGTGGCACGTGATTGATATTCAACGGCTAGACAATGAATGACTCTTCGTTTACGGTATGCTAATTCCCTATCCTCGCCGTTCGTCCTGCTAGTGCTGGCCGTCATCGATAGACCAATCCGATGATCTACGATCGATATGGCCGCGCTAGGACAAAGGGCGGCAGATATTTAAATCAGCTATCCTGACTCTTTACTCTTGGGGAATACATACGCTCGTTTAGGCTGGTACGGAGGAGGTCCAAACGTTTGCCACGTTACAGTGTATATTATGCTATACAGTGTGAAGTTTGCTGCCCGAGCGAAGCGAAGGCAGCATTTACACAAGGTGAAAATGAGCTCCCTCCAGCGTAGCATACGACACTTGTTTCCGACTTTTTCTCCGACAGCGATAATAAAGACGTGGGACGTGGTCCAGGTCCACGTGGTGGTGGTGGTAGTGGTGGCGGCGGCGGTGGGGGGGGGGGGGGGGGGGGGGGGGAAGAAGCCACCCTTTCGACAAAAATAAGTTTTGATTCATTTGAAGAATGATTAGTTGAAAGAATTATTATTCTATTTGAAAAAATGTTATTTCATGAAAAAAATTGTAGAACTAGCGAGTTGAATACAAATAAAATAAAACCATTTTACTGAAGTCGGGAAAAAACAAAATTTAAAAGTAAGAAGAAAAATTCACTCAATCAAACCAATTTTTCAACGGTAGCAGCTCACTTTCTAAGTTCTTCACGTAGTCGCGAATTTCAGCAGGTTTTCTCTAGTCGTCGGCAAGGTCATTTTTCGTTTTAAAAAATATGAATGTGAAAATACGGAAAAATACAAAAATTTATTCCAGAATTACTTTTGATACAACAATTACCATTGTATGTGATAATTATTTCCAGAACAAAATATCAATGTTTGAAACCTTATGAATTACTTTGTTCTTGTAAAACTATTGGAACAGCTGCTACTGACATTTTTTTACATCTATTTACTTCCAAAATAGAAGTTGCAGCCTGTTATATTAATAACCGTTGGATTTTTAGCTTTCATTTCATTGTTTACAGCACTTGAATTGATGACAGGTTCCACCATAACCTCCTCCCAATCTGATGGATCCAAGACGTATTTGGATCTTCAAGTTGAATGTCGATTGTTGTGGTTTGGTCTGGTGCTTTTGGAAGTGTCAAGTTGGTTGTAGTCGGTAGGTTGAACATGTTGGAGATCATCGACTCACTGAATTTGGCTTTTTTCAAATCTGGTAAATTTGTCGAATCCGGTGCTTTTGGAACGGTTGAAGTTGGAATTACGACTGCAGTTTTAGATGTTGATGATTGATTTATCATGCTGGCAATCATTGAGCCAGTTTTTCTTTTGTTTCCAATCGCGTCAGCTATGTAACCTGTAACAGAATATTACATTCCTTCAAACCGAAAATTTAAATTATAATTACAAGATTACCTTCGGCAACTGTTGAAGATTTCCACCCTCCGTAGCGTTTAAGGTGCTTCCCTACCCAATTCCAACAGACCTGAAAATTTGGGAAAAAAGGTGTTATTAAACGGAATATCTCTGCCTAGGCACCGAAATCAATGAAACAAACTTCGTCGCGCAATTCTATGTACGATTTCGAACACGTACGGCCAAAAAAATGTTTTTTTTTTTTTAAATGAAGAAGATATCCATGTAAAACGTTTTCGAAGCCGTTTTACATGGATATCTTCTCTATTTTCGCGTAAAAAAAAACATTTTTTTAGCCGTACGTATTCGAGATCGTACATAGAATTGCGCGACGAAGTTTGTTTCATTGATTTCGGTGCCCAGGCAGAGATATTCCGTTTAATAACACCTCTTTTCCCAATGTTTTCAGGTCTGGTGGAATTGCGTAGGGAAGCACCTTAAGTGTTTCTATGTTGGCTCCTGCGTCAACAAGGACTGTGGCAGAGCTTCTTCGAAAGCTGTGTCCGGTGTATTTTTCTGGATCTTCCAGGCCCAGGAATTCCGCAATCTGCTTTGGTACTTTTTCAAAGGTGTGTTTTCCAATGACCTGAACGGTGCTCCTTCCATTTTTGTAGCAGACGAAAAATCTCGTGCTAGGTGCATTTGGTGGACGCAGTGCAATGTATATGTATATATACACGATGTTTTGCACCACCATTCATTCTCTTTGTTTTCTCTTCTTTTCAATGTTTTGTTGTTTAAAGTCATTTTATAGTCATTTATTGCAGAGCATAGGTATATAAAAAAAAAAAAAAATGGTCGTGCGAAAAATCGTGTATATATATCTGAACAATCCCCCGCATAGTGGCCGCAATGAAGAAGAAAAACTCAAGAGATATGGGGCATTGTGTCCAAGGTCGCTAAATTTCCTATGTTAAATAAACGGAAAACAGAAAAACTCGATGAGGAACCTCTAAAAAAATCCGACATAGCCGATATTCATGCCACATCATTATGGCATATAGCATGAGATACTGAGGGGGCGAGAGCCCAAAAAAAAAAAATTCGAAATAAAAAATGACACACCCTAATTACTATATTGCATTATTATTTTATTATTAATTTCAAATGAAATTTTTTATCTATCCGGCTCGATTGAATTTCTACCACGCGCAGGCTTACGGTAATCTCCATGCGACACATGGGACAATGGCCGGCTGAGGCAATGCGTTCAACGCAATTGGTGCAGCAGCACCGATGCCCGCAAGGGATGAAGGTATGCGTTGCAGGTTGAACCAAGCAGACACAGCATGTGCCTGCAGGACGTCCTGCAACATTTTGTGCTTCTGCACCCATTATCGGTTCTACCCGAAGAAACGGCACTGGATCCTCGGGTACCGGAAACACCTCGAAATCGTCTTCCGGCAAATGGTAGATATCCCCATCATCTGAAGTATAAAATTTGAGTTACACACATGTAAGTGTCTGTAAGCTAGGAGCATATGTAATGTACGGTGAGAGGCATGGTTCACCAAATAATTTGACGTTCAAATTAGTATTCAAACGCGAAGCAAAATATGCAATACCTAATGTCGCCTAGAATAAATATTGAATATTTTATATTTCATGAAGAAATAAATATCGAAGTGTTGTCAGAAAATTGACTTCGAGCAAATCAGAGTGAGTATCCGTCAACACTGTGGTGGTACGATTGATACAGGAGATTATGCTGTTTTCAGGATGTACCATTATCAGGTATTTCAATGATTCCTGCAGCATCACCCAGAATTCCAGCCTGGGGATCGCGATCTGCTTGTTGGTAGTCAGCATCCGCCTGCGCCAATTGAACGGGGCCCGCTACCGGTGGGGCGTTCGCCTCTTCCACGGGTATCCTGGCAGGGTCACCACCAACCCTATTTCGTGGGTGAATCCCACGTCCGCGTCCAGCACGTCGGCCGCCGCGTCGGGCTACGAGAAAATGTCATCGGTACTTGAATCCTCGTCTGGTGCTACCTCTATGGTGTGTGATACGTGATGCGTTAGTAGGATACGTCGATATGTTCAATACGATAATTTCGTAATCATTATACTACAAACCTTCTTCTGGCACGTTATTCCCTGGGGCATGAATACCTGCTGTCTTGGTCATACAGCGGTCCAGGAATTCCCTCAAAGTGTATCTTCAGAGCATACGTGAAAGTTACAATTTCCGTCGTATTGGACGTTATCAATTAGAAACGAATGCAAAATGCCGAAATGACTGAGAGAATCATTACGCGAGTTCTATATAACGATGGCCTTATCGGGACTCAATAATAGTTAGCAGTTCACAAATGTGACAATACTGCGAGTCTATCGTGAACCTAATAACCAGAGGGGCAGGTGAACTAAGAATAAGAACTCTTGAAGTAGTGATGCCAAACGTTGGGGATTACATTACCTGCCGACGCTCAGATCATGCCGGGCGTCCCGGATCAAAGTATCCCTCGTCATGTTGCGGATCGTACGTGCCCGTCTAGCTCGTCCCCCATTCCGCAGGCGATTTAATTCGATCCCTTGGTTGGCGATCATATCCGATAAATATTCTGGATGTTTGAAAGTGAGACACATTAGAAAAGCCTTACTGACTCTGATGTCGTCAATATACGCTCTAGTGTGGAAACAAAGTACACCATACCAATGAATTTCCAGATGTTTGGATGAAGACTCCCGAGTTTTCGTTTCGCTTCATTATGAAAACGACTCTACTAAATTATTTGTGCGGGATGGGCATCCGTGCACACTGACAACCTGTGTCAGGGGGCTCTACTGCGTCCTCAAGTAACGCATGAATTGCCGAATTGTCGGATGGTCTTCCGCATTCGCATCTGCCAGGATATTTAATATGCCTAGCCCTTCAACAAACTGGTCGGATGGTGCCAACGGAAGTACCATTGCCATCGATAAAATCCCGTATGGAAAAACCATATATGGCTAAAATATATGGCACAATATATGGTAATAGGTGGTGTTATATTATGGCCGAAATTATGTATATGTATAAATATATTGTCAAAATATATGGAATCATATATGGCAACAATATATGGCAGAATATATGGCAGAATATATGGTGATTGTATTTCAATATATGGAATCATATATGGCAACAATATATGGCAGAATATATGGCAGAATATATGGTAGAATATATGGCAGAATATATGGCAACAATATATGGAATCATACATGGCAGAATATATGGCACAATATATGGTGATTGTATTTCAATATATGGAATCATATATGGCAACAATATATGGCAGAATATATGGCAGAATATATGGCAACAATATATGGAATCATATATGGCAGAATATATGGCACAATATATGGTGATTGTATTTCAATATATGGAATCATATATGGCAACAATATATGGCAGAATATATAAGTAAAGTCAAATTAATAGCTTATTTATATTTACTGTTATTTTATAATAAATGACTAAAAAATATTTGGGATAGATATTTAAGCATTATAAATCGTTGTATGATTATTGATATATTTTTTAATTTTGCTTAAGTCCCGAATGAATTTCGTTAACAGTTAGTACTCTTTTGACTCTAGCGTAGCGCATGAACGTTCAGACTATACACTTCATCTAACTATTTAGAACATGTCATTAGCATTGCTTGGTCTACCATCTTTGTTCTTCTAATTTTTGAATCACTTCCCGTCGTCGCGTCGCACGTATAACATCTCATGCGTTGAGGAATGTCCGTTCAGGTAATTAATAACTCTTTTGCTCTTACATTATGCAATCACTGATAATATGTCTTTTAACTGGTTACTATATTTCTTTTGCATTTTGTATATTCTTTCATCTTCAAAAGAATTCTTTTCGAATACTTTCGGTTACCTTGCGCCACGTGCAAACCTAACCTAGTTCAGAGCCGCATGTTAATTTACTTTTTATAAGCTCAGTCGCTAATTAATTCTTCTGTAATCTGATTCTTGATTGATTATCCTATTATATAAGTTATTGTTTTTCAACTGGTTAGTATATTTCTTTTGGATTTCGTATATTCTTTCATCATCAAAAGAATTCTTTTCGAATACTTTCGGTTACCTTGCGCCACGTGCAAACCTAACCTAGTTCAGAGCCGCATGTTAATTTACTTTTTAAGCTCTTAATTCTTCTGTAATCTTATTCTTAATTGATTATCCTATTATATGACTTATTTATAACCACACGTTCCCGAGACTCGCTTGTTTTTACAGTCTGAGAATGGCCAGCCGTTCGCTAGCCGAAACGTCACTACGTTAATCGACGTTTTATTCAACAAGAAAAATTAAAATCAAATCCACAATAAGATCGGAGTAAAAAAAAAAAATGAAGATCAAAGTGATGGTGGATGCCGTTGAAAGATCAATAACTGGGCCCTTTACCTTATATATAAAATGTTAAACGTATTCTGTGTGAGTAGTTGAAATGAACGAAAAAAAGAATGCAAAAAAATGTAATTTTTACACATGTAATACACTATTTTATATATGCTTGAATCATCAATATTTTCTAAGATCTGTTTCGACAACCTGTTAAGTAAATATTGTAAATATTGTCGATGTCACTGATTACATATGTGAATAAATATTTTAAAATATTAAAATCAACAAATTTACATTCAACAATATTCGTGAATAAACTTTTAACCGTCTTCAAATTTTTTATTGAAATGAATACCATATTTTACAAAATTATTATATATTCCGCCATACATTCCGCCATATATTCTGCCATATATTCTGCCATATATGATTCCATATATTGTTGCCATATATTCTGCCATATATTCTACCATATATTCTGCCATATATTCTGCCATATATTGTTGCCATATATGATTCCATATATTGAAATACAATTACCATATATTCTGCCATATATTCTGCCATATATTGTTGCCATATATGATTGCATATATTGAAATACAATTACCATATATTCTGCCATATATTCTGCCATATATTGTTGCCATATATGATTCCATATATTGAAATACAATTACCATATATTGTGCCATATATTTTTGCCATATATGGTCCATATAATTTATTGGCCGAATATTTGTATATGATTCCATATATTCTGCCATATATGATTAGTAGATAGTGACAGCCATGGCGAGTCATAACAAATGACGTCACGAGGCAGGAGTGGGGATTTGGCGCCAGTGACGTAGACGGCCGGCAGCCTGATCCAAGATGGCGCCGCCCATACGAACCAATATGGCGCCTGTTTTCTAGAATCCAATATGGCGATCGTTTCGAGTGTTTTTCAAAAATCCAAGATGGCTGCTATTTCTCAAAATCCAATATGGCTACTGTTTTTCAAAAATCCAAGATGGCTACTATTTTTCAAAAATCAAATATGGCGAGTGTTTTTTCCAGAATCCAATATCTAAGAGATGCTTCCTCTGATACCGACCGATCTTACCTCGGCTCTGATACCGACCGATCTTACCTCGGCTCTGAAATAATAAATTCTTATCCTATATAGGTATATATACTAGCTGAAATTAATAAAGTACGACAGGGTATATGCAGAGATCACACAAATTATCTTCAAATATTTCGTTTATTCGATATTACTATTAAGACTGGTTTTACAATCATATTTTCACAGTACTAACCTATCGCAACTCTATAATTAACATCGTTTCCTTAAACATATCTGTACACAGGATAGACAAGAGGCTCGACGCACTCTATCCCGAAACATTACTATTGTTTTCAAGAGTACTAACATGCAAAAGCTCCATGGAAAAATAATACGAATAGCTTGAGGCAAAAGTTCCATGGAAAAATAATCAAAGAACAATATTTAGGCTTTTATAATACGAATAGCTTCAGGAAGCTCCATGGAAAAATAATCAAAGAACAATATTTAGGCTTTTATAATACGAATAGCTTCAGGAAGCTCCATGGAAAAATAATCAAAGAACAATATTTAGGCTTTTATAATACGAATAGCTTCAGGAAGCTCCATGTTCGACGCACTCTATCCCGAAACATTACTATTGATTTCAAGAGTACTAACATGCAAAAGCTCCATGGAAAAATAATCAAAAAACAATATTTAGGCTTTTATAATACGAATAGCTTCAGGCAAAAGCTCCATGGAAAAATAATCAAAGAACAATATTTAGGCTTTTATAATACGAATAGCTTCAGGAAGCTCCATGTTCGACGCACTCTATCCCGAAACATTACTATTGATTTCAAGAGTACTAACATGCAAAAGCTCCATGGAAAAATAATCAAAGAACAATATTTAGGCTTTTATAATACGAATAGCTTCAGGAAGCTCCATGTTCGACGCACTCTATCCCGAAACATTACTATTGATTTCAAGAGTACTAACATGCAAAAGCTCCATGGAAAAATAATCAAAGAACAATATTTAGGCTTTTATAATACGAATAGCTTCAGGAAGCTCCATGTGCCCTTGTCGCATCCTTGGATAGCTCATTCACCCAGTACAAAGCACTTAAAGAACAATATTTAGGCTTTTATAATACGAATAGCTTGAGGCAAAAGTTCCATGGAAAAATAATCAAAGAACAATATTTAGGCTTTTATAATACGAATAGCTTCAGGAAGCTCCATGTGCCCTTGTCGCATCCTTGGATAGATCATTCACCCAGTACAAAGTACTTATTCCGAAAAATAATCAAAGAACAATATTTAGGCTTTTATAATACGAATAGCTTCAGGCAAAAGCTCCATGTGCCCTTGTCGCATCCTTGGATCGATCATTCAGTCAGTACAAAGCACTTATCAATTAGAATCTATCTTATTTAAGTTACAGCATAAATTAGTTCGTATATTTAGTCCGCGTTGTAGGCGACGAGATGATAATTAACGACACACTCGTCTTATCAACCGCGAAGTAGACATCGGAATATTTAGATAATTTGGAGACACGCCACGAATACAAAAGATTTCGAAAAATCATCAAAGAACAATATTTAGAAATCACTTGTCAATTAGAACGCTCTGGCATATGTCGGCAATGATGTAGGGTAGAAACAAACGGGTCAACTCGTGAAACACAACACTTAACTGGGGCCTGGAGAAATCTGCGTCTATCAATGCCTTGTGGACTGCGTCCTTCGCTGCATCGGCCTCCTCGCAAACCACGACACCGATCTGCTGTAGAGTCGGGGTCTTCATCTTTCTGGATCGCACCACTGCGGCAAAGTGGCGAACCAGCAACTCCTTGCATTTGTCGACGACCTCTGCCTGTTGCTCCAGCTGAATAATATACTGGTCTATACAGCAGGCGATATGTCGCAGACCGTCGAACGTAACTTTCTGCATCACAATTACGGGCGAATAGCTTTTTCGCTTCTTGAATTTAGGTTCCCCGGCGTTATCATCATCATCCTCTTCCTCCCACCCCTGTTGACTTTCAGACTCATCAGGATTGCTCGAATAGAACGCAACCACTTTCGATCCGTGTGCCGATGTGAAGCGCAGTGCACACCCTCCCGGTAGCGATATTGTGTCGTTTAGCAAAGAACTCAGTCCGCCGGGGGGACGCTCGCTTTTCTCGAAATACTTCTCGATATCTTCGAGCTTTCCTACCAGGTCCTCCCATGCTTCCGCGTTGAGGGACACCCCGCTTGAGTAATTGTTGACGAATTTCACCACAGGCTCGAATTTTCCATCCAAACGAAGACGAAGACCGATATTCACTTTTTTAGACCACGAGTTGTTGAGCCCGTACGTCCTCGACAGCACTAGGTTACGCTCGGATTTCTTGAGAGCTATGTCAAAAGTTTTGAACAGCCTACTGCAGCCCTCTTTCAACCAGCCTGTTTTCGGTGCTGCCATAGCTCTTGACTGATTAATTGCAACTGAGCGCTCCGCATCTACTCCGAGGAGCCTCAGCGTTTTTTGCACATCTCAGCAGAAACTTTCCGCACCGCGCAACAGTCGCAGGCAGCTTCGCGGCTGTCGCATCGGCGCAAAATTATTACGCCGTAACCTTATACCGGTCATCCGATGAATACTGTGGGTGGAACGTGGGGTGGAGGGTGAGGTATGTTTTGCGTTATAAATCACGTACTCCGATACGCAATATGTTTTGCGTTATAAATCACGTACTCCGATACGCAACGGCCGTCCTCGTCTTTCCGGTATCGGTAACGCGGTTTTTCGAATTTCAAAGATATCTCACGTACTCCGACAGCGATCCGTTTCTCGCCTATCGTAAGACGCTGATGTCGCATCACGCGTCTTTGGACGCCAACGATGGACCCCCCTACATACTCGCGATGGCCGCACACACACGCGCGTATATATATATATATATATATATATATATATTTATAATTATCCACATACGCGAAATTTATGAGGTGAACAGAGATTCGCATAACGAGGAAACAGTCGAAGAGGAACGGAGCCATTCCAAGGAAAAAAAAAAAAAAGGTATGTCTGCACGATTCTTTCGTTTAACATTCTAATTTGAGAGGATTATAAACTAAAAAAAATGTGTGCAATTAATTCAGATGAACCCTGAAAGGATTGTGCGGCGCCAAGAACAACTCAGACTGCGGGATCGCCTTCGACGGAGTTTTATCTCCAACACAGGGACTTTGCTGCGTTTCCTGCAGGCACGGAACGCTGAGCCGGGGGTCATAACCCAGACTTATAACATCCATCACCAGATCATCGAGCAATTGAACAACCTGTGGGAAGTAAATGATAGCTTCGTCCTCAGGGCAGCTGCGGCAGATCCGGGGCCTCTCCAGAGTCCGGAGATTTCCTCCACAGTGGAGGAAGACGCGCAGCGACCTTACCAACGACCACCGTCACCACCAACGACACCTTCGCTGCCACCTTCATCACCTCCCTCTCCCACCCCACCTTCTTCCCCGGAATCATCATCACCCCCATCACCCTAATCCGTATTCCCAATATCCTCCTATAAAATAGTTATACAGTAGTAGTAGTCATATATCACCTAAATGTAGAAAAATATTATTATAATTTCATGTTCACCGCATTTAAAAAAAAAATATATAGTTTATGAAACCTACTCAGAACTATTGGTATTTGCTATCACGAACCATCCCTTCACATCGCGATCTAAACTAGGACCAAAACACTCGAATTTGGAGTTATTGTTATTATTTTTGAATACCCCGATACCATACTCATAATCATGACCACAGATAGCGCTAATTTGGCTTTGCTGGATTAATTAATAATAGATTATTATTATTACTAATATTATTAATTAATTATCCAAAGGTATAATTGGAGCAAATCGATTTTTGACTTGTCGTAGTTTAGATCGTAGTTTAGGGAGACTATGAATCGCGCACGAGACAGTAGGTTTGTCATATCTTGAATGTAGGAAATATTTCATAATAATAATAATTTTATGAAGACTACGCTAACTTTCCGCGGACATATATTTTTACAGTGTCTGTATCGCATACACACACACGTGTCCGAGACAGTAGGATCCGATATAGGTGTGTCATATCTGTGGGAACTATAAGTTCAGCTGCAGCCGTGCAATTCGCTCAGTTTGAGAATAAACAGCTCAAAAATGGAAGCAAATAATTTTTACCGCGAATTAACGGGCGCGAACCGGGAAATTTACCGGAACAGCGTAATTCTTAATGTGATACGCAACGTGTTGCGTTACACCAGGAGCTCCACTCCCCGAACCGTGCGAGACTTTGACGAAAATTGGTTTCTCGAGGCGGTGGACCTACCCGCACCCGCGCTGCTATACCGTTTGAGGGGGCTTTTATGGTGTTGCACCGTTATGGATATCGGTCGTATGTTCGAAAGGCATGTGTTTGACGATTCTTGGGAAAGCCTGAAGACGGCTGTCGAGGTGGTGTACGAACGCGGTGGTCAGTCATACCCCGAAGTCATCAGGATGACACGCGTGTACAGGGATCGCGAGGGTAAGTTGTAACTCTGTTCTACAAGCGTTTTATCAACGGTTCGCTTCATAGCTTTTGCTGGGGGGTTTTTTTTTTCACACCAGACGACGCGACCGGTGAACCCGAGATGGATTTCATGAACGAAAACGAGCAAGAGGAGGTAGACGAGGAGGAGCGACTCATGAACGATGCCGCGACTCGTTGCGAGCTTTCCGCGCGGGAGGAGGAGGAAGAGCGCGAATTGATAAGAGTAACCGAGCAAGCCGAAGCTGTCGAAGATCCTGTCAAAGCCGGTAATACGGCTACCATCGCACCCCCGTCTGAGCGTGAATTGATACGGGTAACCGAGCATACCCCTCCTGTCGAGGCCGAAAATACGCCTCCCTTCGCACCTCCGTCTCCCGAAAATTCGTCAACCGATGATGCGATGGAGGTCGAGTTTTCCGACGATTCTTCCGGTGAGTACCCGCGAGTCCGCATTTTTCTTTTTTCTAATTTTCAAGACGATTCGTGTAACCCGGACTTTATAACTCTCGGCTATCAGAGCGGCGCCACGCTGTCTACGCGTTGAAACGAGGCGGGGATATCAACGAAGGCGCCGGGACATCGGGTATGCAGCAGGGTGGGGGGAAGAGAGAGAGAGTCGTTAGCACAGCTGTAGGTTGCGAGCAGGAGGAGGAGGAGGAGGAAGAGCGCGAATTGATAAGAGTAACCGAGCAAGCCGAAGCTGTCGAAGCCGGTAATACGGCTACCATCGCACCGCCGTCTCCCGATGACCGTGAATTGATACGGGCAATCGAGACCGAAAATACGCCTCCCTTCGCACCACCGTCTCCCGAGAATTCGTCAACCGACGATGAGATGGAGGTCGAGTTTTCCGACGATTCCTCCGGTGAGTACGCGCGAGTCCGCATTTTTCTTTTTTCTAATTTTCAAGACGATTCGTGTAACCGCGGACTTTATAACTCTCGGCTATCAGAGCGGCGCCACGCTGTCTACGCGTTGAAACGAGACGGGGATATCAACGAAGGCGCCGGGACATCGGGTATGCAGCAGGGCGGGGGGAAGAGAGAGAGAGTCGTTAGCACAGCTGTAGACGATCGCGTCGCGCGTCCTCCGGGTGTCAGATTCGTGATTGTAGACGAGAGGCGTAAATACTATCGTAGATTCGGCGTCACAGGTAGCGTGTTGACGTTGAAAATCATAACACCGCCGGAAACCATCGATCCCGTGACCTGGCTCGAAGAAGCCATCCGGGATATTCACAATTACGCTACGACCAGTGCCCCGGACTCTGTCGACGATCCCGCGAACGATTACATAGGTTTCGGACTAGACACACCCTCGTTCACTCTGGGAACGGCCGGTTTGTCGTTTCGACCAGTACGGGACTCTCGCTACGAGGATCTCTGGCGGCTCGTGTTCAGTCTCACCCAAAGCGCATCCGAATTTCGTGTGGATGACGCGTTCGCAATTACGGTTAACCGAGTCAGCGTGCCGGTGGGTCGCGGTCGGAAAAGTAAACCTCTCACGCACGAGGAGGTGAGCAAACGATCGCTTCTCGAGGTCGAACGCGACAATCTTTGTCTACCGCGAGCTATAATTTCTGCCCGCGCCTACTTGAACAGGGAGGGTATCGAGGGTAACGACGCTGACCCCACACCTCGGTGGTCCGACGTACGTCACGCGAAATCGAGACTTCAGAGGGAGGCTGCCGTGGCTTTGTGCAGAGAGGCGCGTGTAGAAGTCCCCGCAGAGGGTTGTGGCATGCGAGAAATCGTCCGATTTCAAGAATATCTGGCCCCCCTCGGCTTAGCCGTTGTAATATACGATTTTAACACCTTTGGGCGGGGGGATGAGGCCGTTTACAATGGTGCGCGCGTACTCGTTGAGCGGGGTGAATGCGTCAGCGGGAGATTAAACATACTGTACTTTCCTCGTGGCGGTCATTACAAGCCTATACTGAATTTAACAGCCGCAGCGGCCAACAGACGCTTCTGCGAGCCTTGCAACATCGCCTATCGCAACGTCGGTGATCACAGGTGCTCCAACAGATGTCCATGCTGCAACACGGTACCACAGTGCGCCAGAGTGGGGGTACGGGTGCGCTGCGTTGCCTGCGGGCGGTACTTTTTCGGGGAGGAATGTCTGCGGAGACATCGAGTCGCGGGATCGTTCGATTCTTGCCGAAGCGTTTGCGACACCCTGCAGATGTGCAGCGGGTGCGGTCTGTTCGTCAACCGCGCGAAGGGTGGTCACTCGTGCGGCAACGCGTACTGCCACACGTGCGGATCCGTACAGCCGGTCAACCACGAGTGTTACATGCAACCTCTCAAACCACCCACCGGAAACCAGGAGCATATATTTGTATTTTATGACTTCGAGACCCAACAATGCGCCTCGGTGGCAGGCAGTCGAGATGTCAATCTGCACGTGCCGAATCTGTGTGTGGTACAGCAGACGTGCACCAATTGCATACGCGAGCCTGACATAAGCACACCCTGTCCTAGTTGCGGCCTCGTGCGCGAGTTCGTATTCCGAGACAATCCCGTTAAACAGCTGGTGGAGTTTGTCACGCGGGACGTTTGTCGATTCAAAAAGATCTTCTGCATAGCGCATAACGCTAGCGGATTCGATTCTCAATTCATACTGCGCTACCTGGTGGAGAATAACAGAGATCCACCGCAGGTGATTCTGAACGGTACCAAGATCATACTGATGGAGACGGGTCGCACGCGTTTCCTGGACTCTTTGGCCTACATGCCTATGCCTCTAGCCGCGCTACCCAAGGCATTCGGACTCCCCGTGGAGTCGCGCAAAGGTATCTTTCCGCATCTGTTCAATACACCGGAGAATCGGAATTACATAGGTCCGTTACCGGCCGCGGAATTCTACTCCCCCGACAGCATGAAGGCCTCGGACAGGCACGCTTTCTACAAATGGTACGAGGAAGCCACGCGCGACGGCTACGTGTTCGATTTCAACCGCGAGCTCGTGGAATATTGCCGCAGCGACGTAGACATTCTACGCCGAGCATGCGTCGCGTTTAGAGATATTTTTCTGAATTGTGGCGGTGTTTGCCCGTTCTCGCGAAGCACCACCATAGCATCGGCCTGTTCCGTCGTGTTTCGACAAAATTTCCTCCGACCCCGTACCATAGGGATACTACCGCCCGGTGGGTACAGAATGGCCAACAATCAATCGGCGAAAGCGGTCAAATGGCTCGTTTGGATGGAGAGGGTGTTGGGGACAGAGGTGAGGCAGGCTGCCCGAGGTCGCGAGTACAGGATCCCCGAGACGAGACGGCTTGTCGACGGGTATTACACAGATGAGAAGGGGGGGCGACACGTGTTGGAATTTCACGGCTGCTACTGGCACGGGTGTAGAAGATGTCACACGGTCAATCGCGACAAAGAGTTATCCGGCGGGGATACGATGGACAGACGGTGGGAAGAGACTAGGGCGAAAACCGCACGCATGACCGAGCTTCGTTACGGGGTCACCGAGATGTGGGAGTGCGTGTTCGACGAGATGCTGAAAGCCGATCCGGAAATGCGCGACTACGTCGATCAACATCCGCTGGTCGTCTCGCGCGAGCCGTTGAATCCTCGAGACGCCTTTTTCGGAGGACGTACGGGTAACACGAAGCGTTATTACGAGGCTGGACCGGGGGAGAAAATCCGATACGTCGACGTATGCTCTCTGTACCCTTGGGTGTGTAAAACCGGTCGCTACCCTGTGGGTCACCCGCGAGTCTACGTCGGTAGGGAGTGCAGAGTGTTGACCGGTCCCTACAACACCGACATCTCCGGACTCGAGGGTCTCGTGAAATGCGTGATCCTGCCTCCCAGGAATCTTTATCATCCCGTGCTACCTGTCAGGATGCGCGGAAAACTCATGTTTCCCCTGTGTCGCTCCTGCTGCGAGGCTTCTCTGCAGACCGATTGCCCGCACGAGTCGGAGGCCGATCGGTGGTTCACCGGCACCTGGGTGTCGGCCGAGCTGCAGAAAGCCGTGGCTATGGGGTACAGCGTGATCGATGTGTCGGAGATCTGGCAATACGAGAGCACGGTGTACGATCCGGCGAGCCGTCAAGGGGGACTCTTTGCTCCCTACATAGACACTTTTCTGAAAATAAAGCAAGAAGCCAGCGGATGGCCCGGCGAGTGCACCGACGAGGCTTCCCGCGAGCGTTATCTCGCGGAGTACGAGCAAGTGGAGGGTATCGGTTTGCAACGAGACAAGATAACAAAGAACGCCGGCCTGCGTTCCGTGTCCAAGCTCTGCCTGAACTCTTTCTGGGGTAAATTCGGCCAGCGGGAAAACCTTCCGCGTACCGAGGTGATCAAAGACCGCCAACGCCTGTTGGAACTGTTGACCGATCCCGAGAACGAGGTGGTGGATATTTTACCGGTGACGGAGCAAATACTTTACGCGCGCTGGACTAATACGGAGGAGAGCATCGCTCCGTCTCCCTTGGCCAACGTTGTGCTGGCCGCCTACACCACTGCTCAGGCTCGCCTCAAGCTGTACAGCTATCTCGAGAGGCTCGGGCGCCGGGTGTTGTATTACGATACGGACTCTGTTATTTACGTGTGGAGAAGCGGGGAGTGGGAACCGGCTACGGGTAACTTTTTGGGCGATCTGACGGACGAG
The DNA here is from genome assembly GCA_914767705.2 of Tenthredo notha. NCBI lineage: Eukaryota > Metazoa > Arthropoda > Insecta > Hymenoptera > Tenthredinidae > Tenthredo > Tenthredo notha. Next base: position 11,089,157 of record OU611910.1, on the reverse strand, counting down.
CTTGCGGAATACGGCGCAGGTAGCTACATAAAAGCCTTCGTTTCCGGTGGTCCGAAATTTTACGCGTTCTTGGTACAAAAGGGGGATGGGGAGGTGGAAGAGGTTTGCAAAGTAAAGGGGGTCACGCTAAATTATCAGACTCGAATGAAGATAAATTTTAATTCGATCCGGGGCATGGTGGTCGAGGCTGCGGAGCCTATTCGCGTGGAGCGACGGGCTATACAACGTACAGCGTTGCACCGTGTGGTCACGCTCAACGTAAACAAGATATGCCGTCCCGTTCAAACGAAAAGACGTCTCTGCGACACCGGCTACGACACTCTTCCTTTCGGCTACAAATCGCACAGCTGACGCGCGGGTGGAGTAAATTGTACATCTCTCTCTTTAGCTAGAGACTTCGACTCTCTCTTTTTACCTAGTCCTATACTCTGTTATCTGACACGCGGCGTAGAGAGAGAGAGAAATCTCTGCTCGCCTGAGGTCTGTGGCCTCCCCGGGACAAGAAGCGTGCAGCGGTGACTCATCGGCTAAGCAGGTCAGTAGTAGCAGCTGCTAATTGTTTATCAACCCGAGCGTAAAACGGCTGGTGCGAGGCGGACATGTGCGGCGGGTCGGGAAACTGAGAGCACCGCGGACCGCGAGGCAACCCGAGTATAAGCTGATACGGGTTGTCTTCGGCGCGTCACGAGCTGCTTCCCGGCCGACGACCCGTATCTCAGCTGTTGAGGCGGGTCGTTACCGCGCGCGCGCGCGCGCGTTCCCAAAAGCTTTTACGCAACGCGCGCGGGGTCCCCCACCGCGGTTATTCCATCACGACAGGGGGTGTCGACTCAAACACCGAGTATGTGCCGATGATGAATATATATATTTAATTGCAGATACGTCAGACCTGTGAGTCGCGAGGATGGAGACGCGCTGGAAACACCCGTTTTCGGCGATCGTTGCCGGTCCTTCCGGCTGCGGAAAATCAAACTTTGTCAAAAACTTTCTGCAACACGCGAGTGATATGTGCGACACAGAGTTCGCGAGAGTAGTCTGGCACTACGCCGAGTGGCAACCGTTGTACGGGGAATCGACGAGTGGCGCTATAGAATATCGAGAGGGTTTGCCGCAACCGGCCGACTACGACGCGGACACGCGACCCAAATTACTCGTCATCGACGATCTGATGCGCGAGTCGTCCAACGGCGTCGTCATCGATCTCTTCACCAAGGGTTGTCACCACAAGAACATGAGCGTGTTCCTAATCACGCAGAATCTGTTTCACCAGGGACGCGGGCAGAGGGATATCTCGCTGAACGCCAACTATATCGTTTTCTTCAAGAATCCGCGCGATCGCGCTCAGATACATCACCTGGCTCGTCAGGTACACCCCGAGGACCCTCGCTTTTTGCAAGAGGCCTACAACGACGCCACAGCACGCCCCCACGGCTATCTGCTTCTGGATCTGAAACAATCCACTCCTGAGAACTGCCGGTTTCGCACCGATATATTTCCCTCGGATCCGCACCACTACGTTTACGTGCCTCGCAGGGATATAAAGGGTGGTGGCGGGTCGCACGCAGCGCCAGTCTTCCGTCTGTGATGATGAAACCTGGAACTAGCCGAGGGAGAGGTTCGACGCGCAGGTTCAGCTCTTCCAACGCCGCGGCCTTGCACGCTATCTGTAAATCGGACCCCGCCCGGAGAAAGGCTCTGCTACGCACGGCCGACGACACTCTGGTGAGAAACATTTGCGAGTGCGCTTTGAACACTCTCAGGGGGAACGTGCGTCTGAGCGCGGATCAGAAGAAACGTCTGAGCAAGCACAGAAAAACTTTACGTCGCCTGGCCTGCGACAGAGGTAGCTGGAAAAGCAAGAAACGTTTACTGGTTCAACGGGGTGGATTTCTGCCCTTGTTGCTGGCCCCGATTATCGGCACTCTAGTGGCCAGTCTGATCGGAGGAGGGTAAAAAAAAATTGACGCGATGGAACGAGCCAAGAAGATGGTCCTGATACCGCAGGAGACAGCCGAACGTATCCGGCAACGTCGACCCGACGCGGATCCCGCGAGCAGGTTGGATAGCGAGATGCAGGCTATTCTCTACGACGAGGGGAAAAGCGATCGGGAGAAATGGCAGCTGTACAGAGAGGTGTTGCGACGTTTCCTGTTTTTTGCCGCCGAGTCGCGAAAACCGCTGCAATTCTCTATACGCGGAGTCGGAGGCGAGGCTGCGGACAATGCTGCGGCTAAAGAAGCGGAAGAGGATGGGGTGTTGGAGGGGAGTGCAAACGGCAACAGCGGCGTAGCTATACGCGACATAGCCGTGAGCGTGCCGGCCAAGTTTCGACGGAAAGCGGAGTTGTTGCTGAACTATTTGACCGTCAATGGTCGCTCGGAGATCTCGTGGGATGACCAGGGGACGATAACCATAAAGGGGACTCGGATACCGGGGACGAACATCATCGATCTGATAAACGACGTAGTGCGCGAGAGAAAATCTATGCAGGCCAGGGGGAGGGAACAGTTCGCGCGGGTCCTTCACTCGATCAACACGCCGCAAGAGTATATCGGTAATCCGGTTTTTCACAAACGTACGCGTACCGCCTCGTCACGATCGGGCCCCTCCGCAGTACACCACTGGCGTATCGACGACGACGACGACGAGGAGCAGGGTGACGTCGATACCTGCGGCACGGATGAGACGTGGGTGGAGGAGCAGGAGGAGGAATCGGACTCTGATTCGGTATTCGCTACACCAAAGAACAGACAACGACCCGAGCAAACCGGAAAGGGTGCGTGGTTGAGACTGAGATTGAAATGAAGACCCTCGAACGGCTGTACTACGATCCGACGAACGAGGCTGGTTACGCGGGTGCCAGAAACTTGACGCGATCCGTGGGAAGAAAAAAGGGGAAGAGGAAAAAAATACCGCGCGCTACGGTGCTCGAATGGCTGGCCTCGCAGGACGCGTACACGCTGCACAAGTCCATACGTAGGAAATTTCCCCGAGCCAGATACAACGTGCAGAATATAGACGACTTGTGGGAGGCGGACCTGGTGGATCTCAGATCGATCAAACAGTACAACGACGGATACGGCTACCTGCTGGTGATCATAGACGTACTCAGCAAGTTTGCCTGGGTCGAGCCGCTCGCGGACAAGAGTGCGGCCACCGTTGCCGGGGCTTTCGAGCGCGTGTTGTCGTCCACGGAACGTTGCCCGATTCAACTGCAGACCGACAAAGGGAAGGAGTTTGTCGGTGCTCAATTCCAGAAGCTGCTCGCCGCCAGAGGGGTGCGCTACAGAGTCACGCGAAACCCCGACATAAAGGCGGCCGTTGTGGAGCGCTTCAATCGCACTCTCAAGGAGAGAATGTGGCGTTACTTTACCCACAAAAATACCCACCGCTATCTGGATATACTGCAACAACTGGTGCAGGCGTACAACACCACCACCCACTCGACCATTAAAATGGCTCCGTCGACGGTGACGCTGGAGAATGCGGCAGCCGCGCGTTTCAACATGGAACAGGCACGCGGAGGCCCCCCGCGATCCGGTGGAAAGCCGCGGTTTCGAGTGGGTGAACGGGTTCGCATCAGCAAGGCTAAGGGAGCCTTCAAGAAGGGCTACGAGGCCAACTGGACCGAGGAGGTGTTTGAGATTCGACGTGTTCTACACCGCGCACCGATCGTCTACCTGCTGGAGGATTTGGAGGGTGAGGAAATAGACGGTCTGTTCTACGAGGCTGAGTTGCAGCGTGTGATCAAGGACGATGTTATGACTGTGGATAAAATAATACGGACGCGGGGGAAGGGTGCCAGTAAGAAGCTGTTTGTCAGCTGGCGCGGTTATCCGGAAAAGTTCAACTCTTGGATCGCTGCGAGCAGCGTGCGGAAACAGGCATGAAGGATCAGTTCTACATTACGCTGCCCAGTAACAGCTCGATGAAATTTTTCCCCAACAACACGACGGCTCGATACACCACCCAGCTACCGCGACAGATCGAGCTTGTCGGCGAGTGGGAAGTCGCCCTGGTGGAGATCCAGTACCCGCTGACGCTTCAAAACATAAACGAGCCCTACAACGCGGTGCGATTTCACGTGCACCGGTCGGACACACCTGCCGAGAATTTTCACGATATTCCGTCGTCGGGGGACAGACGAGTGGCGAATGGTCAATTTCTCATCGAACCGGGGGTTTACACGGACATTTGGGAGATTATACCTGCGTTGAACAGCTTCGCGACGATCAAGGAGCATTTGGAGTTTGGACGAGCCGACAGCGCGGACGATCGTTTGCATGTCGTTAGAAAATGCAGCTGCAAGGACGGTCACTACCTGTCGTTTTCCGGTGGTCTGCGTCAACAGCTCGGATTTCCAAAGCTTACGGGTAACATACGCGACAAGCTGGTGGCCGACCATCCTCTGAACCTACCCGGAGGCATACCCTCGCAGATGTTCGTCTACACGGATCTCGCGGAGCCTAGAATAGTGGGTGATGTCTACGCACCGCTGCTGCGTATAGTACGGACGGTGGGAAAAAATTTTCACAACGGTGTCTCTGAGAGCAAATCCCTCGCGCCTCCGCACTACGTACCTCTGCTTCTCACCAATTTCCGAACCATAGAAATCGATATAAGGGACTCTCTGGGCAGACCTATGCCATTCACGCACGGGACATTGACGGTTACGCTGCACTTCAAGAGGACGCACTGATGACCCACTACCTTGAACATTACGACGATCAGGTGGGTGGCGGTGGTATAGACCACGTTTATTCGGGTGCCCCGCATCAGCGCGGTCACGGGATCGGTAGCTTTCTGGGAGGATTGTTTCGTCGCGTGATACCCATTCTGAAGAAGGGAGCGCGCGTGTTGGGTAAGGAGGCTTTGCGGACCGGCGTGAACGTCATGCAGGATATGGACAACAACACACCCTTCAAAGAGGCTCTCAAGAAACGCGTCATCGAGTCGGGATACAATCTGAAGCGGAAAGCTACCGAAAAATTGGGTAACATGATGAAGGGATCCGGATATAAAGCGTTGCGCGGCAGATCGAGGGGGCAGTTGATGCGGGGTCGCGGAGCAGGATCGATCGGATCTCGCAGAAAAGGAGTTAAGAAAATCAAGCCTGTAAAGAAGAAACGTGGGCTTGTCGGAATCAAGAAGAAGAAGAAAACTACCCTCAAGCGGAAAAAAAAGAAAAGCTGTTGCGGAAGTAAAAGAAGAACGGTGGCTGATATCTTCGGAGCTCGCTAGACAACGATAATAAACATCGATCATGGCGTACTTGCACTCGCACTCCTGCGAGTGTCTGAAATCGGAGCTGGATTTGTTCTCTCTACCACCGACGCAAACCACGATCGAGAGCGGGCAGTGGGTCCACTACAAGCCTGTGTCGTCGCTCACGGATGACTCGCCTATAGAATTTATGGTGCCCGGCCTCAGCGACGAGTATCTCGACCTCTCCCACACTATGCTCAGCCTGCGTGTGAGTCTGCGACCGCTCGGCGGGGAGGCGACTGTAACCGGAGCCGTGCCTAAGGGTCAGCCAAAGGCCGTCGTGGCTCCTGTAAACAACCTGCTGCACTCTCTGTTTAGCCAGGCGGATGTATTCTTCAATCAGAAGCTAGTTTCGCCGGCCAATAACGCATACGCTTACCGCGCCTACATCGAGTCGTTGCTGAATTACAATTCGGCAGCAAAAAAATCACACCTAACCACCACCCTGTGGTACGGGGATACGGCCGGGAAGATGGATGAAATCGGTCCCGCTAACAAAGGGTTTGCCCAGCGTCAACAATTTCTGAATGCCGAATCCAGTGTGGATTTGATCGGACATCTTCACTGCGACGTGTTCAATCAGGAGAAGTTTCTGCTAAACGGTGTCGAGTTACGGGTGCGGCTCGTGCGCTCGCGGGACGCCTTCTGCCTCATGGAGAGCACCAACACACACGGGATACACATACTAGAGGCGTCGCTGCTCGTGCGACGCGTGACGATAAACCCCGGCGTCCTGCTGGCTCACGCCAAAGCTCTTGGTAGAGGTACGGCAAAGTATCCTCTTACCAGAGTGGAGGTGAAGACCATGACTATTCACAGCGGTGTGCAGGGTGATACGTTGGACAATGTATTTCTGGGTCAGCTGCCTAAAAGAATGATAGTGGGCTTTGTCGATAACAAGGCCTTCAACGGTGATAAAGCCTACAACCCCTTCAACTTTCAACATTTCAATATTAACTTTTTGTCGTTGTACGTGGACGGCTCGCAAATCCCCTCGAAGCCGCTGCAACCCGACTTTACGCGAAGCAAGCTCTACGTCGATGCCTACCACACCCTTTTCACCGGAACAGGCATACATTTTCTGAACGATGGGAACGGTATCGGTCGCGAAGATTTTCCCCACGGGTATTGTTTGACGGCTTTCGACCTCACCCCGGATCTGTCGGCAAACAGCGGCACGCACTGGAATTTGGTCAGACACGGTAGCGTCAGAATCGAGGTGCGATTCGAGGCTGCCCTAGCGAAGACGATAAATTGCATCGTATACGCGGAGTTTGACAACATCTTGGAAATCGACGCAGCTCGGCAGGTCATAGTGGACTTTGGTGGATAACCGACGATCCACAAAAATAGCTGACGTTGCGTGGACTTTGCTCGATCCACTTCCCCCACCACAGGTCAAAAAAATAGCTGACGTTGCGGATTGACGGAGAAGCCGCTGCGGCCGAACGACACACGCAGTATCCAGTTTTTCGTTCAGCCGCGAGCACATCTATACCGCTATGGTGGACTACGTGATCGACGTGCAGGGTTTTCGGGACGCTCAAAACGGTTTCGTTGTCAAGGAGGTTTCCGTCCTGTCTTTGAATCGCGAGCACATCGGCCACTGGGTTGCCACACCACCCTGTGCTTTCACCGATCTCCCCGCGCACATTTGTGATCAGAACAACTATCTTTCGCGCAAGCATCACGGCATAGAGTGGTTCGACGGTGACGTTCAAGAGCGGCAAATCTACAGAAAACTACGCGCCGTGGCACGTTCGGCCCGTCTGATTTATACGCGCGGTGCCGAAAAGGCCAAATTGTTGCGGCGCGTTATGTCGCGTCAGGTGACAAATCTGGAGGACGAAGATTGCCCTGCATTCGGAAAGCTACCGCGCTCGGATACGTACTGCATGCATCACGCTCTTAGCAATCCCGGAGAGTTTGTCTGCTCGTTGAATCGCGCGGCTGTCTTGAAATCTTGGCTGCTGAGGGAGAAGAAAAGCGTTGACGAGGTGGACGATAGTGGTTTTTCTACAGCCGAATCCGAGGACTGCAATGAACAGCCTGGAGCTTCGGAGGGTTTTGGCGTTGATACCGACAAGTACGTGTGGAGTGTACCCGGCTGATCGTATTCCGCTGCGGTGGTCCCGCCCGGCGACCCTTATCGCAAACACCGATGACCACACACAACCGGGAAGTCACTGGGTCGCTTTCTACAACGACGAGTCCGGCAACGGAATCTACTTTGACAGTTACGGAATTGCGCCTTTTATCCCACACCATGTGCGTCGTCTCCGAAGAAACTGTCCGCGCTACCGGTGCAACACGCGCCAGCTTCAGAGTCTCTTTTCCGACGTGTGTGGTCAGTTTTGTGTTATGTTTCTGTATTATATGCACTTTGGTTACACTCTCGAAGAGTTTGTCGATATTTTTTCGGACGATTATGTAAAAAATGATTCGATGGCCGCGTCGTTTTACAATTGCCTGACCAAAAAATTGAAGATTTGCGACAAACTAGACGCCTCTTGTCTATCCTGTGTACAGATATGTTTAAGGAAACGATGTTAATTATAGAGTTGCGACAAACTCGACGCCCATTTTCTGATATTAGGTTAGTTTATAAATATGTATATATCTTAGGTTAGTTTAGGTTAGTACTGTGAAAATATGATTGTAAAACCAGTCTTAATAGTAATATCGAATAAACGAAATATTTGAAGATAATTTGTGTGATCTCTGCATATACCCTGTCGTACTTTATTAATTTCAGCTAGTATATATACCTATATAGGATAAGAATTTATTATTTCAGAGCCGAGGTAAGATCGGTCGGTATCAGAGCCGAGGTAAGATCGGTCGGTATCAGAGGAAGCATCTCTTAGATATTGGATTCTGGAAAAAACACTCGCCATATTTGATTTTTGAAAAATAGTAGCCATCTTGGATTTTTGAAAAACAGTAGCCATATTGGATTTTGAGAAATAGCAGCCATCTTGGATTTTTGAAAAACACTCGAAACGATCGCCATATTGGATTCTAGAAAACAGGCGCCATATTGGTTCGTATGGGCGGCGCCATCTTGGATCAGGCTGCCGGCCGTCTACGTCACTGGCGCCAAATCCCCACTCCTGCCTCGTGACGTCATTTGTTATGACTCGCCATGGCTGTCACTATCTACTATGATTCCATATATCAAAATACAATTACCATATATTGTGCCATATATTTTAGCCATATATGGTTTTTTCATACGGGATGGGAGTACGAACTCCCGACGCAGCTAGGCGCCTGCAACACCTTACAAGAACCTGATCGTAGGAGAAAGTGCTAAGAATGAAGAATATTGTAATGCATCGTACCACACATGCGCATGGGGGATACCGTATTATTATCGTATGTTTACTTGATTGAAGTGAAACCAGCAACCGTGAAGGCTGGCTCTCGGAAATGTCGCCCGTAACGAGCTCATGGCTGCGCGCTCGTAGTCACCCATTATAAATTTCAATGTGTCTGTGAGACCGGGTGCTAACTCACGAATTTTGCAACATATCGCCGAATATAACGCCCGAGTCCGTGCCCCGCATAGCACATATACAGCAGCGATACCCTGATTGGTAAAAAAAAATAAAAATGAATATCAAATATAATTGATATATTAACAATATTAATTGTAACGTCCGGGACGCTGTTATTGGGGGTTCAACCCTGTTTTATGCTCAAAGTAACTGGAGAGGAGAGTGTGGAAGGTTAATGAGTGATTGGAATAAATTCAATTGATAATTATTCATTGATTTGAGGGGACCAGTAGAGCGAGAATTTTCAAAAAAATCGGCTTTTTTAGGGGCGTGCCAACAGTGAACGAACTGCGTGAACGAGTTTAATCCGTCAAACGGATTCCTCAAACGCAACAACTCCATTGCTTCATGCCCCAAGACAATGGAGTTGTTTTCACCAAGGAATACTCAAGCGTTGTAGAGTATAAAACTCACAGGTTTTTGAAAAATAAATAACACATCTAAGTGTATGATAGAAATTTGAGTCTACCAAAAAATTATTGTCATTAATAAAATGATATTTCAAATAATACCACATGTTTTATTGATTTTTATTCCCTAAGCCGTTGTCCAAAACCACTAATTTGCTCACTGCAACATTTTTTCTTCGGCGGCTTAAGGGGACCAGTACTACTTGAATTTTCAAAAAAATCGGCTTTTCGTTTTATCCAGTTTATGTTACCTAAAGGTGTTCTCCATCTGTGAAAAAACTGACTTGGACGAAATCGTCAAGGTTTCGAAGTTACCGCCGAAAGTTCGTCATTTGGCTATCGCGATCTGGCGCAAGTGGCGCTGGCGTTTCATTCCGATATTGATCACATGATGTATGATCGTCAATACGTTTCCTATACTTCTCAAGGTTGTGTTAGCGTTTCGGTGATTTTCAGTGTTTCGGAATTGAAACAAATAAATAAAAACAGTACTTTTCAGTATATAAAAAGACTACTTTTCAGTCCTCAATATTCATCAATTTACCGAATATCCAGCGTGTTATCGTTGTTATATCTTATTGGTTTACTCGGAAAGATATTCAGCTGTAACATACGGTGTTTGATCCGAAGATACGATCATTAGATTGAAAACATGAAATGCTACACTAAACTAGATATTTTATCGATTTACCTTATTAGATGATCGCTCCAACTGTGCATTTGTCAATAGAACCATATCTGGTTTATTTCAAATAACTGATCCGCTGGTTAAACTTACCTAATATTTATTTGAACGCCCGTGACCGCCGGATTTATTTGATTGAAATATTTTTTTGTCGGTTCAACGACTTTTTTCCCTCAGTGTATATATCTGAACAATCCCCCGCATAGTGGCCGCAATTAAGAAATTAATTAATTCAATGAATTCTGAAGTGTCAAGAAAAAGAAAAAAAAATGGAGTTAAAGGCACCCGTTTGCATGTGTAGAATTGCACGTAATATCATGTTTTTTTAACGAATATATAAAATTAACTCTTTATAGCTATGCATGATGAGGACATAGAATGGCTGAAAAACAACAGGGATCCATGGGAGCTTGTCGAGCAAAAATGGTCGAATACTTTTGAGATTCGTAAAAATTCAGTACATAAATCTGTCTATGATTTTATAAAAGAGTGGGACATACTGAATGATTTACGGAGTACATCTTTGGTAATAATTATTCACTTTGATCTTTTAATTTGGTCTTCAGATAACGAAATATATCTATTGAGAAATTAATTAAAATCAATGTTTTTTGCAGATTTCTTTGGATTTCGAACAGCTGTATTCGGGAAAAGTTGATTATTTTACTACGGGATGGCCACCATTTTTTGACAGAGTCAAAACTATGAGAATACTTAAATATTCAAATGATAAAATCATACAATCTTTAAAACAAGCAATTTCGGACCTAGAAAGCGGTCCAGAGTTTAATGATCGTAAGTCAATACGCTTAAATTCTATATAAAATATAATCGTTAGTTTCTTCAATACAGATTAAAATATTGACTTTAAAATTTGCTAGAAATGCATGTTAATCGAAGTTTTTCAAATTTGCAGTGAAAATGACAATTGAATTATCAATGCTGGCATATTTAGTGCCTCCGAAAGGGAGAATATCCAACCGAAATAAACATTCTACCAAAGAATCATTGGAATTTATATTCACTTTCGTTGAAGTATGTGATAGATTAACTAATTATCATATGATTGGCACACAGAAAAAAAATTGTTTTTGACTTGAGGATAAATATTCTTGATTCAAGAAAATATTTATGAAGACCAAAATTATGTTTGACGAAGTAAAAATTTCGGTATTCATAATTATTTTATTGGCTCAAGTTAACTTTTTTTTCTGTGCATAGATAAGTTTCATTAATTAATTGTACATAAAATGTTACATTCATTTCCAGAATCCGGGTGATATATAACCACTGAAATTCAAAAACAAAAGCAGCGAGCACTGGAGAAGAAAGACACGGTACAACCGTATGTTATCATACAAGGCAACATTCGCAAGCACAATCAAATGCTACTATAGTTATCGATGATATCAAATATCAATTTTCATCGGCAACTAGTGCATTTGATTGTCTATTCAAATCGTTTCATGTTCTTCAGGCACAATATCTTAAGGGGGTATTCTGGTCTAGAAGCCTAAATTTTAAGCATTTTTCAAACTAAGATTAAAAAAAAATGAAGAATAATTTTACAATCCATTTTTTTATATGTTATTTATTGGTGTTTCAACAATATGAGAAAAAATTATAAAAAAAAAAAATCCAAAATTCGCTAAATTACAGGCCGGTGAAGTGGGGGCCTCAAAAAAAACGGTGCACCCTGGTTGACAGGATTTAACCCCTTTGAGTGATCTGAAACAAAGAATTTTGAGAAATTGTCAATCAGTAAAGATGTCGCTACCGGGTAGACCTTAGCCAAAAAAAAAAAAAAAAATTCACAAAATGGCGCCGACTTGAAAAAAAAAAATTTTTTTACCCGCTTTTTTTGACCTTTTCGAATTTTTTAAAAATACTCAAAATTGAAATTTTTCAAAATCCAAGGCTCAACCGATAGAGAGATATATAAAGAAGATTTACACCAAATTACAAAGAAATCGGTCGGGTAGAACTTGAGATATCATGACAACCACTTCGAAAAAAGTAGTTTCGAGAAAAACGCGTTTGAAGTTTGAGTTATAATAATATTTAATACTTACTTTAGACTTAAAATCTTCTGTATCTCCGAAAATAATTCGAATTTTGAAAAATCCTTTTAAGGGCATATTCTTAAAGGTCTAAACTTTGAAAATATGCAAAAAAAAAATCGATTTTTTCGAATTTCTAGACCAGAATACCCCCTTAAAGCTTCAACTCATTTACATTTACTTATTCAAAGATGCCTGTATAAATTTAAAACACATCATGATATTTTGCTACTCAATATCATTGACATTGTCAATGTGATGGAGAAGCTCTAAAATGACAAAAATAGTACATTAACGTAACGATGGCGGGAAGTTGGTACCGAATTTTCATGTTTACAATAATTGGTCATTCGACGTAATGCGTATAATGTAGTTCAAACTACAGAAAAAAAATCTATTTCAATTGATGACTGTAATTCTCAATCGTTAAGGTGCTTCCCTACGCAATTCCACCAGACCTGAGAACATTGAGAAAAAAGGTGTTATTAAACGGAATATCTCTGCCTGGGCACCGAAATCAATGAAACAAACTTCGTCGCGCAATTCTATGTACGATTTCGAACACGTAAGGCCAAAAAAATGTTTTTTTTACGCACAAATAGAGAAGATATCCATGTAAAACGGTTTCAAAGCCGTTTGTACATTGTTACGAAGAACATTACATTACGCAAAATGTAAAGACCATCTGCAGACTCTATTTTCGCACGAAACGAACATTTTTTTGAACGTATGTGTTCGGTATTGAATTTGAATTCGCGCAGCGTTGGCCTTTATTTTTGCGTTTTTGATGCCTGGGCTCGGATAATAATCGAAATGTGTCACATTGTATCAAAAGGAGGTGGGCGACTACGGATGGGCCTTAACGGGGTGATTATCATTTTTTTTCGAAAAACTAATTTTTTTTTTCACTCAAAAAATATGTTGGATAATTTTTTTCCATGATACGGGCATGATAATTGATAAGAATCCGAATGTAAAAGTGAACGATATCTATGGTGAACGGCTTTGGGGTCCGGAACTTAAGGGATTTTCACATCACCGTAGGGGAACACGGGGCTAAACGGGCACCAAATAAAAAAAAAATAATGTAGTCGGAAATGACTTTTTATGAAATACGGCGAGGTATTTTGGATTAATAATGACACAAAAAATTAAAAAATTAGAAATGAAACGAAAAAAATTCATTTTCATTAATTTTTTGTCACTTTTAACGAGTGAGGATTTATTGCCCGAGCGCAGCGAGGGCGATAATCCACACGAGTTCTCCTGTGACACAGCACACTCGATCGGCTCATATTAGAAATATAGGGTAGACCGGGGTCAGTTGTAACAGGGGTCAGTTGTAACATTGCGAATATCTCGAAAACTACGGTGAGGATATTCATATACCTCCACTACGTGATGTGTGGGGGGGGGTCCGAAGTAGTACATCAGTTGGCGGTGATCCTCCGCGCAAATCTCAAGTGTGTGGCAGGGGTCATTGATATTTCCGGGCCAAAAGTAAGTTTTTACAATCTCAGTTAAACGTTGATAACTAGATTCCTATTCAATAAATGTCAGTTTTTCTTTTTTCATATGATTCCTTGGTCAATTCTGCGTTAGTATTCATAGTCGTTTTAGGTTTTGGTTCAAGCGAATAAACCAAATTTTGGTTTTGAAGTAGAAAAAGTGGTCCGGGGTCAGTTGTAACAATTTTTCCGGGGCAGTTGTAACAGTCCGTCCGGGGACATTTCAACGATTTTTTGGCGGATAATTCCAGTTAATATGACAATCCTTCTTCTATTATTTATATCCCATCGTAGTTTATTACAAAATAAAACAGTGAGAAAAATAATAATAATAATAAAAAAAAAAAAGAAAAAAAAAAAACATTGCAGTTAACTTCAACCTGAAATGTTTTTTTCGTGTTTCCGCGTATTAAAATGCCTCGAAGTCGACCAAGAAAAACACAACGAGCAAACAGCAGCGACTCGACCTATGCAGAAGCTTATGAAGAAGTCAAGAAAGGGAAATCTGTTCGTGCAGCAGCAAGAGATTTTGGTCTGTGTCACGTGTCTCTAACAAGATACAAAAGAAAAAAAGAAGCTGCTGATACTGAAAAAGGCTCTTCGACTCCTGTTACTATGGGATACAGAGCACCAAACAGAGTTTTCTCAGACGATCAGGAATCAAAAATGGTAAAATATATTTTGAAAGCAGCAGATATATACTACGGCCTGTCGCCTAAAGAAATTCGAAGACTCGCTTACGAATTGGCATGCAAATACGACTTGAAGAAACCTGACAAATGGGACAAAAACCAAATAGCAGGAGATGATTGGTTTTCTGCCTTTATGCGAAGACATCCAGAATTGTCTATCAGATGTGCACAAGCTACAAGTCTCTCCAGAGCTACGAGCTTCAATGTGACGAATGTTAATGCATTCTTCGATAATTTAGCCAAAGTGATGGATCGTGACAAGTTCGAAGCCAAAGATATTTATAATGTGGATGAAACTGGGGTCACCACAGTCCAAAAACCGGACAAAGTTGTGGCCAAAAGAGGAAGTCGACAAGTGGGTGCCTTAACATCTGGTGAACGCGGCACTCTTGTGACAGTTACTGTAGCAGTAAGTGCCATTGGCACTTCTATCCCTCCAATGTTTCTGTTCCCTCGCCTACGATATCAAGATCATTTCGTCAGAGACGGTCCAATCGGGTGCATTGGTGCTGGAAATGCTTCTGGATGGATGCAAGAAAAGGAGTTCCTCATATTTTTGAAACACTTTCAAAAACATACCAACTCGTCTCCTGCTAAGAAAGTATTGCTTCTGCTGGACAACCATTCTTCACATACAACGATTGAATCATTGAGCTTTTGCAAGGACCACGGGATCATCCTTCTATCATTTCCTCCCCATTGCTCGCATAAATTGCAGCCACTTGACCGTTCAGTTTTTGGACCTTTCAAGAAAGCAGTGAACAACGCCTGCGATGCCTGGATGCGTAATAATCCGGGACAGCCTATGACCATTTATCATATACCAGGTATCGTGGCCACCGCATTGCCTTTGGCATTGACCCTGAGTAACATCCAAGCTGGATTCAAGAGTACCGGAATCTATCCTTTTAACAGAGATAAATTTACCGATGTGGACTTTGCTCCCTCTTATGTTACGGACAGACCAAATCCAGGCCCAGAAGCCCAAAGTTTAATTGGAAATGGCCTACAGAAGTCGAACGAGAACCCTTCTTCTTCTACAACTGAAAATGCTTCAGTCGTGACTTCTGCGTTAACGTCTAAAGTTGAGTCAGAACTGTCAAACGTTAATAAACCGTCAACTTCTGAAGACCATTCAACTGGAATACGACCGATGATGGACACACAAGAACCGTTTTTGCCAGAGGCCGTAAGACCGTTTCCCAAGGCACCACCAAGGAAAATGACGAACAGAGGGAGAAAAAAGCGAAAATCGTGTGTTTACACCGACACTCCGGAAAAGGAAGAAATAAGACTAGAAGCAGAAGAAAAAGAGAGGAAAAAATCAGCACAGCTTGCTAAAAGAAAACTGAAGGATATCAAAGCTGAAAAGCTTACAGAAAAAAAGCTGGCTAGGAAAAAATGTTAAGATTTTAGTACCTATAACTGTTTAACTAACACACCTACATTTCTATATTTTTATTTTATTATCGTACAATACCGTACATTCGAATATTATTCAACTGAGTATATAAATGTAACAGAGCGAGAGTCAGATTTTAAGTTTTTTCTCAATTAAAGTTTATTAGATATTTTTGTATTGTTTTTGTTGTTATAAGAGTATTTCTAGTTCGATCAAAAAGCTTAGCACTTTAACTATGATATATAATATATATAGAACATTATTTATTGTCAATAAAGTGGAAACATTTAGCTTTATAAGACTTTATTCAAACGAAAATGTGAAAAGTATGAATCTGTGGTAAAAAGTGAAAATTAACTCATTTTTATATTTCCCAATATGTGAAAACATTGTTCCTCGATGATATCTGTGATAATAATTATCGAAACCCCAATAAATAATCTAATTCTGTGATAAAATCTTGTGTTACAACTGACCCCATCCACTGTTACAACTGCCCCGGGGTCCGGGGCAGTTGTAACACTTTTCCGATTTTTTTTGAAAGGCTCATACTTTTTTTCCATTTATGCTAGAAAGTCCTACCAAGCGCCATTTTGTCAGCAATTGAATGCTCTTTGCTATGGTATTTGGAACATTCATGTGATCATTGTAGTTTGAGCTTGGTAAGGGAAAAACCACAAATTGTTACAACTGACCCCGGTCTACCCTACCCATACCGAAAAGTGACACATTTCCGACTTGATCCATAAATAGCTATTTAAAAACTGAATATTTAACACGTAAACCATAGATAATATGTACAACTAAAAATCGTTATGTAGGCTCATGCAGGCTCAATTCTCTAACTCGTTCTATATCGAATGATTACAAACCTTGAGCCGTGCTGACGTATGACGAGTCGTCGACAGATCGTTTCCACCTTATGAAATTCTTCTTTTTCGGGGAAATTTTGTATCTGGGGGTTTTACATTGCGCTAATTTGGAAGAAGAAGTGCGAGAAAGACTTTTTTGTAACACATGCACAAAAAGAAGTGCCTGTTTTTGTGCGTCTGAAGTGTGTCAAAAGTGGCGTATTTCAGTAAGGCATGAGGAAAATATATCGCGCATGCGTCAGTCGGCTCTATCTGCTTTTATGATACACTAGTTACTTTTGCACACGCTTTTTTAACACTCTAGTTACTTTCGCGCACACTTTTTTGACACTCTAGTTACCTTTTTCTGTACCAACGCGCCATCTGACGAGATAGAAGTAAGTCGACGTTAAATGCCGCTGTTGAGGTTGAGTTTGATCGTCATTTTTCTAGTTTCCTTCTGTTTATTTATGTGAAAAATAGATAAAAATAAAAAATGAGTTCGAATCCAGCTAATTTGGAAAGCGGTGACGTTGAACCTACACCACCACAAGTACGGGAAGCGGCGAGACATGTCATAGAAAACTTATTGCCTGATAAATCGAAAGACCAGTACATGCAATCTTACGGACATTTCGTCGAATGGCAAAAACAACAGAAAACTACGTCGATATCAGAAGAGATAATGCTTGTATATTTTGCACAAATGTCGAAAATATTCAAACCGTCAACTGTTTGGTCAAAATACTCAATGCTGAAAAGTACAGTGCTGAATATTCGTTGTGTGGACATTGGTAAATATCGCCAATTGTCAGCTTTTCTTTCGAAAAATAGCAAAGGATTTATAAGCACTAAATCCAAGATATTGGAAGCGAAACATGTGGAAAAATTCCTGAAAGAGGCTCTGGATAGTCGGTTTTTGGCAGTAAAAGTGAGTATGGTAGCTTACGTTCTTATGAATATGAATACACATAACCTATAAATTGTAGGTAATATATTGTCACACATGACTGCATTGCCGATGTCATTTACAGACTGCATTGATTCTTGGAATCACTGGGGCGCGCCGACGGGAAGAATTGAAAAAAATTACAGTTCATGATATTGAGCATCATAACAACATGGTCCTTATCAAGATTCCTCATACCAAAAATGATGTTCCACGAAAATTCACGGTTGATGGTGAATTTTATGAAATATACAAGAAATACGAAGCCCTGCGACCGAAAAATGCTGTCTTCGACCAATTCTTCTTGTCTTTACGCAACGGCAAATGTACACAACAAGTCATTGGAATTAACTCATTCGGTGCCATGCCAAAAATAATTGCAGAGTATTTGAAACTGGAGCATCCTGAAAAATACAGGGGTCACTCTATTCGTCGTACTTCGGCAACAATGTTGGCTGATGCGGGAGCTGATCTTCTCACTATCAAACGTCACGGCGAATAGAAGTGTGATTCAGTTGCAATGGGATATGTTGAAGATTCAATTGGAAATAAGAAGAAAATATGCACACAGATATGCAGCTCTGTAAATTTGAATCGACAAAGTTCAATTGATTCTGAGTTGGGACCAAGTGCGCCAAAAGAAAGGATCGAGGAACATATAAATATCGGCACCTCATACATCTGGAAAATGAACTTTTCTCTGCCTATCGATGTAAAACTTTACCGAACTTTTGAGTACTTTTTCAATTCCTTAATAAGAATGATTCGTCAACATTAGTCATTCTTTAACTAATCTTAAGGGAATAATTCACGTGAATCTTTTAAAGTTTGCTAGGCTCTTCATATGCGAATTTTACTGTATATTATTAAAGTTTACCAAACTGTCATGTATTTTATAACGTTCAGTATGTCACTGATTACTACAAACATGTGAAAAACTTATCAACTTGTCTCTATATCCAACTTTGTTCAACAGCTCAGTAAAGTTTCGCGAAATACTTTTCTCCGTGTGTTCAGGCCCGTTTCGGAAGCTTATTTCGGTATTTTTTTTTTTTCATAACAAAAAAAAATACAATCATTCCAATTCTTTTACATGTTTTTATTGCCGTGGACTATTTAAAAAAAAAAAATTACGTAATTTGACACCATTTTATAATATTTTTTTTGAGTCAAAAGGAAACAACTATAAATGGAGGTAGGTGGGTGGCGCGGATGATTACAGAACTCAGAATCCCAGATAACAAAATGCCTGCAAGATTGCAGGCAGGGTGCTGGCATGCGTGCGGAACAATCCGCACTGCGTGCCCGCAGATCACCAGACAGATGTGTCCGCATATGGAAGCATATCGCTCGCACGTCATGAAGGTCGCACACGTGATGGTGAAATGCGACTTCCACGCACGCAGGATATATTTGGGAGACTATTCAAAATATGTCTAATAATAAGAACATGTGATTGCTCATAACGAATATTCTATTAGAAGATGCTGAATCTAATATACAGGGTGAATTCGTAACGTCCGAATGATCAGAGTCCTGTTGAGGCGGCCGCGAGTCGGAATCGGCAATCGTTTTAGTGGCTACAGCCAATCGAGGATTCGGGAAAGACTAAGATTATCAAAATTCAGAATAAATGTTGTGCTCATCCAAATTCATCACATCCGTTATTTTGATATGAAATTTTTGATTTTATCCTTCCGGTCGATCTTTGTATGAGTAACATTTGTAAAAATTCGCATAATCTTCATTAAATTATGATATTGAAGACTTTTGTATTAGATACTGCCACAAGCCTGTCATCGTGATTCGTGTGTCGCATATGCTCAACCGAGGGGTAAATCACCGCGGAGATTTGCTGTACATTGTACAGGAGATGTGAGGAGATGTGAGGAGATGTGAGTAGAGTAGAGTAGAAAGAGTTTAATTATGCCGTGACCCTAATAGGGTTAATGGGCAAAAGATACATAATAAGCAAATACAATACATATATAAAGCAACCATAATAAGCAAATACGATACATAGGTAAAGCAAACAATCGAAACAGTTTAGATTCAGATACATAGTAAGCAAAAAGGAACACAAATGAAGCAACCAATCATAATAATTCAGAAAACAGAGAAGCATAGCAGGTAGCAAGAAAAAGAAGTAAAAGCTGACGGACCACCACGCACCATATTAGCATGTTAGCTAGCAGACAAACAGCGGCATGGGACGGTACGTGGTGTTGCAACTAGAGCAGTATGCTGGCGTAAATCAAATGCGCAGATTAACTGGCAATAAATAATAAATACCTACAATTGATAAATAAAAAATAGATAAATAGGTATAGTTGATAAATACTAAATAAATAAGTTCGATTACACATAGTAGGTGCCACTAAAAACAAATAAGCCAGTAAATAGCAAATACCTGCAATTGATAAGTAATAAATAAATAAAATTTGATTACACACAGCAAAAATAGATAGATCTAGTTGATAACTGATAAATAAATACGTTTGACTACACATAGTGAGTGCCACTAAAACAAGTAAGCCAATAAATAGTAAATACCTACAATTGATAACATAAAATAGATAAATAAATTTGATTACACATAGAAAAATAAATAGATATAGTAGATAAATAATAAATAAATAAGTTGATTTCGCATAGTAGGTGCTACTAAAAATAAATAGACCTAAAGTTGAAAAGCGTAGGGCTAGGTTGAGAGCAGTGCTAAAGTCTGGACCGCAGAGCTGCCGAGCCCGGATCAAGTTCTGGAGACAAGAGGTGTGTAAAGAGTCTCAATTTAAAAACCTCGATCGAAGACGCCAACCTGACCTCCGGTGGAAGGCTATTCCAAAAGTAGATGGCCGACAACGTAAACGAGTTACGATAAGTTGCCGTTCTGTGTACCGGGATTACAAAAGCAGAGGCCCGCTGGGAGGCCACTAACCGCGCTGAGTGACGAGTGTCAGGGTCGACCTGTACGAATAGCTGACGTAGGTAAGATGGTGAGGAAGTTGAGAGGATCTGGTAAAGGACTGCACCCAGAAAGTGTAACCGACGGCCCACTACCGACAGCCATTTAAGCTTCATACGGTACGGTGTAATATGAACATCCCGTCTTAGTCCAAACACGAATCTGATCCCGCTGTTAACGAGCCTCTGCAGCTTTAAATTAAGGTAGTCAGTCGCATCGTGGTAGACCAGACAACAGTAGTCGATGTGAGGCAGAATTAGCGAGGTAACGAGCATCGACTTCAGTTAGGGAGTGAGGGCATCACTGTGATGCTTCAGTCTGTGAAGAGTCGCGTACACCCTTCTAGAAACCTGTGAGACATGCCGATTCCAGGTCAGATCCGCTGACATAATAACACCTAAATTTCGCACCGAGTCGACGTAGGGTACAGACTTGCCCCCGATGACAATGGGCGGTAGATCACACGACCGCAACTGTTCAACGTACGCAGGACTACCCAGGATGATGGCTTTCGTTTTGTCTACATTTAACTGTAACCCATTCTCTGTTGCCCAACCCGAGACAGCCTCAGCATCATCATTTATCTTCGCAATGGCACCCAGTATTTCCCGCGGCGGGACGTGAAGATAGATTTGCAGGTCATCCGCAAAGAGCATATGACGTGTATTCCTGAGCACCAACTTTAAGTCGTTGATAAATAAGAGAAAGAGAAGTGGTCCGAGTACAGAACCCTGCGGAGATGTGAGGAGATGTGAGGAGATGTGAGGAGATGTGAGGAGATGTGAGGAGATGTGAGGAGATGTGAGGAGATGTGAGGAGATGTGAGGAGATGTGGGGAGATGTGGGGAGATGTGGGGAGATGTGGGGAGATGTGGGGAGATGTGGGGAGATGTGGGGAGATGTGGGGAGATGTGGGGAGATGTGGGGTGATGTGGGGAGATGTGGGGAGATGTGGGGAGATGTGGGGAGATGTGGGGAGATGTGGGGAGATGTGGGGAGATGTGGGAGATGTGGGGAGATGTGGGGAGATGTGGGGAGATGTGGGGAGATGTGGGGAGATGTGGGGAGATGTGGGGAGATGTGGGGAGATGTGGGGAGATGTGGGGAGATGTGGGGAGATGTGGGGAGATGTGGGGAGATGTGGGGAGATGTGGGGAGATGTGGGGAGATGTGGGGAGATGTGGGGAGATGTGGGGAGATGTGGGGAGATGTGGGGAGATGTGGGGAGATGTGGGGAGATGTGGGGAGATGTGGGGAGATGTGGGGAGATGTGGGGAGATGTGGGGAGATGTGGGGAGATGTGGGGAGATGTGGGGAGATGTGGGGAGATGTGGGGAGATGTGGGGAGATGTGGGGAGATGTGGGGAGATGTGGGGAGATGTGGGGAGATGTGGGGAGATGTGGGGAGATAGATAGATAGATAGATAGATATTGTTTATTTATGCCCATTGCAATATTGGACAATTTGGAGTGTAGGAGCACAGAGCATTACAAAGAGATTGCCCTGCACCCTAAGGAGCAAGAGAAATAACAGAAAAACTTAAGACTACAGTATATACATAGCTTAGAGAGCTAGACTTACATCCTAGAGAAACCTATTAGAAAATAGGAAGCCGCACCGCGAGTAGAGGCAAGAAAAACGAAACAAAATAAAATTAAAAATACAAAAATAAAAAGAAAAAAGAAAAATACAGAAAAAAGATAACAATAAGATAAAAATAATTAAAATAAAATAAGGTAAGTTTAAATTACCTACTACACGATAGGAACAACAACCGAGAGAAAAAATAGGAGTGCAATAATGTGAGTAAAGTCTTAGCGCCGCGCATCCTCCGTACTTAGGAGGTGATGGTGAAGCCTACGCTTAAATGAAGCGACCGTAGGAGCCTCCCGCACGGCAGCGGGCAGACCTTCCCAAGCCCTAACACCTACCACCGCGAAAGACTTGTTGTACGCTTCGGTGCGAGCAAACGGCAACACAAAGTCTTCAAGCGGCCTTCGAGCCGAGCGCTTGGAAGCGGGAGCACAATTGGCGACAAGCTCTCGCAGGTACGCAGGGCGATCAGTATGCGTGATGGTGTAAAAAAGAGAGAGGACGAAAAACAGCCTCCTGTCTTTCACCCTGAGCCAACCAAGCCCTCTACGAAACGGCGTGATATGCTCGTCCCGAGCAACGCCGCACACGAAGCGAACACAGATGTTTTGGAGCCGCTGCAGTTTGGTATCGAGAACACCCGAAAGATCGGTAAAAACCACACTGCAATAGTCAAAGATTGGGAAGACTAGGGTGACCACGAGCTGACTGCGCAAAGCTGGAGTGAGGAGGCGCCGAGAGGCGGAAAGTTGCCTAAGCGTCCCATGCACGCGATTCGAGATGGACTTCACATGCTCAGTCCAAGACAGCTTGCTATCCAGGATAAGGCCAAGGTCTCGCACGGACTCGACAAAAGGCAGAGATGAACCGTCCAACTGCACCTTTGGGAGGTCTTCCAGCACAAGCCTTGAGACGTAAGGCCCACTTCCAAGGACCACAACGTGAGTTTTCGCCACGTTGAGACGAAGGCAGGAGCTTCGCGATCAGTTAAGGACCGCCTCCACATCAGGGTTCAATCGCTCAATCGCAGCCGAGAAGTCAGTAGGCGCACATCGCAAGTAGATCTGAAGGTCGTCAGCATACACAAGGTGGTCACAGTGCTTCAGGACGCCGGAGATATTGTTAACAAAAAGGGAGAACAGCAAAGGGCCCAATACAGAACCCTGCGGCACCCCTAGGTCCAGATTAGCCCAAGACGAGAGTTCACCAGCCGAGCCAGCGACCGCTTGCGACCTACCCCGCAAGTACGACGCACAACACCACAGAAGTCAAAGAACACCAGCAGCGTCAACCTCCGGTCATCGATAGCCTTACGCACATCTTCCGCGAGCCTGAGTAGAGCAGTTTGAGTACTGAAACCCGGGCGAAAACCAGACTGCCTAGGGTCTAGCAAATTCCGATCCTCGAGATAGGCCGAGAGCTGCACGAGAACGATTCGCTCAAGAACCTTAGAGAGAAAGCAGAGTATGGAGATAGGCCGAACTTGCTGAAGAGAGACAGGTGATTTGACTTTGCCCAATGGCAGAACTCTCGCACGTTTCCACAGGTCCGGAAAGGAAGCAGAGCATAGCGAGTGGTTGAATAAGGCTAGAAGATGCGGAAAAATAACTGGTAACGCGAGGTTAACGTCCCGGAGCGATAGATCGTCGATACCCCGGGCTTGCGAGCTAAAATGCTTGAGTGCCTGCAGGAGCTCAGCTGGAGAGATGTCCTTAAAGTAAAACGATGTGTCACTGTAACGCGGAGGAGGCAGGTTGTTAAAGAATTCGGCAACTTCCGCGGCGGAGGACGGACGCTGGGAGACTGCAGCAAAATGACGATTTAGGTCATCTACCTCAAAGTCGCCATAGCCATTAGATCCATCAGGCGCAATGCCCAGATCCCGGAGTTCCTTCCACAAAGCGCGCGGTTCCCCGATGGAAGACAGACGCTTAACGAAGAAATCAGCACGTGCCGCAGCTATAGACTTGTGAAGCCGATCCCTAGCATCGCGATAACGAAAGAGAGCGACATGCGTCCGAGCACGTTTATACGCACGATAGAGAGAGTCTCGGGTGCGGGTCAGCGTACCAAGCTCAGGTGTTATCCAGGGCGGGCTATTGGGCCTCAGAACGCGTGTCTTGTAGGGAGCATGCGCGTCCAGGCTAGAGGTGATGTTGTCCAGGAGGCAGTGCAGCCCCGCGTCAACAGAGCCCTGGGCCATCAAAGGCGACCAGTCGCGACCTTCAAGATCTTGTAGGAAGGCTTCAGGCGCGAAGTTCCGAAAAGAGCGTGCTCTGATGATCTTCCGAGGTGGTGGCACAGCAACCTGCAGAGTAACCGATATCAGGTCATGACCTGCAATAAACGGCGCCGAAGTCTGCGAGAAAGAGTGCAGCATCTCGCTGTTGCTCAGAAAACACAAGTCGAGAAGGGTGTCCGAGGTGTGAGTGTGACACGTAGGCGAAAAAGGCACCATGTACAGAGATCAAGAGGCGCAGAAATCACGTACCATGTTCGAGTCGTAAGAGTTCCCGAGTTGATCGGCATTAAAGTCGCCAAGGATGATCGAATAACGGTAGTCAACCGAGAGTTTGTCGAAGTCACTCTCGAATGACGCAAGATTGGCTGTTTTAGGTGGCCTATAAACTACCGCAACAAGAAGTGGCGGGGCCCCGATCGAACTGATCTCCGCGAGCAGGGGAGATGTGGGGAGATGTGGGGAGATGTGGGAGATGTCGGAAGATATCGGAAGATATCGGAAGTATTCGAGATGTAAGGAGATGTGGGAGATGTGGGAGATGTCGGAAGATATCGGAAGTATTCGCGAATTGTTGAAACGATGTAGAATACTTGGTGGTGAACACACGGGATGCGTTGAGACGAGTCAATTAACAATAAGTGGCTGTCCATGTGCGCGCACGTATTGTTTGCGATTCGACCTATCTTCTTATTAGTGAAAGTAACATTATTCAAGATTAATTAATAAACCGTCGAATAAAATGGCAATAACTGTGGACGACTTTTTCTAAACAATCGAGAGCGAATTAGAAGTAGTAATTCCCTCAAATATGAAAAAACAACTAACACTACACGGCTTTGCTAATAATTTGTCATTAGACAATATCTCCCAGGCTGATATATCAGAAATTGAGCGATTTACCAAAAATGAACTGCAACTTGTTTTGCCAAAAGAAGAAATACCGGATTATCTAGGTATATTCAAGAATAATTCGAAAAATTTCTTATTTTTTGGTGGTGAGAAAAAACTTCTGTGGAAGATACAGGAACATGTTAAAAACCGGCAAAAAAGTAAACTTAAATTAAAGCTGAGTTCAAAGACCAGTCATACAAAAATTAGCGACTCTGCGAAAAATATTACCCTTGAAATGACTCCCGAAAACTTGGACAATGAAAGGCGTTGTTTAAGTAAGTTAGTCAAAAAAAATCTTGAAGAATGTATCCCCCTTCTGGATAAAAATAAGCAGTCAGTTGTCCTCTCAAAAATTGACGAGATCAACTACAATTGCCAGATGGATGAAGATTGCAATGTTTATTGTAATATCGCGTACCCATTGTGCGACATAGAACTGATGGTAAAAATTGGATTCACTCCTTCTATGGAAAATATAGTTTTTGATTGGTATAAATTCTGTTTCCGTGACCATGAAATGAAAGGTAAAATATTTTATAACGAACCTCATACTTATTTTTTTTTTGTATGTAACCTGTATAAATATACGGGAACACAGTAGATTCTGATTTAGTGACTTCTCACGATACGCGTTTGAGTGTATTTCACCCGAAACATATTGTTACTTCATCTAGCGGTCGGCAAAGCTGACATTGTAACGTGATATAAACTGACAGTGCTATTTAGCGTGACTTTAAGGTATCCCAGCGATATTTAGTTCTGAACTTCTGACTACTTCATACATGTTCACACCACACCTATCGAACAAGCTTATTTATGAAGTTTGAAAAGCGCACAGGCGGCGTACATTGCATGCTTGAAAAAGTATAATATATTCTAATTTGTGACTGTGATAGCGTAGCGCAACCAACTTATCATCCACACGCAAGTACATACATATGTTCGTAAGTATCTTTTTCATATTATAACTATTACTAATATATAACTGCAGATGACATACGATATCATTGTTATGAGTAACTTTACCATGTGTAGCGCAAAAAATTGAATTACGATATATTTCTAACTAGCATTATCCAAAATCGATTATGTATTCTTTTATACTCCTTTTTTCCCCGGGAGGATTCACAATGAGCACCGGAACAAATCGGCACAAGACCTCGTGTATTCAAAAGTGGCGCACAAAAACGGAAGTTAGCCAAGGAGCAAGATAAAAAAACAGAACAAGTGCTTGCAAAAACACGCAGCATATCGGAGTTTATAACTGTCCAGCCCCGTCCTGCCCAAGAAAATCTTTGTCAGCGAATATCAGAGAATAATCCAACGATTCCTGCGGTTAATGACTCCGTTGCTCAAGACGCCTCCGAATGTGACCCAATCGACTCACAAACGGAAGTTATTGTGCTAAAACCAAACGGTACCGAGGAGGATGTAGGCCTATGGCCTGAACATACATCGGCAGAAATGGTCGATTACTGGGAAAAAAAAGTTGTTCAGAGCTACAGCACTGCGATAACGACTTATTCAAATCACGCTCTGTGGAACAATTGATTGAAGGCGATAGGGCTCGTAGATGCCAGCTGAGTATGTTCGAGCGAAAGAATCATAATGCAGAAATCATTAAGCGATCATGGTTATGTTTTTCGCCTGCAAATGGGAAGGTTTATTGCTTCGTGTGTAAGCTTGTAGCTTCGACGCACTCGAAATTTACCCACGGTGGTTTCTACGATTGGAAGCATGCTGCTAGTCGACTGAAAGAGCACGAACAATCTAGTTATCACCTAAATGCTGTGATAGCTTTTGTACAATGTTCAAAAGAAACAGGGCGGATAAACTTTGAGCTCACACAATAAGCAGAGCAGGTGATAAAATAGTGGCGTAGTGTATCAAAACGAGTGCTGAGCGTAATCAAATTTTTATCTGAACAGGGACTAGCGTTTCGTGGAGAGAATGAGATACTCGGATCAGCTCATAATGGAAATTATCTCGGATTACTAGAGCTTGTAGCTGAGTACGATGATTTTCTCAAGCAACATATTCGAAAACACGCTAATTCAGGTAGTGGCCACGTGAATTATTTGTCTTTCCTCATATCAGGGATACTTTGGCTAAAATTGCTGACGATCCAGAACAGACGTTCAGATCTCGTTGTGATGCAAATGCTCTATACGAGCGGATGTGTATATACTCAATTTTCTGGTACGAGCTTCTAGATAGGGTGAATAGTACAAGTGTAGTTCTACAAGACCCAAAACTAGACATGAATTCCGCCATTGCGTGTATGACATCGCTGAAAATTTTTGTTGAGACCAAACGTGGGTGCTTCAACGAATACGAGCAGCGAGGTGTCAAGCTATCTGGAACATCAACATACATTCAAGCTCGTCAGCGCCGACCTAATGTACATCTTAATCCACCGGATTAAGGCCAAGCGTCGGGAGTTGAACTGACGGTTTCAGAAAAATTTCGGATTGAAAATTTCTTACCGATCATCGACAAATTTCTCAGTGCTTTGCAGCAGCGAATCGCCGCATATGAACAAGTCAATTTTCGATTTGGATTCTTTAGTCAGCTATACTGTCTCAGCCACGTGAGATTCAAGATGCGGCGTCGCAGCTCGCAAACGTTTACAAGGATGATCTGGACCAATGCCTCGGTGACGGACTTATTCAATTTATTGAGTTCAGTAAATTTTACAGAGATGAGAAAGCCGATGATATAAGTAACGAACGGCATCTCTATGGACTGTTACTCGATAAGGGGGTCAAAGATGCGTTTCCTAACGTTGAAATTGCATTGCGAATATATCTAGTTCTCATGGTGGCAAACTGCAGCGGAGAACGTTCGTTTTCTAAACTGAAACATATAAAGAATAGACTTCGCACCACAATGACAGGAAATTTGATTACACATAGAAAAATAAATAGATATAGTAGATAAATAATAAATAAATAAGTTGATTTCGCATAGTAGGTGCTACTAAAAATAAATAGACCTAAAGTTGAAAAGCGTAGGGCTAGGTTGAGAGCAGTGCTAAAGTCTGGACCGCAGAGCTGCCGAGCCCGGATCAAGTTCTAGAGACAAGAGGTGTGTAAAGAGTCTCAATTTAAAAACCTCGATCGAAGACGCCAACCTGACCTCCGGTGGAAGGCTATTCCAAAAGTAGATGGCCGACAACGTAAACGAGTTACGATAAGTTGCCGTTCTGTGTACCGGGATTACAAAAGCAGAGGCCCGCTGGGAGGCCACTAACCGCGCTGAGTGACGAGTGTCAGGGTCGACCTGTACGAATAGCTGACGTAGGTAAGATGGTGAGGAAGTTGAGAGGATCTGGTAAAGGACTGCACCCAGAAAGTGTAACCGACGGCCCACTACCGACAGCCATTTAAGCTTCATACGGTACGGTGTAATATGAACATCCCGTCTTAGTCCAAACACGAATCTGATCCCGCTGTTAACGAGCCTCTGCAGCTTTAAATTAAGGTAGTCAGTCGCATCGTGGTAGACCAGACAACAGTAGTCGATGTGAGGCAGAATTAGCGAGGTAACGAGCATCGACTTCAGTTAGGGAGTGAGGGCATCACTGTGATGCTTCAGTCTGTGAAGAGTCGCGTACACCCTTCTAGAAACCTGTGAGACATGCCGATTCCAGGTCAGATCCGCTGACATAATAACACCTAAATTTCGCACCGAGTCGACGTAGGGTACAGACTTGCCCCCGATGACAATGGGCGGTAGATCACACGACCGCAACTGTTCAACGTACGCAGGACTACCCAGGATGATGGCTTTCGTTTTGTCTACATTTAACTGTAACCCATTCTCTGTTGCCCAACCCGAGACAGCCTCAGCATCATCATTTATCTTCGCAATGGCACCCAGTATTTCCCGCGGCGGGACGTGAAGATAGATTTGCAGGTCATCCGCAAAGAGCATATGACGTGTATTCCTGAGCACCAACTTTAAGTCGTTGATAAATAAGAGAAAGAGAAGTGGTCCGAGTACAGAACCCTGCGGAGATGTGAGGAGATGTGAGGAGATGTGAGGAGATGTGAGGAGATGTGAGGAGATGTGAGGAGATGTGAGGAGATGTGAGGAGATGTGAGGAGATGTGGGGAGATGTGGGGAGATGTGGGGAGATGTGGGGAGATGTGGGGAGATGTGGGGAGATGTGGGGAGATGTGGGGAGATGTGGGGAGATGTGGGGTGATGTGGGGAGATGTGGGGAGATGTGGGGAGATGTGGGGAGATGTGGGGAGATGTGGGGAGATGTGGGGAGATGTGGGAGATGTGGGGAGATGTGGGGAGATGTGGGGAGATGTGGGGAGATGTGGGGAGATGTGGGGAGATGTGGGGAGATGTGGGGAGATGTGGGGAGATGTGGGGAGATGTGGGGAGATGTGGGGAGATGTGGGGAGATGTGGGGAGATGTGGGGAGATGTGGGGAGATGTGGGGAGATGTGGGGAGATGTGGGGAGATGTGGGGAGATGTGGGGAGATGTGGGGAGATGTGGGGAGATGTGGGGAGATGTGGGGAGATGTGGGGAGATGTGGGGAGATGTGGGGAGATGTGGGGAGATGTGGGGAGATGTGGGGAGATGTGGGGAGATGTGGGGAGATGTGGGGAGATGTGGGGAGATGTGGGGAGATGTGGGGAGATGTGGGGAGATGTGGGGAGATGTGGGGAGATAGATAGATAGATAGATAGATATTGTTTATTTATGCCCATTGCAATATTGGACAATTTGGAGTGTAGGAGCACAGAGCATTACAAAGAGATTGCCCTGCACCCTAAGGAGCAAGAGAAATAACAGAAAAACTTAAGACTACAGTATATACATAGCTTAGAGAGCTAGACTTACATCCTAGAGAAACCTATTAGAAAATAGGAAGCCGCACCGCGAGTAGAGGCAAGAAAAACGAAACAAAATAAAATTAAAAATACAAAAATAAAAAGAAAAAAGAAAAATACAGAAAAAAGATAACAATAAGATAAAAATAATTAAAATAAAATAAGGTAAGTTTAAATTACCTACTACACGATAGGAACAACAACCGAGAGAAAAAATAGGAGTGCAATAATGTGAGTAAAGTCTTAGCGCCGCGCATCCTCCGTACTTAGGAGGTGATGGTGAAGCCTACGCTTAAATGAAGCGACCGTAGGAGCCTCCCGCACGGCAGCGGGCAGACCTTCCCAAGCCCTAACACCTACCACCGCGAAAGACTTGTTGTACGCTTCGGTGCGAGCAAACGGCAACACAAAGTCTTCAAGCGGCCTTCGAGCCGAGCGCTTGGAAGCGGGAGCACAATTGGCGACAAGCTCTCGCAGGTACGCAGGGCGATCAGTATGCGTGATGGTGTAAAAAAGAGAGAGGACGAAAAACAGCCTCCTGTCTTTCACCCTGAGCCAACCAAGCCCTCTACGAAACGGCGTGATATGCTCGTCCCGAGCAACGCCGCACACGAAGCGAACACAGATGTTTTGGAGCCGCTGCAGTTTGGTATCGAGAACACCCGAAAGATCGGTAAAAACCACACTGCAATAGTCAAAGATTGGGAAGACTAGGGTGACCACGAGCTGACTGCGCAAAGCTGGAGTGAGGAGGCGCCGAGAGGCGGAAAGTTGCCTAAGCGTCCCATGCACGCGATTCGAGATGGACTTCACATGCTCAGTCCAAGACAGCTTGCTATCCAGGATAAGGCCAAGGTCTCGCACGGACTCGACAAAAGGCAGAGATGAACCGTCCAACTGCACCTTTGGGAGGTCTTCCAGCACAAGCCTTGAGACGTAAGGCCCACTTCCAAGGACCACAACGTGAGTTTTCGCCACGTTGAGACGAAGGCAGGAGCTTCGCGATCAGTTAAGGACCGCCTCCACATCAGGGTTCAATCGCTCAATCGCAGCCGAGAAGTCAGTAGGCGCACATCGCAAGTAGATCTGAAGGTCGTCAGCATACACAAGGTGGTCACAGTGCTTCAGGACGCCGGAGATATTGTTAACAAAAAGGGAGAACAGCAAAGGGCCCAATACAGAACCCTGCGGCACCCCTAGGTCCAGATTAGCCCAAGACGAGAGTTCACCAGCCGAGCCAGCGACCGCTTGCGACCTACCCCGCAAGTACGACGCACAACACCACAGAAGTCAAAGAACACCAGCAGCGTCAACCTCCGGTCATCGATAGCCTTACGCACATCTTCCGCGAGCCTGAGTAGAGCAGTTTGAGTACTGAAACCCGGGCGAAAACCAGACTGCCTAGGGTCTAGCAAATTCCGATCCTCGAGATAGGCCGAGAGCTGCACGAGAACGATTCGCTCAAGAACCTTAGAGAGAAAGCAGAGTATGGAGATAGGCCGAACTTGCTGAAGAGAGACAGGTGATTTGACTTTGCCCAATGGCAGAACTCTCGCACGTTTCCACAGGTCCGGAAAGGAAGCAGAGCATAGCGAGTGGTTGAATAAGGCTAGAAGATGCGGAAAAATAACTGGTAACGCGAGGTTAACGTCCCGGAGCGATAGATCGTCGATACCCCGGGCTTGCGAGCTAAAATGCTTGAGTGCCTGCAGGAGCTCAGCTGGAGAGATGTCCTTAAAGTAAAACGATGTGTCACTGTAACGCGGAGGAGGCAGGTTGTTAAAGAATTCGGCAACTTCCGCGGCGGAGGACGGACGCTGGGAGACTGCAGCAAAATGACGATTTAGGTCATCTACCTCAAAGTCGCCATAGCCATTAGATCCATCAGGCGCAATGCCCAGATCCCGGAGTTCCTTCCACAAAGCGCGCGGTTCCCCGATGGAAGACAGACGCTTAACGAAGAAATCAGCACGTGCCGCAGCTATAGACTTGTGAAGCCGATCCCTAGCATCGCGATAACGAAAGAGAGCGACATGCGTCCGAGCACGTTTATACGCACGATAGAGAGAGTCTCGGGTGCGGGTCAGCGTACCAAGCTCAGGTGTTATCCAGGGCGGGCTATTGGGCCTCAGAACGCGTGTCTTGTAGGGAGCATGCGCGTCCAGGCTAGAGGTGATGTTGTCCAGGAGGCAGTGCAGCCCCGCGTCAACAGAGCCCTGGGCCATCAAAGGCGACCAGTCGCGACCTTCAAGATCTTGTAGGAAGGCTTCAGGCGCGAAGTTCCGAAAAGAGCGTGCTCTGATGATCTTCCGAGGTGGTGGCACAGCAACCTGCAGAGTAACCGATATCAGGTCATGACCTGCAATAAACGGCGCCGAAGTCTGCGAGAAAGAGTGCAGCATCTCGCTGTTGCTCAGAAAACACAAGTCGAGAAGGGTGTCCGAGGTGTGAGTGTGACACGTAGGCGAAAAAGGCACCATGTACAGAGATCAAGAGGCGCAGAAATCACGTACCATGTTCGAGTCGTAAGAGTTCCCGAGTTGATCGGCATTAAAGTCGCCAAGGATGATCGAATAACGGTAGTCAACCGAGAGTTTGTCGAAGTCACTCTCGAATGACGCAAGATTGGCTGTTTTAGGTGGCCTATAAACTACCGCAACAAGAAGTGGCGGGGCCCCGATCGAACTGATCTCCGCGAGCAGGGGAGATGTGGGGAGATGTGGGGAGATGTGGGAGATGTCGGAAGATATCGGAAGATATCGGAAGTATTCGAGATGTAAGGAGATGTGGGAGATGTGGGAGATGTCGGAAGATATCGGAAGTATTCGCGAATTGTTGAAACGATGTAGAATACTTGGTGGTGAACACACGGGATGCGTTGAGACGAGTCAATTAACAATAAGTGGCTGTCCATGTGCGCGCACGTATTGTTTGCGATTCGACCTATCTTCTTATTAGTGAAAGTAACATTATTCAAGATTAATTAATAAACCGTCGAATAAAATGGCAATAACTGTGGACGACTTTTTCTAAACAATCGAGAGCGAATTAGAAGTAGTAATTCCCTCAAATATGAAAAAACAACTAACACTACACGGCTTTGCTAATAATTTGTCATTAGACAATATCTCCCAGGCTGATATATCAGAAATTGAGCGATTTACCAAAAATGAACTGCAACTTGTTTTGCCAAAAGAAGAAATACCGGATTATCTAGGTATATTCAAGAATAATTCGAAAAATTTCTTATTTTTTGGTGGTGAGAAAAAACTTCTGTGGAAGATACAGGAACATGTTAAAAACCGGCAAAAAAGTAAACTTAAATTAAAGCTGAGTTCAAAGACCAGTCATACAAAAATTAGCGACTCTGCGAAAAATATTACCCTTGAAATGACTCCCGAAAACTTGGACAATGAAAGGCGTTGTTTAAGTAAGTTAGTCAAAAAAAATCTTGAAGAATGTATCCCCCTTCTGGATAAAAATAAGCAGTCAGTTGTCCTCTCAAAAATTGACGAGATCAACTACAATTGCCAGATGGATGAAGATTGCAATGTTTATTGTAATATCGCGTACCCATTGTGCGACATAGAACTGATGGTAAAAATTGGATTCACTCCTTCTATGGAAAATATAGTTTTTGATTGGTATAAATTCTGTTTCCGTGACCATGAAATGAAAGGTAAAATATTTTATAACGAACCTCATACTTATTTTTTTTTTGTATGTAACCTGTATAAATATACGGGAACACAGTAGATTCTGATTTAGTGACTTCTCACGATACGCGTTTGAGTGTATTTCACCCGAAACATATTGTTACTTCATCTAGCGGTCGGCAAAGCTGACATTGTAACGTGATATAAACTGACAGTGCTATTTAGCGTGACTTTAAGGTATCCCAGCGATATTTAGTTCTGAACTTCTGACTACTTCATACATGTTCACACCACACCTATCGAACAAGCTTATTTATGAAGTTTGAAAAGCGCACAGGCGGCGTACATTGCATGCTTGAAAAAGTATAATATATTCTAATTTGTGACTGTGATAGCGTAGCGCAACCAACTTATCATCCACACGCAAGTACATACATATGTTCGTAAGTATCTTTTTCATATTATAACTATTACTAATATATAACTGCAGATGACATACGATATCATTGTTATGAGTAACTTTACCATGTGTAGCGCAAAAAATTGAATTACGATATATTTCTAACTAGCATTATCCAAAATCGATTATGTATTCTTTTATACTCCTTTTTTCCCCGGGAGGATTCACAATGAGCACCGGAACAAATCGGCACAAGACCTCGTGTATTCAAAAGTGGCGCACAAAAACGGAAGTTAGCCAAGGAGCAAGATAAAAAAACAGAACAAGTGCTTGCAAAAACACGCAGCATATCGGAGTTTATAACTGTCCAGCCCCGTCCTGCCCAAGAAAATCTTTGTCAGCGAATATCAGAGAATAATCCAACGATTCCTGCGGTTAATGACTCCGTTGCTCAAGACGCCTCCGAATGTGACCCAATCGACTCACAAACGGAAGTTATTGTGCTAAAACCAAACGGTACCGAGGAGGATGTAGGCCTATGGCCTGAACATACATCGGCAGAAATGGTCGATTACTGGGAAAAAAAAGTTGTTCAGAGCTACAGCACTGCGATAACGACTTATTCAAATCACGCTCTGTGGAACAATTGATTGAAGGCGATAGGGCTCGTAGATGCCAGCTGAGTATGTTCGAGCGAAAGAATCATAATGCAGAAATCATTAAGCGATCATGGTTATGTTTTTCGCCTGCAAATGGGAAGGTTTATTGCTTCGTGTGTAAGCTTGTAGCTTCGACGCACTCGAAATTTACCCACGGTGGTTTCTACGATTGGAAGCATGCTGCTAGTCGACTGAAAGAGCACGAACAATCTAGTTATCACCTAAATGCTGTGATAGCTTTTGTACAATGTTCAAAAGAAACAGGGCGGATAAACTTTGAGCTCACACAATAAGCAGAGCAGGTGATAAAATAGTGGCGTAGTGTATCAAAACGAGTGCTGAGCGTAATCAAATTTTTATCTGAACAGGGACTAGCGTTTCGTGGAGAGAATGAGATACTCGGATCAGCTCATAATGGAAATTATCTCGGATTACTAGAGCTTGTAGCTGAGTACGATGATTTTCTCAAGCAACATATTCGAAAACACGCTAATTCAGGTAGTGGCCACGTGAATTATTTGTCATCAACAATTTGCGAAGAGTTTGTACAGCTGATGGGAAAACAAGTATTTGCTGAAATTATATCCTGCATCAAAACGTCGAGGTATTACTCGATTTCACTCGATTCTACAACGGACGAAAGCCGCGTATACCAATTAACTCTAATCTTGCGATACATGGAGCATGCAACTCCGGTTGAACGGTTTGTTGAGTTCATGCCTAATCAAGGTCATGAAGCACAGGAGATGTTCAACAGCTTAGTAGGATTTCTCACGACGCATGGAATTGACATAAAAGATTGTCGTGGTCAATCATACAACAATGCATCAGCCATGAGTGGAAGATGTAACGGCTTGCAAGCGTTGGTCATGCCAGAGAATAGTTTAGCGGCTTGGACACCTTGTGTGGAGCACTCATTGAACTTGGTCGGGGTGACAGCTGCTGAATGCTGTCTGGCTGCGGTCACTTTTTTTGATTTTCTCGATCAGATTTTTGTGTTTTTCATTGCATCAACCAACCGATATCAGTTATTGATTGCTTCCCTTCAATCAGCTAACAATAAGATCCACGTGCCGAAAAGGGTAACAACCACACGTTGGTCGTGTTGGGCTGACGCTATAAAAGCACTTGTAAAAGGCTTTCCTCATATCAGGGATACTTTGGCTAAAATTGCTGACGATCCAGAACAGACGTTCAGATCTCGTTGTGATGCAAATGCTCTATACGAGCGGATGTGTATATACTCAATTTTCTGGTACGAGCTTCTAGATAGGGTGAATAGTACAAGTGTAGTTCTACAAGACCCAAAACTAGACATGAATTCCGCCATTGCGTGTATGACATCGCTGAAAATTTTTGTTGAGACCAAACGTGGGTGCTTCAACGAATACGAGCAGCGAGGTGTCAAGCTATCTGGAACATCAACATACATTCAAGCTCGTCAGCGCCGACCTAATGTACATCTTAATCCACCGGATTAAGGCCAAGCGTCGGGAGTTGAACTGACGGTTTCAGAAAAATTTCGGATTGAAAATTTCTTACCGATCATCGACAAATTTCTCAGTGCTTTGCAGCAGCGAATCGCCGCATATGAACAAGTCAATTTTCGATTTGGATTCTTTAGTCAGCTATACTGTCTCAGCCACGTGAGATTCAAGATGCGGCGTCGCAGCTCGCAAACGTTTACAAGGATGATCTGGACCAATGCCTCGGTGACGGACTTATTCAATTTATTGAGTTCAGTAAATTTTACAGAGATGAGAAAGCCGATGATATAAGTAACGAACGGCATCTCTATGGACTGTTACTCGATAAGGGGGTCAAAGATGCGTTTCCTAACGTTGAAATTGCATTGCGAATATATCTAGTTCTCATGGTGGCAAACTGCAGCGGAGAACGTTCGTTTTCTAAACTGAAACATATAAAGAATAGACTTCGCACCACAATGACACAGGACCGACTCAACAACTTAACTATCATGAGTATTGAACACGATATTTTGCGGGAAATAGACTTTGACCAGTTGATAGACAATTTTGCTTATCGCAAATCGCGAAAAGTTCCGGGTCTTTAAGACCTCCGACGATCAACCTCAAAAGTTTTATATGCTTATAACTTTGTTGTGTGCAATAAAATATTTATATGTGAATCTGAAAAGTTGTTTTCAATTACAAGCATTTTTCCTGATGTTGATATTCAGTATCTTAGAAGTGAACTCGTATAAAACCCTATTTTTATGTGTTTAATGGTTTTGGATGTGGGGAAGAATTGGGTAGTGTACGATGAAAATTCGCACTGGGTAGTGGGCCTCCACAACTGCGCGGCCCCTCGCTTCCTAAATCCGGCGCTGCTTATATGTATATTATATAAGGGTCCAAAATGATAAAAAATATCAGTTGACACACCGAAAATTCGTGTAAAAAAAAAAAATTTCACCGAACGAAAAGTGTTTGTTAACGGAACACTGCGGCATAAATGTACCCCACGGGCCCTTTCTAGCCGTTCCTGTTTAATGCTATCGCCAGAATGGCACTATCGACCATCTCCCCGTTCTCTCAAGACTCTAAACTGAATTATGGTTCAGGTCCGGGCTCGATTCGGAGCGATTCCTGCTTTTGCGGAAGATTCAAAATCAGGTTGGGGTACGAATGTACCCCAGTGTGCCATTCTAGGCTTAATATTACAATTAATATCACAATTTTCATCGTCACTTCCATCAAAATCACTGTCACCATCATTACTGGTGTTGTCATCGTGGTTGGTTGATTCTGGCTCTTGATCAGAATATTCACTGTCCGCAACATTAGGAACAAATACCTTGTTTTTATCTTCGGAGTCATCTTCTAACCAATCACATGTATTCATGTTATCACAAGGAATATATTGCACCTACAATAAAAAGTTTGACTCGTTTATTTTTTTATTATATAGAAATATTCATATTACTTTGCAATTTTATTGAAATTTTTTTTTAAATCAATTCAAGTCAATAATTACTGATTGATACTAATAGCTTTTAATAGTAGTGGAACTAGTAGACAAACAACAAAAACTTATTTATAAATAAATAAATTTACAGATTAAAGATTTGAACAAAAGACAAGCAAATGATGCGGGAACAAGTACGAACTTCAAGAGAGGTAGATTCAGTGGGGTGAGAGGTAGAGGTAGATCTACTTATCGAGGTGGTATGAACAGAAGCGATCAGGGAAATAGACCAACGTATGTCAAACAATCGAATCAGCGAAACTCAGATAAATCAACTGAAAGGAACAACAACAACAACAACAACAACAAGGATGAGTCAAGTTTTATTTATCAAAAAAATAAATGTATGGCTGCAATGTCTATGGATTGTGAAGATGCGTATACAGATATAATACATACAAATGAAGATAAATTCAGTACTGTGTTTTTAGCAGACTCTGGCGCGACTGAACATTTAACCAATTCTAAGATTATTTTCAAAACAATAAGGGAAACAGATTACGGGGTAATTAGGTGTGCTAATAAAAATACATCAGCAGATTCAAAAACGGAGGGAGTAGGGAAAATTATTATAAAGTTAAACTGAAAAATGGTAATACACTTGTTCGCCGCAGTTACGAACGCCGCAGTTACGAGCTGCCACAGTTACGAGCACGCATCGTGCCGCAGCTACGAGCTAAATCACCTTCTCTTTACCCCCACTTACTAACCGCACAGATCACAGAGCACTCACACGACCGCATGTTTCGTCGCTCGCGCATAATTGTGCGCAACAACATTCACGAACACGCGCACACATTCAACGATAGTCCTGAGAGTGGGGAGCCCCTGTCGCGCTCGTAAGAGCGGCACTCGGCGGTCCCGAGCTGCTCGTAACTGTGGCGAACGAGTGTATACTCGAAATAGATAAAGTCATTTTTGCTGAAGCTCTGAAGGAAAATTTATTGTCATTACGTAAGTTTGCCGAAATGAGACTTGCAATTTACCTAGATCATGAGAAAATTGATATATTCGACCCATACTCAAAGGAATCATTTTTCACTGGAGTATACAAACAACCATATTGGTTAATAGAATTGGAGATAAATAGGAATGATTCGACATCAGTAAATTTACCAATAAGGAGAAATAGGCGGGTATTTGCAAACTTGGTAGAAAGTGAGTCACAAGGGCACAAGTATCTTACTCGGAGTGTAGCTAAAGCAAATTCACAGGAAAAGGCAAATGAAGAGCATTTAATTGCGCATCTTTATTTCTTTTGAAAAAAAGTTGTAGCTTCTGTCGTTTTCGGAGTATTTGCAAAAAACGTATTTTGACCAAGCCATGTGGTATCGCGAAGTGGCGGCCAGGTAGCCGCCAGTTTACGGCAAGGCAGGGCAGCGCGAGGTTAGGCCACATAAAAGCCGTATGGCATCGCGAAGTGGCGGCCAGGTAGTCGCCAGTTACCGTCTAGATACGGCAACGCTAGGTTGGCCCACATAAAAGCCATGTGGCATCACGAGGTGGCGGCCAGGTAGCCGCCAGTTAACGTCATGACATGGCAGTGCCAGGTTAGCCTACATAAAAGCCATATGGCATGGCGAGGTAACGGCCAGGTAGTCGCCAGTTAACGTCAAGACATGGCAGTGCGAGGTTTGCTCCCACAAAAGCCATATATCAAAGCAAGGTAGCGGCCAGGTAGTGGCCAGTTGACGTCAAGACATGGCAATGCCAGGTTGGCCCACATAAAAGCCATATGGCATCGCGACGTGGCGGCCAGGTTAATGCTGGGTAGTGACGGGACATGGCAGTGCCAGCTTGACCCACATAAAACCAAGGTCATGGCGCAAGGTGGCGGCCAGGTCAATCTTAGGTAGCAAATGTACGTTGAATACACAGTCAAAAGCTATATTAAATAGCCTTGTTGCTGCCAGGAAGGTGCAACATTGGTAGCCTAGCTTAGTTAGCCACACTATCGCCATGTCAAAAGGCCATGTTGAAACCATATAGCCGCTGCATGGTTATCGAACATCGACCTGCTGTGTGGCCCGCCGACCATATTGCCATGCTAATGCTACATGGCATTAATGTGCCTTGTGGGCTGGCCATGTAAATTGTTACCCGGGAATCAATCCTCAACTCCATCAAAACAATGAAATAGCTTTACTCATCCATATTGATGGCGCTTCCCCATATAATTCCAGCAACAAGCAATATTGGCCAATTTTGGGGAAAGTGTTTTTCCAACCAGACATATATAAAGTTTTTTAGATCGCTCTCCACTCTGGAGTTGGAAAACCACATAACATTGAACGGTATTTTGAACATTTCGTATTAGAACTAAATAAAATTTTATCTAAGGTTATTGTGATCAGAAATCAACATTTGAATACCGTTATCAAAGTTTTTGTTTGTGACAGACCCGCGCGCTCTTTAGCCAAATGCATAAAAAAACCACGGTACTCATCAAGCATGCGAACGATGCTACGTGCATAGTATTTCTGTTGCACGACGTAGGTGTATCTTACTACAGATGTTCAAGAGAGGACCGATGAATCATTTCGCTCTCAAGACGATAAATTACACCACAATGGACTATCACCACTGACAAGAATTGACCCACCGATCGACATCATCAAGCAGTTTCTGTTGGAACCCATGCATCTACTGTGGTTGGGGATCATGAAAAAAATTTTGATCGATATCTGGCTGAATGGTGATACCACCAATAGGTTCAGTCAAACTCAAAAAAGAACATTTTCCGCTAATTTGTTGTTTCTGAGTAGTCAAATACCGAATTAATTTCAGAGATCCACCTATTCCTTGACTGACGTGGAAGATCGAAGTGGAAGGCGACTCAATTCCGGTTCATGGCATTATACGTAGGCCCAATTCTACTGAAGCAATGTCTGTCTGAAAATCTGTACATAGCGTCGCTCCTTATATATCCGCAGTAACGTCACTCAGCTCGTCGCTTCGGTCGAATGTTCTAGACTTGTCGTCTATGTTCGCAATGGCTGATGTTTGAATGCTAACGGTCAGGCCTAGGTCACCTGATACGTTACAAGCTGGAATGCGACAAAGCGCAGCACATGCAGGTTACGCCAATAATCACGTAAGCATTATGAAAGTAATAAATTGGGCTAAAGACTGAGCCGCGCTTCAGTCTTGAGCAGATATCGAAGAAACGGAGACTATCTCTCCGAGTACTCATAGACTCGAACCGGAGCAAGTGCTCCAAACACATCTTTTGTATCTTGTTTCGTATTAAATAAAAACTACTTTCGTCGCTATCTAGCACTCAGAGTGGTTGTCATAAATCACCTTTGGGAACAACCCTTCTTAATTCCCTATCCTAGAATAACGGGAGTTAAATATTACCACATACCAGATGAATAATTTCATGATCAGTAGTTGCGGATAAACACTTTGAATCATATTATCGCAAATTATATTACGCCAGGCTGTACAGCTACGATCATGAAGAATCAATACATGCACGCATAAAAGTCAAGTTACTCTGTCGTTGTGTAGATTAGCTTTTGAAGTTCGCTTCAATGATTTATATAATTCCTTCAACTGCTTCGCCGTTTTAACACAATCTTTTCGTCTACTGTTGAATTTCACCGTCATCTCCTCCCAAGCTTGATTTTTCAGTGCTGTTGTCGTCGCGTCCGTCCGTTTATTTTCTATAATGTCTTTGTATTCGTTTACCAAATTTATCAGCTCTTTTTTATTCTCCAAGATTTTTTTCCCAACCATTTTATTTATTATGTTAATTGATTCGACGTTGTTTTCACGAAATCCGTGCGGCAATTATCAGATGCGTGAAAAATTGAACATATAGGCGCAGTTCTGCTGCCATAGAGCGGATACGATTGCTATGAAACATTTGTAAGATAACCCTCGATGTAAAATTTACCCCGTGTTCGAGGGGATCCCCACGTTTATGCAACCGGGCATTATTGATTAATTAATAAGCAGATAAAAAAAATGGATTACTATTCACCACAAGAATATTTTGATATGCTGATTTTGTACGGCGAGTGTGTGCAAAATGCACGGGTGGCTGCGGCGGAATACGCTGTGCGGTTTCCGAATCGGCGTCATCCGGACAAAAACGTTATTTTACGTTTGGTCCACCGGTCTAGGCAAACCGGCCAACTGGTCAAGAACCTGAACGACGGTGACGCCATCGGAAGAAGGCAGGATGTACGCGTGCCCGTCAGGGAAGAAAGCATTCTGGATATGGTGGCGGACGATCCGACGATCGGTATTCGATCAGTCGCAAGGTATTGCAATACCTCCTATTCGACCGCACAACGAGTCCTCCGCAACGAATCTCTCCACGCATTCCACTACACACGGGTGCAGAGCCTACAAGTGGAGGATCACCCGTGGCGCTTAGAATTTTGTCGTTGGCTGGTAGAGAGGAATGGTGAAAATCCAAATTTCAGCAGGGATATTATTTTTCGGACGAGTCAATTTTTGGACGGGACGGCACATTCAACGCCCACAATTATCATGTGTGGGCTGCCGAGAATCCGCATGCCACAATGATCCGCGGATTTCAAAACCGCTTCAGCGTGAACTTATGGGCAGGTATCAAGGGTAGCGATTTGGTAAACTCAATAATAACAATAAAAATAATAATAATAATAATAATAAGTCAGGCCGCATCGTGCATAGGGAGTAATGAACTGTAACGAGTACTTTATTTTCAGGTGGGTCCTTCTGAAATTCCACGCCGCCTGAATGGGCAGAATTATGCCCATTTCCTGGATGAAG
This sequence comes from Tenthredo notha, assembly GCA_914767705.2. Taxonomy (NCBI): domain Eukaryota; kingdom Metazoa; phylum Arthropoda; class Insecta; order Hymenoptera; family Tenthredinidae; genus Tenthredo; species Tenthredo notha. Next base: position 11,046,761 of record OU611910.1, on the reverse strand, counting down.
ATCTGCCAAATCTATTGGGGAACGCGGGAGTAATTCTTGGCCCAGACTGCTGGTTTCAGCATGACGGCGCACCGCCGCACTTCGCGCGAGCAGCGCGTGATGTTCTGGACCGCGAATTTCCAGACGCGTGGATTGGCCGTGGAGGCCCTGTTAACTGGCCACCCAGATCACCGGACTTGAACATACTAGATTTCTTCCTGTAGGGTCACATTAAAGAGGTTGTGTATCGACAACCTATCAACACAGTCGAAGAGTTGAGAGCTCTGATTGAACAGGCCGTAGCCACCGTAACACCGGCTATGCTCGAGAATGCGCAAGCCAGCCTCATTCACCGTGCAAACTTGTGCATTGAAATTCACGGAGGGCACTTCGAGCACCTTCTCTAGGCGAGTCGTGCAATTAATCTATCATTTTATGCGTGTTGATTATTAGGGCGCTCGTCGTTGGTCTAATTCTAATTTTGATCTGATTGTGTTTTTTCAGGTTGCAAGGGGCGAAGCCCCTGCTAGGAGTGCAGGGGGCAAAGCCCCCGCTGGGGATGCAAGGGGCGAAGCCCTAGTTGAATAGAAGAAAAATATTTTGGAAATTATTATTTTCAAACGAAGAGAACTTAATTATTTTTACATATGGAAGTGTGTGAATCGGGCACTTCGCACACTATCAACAGGCATAAGATATCGAGTATCACACACTGAGTTAAAAATAGTACAGTACGATACGAGAGTGGTGAAACTTTTTCTGACTCGCCTTCGGCTCGTGTTGCAATCTCACAAGGTCAAAAGAAGTTTTTCCGTCGAGTAGTATACAGAATTTGACTTTATAATGTGTGAAAATGGGGGTATCACACACGCGGAGTGTGCGTAAAACATCCATTATCATACTGATTGTGAGTGAAGTAATGGTACATTATGACACAAGTGCGGTAAAACTTTTTCTGACTAGTGTGCAAACCACAAAATCAGAATAAATTTTTCCGTTGGGTATTATACAAAATTCTACTTTATAAGTAGTGAGACCGCGGATTAGCCACGCTTCGCGTGGTCTATGAAATGATTTGAAACATTTAATATCTTTACAAATCTAGTTAAATCGTTTAATACCTTGAGATATGCTATCCATTAGATTATGAGTGAAATGACAGGAATTGTTTGAAATCATGCATAGAATTGCGCGACGTAATTTGTTTCGTTGATATCGGTGCCCAGACAGAGATATTCCGTTTAAGAACACCTTTTTTCCCAATGTTTTCAGGTCTGGTGGAATTGCGTAGGGAAGCACCTTAAGACTGTGTCGAAAATGAGTGTAGAATCCGTAATTCTGATCCCAATTGTGAACGAGGAAGGAGTTCATTCAAAGAACGACAATGGTGACAAACTTTATTTTAATACCAAAGGTAATTATAACTATAATATGTAACTGCTTAGCTACTAGCTAATTTCCATTGTTATGACTACTTCAGATTTATCGGTTAGATTTGTGTTTTTGTATCATTTGGTTGCAATTGCTATGCGTGGTATGCAAACCCTATGAAACTTCAGAATTTAACGACTTACATATAAAAAACGATTTTTATTTTCAGAAAATTGTATTATAACTGTTCCTGTACAATTTGAGCCTGTATCGGAATTCTCATAACTTGATACTGATAGTGAAACTCTAGAAGTCGAAGAAGCTCCTGACGTTGACGACAATGTGCAGTCCGATAGTGAGATGCAGTCTGATGGGCACTGGTCTGACAAGGATATCCTTAGACTCATATCAACTTACAAAGAATTTTCAAAAGATCTGCAGCACGCCAAGAAAAAAAAAAAAGTTTGGGGATGCATTGCTGCTAAATTAAAACAATCAGGAAGTAATGTAAGGCCTAATATGTATAATTATGTATTGTAGGATTATCATAATGTAGTAATATAATATTTACGAAATGTGTTTAATGTTATTTCAGCGAGATTCGGACAGATGCCAAAGAAAGTGGCTGAATCTGATAAAGTCATATAAAAAGATCAAGGACAACAACAAGCAGACGGGAAGAGACACGCTCAAAAAATTCAAGTATTATGAAGCGCTGGTGGACGCAATATTAGGCAAGAAACCTTCTTGTAAAGAACCATCTGCTGGTTCCACACTTGACCTCGGACTTGAAGTCATCACCATGGCGAAGGATAAAATTATTGAGCAACAAACTAATGTACCAGGTAACATAATTGTTAATTATATACAAATTTCGGTCTTCGTAACCACTGCACTGCAGATAGAATGATTATTGTAACAAACTATATTTTCAACTGAACTGATCCTTACAGCATGTCAGATTTTGCACTGGTATTCCTTTCAAATTTAATATTTAGGTCCTTATGTGTAACCTCTCATAATCTCTACCATCAATTATCAATATTCTTCAGAAACTTCAACCTGGTTCCAAGAAAAGACCAGCTGAGGGACCAGTCGATGCTGTGCAGGCCAAGCCCCAAGCTTTGCAAGGACCTAATGCAGTTGTGAATGAAGTTGTCCATGGTGTAGCAGTCCAAGAAACAGTTGGTAAGAACATGAATAGCGCAAGAGGTGCATAGTTACTGACTTTGTTAAATCCATCAATGATGAATAGCAAATGATTCTGACTGTAATGAATCTAACAAACCTACAAAAAGAAGAAATACTGAAAATAGGGAATTTGTCTGTAAGACACTGGAATATTTAGAAGAAAAAGAATGCCAAAAAAAAAATTGGATCTTGAAAATAAAGAAAGAAGACATACAGATCGCATGGAAATTGAAAGAAGACGCTTTGAGTTAGAAGAAATGAAAATAAAAGCATTAGAAAAGTTGGCAGAATTGACTGTAAGTACGAAAATGTATACTGAATATGTACGACAAGCAGTATAAAAATGAATATTTTCCAGGAGAAGGACGACTTGAGCCCTTAAGTGGTCATGAGGAATGATTGGGCGGCATGGGGTTCATTAAAGTTAAACTTGACGCCAGTGGCTTTTACAAATATATATTTTTATGAGTATATACTAAAATTAAGAAAAAAATTTTGTACAGTAGACTCTCGATAATTCGCCGTCCGACGGACAGTAAGAGCGGAAAATTTTTGGAAATGGCGAGTTAGCAAGAGCCCTCACTCCGGTGCTGCGCCAACACTCGCCACGCCCGAGGCCACGCCAAAGGGACTGAATAGGGACTGCGATGGCACGCCACGCACACACTAGGCCGCGCAGGTCGAGTTCACTAGCGGTGGTGGGGTGCAGTCAGTTGTGTTGGTCCGTGTCTGTGTCCAAACTCACCCGCCGCTGCGGCGATTTATCAATCGGCGAATTATCGAGAGTAGCCAAACGGAAAAAAAAAAAAAAATTATCGAGAGTCTACTGTATATGGGACACTCCACGTGAACTCAGCCACCCCGTTTTTTTTTTTTTTCTCGAAAAAATTATTCAGCATGGGCATTTCGAAGGACAATATATCCATGAAATTTCACCAAAATTTCATCCCCCAACTATTGTTGGTTTTCGAGATAATAATTAACGAATTCCTAATTTTGTAAAAATCATAACTCTGTAACGGGTGCTCGGATTAGTACGATTAAGAGAAGAATATATTTTTTTTTTCCCCTCTTTGAAAAAAAAAAATATTCCGTCATCGGAGAAAAGTCCCTTAGACGGTTTTCAGGGTAATTTTTTGGTTTTTTTTTTTTATCACCAAAGGGCCACTCGGAATTCGACTCACTATTTTTTGTTCTGATAGAGGGAATCAATACGCAACTCCACATGATTTTCTTAGAATGGCAGACGGCATCATTGAAGAGGGAGAAATTGTTTTCTGTGTATTACCTGTTTTCTTTTCATCTTTTTCAATGGTCGTGTCCTTGTTATTTCGAAATTCATCTGCAATCGAATTTTTTTCATTCAGCGGGTACAGGGGGACGGTTTAAAATATTGCAAATTATTTTCCAAGTGGTACAATTTTTTACTGACGAGAAATCAAAACTAAAATCAGCATATTTTGCTTTCTTTGATAACAGAAATTTTATAACACAAGATAATCCTCTACGATATTCATCGAAAACACATTAATTATTATTGATGTATAAAATAGAAAAACTAATGTCGAGGCATCCTCACTTGTTGATAATTCGATCAGCTCGACCACCACGTTGCTTTCGTAGGTGAGTTATAAATCTCAGCTAGATCGTCTGATTCGTCGGGAATGTCATTAGAATGAAAAAGCCGACCTAAAACCCCCATTTTCACACCTACTAAAGTAAAATTTTGTACAATACTCGACGAAACAAAGCTTGTGGCGTGAGTAAAGGTTCACCATGGACGATTTGCAGACTTTTAGGTCTCGCCTGTCGCCACACTCGAAATTCTACAGATTTAACTACAGCACTATTAAGAAGTCTTTTCAGTTCACCCACAATCAGAGTTTACTATACACATTTTTCCGATACTTAGCGGAAATGGCACGCTTACTCACGACCGCTCGCTGCACCTTCCGCGTGTCACTTGCTGTGTTTACGTGAATAATGGCGCCTTTATAAGCATTGCGTGTAGAAGATAAAAAATAGGAAATAGAACATTCTCGTGCATATGATCCGCGTTTTTCTATCCGTTGTCCCGAATTAAGGTAAGTGATTTTTTACGGATGTTATTAGGATACTTTTGAAGAATTTGTAAAATGAGTTTTATGCGTATTCCATAGAATGCCGCGTGCTGATAGGTGTGCGAATCCTATGCGAGCCATTGGCGAGAAAGGACACATTGGAAAAAGCTTACGTCTTATCTCGTCGCAATTACATGCAAAATTTCCCTTTCTACCATCGACTGCGAAAATCTGCAGTAGATGTCGGACAAAATCTCTAACTTTCGTGCAACCATCGTATTCATCTCCTGTGACTTTAAATACAAAAGATACTCATTGCGCGGAATATCACACAGTAGTATCGCCGACTTTAGTTGAAACTCGCGATTTCAACGCGGATGTTGTTGAGAATTCTTTAAGATCAGGTCGGCCTTTTCATTCTGATGACATTCCCGACGAATCAGACGATCTAGCTGAATTTTACAACGCACCTATGGATGAGGACACAAATAGTGAACAGAGCGACGATGATCCATCACTTTCAAAATGTTATCGGTCTTCAAGAGAATTGGAATTGGAAGAAATGTTGGATGGTTTGAAGGAAAAATTCAACGATCTGCAGACGTATGCTGAGCGCTTACAAATTTTGACAGTTTTACCGCAGTCATGGAGTGCCCGCAAAATCGCTTCAGAATTTGGTGCAACAAGATCCATAGCTATGAAGGCAAAAATCCTGAGACAACTGAACGGAGTATTAGCTTCACCAACTGCAAAAGCAGGCCATTCATTGCCAGATGAGACTGTTGAAAATGTGCGCAGACTTTATCTCGACAACAGTCGAATAATGCCGGGGTTTAAAGACAAAATATCTATCAAAATTAATGGGGAAAAAAAAGTAGAACAAAAGCAGATGGTACTCGAAAATTTGTCCGATCTCCATCGAGAGTTCAAATCGATTCACCCAGAGGCTTCAATCGGTATTAGTAAGTTTGCAGAATTGAGACCCAAACAATGTGTATTGGCGGGGGCAAGTGGTACACACGCGGTATGTGTTTGCACTTATCATCAGAATTGTAAACTGATGCTAGATACAATTAACATGTCGACCTTGACCAAAAATTCATCGTGTCCAATCAAGGAGTACAAAGATTGCCTTACAAAATTGATGTGCCAAAATCCAACGCCAGCTTGTCATTTGGATGAATGTCAAAATTGTCCTGGGATTGAACCATTATCACGTGAACTGAGAAGACTTCTTACTATAGTGCTGTAGTTGAATCTGTCGAATTTAGAGTGTGGCAAAGTACTGACAGGTGTACCTTGCAAACACAGAAACTGGAAATGAATGAATTCGTTGATCTACTTGGCGAACAATTAAAAGCGTTAAAACCTCATGACTTTATCGCCAAAGAACAATCAGCTTTTGTTAAAAATCGCAAAGAAAATTTAAGTGAAGGAGAAGTGCTAGTGCACTGTGATTTTTCAGAGAATTACGCATTTATTTCTCAAGATGCAGCTCAATCTTTCCACTACAACAACGATCAGTGTACAGTCTACCCAGTGGTTTACATGATGTTGAAATTCGTCACGCTAACGTAACAGAATATTCGTTGAAGAAGTGCAATATTTCGTGATTTAAATGTTGTTAGAATTGTAAAATATGTGAGATAAACATGTTTCACACAATTTGAGGAATTATGCACTGTTCTTGATCCATTTGAAACGTTGGAGCCTTGAATATCAGAATTTTTTGGCGAATATTTTGTTGCATTAACGTTACGAACTTCAACCTCATTGGTTTACTACTATCGCGAAGGAAATGATATCCACCACCGGAGTCTAGTTGTTTTATCAGATAGCCTCACCCACGATACAGCCGCCGTTCATCTGATACAGAAGATTCTGATACCACACGTGAGAAAAAACTATGCCGTGGTGAACAAAATAATTTACGTCACCGACGGCGCTGCACAACATTACAAGAATCGTTTCCAAATAGCTAATCTTATGAATCATATGGCTGATTTCGGTATAGCTGCAGAGGCCCATTATCATGCAACCGCACACGGGAAAGGGGCTTGTGACGGAGTAGGTGCAGTTTTTAAAAGAGAGGCGAGACGTAAAAGTCTGCAAATCGTCCATGGTGAACCTTTACTCACGCCACAGGCTTTATTTCGATGGAGTAAAAATAATTTCAAAGGCATTGATGTGTTTTTCTCTACGAAAGAAGAGCACGTAAGTATCAAAGCAGATTTAAAGCAGAGGTTTGATGCTGCCGAAGCGATTCCTGCCATTCAAAAAAATCATTGCTTCATTCCGAATCATGGAGGGGAATTGATGATGAAAAGATTTTCTGCAGCAGTGAATGGAGATATTTTTACGAAGAAGAAACAACGGAAGCAACGTGGTGGAAGCAGCTGATCGAGTTATCAACAAGTGAGGATGCCTCGATATTAGTTTTTCTGTTTTATACATCAATAATAATTAATGTGTTTTTGATGAATATCGTAGAGGATTATCTTGTGTTATAAAATTTCTGTTATCAAAGAAAGCAAAATATGCTGATTTTAGTTTTGATTTCTCGTCAGTAAAAAATTGTACCACTTGGAAAATGATTTGCAATATTTTAAACCGTCCCCCTGTATACCCGCTAAATGAAAAAAATTCGATTGCAGATGAATTTCGAAATAACAAGGACACGACCATTGAAAAAGATGAAAAGAAAACAGGTAATACACAGAAAACAATTTCTCCCTCTTCAATGATGCCGTCTGCCATTCTAAGAAAATCATGTGGAGTTGCGTATTGATTCCCTCTATCAGAACAAAAAATAGTGAGTCGAATTCCGAGTGGCCCTTTGGTGATAAAAAAAAAAAAACCAAAAAATTACCCTGAAAACCGTCTAAGGGACTTTTCTCCAATGACGGCATATTTTTTTTTTTCAAAGAGGGAAAAAAAAATATATTCTTCTCTTAATCGTACTAATCCGAGCACCCGTTACAGAGTTATGATTTTTACAAAATTAGGAATTCGTTAATTATTATCTCGAAAACCAACAATAGTGGGGGGATGAAATTTTGGTGAAATTTCATGGATATATTGTCCTTCGAAATGCCCATGCTGAATAATTTTTTCGAGAAAAAAAAAAAAAAACGGGGTGGCTGAGTTCACGTGGAGTGTCCCATATGTACCCATCATATTTTTCAAGATATATACAATTCCAAAGAGAGATTATGATAAAATAGTAATCAAACATAAATGATTGACTTTAGTTCATTGTCATGCTTCCCTTATTTACAGTAAAAAAAATTATTATGCATTGTTAATAATAGCTTCTAACAACCGATCACTGTATCCGTGATCATTTTCAACAATCTCATCATTACCACTGGCATCATTAATAACCTACACTGTAAAAAATTTTTTGGACTCGGTGTGGTGTAAATGGTTCGGTGTAAATATTTTTAACACGGACGGTGTAAAAATTGCACTGAGTGTAGTGTAAAATTTTACACGAAGGAAATTTTACACCGACTTTTCACACTTACACGGCGGTGTAAAAGTCTCCGGGTCCAACTTGACACCAAAATTTTTTACAGTGTAAGCATCATCATTTTCATCAATTAAATCTTCTCCAAGATCATTTTGGTCAATACAAATATTGTGTAATATGCAGGCTGTTGCAACATAATAGTTGATGACTCTCAAATCTGTGTTGTCAAAATGTTGAAGTCTACGAAACCGACCTTTCAATTTTCCAAATGCATGCTCAACGACAATTCTTGTGGCAGAGTGTTTTTAATTGAATGTTTTGTGATTGTCCGTCAGGTTTCCATTATCTTTATATGGAGGTATTAGCCATCGCAGCATGGGATAGGCGGAGTCTCCAAGTATGATATATCCGTATGGAATGTCATTCCCAACCTGATAGATCTTCGATCGTCGCAGCATTCTAGCGTCATGTACAGATCCGGGTTCCCCAACATAAATATTGCGAAACCTCGTCTTGTGATCTACAATACCTTGTAAGAGGATACTATGGAATCCCTTTCGGTTCACATAATCTTCCGCATGTGTAGTAGGTCTTTTAATTGGTATATGCGTGAGCCATCAATAGCTCCTATGACTCCAGGAATATTCTTTTTTTTTTTCTAAAATGTTCCGCCAAAATATTGGGAGCTCATTTTCATCCGGCTATCTAATGTAATCTGTACTATTTACTGTAAAGAATTTTGTCACTTTTTTTATTATCGTATGAGCACAACTTTCCGTGATATCAAATCTATCTGATATTTGTCTGAACGTTTCCTTATTAGCGAGGTACCACACCGTTACGAGTAACGCTTTTTCTGCAGAGATTTTGTCCCAGCCAGATGGATCAGAGCTATCTAGTGGTAGGGGAGGGAGCGGGAATGGCGGTCACTTAAGCAAAAATTGCAATAACTGGGGAAATCATGATCGGAAAAAAGTCTGTTATATGGGATATGGCGGAAAATTTCATCCACTATGACTGCTATGAACGGTATTCAGATCATCGACAAACTCCACATACTAACTGAACATCACTGAAAAATGAAATCGACTGTCATTACCCTACAGGTCGGGTAATGACAGTCGACATAAGGTGCAATGACGGTCAGAATGGGGTAATGGTAATCACACACGAAAATATTGTGGAAATTGCTCTAACCAAGAATATTTTTATTGCAGCGGGTAATTAAAATTAGAAAACTGACTGATTTATCACAATTGAATCAACGTCTTTTTTTAAAACAAAAATAGATGCTCCATCATTGGAAAAAAAAAAAATTAACGAACTTAAAATCACAATGTCTTCTTAATTGAAAACGAAAATATACCTAGGCTCTATTATTCAGGTACTGATGAAATCTGAATATTTTAGATATCTAGGAATTAATGATATTTCTCAATGACTTGTAGATAATCACAGTCGTATTTAAGGTTTGGTTAATTTTTTAGTACAGGTGTCACATTTGTAGCCTTTCCCGCACGGACATATATATTAGACTGTGTTGAGGTAACGACGATTTTTTCGTTCACTATCGGCGTGCCCCAAAAACTTGAGAATATAGTCAGACTAGATGACGGGTGAAATTTGGGCCCTCTAGACCGATGCTAAGGGGTAGCTCAACGGTCTTTTCGATTTACCATCTAAATAACACAGGAAAGTTTTCTTCCAAGTGTTTGCATTGTACCTCATCGTATGGTACACCACCCACAGGGTGAATCGCCCGCAATCTGAGTTCATTAAGGTTGGATCTAATTGAGAAAAATCAAAATTTCACCCCCAGGTCATATGGGGTGAAACGGCAGAGGAAATAAAATCAGAAAATTATGTTCACAATACAAAAATTCTAGAAAAATTCGGAAAAAATTCTAAAAATATTCTAAAAAATTGAAATTAACGTATTACCACCCCCGAAAACTTCTATTCATAAGACAACCCCTAAAATCAGATTTTAGGATTTTTAAAAGCGATAAAGGATTATTAGTGATATTTACCTTCACGAAAAAAAATCATAAAATAATGTTGTGCATGCGAAATGTCGTTCCGAAGTTATTGGGCAATGAGTGGAGGGAGGAATAAAAGTGATACACTGAATGCACGATAATAATAAGTATAATTCAAGTCCAGTTTTAGATCTTCACATGATTTTGGATATTTCTGTCGGTGTTGCTTGATAATTTGGAGAGCATATTGTTTTTGTTCTTCATTTTTTGTAAATGAATTATTGAATTCTTGCATGAGAGCAACCCCCCTTTCAGCCGCATCATTCACGACTTTTAAGTCTTTCAGTACTTGTAGACCGTATTGAAAATTTATATCTGACTCCCATTCAGAAGGGTCTTTTTCGAGAAAATCCATTGATATTTTAAACAAATCAAAGATAAATCGCGATTTCCCAATAATTTCGAAACGACATTTCGCATGCACAACATTATTTTATGATTTTTTTTCGTGAAGGGAAATATCACTAAATCCTTTATCGCTTTTGAAAATCCTAAAATCTGATTTCCAGGGGTTGTGTTATGGATAGAAGTATTCGGGGGTGGTATTACGTTAATTCCAATTTTTTAGAATTTTTTCCGAATTTTTTTAGAATTTTTGTATTGTGAACATAATTTTCTGATTTTATTTCCTCTGCCGTTTCACCCCATATGACCTGGGGGTGAAATTTTGATTTTTCTCAATTAGATCCAACCTTAATGAACTCAGATTGCGGGCGATTCACCCTGTGGGTGGTGTACCATACGATGAGGTACAATGCAAACACTTGGAAGAAAACTTTCCTGTGTTATTTAGATGGTAAATCGAAAAGACCGTTGAGCTACCCCTTAGCATCGGTCTAGAGGGCCCAAATTTCACCCCTCATCTAGTCTGACTATATTCTCAAGTTTTTGGGGCACGCCGATAGTGAACGAAAAAATCGTCGTTACTTCAACACAGTCTAATATATATATATGCGAAAAATATATGCGACATATTTGTTTTTTGCGCTAACATATAAGTAACATTCATTTTTATAAGTTTGATATAAATGTCAACATAACTGTTGCGGCATGTATGTCGACATAGATGTCAACACTATGAAGAACTCATCAAACATATATGTATTATGCGTACATATATGTTAAACTATATGCGACATTTTTGTATTTTGCATACATATATGTTATATATGCGACATATATGTTGCATATATTTTTCGCATATATATATTTCCGTGCGGGTTTGGCGTGCTGACCCCACTGCACTTAGCATGCACCCAATTACCACAGATTGTGCATCTGTACCAGAGTTCATTCTTTCCGAACTCGCCACAAATAACACATAGTTCACTCTCCGAACCTACACTGCCATCAGTATCATCACAAGTATCTTTCGGTACTGAACTTTCATCGGATGAATCGGACGAATCTGAAGAATCTTTCTGCTTCGTCCTTTTAGACTTAATAGTTGGTGGTTTCTTTTTGTTAATTGGTTGTTTTCCTTTCTTTTTGTTGGTATCGTTTAATTTGAGTTCCTTCTGTTTTCTTTTTTCTGCTTTTTTCACTAATGTTTCTTTGAATGATGATGAAGTTAATATTTCAGAGTGTTGTTTCGGAATAGACATTCTTGTAGACTTTCGAATCACTTAAGGCCCATCCCTAGTCGCCCACCTCTTTTTGATACAATGTGACACATTTCGATTATTATCGGAGCCCAGGCGTCAAAAACGCAAAAACGGCCAACGCTGCGCGAATTCAAATTCAATACCGAACACATACGTCCAAAAAAATGTGCGTTTCGTGCGAAAATAGAGACTAGAGATGGTTTTTACATTGTTACGAAAAACATTACATTACAAAAAATGTAAAAACCACTTGTAGTCTCTATTTTCGCACGAAACGAACATTTTTTTGGACGTATGTGTTCGGTATCGGATTTGAATTCGCGCAGCGTTGGCCTTCTTTGCATTTTTGACGCCTGGGCTCGGATAATAATCGAAATGTGTCACATTGTATCAAAAGGAGGTGGGCGACTATGGATGGGCCTTAATGTTAAATTGTACGTATTAATCTGCTGCGTGGACACTGTGGCCCGTTCCCCCATGAATGGAACGATGCAGTTCAACGCGTTTTTTGGCTGTGATTGGTGTCTGCACCCGGGTGAGTGAGTTGATGGAGCTATGCGATACCCTCTTACACAAAGTATTGTTCGAGATAGAGACGCTGAAAATACTATCAAGCTAATGCGGGAAGCAGTACAGAAAGGACTTCCCATTAATGGCGTGAGAAATGCTTCGCCACTAATAAATTTGATTTTTTTTCATATCATTAGAGGTTTTGTTCCCGACTATTTACATTGTTTTCTTGCTGGTGTTGCGAAGCAGTTGACTGAGTACATAATCGAATCGATTACTGCAGCTGATCTCGAGTTAATCGAGCTACGTATATCTAAAATTAAAGCTCCTAACCAGGTTGGTCGGTTATCCAGGCCTTTGAAAGAAAGAGCTCAGTGGAAAGCGCGTAAGTGGGAGAACTGGCTCCTCTATTATAGTATACCAATACTTGAATCAGTAATCGATACCAAGGTACTCAGGCACTGGAGCTTGATAGTTGTAAGTTTACATATACTGTTAAGAACTGACATTACACGTAAAGAATTGGATGAGGCAGACCGTATGCTCCACGAATTTGTTTGTGAAATGGGAACAGTTTATTCAAAAGCTGCGATGACGTACAATGTCCATCAGCTATTACACATTGCTAGAAGTGTGTACGATTGGGGGCCATTATGGGCACATTCTACATTTCCATTTGATTCTGGGAATCATCAATTGCTTACTTCGATCCATTGTACCAAAGGAGTAAATCAACAAATACTTCGATACTTGAACATGCACCGTACTGTGGATATTCTTGCAACACACCTGTATCCGTATTCTTCACTTACCGTTGAACATTACTGTACTAATTTGTCCAAACCACAGACCAAGGAGTGTTTTAAAAAATCTGGTATCACATATTTTGGAAGTACCACTGTAACTGACGAACAATTACTGGACAAGTTTCAATTATCGCCGAGCACAACAACCTCCATGAGAATTGTGAAGAATGGTTGTTTGTATGCTTCTGCTTAAAAAAAAAAACCACGTTCATGCAATTCATTTGCACAGCTTTCTAACAAAGCATATATAAAAATTCTCAACTTCGTTCTTGACGAAGAAAGTGATAAACAATTAGTTTTATGCAATAATATACAGACAACGTGCAGTGAACTTCGCATTATTGTTGTGGCCGGGATTCGATCCGGGGATGCTCGCATTCGCTTGTATTACTATTCGCACGCTCTATCGACTACGCCAAACTACCTATTGACAAAGTCAGTCACTTTCTCGTAATTGTCTTGGACTTTGCATCTGTCTCAATGATATCAGTGTTTTGATGCAACCGAGATATGTTAACAACCGGGATATGTTAACATCCGAGTTGCAAATATGTTCTCAATTTAATTTCTTGCCTAGAGTTCAACCTTCTCACTCGATTCAATTATATTGCACATTCATTATTATACCGGGAAAACGTATAAATGACGTGTAGATATGATACTTAAGACAGCGCATTTCGAGCGTATAGTCATCGAAAGGAATTGAACGTTATTAAAGTGTAACTCAAAATCCGCGAGGTATATGTTGCTTTTTTGATTTTCAAAGACGTCTTGAGGTAACGTATGCAATACGTCTATGATATGTGTAGCAGTGTACGTACTTTGGAGCGTTTCGTACGCGCAATTGAATACACGTATTCTAGTCCAGGCTAATAAATGTATATATGTATCACGTAAATTTACAATGTATTCGTTGTCCGAATTATAAGTGTATATTAAAGGTATAGGAAGTTATTTCTTCGTTCAAAAAACGTGATTATTGAAGGAATATTATCGGATTACTGATAAAAGTGTATAATATACGTTTCATACATGTATTATGTTATATTAGGTAAAATCACCCTTACATCATTAATTATATACGACCAACATCTAGTAGCCTATATGATAAAAGACATCTCTGTAAATATAAGAACTTCGGTTGCCGAGTCAACAAGCATTATTGTAAAACAAATCAGTCTGTTTATAGTTCACTACTAGTGCAGACCTATATTACAGAATATATAACCCTTTTGCCCAATTATATAATTTCTCCAGATTCACTTTATTTCTCTCGGGAACTCACTTTAAATAACTTATTACTTAAGGTGCTTCCCTACCCAATTCCACCAGACCTGAAAATTTGGGAAAAAAGATGTTATTAAACGGAATATCTCTGCCTGGGCACCGAAATCAATGAAACAAACTTCGTCGCGCAATTCTATGTACGATTTCGAACACGTACGGCCAAAAAAATGTTTTTTTTACGCGAAAATAGAGAAGATATCCATGTAAAACGGCTTTGAAAACGTTAAAACGAACGCAATCTTAAGCTATACAAGTTAGAGAATGAAGAATTCATCTGTATTAGCACGTTTCATGCGGAAGATCCAAGCGTTGCAGAAGACAAGCCGTACATCAACTTGCTGTTTACGGGCAATCAGAGGGCAGGACATTTCGCATTATTAGAAGCCGTTCCTACCAAACTGCACGAAATTAACGGATACGAATTGACAGACAACAACGACGACCATGACCGAATCAATGCAAATTCAAATATCAAAATTGTTCATAAACCTAATCAATCCACTCTTACTGAATCGCGAGAAATGAACGAATACGAATTGACGGACAACAATGACAGCACCGACGACCATAACCGAATCAATGTAAATTCAAACGACGAATCTCTTCATAAATCTGAACCACCCACTTCTACTGACCTGCGTAAAATTGACGTACACGAATTTACAGACGACTATAACAACGCCGACGACCAGGACCGGATCAATGTCAAATCAAACAACGACTCTCTTGTGAAATCAGAACCACACACTTCTACTGACCTGCGTATGGACGTATACGAATTTACAGACGACCATGACAACAACGACGAATACGACAGAATGTCTACAGCTCTAGACTGCGAATTATTCAATAAAAGTGGAAACACTACTCCAAGCGATCTTTATGAAATGACCTATCGCCAATGTGCAGATGACAACGATGACTGTGACAAAATGAGTACCGAACACAACAGCGATACTGACTGCGGCGAGACATTTACAGCGGATGTCATCGATTCCATTGACGTACCAGATTCCTCTGATTTCTTTCACACACCAGAGCATGACGAAAAAAATATGTCTAATAAAACATCATCTGAAGACAGTGGAACAGGTGACCTAAAAGAAAAACGTAAAAAAATGTACCATAACAGTATCGGAATGATCACCATCGCAACGGAAAAAATAGCTAATAAAGAGGGTTATCTGAATGACAGCTTGTTGCGAGTTCAAATCGAACTAATGATGTGTGACGAGTTCCACTGCTCATGTCCTTTGGGATTCTATGGTGGCATACGGTCGAATAATGAAGGGTTCGTTGCCTATGCCCGTTGTCTTATAGCAAGTCACAAAGCCGCTTTCCGATTCGACATTCTTGAGATAGATTCGTTTTTAGCTGAAATACACGCCTCAAGCAATAGCGCATTACTATTCAAACATGAGCGAAGCGAAAAAAGAACATTTCGTCCGATTAGAGGTCAGAAGCGGGACGAAATGAAGAAACTTTTGAGGTATCGCTCGGCTAGAACTGTCCAGCTGCAAACCATTCGTGATTGCGATAAAGAGTTGTTCGCAGATGGACACACTCAAGATGTAAGACATCTACAGACCTTGCACAAGGTGCGGTCCGAGGCAAGAACCGAAAACAGGCTACAGCTCAAGTCCAGAGACATCGCGGACGCTGTACAATTATATATGGAAGGGCACATACTGAAGGATCCCGCTGTAAGACATTTCTCCCTGCCGCTGCAAATTATATTATTCACAGAAAAGCAGTTGGATGTCATCAGCAGAGAAAAGGCCGCTATATTACATTTGGACGCAACCGGTGCAAATGTCAGAACACCGCAGTTCCTTAATTGTAAAAAAATTTTCTATTACTGTGTTTCGTATAGAGCCACAAAGTCGATCGTACCAATTTGCGAGATGTACACGTCGGAACACGATATTACATCAATTTCAATATTTCTAAAAAAATATCGAGCTTTCGTCGAGCGAATTTGGAATAGATGGCCGTTCGTTAATGCCATTGTAGTAGATTGGAGTTGGGTTTTCATGAGAAGCATTTTGTTTGAGTGGAATCACATGACCGTAGATGTATACTTACAAACAGCCTACCGGTACGTGACTAAGAACGTAAGACCCACGGGAGTTATTTATGTTTTAAGTTGTTGCGCACATATTATGCATCGCGTTTCAAAAACTATTAAAAAAGACTTTCCGGCCCTCATGACAATCAAACCCTTTTTAATGGAGTGCATGGCTATCCTGATTCTCTGCCGAACAATGGATGAATTGGATTCAGTTTTCACTGACATTTTATCTGTAGTTTTAACTAAAGATGAAACTAAAGCAGAACTAGGATTATTATTTCTGACCGGCCAAAAACAGAGAAGGGAAGAATCTTTTGAAAAAGTTATCGAAGAATCAGAAATGCTTGCTGAGAAAGAACTCGAACTAGATGACGAGTTTGTGGACATTTACGGTAAAAGCACGGCCATATACGCGAATTCGCCATTTTACGAACATTTTTGGAAACAATTAATGTATAGAAAAGATGATGTTGAAGAAGACGAGGAAAACCCTCCAGAAATTTCCAACAGGTATTACGCACCAAGATTTGCGGAGTATTTAACCAAAACGTTTATGCCATACTGTCCTATGTGGAGTGGCATAATGTTGGATCTCGTAGATAAAAATATTTCGCGTGTGACTAATGCATATGCCGAATCTTATATGCAAGTTTATAAGAGTACGATTCTGGAAGGCCATCAAAATTGGACACTTGGCGAAGGATGTCGCAAGTTGAGTGAAAATAACAAAAGTTTGGTACAGGAGGAAAAACTGGAGGGTATACAAACTAAATCCGCAATCAAAATTAGCACTTATCCGCTATACGCGGAAGCGGCTTCAAACCCCTTCGAAACAGAAAAGTGGGGTCGCAAAAAAAAAAGATATTGCAGGACAGCAAATAAAGAAAAAACGGAATATATACATGGAAGGAAGAGAATTAATAAAGATAGGAAAGAAAATAGAAGAACGCAACGAAAAACGCGAACCTAAAACCACGGACAACAATAACCAAATAGTCGCACCATTAAAAAACAAGCGTACAAATAACATTAAGAAACATCAGTTGAAAAGAACTGCGACAAAGAAAATCCAGATTTCTGACGATAGTGAATCAGAGTCAACGGTAAATGACTTGATGAACCTGAAACACGCGGAATCAGCCACAAAAAGCGGGGTATTGGACATGCTCGAGAATGGGCTAGTAAATAATGTTTTATATTACATGGGGTCAACATCATTTCGTATAAAAGTCGGCTTATATTCGCCGCAAACTAATTTCCCGTTGGTGCAAAGTGAATTTGAAATGTCAACTAGAGAATTTGGAAGTTTAGTTCATGTAAATAGATGGGTCGACGGGCAAATTATAGACTCATTTACCGTCACACATATAGACGAATGGGACGATAATATTACTTACTTGCCAACGGATATTGGATGCACTGTTATCGGTAATTTTTGGGAGAAGCGTAAAAGTAGTAGCTTGAGTGTATATAAAATTTCAAAACCCGTAACAGGAAAATTGTTAATTCCATACGCATTAGAGGGGCATTGGCGGCTGCTTGTAGTTAACGTGGATGATGAGACTTTAACTTTGATGGACCCATATGAAAAGACAAGCGACACCGAAAGAGTTATGAAGGCTTTTATCAAGTTTATAAATGAATGCAGTGTAACATCCACGTTCGGCAGACTACGGCATATAAGCTGGAAAGGTAAGGATGAGAGGAATCGTCCGTTTCAAGAAAATAGCGATGGTTCCAACTGCGCATTGTACGTGATGCATTATATACGCTGCATTGGGAAGAATCTTCTTTATGGAACAAGCCTAGAACCAAAGGAACTTAGGAGAAACGTAGCAGAGACACTGATTCTAGAATCGCAGCCCCTCAACGAAAGATGTAGGCACTGCCTTCATAAGCTACATCCAGACACCGAAAAAGTAATATGTACTTTATGCCAAAGTTGGTTCCATACAGATTGCGCAGAGAAAAATGGGCAGAGTACAGAAGACGAAGAGATCGAAGTATTCGGAAAATGCGTAAGAAAACGAGGCAATACGGGTGAGACGAAAAGAAAAATTGTGCGTAATCAAATACCATCTACGTATACGTGCAGACTTTGCAGACGATATAAAGCACCGTAATTATCGGGGAGACCTATATTTGCGGTGTTCGCTTGTATCGACTGCGAAAATAGAAAATTAAATGAAAAGTAAAAGAAAATAATGATAATAATAATGCTTCCGAAAATAGTGTACCTTTGAAAACCCCTTTGCGCTCGCGCTACAACTCGTGTTGACTACGACGCGTCGTGGGTTTTGGCGCGCTTTTAGCGTTGCCGTTATAAATTTTGATGAAAACGATCACATTATAGTATAAAATATACCTTTTTTAAGTCAAAAAAAAAGGGCACGCTTTTAGTGTTGTGGTTATAAATTTATAGTATCAAATATAGCTCCGTTAAGGTGCTTCGCTAATAATTTTCTAACATTGGTACTTGTGTTATTAAAAGACTATATACACAATAAAAATAAAAAATCTGTCAATAAATTCTATTAAGGGAGACAAAATACCATAACTTTTATTTTATTTTTGTGGTGCCGACACCAACAAATAAAAAGATAAGCCAGAGGCTTTCAACATAAAGACAATTTTTAAATATATGATGTTTATACCACAGTTGCGAACTGACTTAGGTTTGCCAGTCCATCGAATGGATGTTCGTAGCGCTTTCTTATATACCTATGGCCTGCAATATTACTCTTGCAGAACTGTCCAGAGCACTCCAAAGGGCTTAAGAAAAATTGGTAGTGCATTTCAAACCTTTCTTTTTACCTGTGTAAAATAATTTGGTTTGAATTTTCATTTTGAATATGTTTAAAAAATTAGTGAAAAAAATTGAGGAAGAATGACGGTTTTTTTACAAAAATTGCTCTATTTTATTTGTTTTTCGATCTTTTTCAAAAATTAGAACGGCGTTTGAATTCTTAAAGATGCCCCTTTCAGGCGAGTATAATGGTTTTTACAGCATTTCAAAAAATTATATTTATTTTGAAGAATGAAGGGAGCATTTTATGTAAAAATGAAGCACAAAAAAAAAGTGCTCTGAAAAAATGAATTTTTTGAAAAAAGGATACTAATGCTTTGAATCAGATCAATTTCGCGTAACACCAAATTCTTCGAACATCGAAACGTTCGCAGAGCTTTGCGTTTCATTGCACGCAATTCTAGCTACGAACGACTCATGCCCAATTACCACATCGAAAGTGTGGTTTTTACTTGTTATCGGTGTTAATTTACCACTTACTCCATTTCAGTTTACACCGCTGATTTTGTGTAGTTTATTTGACCGTCCGGATGCTTTCATACCTGCATATCCCCACCCATTCCTACCAAAATCGAGGAAATGGCTCTAAAAGTAGCCGATGAACGGATTAAGTGGATTTACAGTGTTGGCTCTTTGGCAGAATGAGTGTGCCAAACCCTGATTTACAGTCTATGAACGCAAGCACGTAATCGATATAAAATTTGGTGAGTGATACATGTTGGTAAAGAGTTATGATTAATTGGAGTGCACTAAAAAAATAAAAAAATTAAACGAATCGAAACGATTCATTGACATCGGTTTCAAATCACAGTTCATTATTGGTTCAGAATCTGTAACGTGAGAAAATTTCGAGCAGGCATATAATAGTCAGTGAGAGATCATAGTATACCGTTTCAACGAATAGTTGCATTATAGGAAAACCTGTCGTACAAACATGAAACGATTCAAGAATTCACTCGAACAAGAAGTAGTTGACTAATAGACCAAATCCTGCTCAGACTGGTATAATATAACATACGTCGTCAATTTATATCATAATTAGTTAACATTATTTGATATGGGCAATATTTCAATGTATTACAATCAAATATGTTATATTAATGTCGTGTTCTATGCAGAATTGAGTCAGTATAGCATCTACTTCTTTTTGCGCGATTCGCCCGTTGATGTAAAGTGATATACAATAATGCAAAAGAATCTGATCCAACTACTTGTCTCTGGGAAAAAAAAATTTATTGTAACATTCACTTTACAAATGAATTTGCAGCTTAATACAGTTACATTATATTCTGAACCAATGAACCAATTATAGAACCAATTATATCTAGTACACAATTACTGAGGTATGAGTGAAAAATCACTATATAATCCTAATTGGATTAATAACATAACATAATGACTATTTAAAGTTTATGAATACCGTGATATAATAATAATAAATTAACTGTGATATGAATACTGTATGCAAATTACATGAATTCCTGCTGGAATAACAAAAGATATTGTATTGAAGATATCTATCGAAATGTCCTATGGTATCAATGGAATTAAATTCCTGCCAAGATAATCTGATACGGATTTTGCATTGAAGACATCTATCGAAATGTCCTATAGTATCAATGGAATTAAAGACCTGCCAAGATAATCTGATACGGATTTAAAAAATTCAACCGTACAATTGGTTTAACGTATATTCCATACCATTATTATACGTGCAAACTTTCGGTGCAATACTTCTAATGTAATGCATTTGAAGATATTGTGAAAATGGTGGCAACTCAAATATATCCAACCAAATGCATGATACCTCTTGACAAAATTGTCTTATGCGACAGGTTTATCCTGCAATGTAACTATTCGTTATGTCGGTCAGTGCTGAACTTTTTGAAATCTAAATTAATATAATTTGGTGGGGGCTTTTATTTTTATCACATTGGTGGGGACCTGTAGGCTGGCGCCTACTCAGCCTACTGCTAAGTTCGGCACTGATGGCGGTATACTACGATCTCTCACAGTTGACTTGGATAACGATCTAACAACAAAATAAATACATACACGCATACATATGCACCTGCTTCAAGAGCTGGTAAAATCAGAAAAATTAACCGAAAGTTATACCGTTGCCAAATGTAATTGCTCATCAGCAATACCCATCCTTGCACATTTGACAAGACTCGACCACATGTATCACGTACTTCTCTATCTATCATCTTTTACCTCTTCATGCATATATACGGTTGACAGAATCAAATCATTTCTTAACAAGAAATGACATGCTATATTTTTTTTTTATTTAATTTGATCAAGTCTTGTGTCCTCACCAACATGTTTACATTTGTATTGAACGTTTCGGAACAGCTAGTTCAATATTTGCATTTTACGCATGTATCTTAACAAACAATATATATGCATGTAGAGGCACTAATATCAATCATTCACTTTCTTACAGGATCATAATTTAGGCCTGCCGTTAAAATTTTTTTTTTTGACACAGCGTGCGAGAAGTTCATTTTTTTTTACTGCAAGCTGCAGCTTAAATTAAATTAAATTAAACCTTAAATTCATCTGAGGACCCTCCTCTCGTATTCTTAAGTGATATTTCTTATTTAGTTTCAAGTAGGTATAGTTGCTCGCACTCTGGCTCTGATTTTATGAATTTATTTTTATCGAAAATGTAAGTGTTGGAAGGAGAAGGATACCCGTCAATTTTTGATATTGATTTATATCATTAGATTACAAATTTCGACATGGATTACCTTCAAATTCCAGTACGTTCATTATGCACATTGCATACGCTGCGCAGGATATAATTAAGTTTAAAATCTTGGTACATCATTTTGTCGTTATAAATTATTGTTTGATATGTTCGTCTGGCTACAGAACTATTTCAAAGCTGTTAGTCATGTATTATGTGTAAATAGAGAATCATTTTATGCTCGCATTAGCGCGATAGGTCATTAAAGTAAGAGAAAGAGAGAGTAGGGATTCCTTTTGAAATTATGTTTCACGCAAAAGCCGATATTAGACTAAAAAATTATATCGCTTTTCCATGTAATTGTATATAATAATTAATTGTAAACTACATAAAAAAAGAACGTTGCATCGGCGTAGACCGGCATGAAGATGGATAGCGATCGTATCAAGACTTTTGATACCACTATCATCTTTCTGTCATACGCCGATCGGGATATCTTGCACCGGTTAGAGACAATAATCGGATATATGCAGATAGTAGTCACAACATAGGTAAGTTTATTCCAAATTGATGAAGTGTATTACCAGGGTTGCCACCTCAGGCCGATTAGAAACGTTCGTACAGTTGATCGACTAGTTATAAATACGCAAGATTTTCACTGGTTGACTTTAAGTAACTCACGGAGCGAACGAAAATATGATTAATTTTTGTTATTAGCTTCGCCCGGAGATTGTTTTTAACCCGAAGCCCGGAGTAGAGTAGCCAAAACCCGGAATCTCCGGGTCAAACACGCAGCGGTGGCAACCCTGTGTATTACACGCCAATGACGCCAAACGATCAGCTGTGTGCCTAGCTCACACTGCGCATGCGCGCGTCCAGGACTGAGCGGCGCAGTGGGACTTAGGCACCCAGCTGATCGTTTGGCGTTATAGGTGTGTAAAAAAACTTTAGCAATTGATTTGTCAAGAACTATGAATCCTAGAACATGAGTTCTTACTTTGATTTTGTAGATAATTTACGCCGTCATAAGAGGGTTTTTTTTTTTTTTTTTCATAAGTAGGTACAAATGAACCTGTGCGTGATTTGGCGTTGACACACGAATTATTCAGAGTTTTCCATTATTTTAATAATTAGCGTTCAACTTACTGTGGACATCTTTTGATATATTTTTGTGAATAATTTTTGGAATCAATTGATATTATTCTTCAATACAACTAATTCATTGGATTATTTTGTAGGTTTGTGACAGTAGAAATCCAAAAACATCGTCTACCGTCTAGCTTGTTGTTGGGTATGTCTGCAGGGCGGTCACTAAATCGGACGAAAACAATTCCATGACATTTTCGAAAATTTACCTGACAAACTATTGACGACTGTCCTCGTGACGTCACACAGCCTGTGGAGCTTGCTTGTACTACTTTGATTTTACGCCACCAGGAGTTAGATATTTCGTACTTTCCCTGACTAATATTTAATTCCATGACATTTTCATGATTTCCCTGACACATAAAAAATTCATTGACATTTCCAGGTTTACAGGTGGGAAGACAATCTACAAGTTATCCTATTACATCCGTCTACCGTCAAGCTTATTGTTGACTATATCTGCAAGGTAGTCACTAACTCGCACGAAAACAATTCCCTGACATTTCCCTGATATTTCCGTAAATTTACCTGACAAACTATTGACTAATATTTCAAGATTTTCCATGAAAGTGGCCACCCTGTGGCACACAATCTACAAGTGAGAATCATGAACCTCAGGCTACCGAAAACATCATAGCCAGCAGTGTAAATTGTCATCATATGGACCCCGCCAACGAAAGAAATTCCCTGACAGTTTCCTGACAGTTCCCTAACAGTTCCCTGACACTTCCCTGATGAACTATTGAGAATTGTGAAAAAAAAGTAACACGGTAGGAACAACGCATATGTTTATCATTATTCATTATTGCATACACTTGTTTTTATCGATTAGATATTTCGTACTTTCCCTGACTAATATTTTCATGACATTTCCAGATTTTCACTGAAAGTGGCCACCCTGGCACACAATCTACAAGTGAGAATCATGTACCTCAGACTACCGAAAACATCCTAGCCAGCAGTGTAAATTGTCATCATATGGACCCCGCCAACGAAAGAAATTCCCTGACAGTTTCCTGACAGTTCCCTAACAGTTCCCTGACATTTCCCTGATGAACTATTGAGAATTGTGAAAAAAAAAGTAACACGGTAGGAACAACGCATATGTTCCCAGATAACAAAATGCGTGCACAGTGACGGCGTATGCGCACGCACGTGTGCGGACCAACCCGCACAGCATGCACTCACCTCACCAGACATATGTGTCATCAATTGAGACGCATATCGCTCTCACATTGTGAGGACGCACGCATGCAACGCATATCGCTCGCACGTCGTGAATGTGCTTTAAGCGGCGGGGGGGGGGGGGGGGGGGGGGGGGGGGGGGGGGTAAGGGTTTTAGAAGATTTTTTTCATTTTTTTTGAATGAACAATATGTCGAGAATATTGTGTATAAATTTTAAGTCAATCCGAGTAAAACTAACGGAGTTACAGCGTTTCAAACGACCGGCCGTGATACCTAAATTTTAAAACCTGCCCGGTAACCGGCATGTTAGAGGGTAGAATTCAACGTAGACAAGACCAAAACGATGCATTGGATATGCTGAATGACAGTGTTTCACTGTATGGAGCTGGCATTGATGACTCTATGTAAGTATAAAAATTCATGTCCTTTCATTGATGGTTTATTTCGAATTTTCACGTATGAAAAACTTTAATTCGTTTTTCCCGAAAGGGTCATTTTTGAAGTTCGTGAACATTAGAACTCAAAATCTACTGAACCGATCCTTTTGAAAATTTGAACATTACTTCTTCACATAAATCAACAGGTAATCAGGAAGATTTTTTTTTTTTCATTTTTTTCTATTTTTTAATAACAAATTAACCGTGATTTTTTGAGCTAAAAAAAAAAAAAAAAAAATACTCTTCCTGATTACCTCGAGAAATGCATCACTTTTAAAATGCATATCAATTTTTTTGTTTCAGATGATCCGGTAACGAGTTATAATGTTCACCGCAAAACCACTTTTTTTCAAGGTGCCTCTGGAGATTCACCGTCACCGGCTTATTTATCAATATTTTTAATTGAAAATTTTTTCTGACATGCTTCAAAAGTTGTACAATAATATGTAATTAAATTTAATAAAATTATATTATTCATGTCACCACAAAAATATGGTTTTTTTTCGTCTCTAAAACCCTACCCCTCCCTCCCCCCCTTAAAGCTTATAAATTATCTTCAAATAGACTGCCCGAATTCATGAAAGCTGGTTATAATGACGGCGCGTTAAAAATGAAAAAAATGACAGTCCACACTACATACATACAGATGTGAACCAAAGGAACCAAATCATTTTCTACGAGCCGTTATTGTCGGATGATTCCTCGCTTACGTCTCAGTAATACGGGTTGCGGATGTAAGCGAGGAATCATCCGGTATAACGGACTTTTATGAATTTCAGCATGAATCCTTTCTGGTATACACTGGGAAGAGTCGAGGTAGCTATGAGCCCAGCTTGGCCACCTCAACGCTACTTTGAGTTTATGTCCGGATATAAATTCACTTTGTATAATTATACGGTAGTATTATGAAATAAAGGAGAAAAATGTATGTTGATCAAATTTTTATCAAAACAACGAGTATAAATACTATCTATAATCACAGTTGAACGTAGTCATATAAGTCTCATGAAAGTTCTGAGGTGCTAATCAACAGGCTCTATCACCTCGAACACGCGATTCGTAGTTTCTTCGAAACCACACAACCGATTAGAATTTCATTAAATTATTTCAAAACATTAATTCAGCAGAGTGTGCCCAATTCAGATTTTGGAATAGTTACATATTCAACCACTTTCTGATAAAATAATGCATGAATACCGGGTATCTATGCATTGTTTTAGCTGGGATTAGTTTTGATCTGTTCTAATGCAGAAATACTGGGTATCCTTCCAATCGGTTGTGTGGTTTTGGAAGAACGAAGAACCATGTTTTCAAAGTGATGGAGCGTATTTAATAATCCCTCAACTTAAATATTAGGTACTGACTAGACTTTTTTTTAAATCTTAAGGGGGGTGCCGACCTACGAGAAGGATAAAACGGTCATCGTATTCAATGTTTTAATGCGGTGAGAATAAAGGGCGGGAAATAATTGTGAGAAGAGCATTCGAAAGCTACGAATTTCCGCTTCAAACTGAAAAAAAGAAAAATCAAATAACACAAGAATCAGGTCCGCTGCGTCCATTTGAGTAGAGCTCTGCGAAAAACTATTTGCGAAACGGTGAACATGTTTATAGGCAAACGGAATATCGGAAACACAAAAACCAATACTTTTTGGAATCGTCAATTCGCCCTCTAAGCTTCTATGGAACGGATTTTTGATCCACTCAAACGTGGTTAAGTTACATTTCTTTTTTGCCTTTAATCCCGTTTTTCGGGATTTTCGCGAACGTTTTCATTAATTTTTCAAAAACGAAAGGTCAAATGAGAAATTCGTTCCATAGGAGCTTGGAGGGTACATTGACGATTCCAAAAAGTATTGGTTTTTGTGTTTCCGATATTCCGTTTGCCTATAAACGTGGTCACCATTTCGAAAATAGTTTTTCGCAGAGCTCTAACTCAAATGGACGCAGCGGACCTGATTCTTGTGATATTTGATTTTTCTTTTTTTCAGTTCGAAGCGGAAATTCGTAGCTTTCAAATGCTCTTTTCACAATTATTTTCCGCCCTTCGTTCTCACCGCAATAAAACATTGAATACGATGACCGTTTTATCCTTCTCGTAGGTTGGCACCCCCCTTAAAAATAACACTATTAAACCTGATAAATATTTCGCAAGTAAAATAATTACTATTCGAAATCAATACTAGGACTTTCTTAGGTACGATGCTATGAATCTTCAAAAATCTATAGACTATTTTTTATCGAAATAAACACTTATTACTTATTACTAATTACATATATGTTTGTATCTGAGTATACTTTCATGCCTGTTACATAGCGCAGAATCAAGAAAGGGACCGTCCGTCCGAACAGAAGTTTTCAAGATAACGCGTGTTGAAGCGTGTACGTTGTCAATTATTTTTATGATTTGTATGTAAACTTCAAACTTTCATAGGAAGTTGATTTTGGTCACAGAGACTAGGGACTCTAATTCGATTCGTTATGCTTCTTTTATACGAATATCAGTTATAAAGCCAAAATTGAGATTTGGAGACCTGATAGGTTTTTTCCTTGATTCTGCATCACATATACTTTCAGTGAGTCTTCAAGGGGGTACATACACCTTTGAAATAATTTTTTTCACATTGCTGCTACGCTCTGAGAAAACATTCTAGTGACTCAGTTTTTCTGCAGTTGATTAGTGCTATTTTGATATATAGTTCATGATTTTTCCAGATTTTATGTCCTCCGCTGAACATAAATTCAGTCCATCGAAGAAAAACCAGTTGTCGTAGGATACAGGTTGCTGCGTTGGATGAAATTTCTTCAACTTTTAAGGAAATATTCTGTATGAATGTAATTTCGGACCAAACCAATAATATTTGATGAATTGAGGTTTTAGACATAGAAATTTTTGATTGTGAGAAAATTTTTTTTCCATCATTCTGGAGAAAATGTTTTGTATCCAAAAATTTCCATGTATGAAAATTAAATTCATGAAATATTGGTTTGGTCCGAAATTACATTCATACAGAATATTTCGTTAAAAGTTGAAGAAATTTCATCCAACGCAGCAATCTGTACCCTACGACAACTGTTTTTTCTTCGATGGACTGAATTTATGTTCAGCGTAGGACATGGAATCTGGGAAAATCATGAACTATGTATCAAAATAGCACTAATCAACTGTAGAAAACCGAGTCACTAGAATGTTTTCTCAGAGCGCAGCAGTAATTTGAAAAAATCATTTTGAAGGTGTATGTACCCCCTTAAAATTAAAAAAAAAAAAAACCTCACAAATTAATGCTATTTCTTCTAGTCTAGCTCGTCATCTCCAAAGTCACTTTCATCGTTTATTAAATCATACATGTTTTCTTCCGCTTCAGAGTGTTCCAAATCCTCCAATCGTTTTAATCTCTTTTCTAGTTCTTCGACAGTAAAATTGTTGTTTTCTTCAATATTCTCATCTTCTGCACGGCAATGATCGTTTTTCTTTGTGGTGTTTCGAAACCTTTGTTTCGTTGTTCGTAAAACCTCTTTCATTTCAGTTTTGAATTCAGTTTTGTCTCGCGGACCTGTGAAGTATGGACAGTTTTTTGCAGCCACTGAAAGAGAGCGGAAAGAGAAGGTTATTGGATGTTTTGAGGATCCGATGTGATATTCAAACTATAAAGGACAAACATACCATACAAGACGTTGGAAACTCTGGTGTTCCCAATTTTTGCGTGTTTTTTATCACCCAGCCATGTGAATTGGGAAACCAAGTTGTCGGTCATAGTTATTTTCATACCGAGGCTGAGAAATTCTCTGAGTTTCGTTCCGCCCCGGATTTTTAAATAGTTATACTAAGGATAAAAATTTGCAACTTTAGTCAAAATCTCATGATTCCCAATACTGACAACGCCTATACATCCAACGTGTTAGCTTAATTCGATGTGCAGAATGTACATAATCCTAACCAGATTCTTGCGCAGCTTATGATTTGTTTCGGAGTTGGCTGTGTTAAACTGTTCGATAGTCTTCAAAGGAAATCCTTCAAGTGTTTCAAATAATTTATCAGACAAGTTGGCCTCGCCTACATTTCTGTGTAACTGTTCTTCTGATATCAGTTGCTTTATTTCGTTATTCTGCTGCTTTATATCCTCGTTTTGCTGCTTTATATCCTCATTTTGCTGCTTTATATCCTCATTTTGCTGCTTCATATCCTCATTTTGCTGCTTAATTTCTTCATATTGTTTTATCATATCTCCTCTTTGGGTGTTCAGTTCACTGGACATATGAAAAAAAAATTCAAGTCATTAGATAGAAAAAAAAAAAAGATAAATGTGAGTTGAAATTTTTCATGAACGAAATTGTTTGAAAATACTGTACTAATTACTTGAATATTTCCAGTATTTTTCCAAATTCGTGTCTTAGCATGCTGTTATCTAGTTCGACAATAACTGGTTCTCCGCATTCCATGAAATTGGAGCTGGCGGCTTCTGTGTTGTGAGGGAGAAACAGTTCTGCACTTGGATCTGTAGTATCAATTCTCTCTACCAAAGAATTGTTTATATCCACATCATTTTGACCTGAAGACTTGATTACTTTTTTGTCAGTTTTTTTTTCACATAAGACTGAAGATTGATCAATTTCTTTCGTATGGTCGAGTAAGCACGAATTCGATGCTGATTGCTGTCTGAAATAAAACAACTGAATATTATTGTACTTCACATGACTCGGTTTCATGATGATACAAACTGATTTATTCGAAAATAAAAAGCAGAAATTTTCTGATTCTAAGTCACGAATGACAGTGTCATGATTGTGTTAATTATTATTTATTGCGTTCATAAATATTTACTGTCGGTTAAGAAATAATTACTCACAAATGGTATTGAGTGATTTTGGTTGAGGAAGACTCAGTCATTCTCTTAGAACAGATGTCTTTTGATGCGGATGTATTATGGTTGATGCTCGTTTCAATTATCGAAGGAGGCTCAGTATTCTCGAGTGGGATGTGTCTCAATTTCGATTTCGATGAGATTATTTTCGCACTTGCATTATCATTGATGTTTGTGTTCTGGATAACATCTTGCTTATTAAGGTTCATTACGTTTAAAATGTTACGCAATCTCTGTTTTTCTTTTTCGATGGATGTAAAGGTTTTAGTCTTTTTCATTGGAACCTCGTCTTCAGATGTAGTTAACAAGTGTTTGGGTGTTTTACTTGTTCTGCCACTACTGGTAATTTTTATCCTGGATTTTTTCCCCTTTGGTTCCTGCGATTTGTTCTCAGGTTTGTTGTTCATGGTGCTACAATTAAATGACAAAATAAAAATAAAAATCCGGTTCACCTTGCATGTAGTTGAATGAATTACAATTCTGAGGTTTATAGACAGTAAATGTATGGTGAAATAAATTTATGTTAATTTGGTCAATAATCGATACAGAATTGAATTATTCCGAAATTAGAACTCAGCTACACCATACAGCCCTGAAATTGAGTCATATTGAACTGAAGGAAAGAAATTTGTCAACATTGTTTCTCCCAATTATTCACTAAAAATTTTCACCTAAACTCGACATCACAGTAATCTAGATCAAAATCATACAATAGGGTAATAAAAAAAAATGATGCGCTGACACTTATGATATATCATGTGACTATACCTAGTAATGAAGTCTCATCGAAGTTTACACACGAGGAATTATTAGCGGAGTCAATATGCTACTACAAATCCACTCATTTTCAATTATACGTTCTTCTTCTCCTTCTGTATCACTCCATACAGGCGTCCTGTAGCTCTTGCATTTTACGTGATCCAAATTAATTACTTGGAGTGCATCTGATAAATCGGAGCAATGATAGACTCCGACAGAATCCGATGTTAATCCGACGTCATACACTGCCGTTGCTCTTTGAAATTTTTGAATTATGAAGGAGATGTTTTCTGCAACTTTCACTATGTTCTTGATCAGGCAGACTTGAGAGTTCCGAAGAATGCAGCAGCTATCACGTAGTCTTGTTGCAAATATGACTTTACCAACTTCCAACTTGTGAAACTGTTGGCAATTTTCTTCGAGAATATCTTCTGAAAGAGGTCCCCCAGCATGATTTTGTGACAAACGAATTGGAACATTGTCGAGGATCGGTTCTAGAGGTGAATCATTCAGTTCGCAAATTCTTTTGTAATATTGTTGGAGTTTGAGACCAGGTTTTCGTAGTTTTTTGCGGAATTCTGGCATGTTATTTTCATAACAGAACGCACTAAATGTTTCCAAACCGCCTAATTCTTCAACATCAGCTACTATATGCAAAAGAGCATGAACATTATAAGACAGAAACTGCTGCCCATACAGTACTTCGCATGCTCTCACATAACTTTCCAAAGATTCCTGGCAAAATGCATACATTTCCTGCGGTGTGTCTTCAGATATAAGAAGACGCATGACACTGTTCAGTAGCATTAGGTGATCATAATACTCATTTTGGAGAACATTTTTAAAAACAGCTGGACTACTATACAGTAACAATTGTCGGAATTCGGTAGCTTTGTAACTATGAAACATGGTTATTTTTCTTGGTCGGCGATTAAATTCTGAGGGGCAGTAGGATGTCAGTAATGTTAATCTTGCATCGAGAATATCCAATTTTCTACCATTCAGCCTTTGATTACCAAACTTCCCTTCCACTTTTGCAGATATAACTTTCTTAAAGTTTCCTATCCAAACTAGGTGCATAGGTTCGAAAGGAACTCGAGTTACCAAACCCAAAATTTGAGATAGTGGACTTCTGCCTTTGTGATGGTCATCATCGGTGACATTTGCGTACTCTTCATCGGTTCTCAGTGTGTGTCTAATCCCTGGGAAAATCATTGTTCCATTAAATCCCGGTACAGTGCAACGATGACCTTCCACCTTACACTTGGAGCACGCGTACGATGATGTGTGGCCATAGTGATTTAAGACAAATGCACGTGCAGGTGCATCTGCAATAAAACATCGTACAGTTAAAGGCAGTCGTTGATTCCTTATCAGTATTCCACCCTGTGCACGTATTTCGACTATCTCTTGAATAAATTGCTCATAGAAGTCGAATGGATTCGATGGTTTATGTTTTCCTTGAAATATTCCTACTATCATGGGTCTTTTATCGATAATATTAAAAATTCTAAATTGATGCGGCCAAAACTGATCAGTACCTTTATCTGCCCTGCCTCCATCTGTACTGAAGTCAATTTCAACAGTTTCTGGCAACATATTTGCAGGCAGACTTTCTAATTTTTTCACGAGTGCTCGTTTGAATCCAATATGAAGATACTCTCCACCTGCAATGTGCTGTACATGTGTGCTTGCTACAACAGTAGGAGTATTTACTAAAGTTCTCGTTTCCTTCGGTAGAAATGCTAAATTGAAAGGGAACTCCCGTAGTGTCTTTAATAATAAGTTCCCCTGCTTGTGATTCAAATTTGCTGCTAACACTGCATTTTTTAGTGCCCTCTTTTTTAAATCCGCAGGATTTTGAAAAACATTGTCATTTTCAATCTCATCTTCGGAATTCTCATCATTTTCTTCTCCTACATTCTCCACAATAATATTATCGTCTTCCATATCCTCGTCGGTGTCTTCTTCGTTGGAACTCTCAGTTTCTCCATCAGTTAAATCTTCTTCCTGATCAGAATTTGTTGAATTATCTTCAGATTCAGGCGGTGAACAAATTTCAACTTCATCGTTGTTACTGATCGACTCATTCGGACTATGGTTAGAACTTGCTCGGTTCTCTGGCATTTCATCAAAGCTTGAGTGAGAATTTTCAGGATCATCTGAGCTGCTTTCAATATTATGCCCTAACGTCAGGCGTCTTCTCTTTTGTCTCAAGTCAAGACTCTTGAAATCTTGATACTTTTTAGACATCCTCTAATGGGTAATTCTGTCAGCGAAGAACGACTACAGGTAATTTACAATTATGATTTTAGTTTAGAATCACTCTGTGTAGTGTGACATCGCAATTTTTGAATGTGATAAATAATCTCGTCACAATTAGGCCTTTGGTTCTGAGTTCCAATTTATGAATAAATAAATTCCGAGAATATTTGGTAATGAAAAGAAAATCATAAAAACTGAACCTGTGAATCAGTATGACGATATAACTCGAGTGTTTATCAAGTTTTTTTGCTTTTAATTGACAAAAACGATTTGAAATGATTATTCTACACGTGCGAAAGTTAGGTTAGGTTTGTCCAGAGAATTTTTTGATGTACTTACCTAAAGTCGAACTTCTGAGAAGAATCGACAAAATTCTATACAATGTTACTGAATATTCAATCCACTTATAATTCACTCAAACACGTGCTTATTACATATAAATGAAAATCAAAAACCGCAAAGACCGGGAGCATGCCAGAATCCAACGTGGCGAAAAAGGCGCGTCACTGCAGTTTGAGGCGGAAGTGTCGGCCATGGCAACGACATCCAGAATCCAGCGATCGCGTTCAAATGATAGTTATAATCGTAAGTCGAAGGCTCCCGATTAACTTTATATAGTATATACGTATACTATACCGTTCGGATTTTTTTTTTTTTTAATCAATTTCATGATATTTATTCGGAATTTTTATGAATGAATATTATTTCTGCAAAATGCTTGAAAATCGCTTCTCCGCATGATATGCCTGCACAACGTGCGTCGCATTACTTCGATATCGCGTGATAGCACGTGTGATGGCAAAATGCTACTCATAATGCACGCTGATGTGTGCTGATCACTTTGTGTTAGCGAGCGCGCTGTGTATTGGCACGCATGGAATGAAAATCACGCAATGCGGCAGACGTGCGTCGCACGATTGTTATCTGGGTTTATCATTATTCATTATTGCATACACTTGTTTTTATCGATTAGATATTTCGTACTTTCCCTGACTAATATTTTCCTGACATTTACAGATTTTCACTGAAAGTGGCCACCCTGGCACACAATCTACAAGTGAGAATCATGTACCTCAGACTACCGAAAACATCCTAGCCAGCAGTGTAAATTGTCATCATATGGACCCCGACAACGAAATAAATTCCCTGACAGTTTCCTGTTGAGAGAAACTTCCATAGTTTCCTAGTTCCCTAGTTGTAGAGAATTGAGCCTTTCGTCTGCGAGAGTTTATCTATCTATGTTTGAAGAGTGACCAAAGCTCATCAAACTTTACGATACTGATTGCATATCATCTGTTATATATAAGATATATAAGATATATAATATATATCAAGGGTTCAGAGCTAGAGTAGCCTAACATACATTGTCGATAAGACTCATTTCACATGGCTGATAACAGTTGAGATGAGCCTTATCGACAATGTGGGTTAGGCTACTTCGAGGTGTGAATCACGGGGGAGATTTGGTGTACAAAACGCAGGAGATGTTTATGAAATATTAAGAAATAAAGGGAGATAAGTGCTTGGAAATGTTCGTAAATGATCAAAAATCTTGGAAAATCATTGAAAATCTTGAAAAATCTTGAAAAATCGAATAAATGTTATGAAAATGTAGGGGGAGATGTTGGGAGATGCGAGATGTGGTATACGTGTTTTTGTCTCGTGATTTACCCCTCGGGCTACTCTAGCTCTGAACCCTTTATGTATAAGATATTATAAAATCTTATATATAGGTTATATATAAGCCTATACTAGATTGTATCTGATCAGATCTAACTATATATAGGTCTATATAAAATCATATTAAGTAGCTCTAATATACCGTGATTTTATGTGGATGTGGCCTCCAAAGCCTCTGATTTTTTTTAACCTATGAGTATAAATTATTGATTTTAATATAATATATAATATAATCATTTATTTATTTATTTATTTATTTTAAATAATAAAAAATTGAATAATTTTTTATAGAACTTGTATAAAAAAAAAATTATTTCATATTTTTAATATTTAAAGTAATATGACTAAAATATTTATTGACCTGATATGTAAGGAAATAATAAATCTAATAATTTACAATTTTCTTGTTCTTTCCCTAACAGTATGAGCAACAACTGTGCCAAATTTATAATTATTTCATCGATCAATAATTTATTTATTTTTATCTGAGTTACAGAAAAAAAGTAACTGGTTGAAAAAATTACATTCATTTTCCGAATTAAACTTTGGGCATTTTGTGACTCAATTTTCCATTCTTTCATTCAACGTAGATATAAGAATAATAATAGAATAATAGATAATAGAATTTAACTCTTTCTCACTAAAATAAAAAGTTTTAAATTTTTAAAGTTGATGGGAACAAAGTAAGAATGAATCATACACATCAAAATATGAAAAAATACTTTTATTAAAAGAACATATTGAACAGAATAACATTTTTTTATTTATTCATTTCCCACATATTTAATTATTTAAAAATAAAATTGAAGGGAGCCCCTTCAGCCACTGCCTCCTCGTCCCCCTCTTCCTTGGCCCCATCTCCCCCAATTCGACCCCCCCGTCCCTTGTCCCCTCCAGTTATAACCCCCTTCGCGATTTCTTCCCTGACTATCACCTCTTCCTCCTCTTCCTCTTCCTCCTCTTCCTCTCACTCCTCCTCCTCTTACTCCTCCTCCTCTTGATCTTCCACCTTGTCCTCGTCCATCTCTGCCTCTTACTTCACTTCCTCTCGTTCTATTTTTTTCACTTTTTCTCTCCTCTCTATCTTCTTCGCCGCTGCTTTTTTCGTCACTCCCGCTGCTGCTATCACTTCTTCTTCCTCTTCCTCTTCTTCTCTCTCTTCTATCACTCTTCTTTGCATGGTCTTCCATGAATTTTTTCAAGCATTCCGAAATTTTTTTCATCTGTAAATTAAAACATTAACTATTGGTATTGTTTACGACACGATTTTTATGGTTGAATAAATATCTCAACAAGCACACAATTGATTGTAATGCTCAATTATAAAAATTGGAAAAACAAAATTCATGCATAAATTCCTGTACAATCTAAGAACTACTTTTCCAGGACCTAAAGAAACAGACATATTCAACGCAAGCGATAATCGTATTTAATACTGTACATACCATCGCCTCAGTTTGCGCCCAGTCTAAAATTGGTGGCCCCTCGCTGCCACCCTCACCACCTTCGGTCACCATATCTTGTTCATTTGCTATCAACCAAATAAAACACATTTTTAGTGGATACACCATATGTTACCTAATCAATAAAAAATATAACAATTATAGATACTAATTTCACACATAACATGAATTAATTTACGACAAAATGTATATTGCCGAACTGAAGAATACAAAAAAAGTAAAACAAATATAATCACAGCCAAATAAGAAAATAGACACGTCGATCATATCTAAAAAAAAAAAAAAAAAAAAAATAAAAACTCTTGATGACGCAACCTATTGAAATAAATAGTCTGACGCGCTAATAATCATTTAATCTTTTTTTTTCGTATAAAAGTCAGAAGTATATAAATGCTCTCAAACAATTCCACATTTGATATGTATGTATCGGTTTTTATGCCTGATAAAAATAATCAAATAAAATAGAATAATTAATAAAATAATTAATTCGTACTTACACATGTTACTCCTCCCAAAGCAAATCGTATAATGATGCGATGCTACGATGTTCATGAAAATTGTATAATAAACAATCACTAAGGCACGCTAAGCAACGTCACCATTTATTATCGACAATCAACAATTGAACTCGAGTTAAACTCGACACTGCGACGACACTAACTAACTCTCCGTTCACCAGTTAATAATTTTTTAGAATCAAATACAGGGTGATTTTTTTTAATCGCTACAGGCTGATATCTCCGAAACTAATTAATAAAGTAATTCTGAGAAATAAAATTTTATGCAATGTCAGCGCGCCGGATTCCGCATCTATTCGAAGGGTATTTTTCAAATCAAAATTGGCGGGGTCTAAGGTCGACTTTAGATTTTCTAGATTGGGGGTGGCTGTGGGGGTGGGTTCCGGTGGTTGTGGATGATCTCGACCGGTCTCTAAATTCTACATTTATCCGTGGGGTATATTTAAACTGAAAATTGGCGGGGTCTAAGGTCGACTTCAGATTTTCAATATTGGGGGTGGCTGTGGGGGTGGGTTCCGGTGGTCGAGGATGATCCCGACCGGTCTCTAAATTCCGCATCTATTCGAAGGGTATTTTTCAAATCAAAATTGGCGGGGTCTAAGGTCGACTTTAGATTTTCTACATTGGGGGTGGCTGTGGGGGTGGGTTCCGGTGGTTGTGGATGATCCCGACCGGTCTCTAAATTCTACATTTATCCGTGGGGTATATTTAAACTGAAAATTGGCGGGGTCTAAGGTCGACTTCAGATTTTAAAGATTGGGGGTGGCTGTGGGGGTGGGTTCCGGTGGTCGAGGATGATCCCGACCGGTCTCTAAATTCTACATTTATCCGTGGGGTATATTTAAACTGAAAATTGGCGGGGTCTAAGGTCGACTTCAGATTTTCAAGATTGGGGGTGGCTGTGGGGGTGGGTTCCGGTGGTCGAGGATGATCCCGACCGGTCTCTAAATTCCGCATCTATTCGAAGGGTATTTTTAAAATCAAAATTGGCGGGGTCTAAGGTCGACTTTAGATTTTCAAGATTGGGGGTGGCTGTGGGGGTGGGTTCCGGTGGTCGGGGATGATCCAGACCGGTCTCTGAATTCTACGTCTATTCAAAGGGTATTTTTTAAATGACAATTGGCGGGGTCCCGGGTGATTTTTAAAATTTTTCTATTGCTGATGAATTTTCGTTCAAATGAACGTTCGGAACTTCAGGCACATAAAATTATCTGCTGTAGATTGAGGTATTTACATTGCTTGCAGATACGTAAGTGCAATAATATTTATTAAACCTTTGGAAGAACACTGAAGAAAGTCATTGATAAACGTAAGAACCACGTTAATTAGGCGTTTAGAGAATGTGAATAGCATGAATATTTTAAATGTTTTTTTGAATACGTAGGTTATACGACAGTTCGTCATTATTTATTAAATGTCGATCGCAACCCTGAAATCATTGGTCTATAAACGTATAAAACACATGCATTAAATGTTGACAAAAATGTAATGAGTATACGTCTCAATTCAATGTAACATAATCGTGTTAACAAAGAGATGTCTAAAATAAACGTTTTCAATAAACGTGTTATAATGGTGAGTGGAAAACTGCATCGTGGATACACGTTTATTTTTTACACCGTACACCACATTTCCACCACTATCACGCATATTAAACGCGTTATCCACCATTTCGTGTTGGTTGGGTACGTTCCACGCGGCGTCGACTCGGAATTGGCACGCGCCGCCAACTTCAATGATTTTTTACTCGGAAAAAAAAAATAACACGTCCTTAAATTTAATTCTCAGGCTGTAGTATAGTTCAAAGTATATGTCAGTATTTAAAAAAAAAATTTAAGTCGTGTCACTGTGTGTTTTGAAAATCTTTGAAAACCTAATTGTTAAATAAACAATAGATGAACAAACTTTTTTCAAAGTATATATTTTTTTATACATTCTATGACACATTCCGCGTAAACTAACCAAAAAAATTGAGTCTAGTGTCATTATTGGCGGAGTTATGAATTTTTGAAAAAAACCTTGCTCGAATTTGTTTATGCAAATAACTCAACGAATTTTTCACTAATTGATGACTGATCCGTTTCACGCGGAATGGCCCATATACATATGCCTCACAAAAATACATACTCGATGAGTAGATCGAGTATAATAGTATAATTGCGTGAAGAAAATGTATATTCTAAACGGTAACTTTCCATAGGAAAGACTGATACGCTTTGATCTAGTTTTATACGTTGTATATTCTATAAGTAAGTTTATCTCGATGAGGACGTACGAATCATGTTTGTGTTTATATATTTCGTCGTTCAAAAAAGCGAGTAACATTGTACGAATAATTTGTTATACCCATGTTCAATGAAAGTGACATCACAATCTTTCTTTTTCACTATTCACGTTGAACGTTATAGATAAACGTACTTTTCTCACATTCCCTGAATTATCATTTTATTGCTCCGTTTCCCTGCATTGATTCCATTTGTTACTTCGTTTGCTCTTTTGTTTAATGATACGAAATTATTGATTCAATTTGCGGTCCATCGTCACCTCAAAGTAAATTGCATAATACATGATAAGCTAAATTGAACGGTGGATTGTACAATGAATCATAACGAAAATAACATGGTTAATCACATAATAAACTTTATACCGAAACCGGTCATAACATTTTGTGATTTACCGTATGATTTACCGTGTGATTCATTAGGTCTTTTTTTATGTGATTAATTTTGCGGTTTTTTTTCAGTAGGGAACACGCTAGATATTCGATAAATTGATGATTATTTAGTACTGAAAAGTACTGTTTTTATACGCTGGAAAGTACTGTCTTTGTTTATTTTTTTCAATTCCGAAATACTGAAAATCACGCGAACGCTCACATAACCTCGAAAAATCTTGGACAAGTAAAGGCGATCATACATCATGTCATCAATATTGGAATCAAGCGCCAGCGCCACTTGCGCCAGATCGCGATAGCCAAATGTCGAACTTTTGGCGGTAACTTCGAAACCTTGACGATTTCGTCGAAGTCAATTTTTTCACAGATGCAGAAGACATTGAGGTAACATAAACTGCAAAAAACGAGAAACCGATTTTTCCGAAAATTCAAGCTGTACTGGTCCCCTTAAGCCGCCGAAGAAAACATGTTGCAGTGAGCAAATTAGTGGTTTTGGACAACGGCTTAGAGAATAAAAATCAATAAAACATGTGGTATTATTTGAAATATCATTTTATTAATGACGATAATTTTTTGGTAGATTCAAATTTCTATTATACACTCAGATGTGTTATTTATTTTTCAAAAACCTGTGAGTTTTATACTCTACAACGCTTGAGTATTCCTTGGTGAAAACAACTCCATTGTCTTGGGGCATGAAGCAACGGAGTTGTTGCGTTTGAGGAATCCGTTTGACGGATTAAAATCGTTCACGCAGTTCGTTCACTGTTGGAGCATATTCGCTGTCACTTACGAATTTTACTGCGATTGACGGAAATGTTGTAGGTTGCGATGCCCAGCGAAACAACGCTTCGGCTGATGTTATTTTTTGTTCTGGTGGAAGCTGCAAACAAGCTTCTGCAGCTTTTTGCTTAAATGTGCCACCTGTTCCATCGCACAGTCCTTTACCGTGCGCGGTTACAAAAAAATGCCATTCCGCAAGAACCCTCAAATCTTCAAAGTGGTAGTAAACGTTCACGAAGTTTTTGTAATTTTTGTATTGTTGCGGCGCACCGTCAGTGAAATAGTATATCCCCCGGAACTACGGAATAAGACCCTCAAGAAATGCATTTAAAACACGTGAAAACATGTGAACTGCGACTGCGTCGTGATGCATACAATCCGAGACTATCACTAGACCCTTGTGCACGATTTTATTATCCTGTTTGTAATAGATAACTACAGGGTATATTGTCGCCTGAGGGTTGCTATTCCAGTGATAGCCTGGTGCAGCTTCCTGGATGACAAATGCATAATTTTCGGAAAAATCAGTGACAACTATACATTCGTCTTCGCTCAAGATAGTATTCAAAGACTTGAGATAAGCCGATTGTTTCTTAGCGAGAAAATCATGCTTGCATAACAGTTTGGCCTTGTCACACAATGCCCTGGCAAAGTCTTCAACTGGCTGCTCATTGACGTCTATCAAAACAATATACGGTTCAGAGATCCACTGCTTGTATGTAATTGTTCTCAAGTCATTATTTGCGAATATTTCAAGCAGCGCGTCGTAGAGCAACTGCAATTGCAGACAAGTCTCGCAGTTTCCAGTGAAGCATTTTAATTCGGCAACATCACATGTAACACGTGCAATAATATCGTCACAGGACTTTATAGTAGCGTCCATATCCTTCGTTAGTTGGGGTAGTTTTGTATCTGTAATCGGTATTGTCCAATAAATAATAGACCAATATTGAATTTCTCAACAGCATCAAGGTATTGAAAGAGATGCCACTTAAGTATAGAGTACTACCTCTCTATAAACGAATGTTAGGGCGGTTAGGGGAATAGGATTCCCAGAAATTCGTCACCGAAGCGTTCCCCCACTACTGGAAAATCGCACATGTGTCAGTGCATCAATGAGCATTATCACTGGGAGTACCTTACGTACACAGGTAGAGTGGGGGAAGCTATAAAGCTCGCTCAAGCGGAACGAAGGAGAACTTCGCTTGCAACGAGGGAGCTTATATCGAGGTAGTACACCTACTTATAAAAGTCCA
This sequence comes from Tenthredo notha, assembly GCA_914767705.2. NCBI lineage: Eukaryota > Metazoa > Arthropoda > Insecta > Hymenoptera > Tenthredinidae > Tenthredo > Tenthredo notha. The sequence continues at coordinate 11,005,842 of OU611910.1, read as the reverse complement.
CCCTTTATATTACTTCATAAGTACCTAGAATCATCAGTTTTATATTCTGATGGATGGGACATACGCAGACCGTGTGTGTACCACTAGTTCCTGCTATTACGCACTGCTTGGGTCGCGGCATAGCAAATTTAGAGAACCCTATAATGCAATTCGGCTCTTTTTCTTTGAAAAATTGATATAATTCCCGCAAATTAGCCATTAGGAGACGTTTCTGAATATGTTCAGCTTGCCGTTGTTCATTCTTTATCACAACGCATTCCTTTTTTCCGGGTCTCGTGGAACTCACTTCATCATCTAAGTAAAAGTCGATAACTTTTTGCACTACGTCTGGACTTATCAGTTTTCCTGCAATTTCACGATTCATAATTATAAGAAACGAAATAGTCTGACATGCATCAACTTCTCAGTACCATCAATTCGATCAATTTCATTATCCTACCAATACGTCGCCCAGGTATGGAACAGATTCCGTTAGTGATGATCAAATTTTTCGCAATTCGTGCCATACACCGTGTAGCTCCCATTTCGTGAACTATTTGATCTAAGCTCCAACTCTTAGGTAACAATGTGAGAGTCTCTATTTTCTTTGCATAGCATACTTCAGAATTGAACTTCTGTTTCAGTTGTTCTATCATTTCATAAAAATAACCCGCCGCGGTTTCTTGGGTTTCCAAAGACGATTCAGTTGGACCGCCTAACGGTTTTTTGCAACGAACTGCAAACTTTTTTTGTCTCATTCACAATCCATTCGTGATTTGCTATTCGTTTTGGCGGTATCGGTGAGCAATTCATATATTGCAGAGCTGTATTTACAACTGGTAGGGTTATGCTCGGGCTATTTTGAGATTCAGGACTGCTAGGAGGTGTACATTCTAATGGTGTACTTTGCGTGGTTCTACATTCTATATCTTCAACGACTTCACCTGATCCACATCTCTTCCATTAGCCATTTCACGATTTTCATCATCAGATGACTCTTCATTCTCTTCTGAAAAATAAGCTTTCCGCAATTAGACAAAACTTTGTGATTTAGAAACAGAATTGATTTCACTTATAATGGAATAATCTAAATCAAACAATGAATAATCGAAAACTAAATGGTACAATAAAAAATATCGACAGGACAGCGCTATTACTACCCCTTGCCAGAATCGAACACCACATTTAAATCATTGTCTTTTTTACCAATGAACTGCGAATTATACTTTTTAAAGATCCTGTTAAGAGATTCAAAAAGGCCTGCTACATAAGGAATGGACACAAACTTTTTCTGTTGATCGATAGTTGATAGGTTGCCACCGTTATTATTAGAATCAGAACATAAAATCGAGTTGTATCTTTTATTGATGTGCTTTTTAAGCAATAACTCAGGATATTCATTAGAGCGTAGAACATCATATATGAGATCCAAATTCTTTTTTTGAAACTCACAGTTGGATAATCTGACAGCGCGGTCAACTAAGCTGGAAATTGTACCCATCTTGTACGATCTAGGATGGTGAGAGTGGAAATTAAGGTAACGTTGTGACCAAGTTTGCTCGTGAAACTAATCCGTCTTGATAATTTGGTTGTCATTGATAACTAGCACATGTAAAAAACTGATTCTGTTGTTAACTTCCAGTTCGATAGTGAATTGAAGCCTGAAGCCTTTAATTTTTTTTATTCAACACGATAAAGTAACGTTGCAATGATGGATAAATATAATATTTTACATAAGTTTTGTATACTCACAGTATCTTGGACTAGAATTCTCAATTCCTCAATCTTACATGTAAGTATTGCAAACATTGAACAACAAAAATTAAACAGTCAAATGATTGAATAATCTATCTATAGTACGTATCAGTTACGATATTGTTACTTAGTTTTCGGCGCAAGCTTATACTTTTCCGAACTGTGGATTTTCTTCAAGATATCCGGATATTTTATATGTTTGAAAATAAGTTGAAACTAACTCGCACTTAATCCAGAACAATGCAGGACAATTCTTATAAATGCAGTACGAATTCGAGTTGTGAAAAAATCCAGGAAACTTAGCTCAAATCCAGGACTGTCCTGCCTAATCCAGTACGTCTGGTAGCCTTACACATGTTGGTCTCATAAATATTGTACAAGACCGCGAACATGAATGTCTTACTTTTTTGACGTTTTTATATATTTTGATTATGAATTTGATTTTGTGATTTTCCAATTGTTTGTAATGATAATTTAATAATTTAATAATTTAATAATTTAATAATTGTTATTCTTCACTTTACGACGCGTTATGTGAGCCAATCTCGCAATCACACCCGCTCATTACTACTTACCTATAAGGAATCGCTCGTGATCTTGAGCGAGGTCTAGTCAAAGTACGAGAAACAACAGTGTGCAAATTCACGAGTAAGTACGGTAGCTTGAAATAAGAATAATTCCTTATTTCTGCGAGGTAAATCTCGGCAAAATTCATGATCATACAGCAGGTCTTCGTCATTCCTTTAGCTAGTGAAACGGTATGCTGGCTTGTAGGGTCACGGAGCGTTGTGAATCTTCCAAGGGTATATTCCCCGCAAATTATCAGATTAATATAAATATAATTTTGTATTTAAAATTTTATTGATAGTCGTTATGTTAGTCCTATTGAAGCGATCTGTAACATAACATATATAACATAGCGATGTGAATATTGTTCATCGAGCAATATAATATACAATATGTGTAATTAAATTGTGATATCGTTCCTAATACAACGGCTATCTATTTCATAAATAAGTAGTCATGAATTTTTGCTTTATTCTACGCAGCAATCAAATACACAATTAAATAGATTTACAATAAGAACAATAATTTCAATTAATTTATTACTCGATGAAACTTGAACACGCATTGATGGACTAACACATCACTTACGCAGGACTATTTTCGTACTTATTAGGCTGAGAAGACATGTAGAGTATTGTTTTATTCAGCAAAGATGCCTCGTAAGATGGAACACTTTCATTGAATCAAGGCGATATTGTTCGTTGAATGATATTCACATCGCTTTGTTCGTAACCCTACTTGTCGAAGAGATGCAACGGGTCAGTTAGTCGTCGAAGAAATTCACGGATGTAAATAATGTAGCGAATAAACAGAAATTCGCACCTGAAATGAATTCATAAAGAATCGATATCGCGTGCTATTGCCTAATTAACTTTATTACTACCACATGTGTAAATTTCACCAAGACAGTTATTTATAATCTAATAATTTTTGAAATAACCAGAAATTGACTTATTCGTTGCACATTATTTTTACACTATTTTTTAAATTTTATGTGCCTTATATTTCTCGAATGCTGAAATTTTTTTAACGTGTATTAAACCATTTATTTGTGGGATGATACAATGAAGGTCGTGCATGCCCGGTATACTTTGGCCATTGGTCCAGCGATCTGCAAGAAAATGTGTTGCCGCTAGATGAGTTTCACGCGACGAAAAAAAAACCTCAATATTCGGTAAAGTATTGGGTTGTGACGCCCACTCAAATAATTCTTGTGGGGTTGTTATTTGGCAATCTGCGGAACGTTGTAAGCTGGCTTTCGCTGCCATTCTTTTGAAAGTACGACCCACACCATTGCAAGGGTCCTTTCCATGTACGGTTGCAAAAAAATGCGCTTCTGTGTCAATGCCGAAATCTTCTTTATGGTAGTACAGATCGAGAAAGCGTTTAAAGTTCTTATATCGCTATGGGCTACCATCCGAAAAATAGTACACCTTTGAAACATCTTTATTTATCGATTTGACAAAATCTATCACTATTTTTGAATAGACGTGTACGGCGATTGAAGTATGGTTCATACAGTCCGATACGATTACTAAACTCTTGTGTTCTATAACATCGTCGACTTTATAATATATGACAACAGGATACACGGTTGCCTGGTTGTTATTCCAGTGAAATCCTGGTGCAGCATCATGTATAACAAATGCATAATTCTCCGCAAAATCAGATACGATTATAAATTCATTGATTTTCAAGGATTCTCTTGATGATTTGATGAAATTGGCTTGTTCTTTTGCAATAAAATGATGTAGCAATAAAGTTTTGATCTGGTCGCAGAACGTATCAATGAAATCAGACGAATCTTTTATCATTGTCTCAAGAGTCGTACGAGGAGTGCTTATCCAAGCTTTATATTTCACACTGTCGATGCCATTATCGTCTGATGCTCGTTCCATTATATTATGCAACATATTAAATCCGGGACAGTTGGTGCAATTTCCAAAGTAGCATTCCGATGATGGACTTGGACAAATTACTAAATTCAAGCAATCCCTATGGTGGTTAATAGCTTGTTCACCACGTGTCAGTCCAGTTAAATTACCACCTGGAAGAGTGAATCAGGTTTCGACAGCAATATTATATCGTATTGTCAGAAAAGTGTTCTTCGTTTTGCAGTGATTATTATTATGATAGTCAGCATATCAGAGATATATTTATGAAGCCCTTACCGACGATCATAGGCTTCACGTTTTGATGAAGTGCACAAGCACACACTGTGCACCTGCTAGCACACAGTGCCTTGGTCGTAATAGAGCAAATATTGAAAAGCCTATCTTAGCTTCAGGAAATTCCAATCGAAACGTTTCGAATAATTCTTTGAGATTAGCAAGAACCAATCTCTTTTGGACGTGTATTCGTTGATTATTATCATTCCGTACGGAGACATAATCTTTCATGCCAGGCATATTCATGCTGACTCGATCATCATTGTAGAAATGGAGGACTTTGGTTTTTGTATCATCCGAAATTTTGCGACCTTGGAAATACAAAGTGAGAATGTGATGATGAGTAAGGACGCGGGAGTATGGGGCCGGTTCAGAGTTCCGAATTTTCAAAGCTCCGAACGGTCAAATTTCCGAATTCATTCTAAACGATTTCGAAATTTTCAGAAAGACTCAAGTTTAGAAAATTAAAATTTCGAACGGTCAAAATATAGATAGTTCAATGCTCCGAAAGTCCGATTTTCCGAAAGTCTAAAATTCCGAAAGACCGAGCGTGTTCGGGGTGGGATTGAAATTCCGAATTGTAAAGGCTTCGAACGGTCGAAGTTCCGAATTGATTTGAGACGACTCCGAATTTTCAGAAACATTCAAATCTAGAAAATTACATTTCTGAATGGTCGGAACGTAGACAGCTCAAAATTCCGAAATTATAAAATTTTGAAAGTCCTAAATTCCGAAAGTCATAAATTCCGAAGGTTCAAAAATCCGAAAATTTAGGAGCAGACCAGATTCTCGATGCTCAAAATAATTGATAGAGTGTAAATAAGTAAAGGTGAAGATACCGTATATTCCTCTGCCTTCTACTTTCATTGTGAAATAAAAGTTTCCTCACATGACCGAATTATTTTGACGAAAACCTGCGGAACTAGCATCAATGGTTTGTGGGTCACGATTTCGGAATGAAAAAGAAGTGTGAAAAATAAAAAAAAATAATGAAAATCATAAATATCTTTTCGGTTTCGAAATGCATTTTTTTCTGCAACTATTCTTTTTCAATAGGATAAGTTTATATTTTTTATGCGATCAACTGATCTCGAATACTCAACGGTAAATGTACGGAATAACTACGTAGAATGTCAACTGAAAGCTCTGTTATTAAGACATTTGCAACAGTTCTAAGAATATGAGTTTATTCTACGATTTCGGGTGAAAAGTTGTCTTCTTAAGCCGGGATTACGATGAACTTAACGTGACGTAACGTAACGGGACGTGGCGCGACGGGACGGGACGTAAAAGTTTATCATATATACAAAACAATGAGACTGATTATGATGAACTTAACGTAACGTGACGTGACGTGCCGTGACGGCAAAGCTTGTCAATGTCTATCTTTTCCGTCGCGTTACGTCAAGTCAGCGCGGTCACGTGACCGCAGCAACCAATCGGAATGAAAGTGACATGTCGTGGCGCTTTTGTTTATATTTTTCTTCTGTCACTAAGGTAATGTATAATGGTTATAAAAAGTGTAGTCCAGTGCAGTTCAGTGATAAAGATGGATGATAGTATGTTGATTGATGCCGTTAGAAGTCGGGGTGAAATATATAATAAAGGTCATGCAGGCTTCAAAAATCCGGCGATTAAAGATAGCGCGTGGAAATGCGTGGCTGAAGCAGTGAACGGTAAGATAACATATTGGTTCTCAGGTTATCTTAGTTCATTTTCATATTAATAAAATTCTACGGATTTCCAATACAAAAATCATGATAAATGGGTGTTAAGATTTGCATTATTAGATTACAAACCAATTAATAGAGTGGGCTATGTGTACTGATGTTTCTTTCTATTGCAGCTAGTGTAGCTGACTGTATCTCTCGATGGCATACACTGAGAGAGAGGTATACAAAAGAGAAGAGGCTCCAGGAAGGTGAAGAACGAAGTGGGGCAGGAGCTTCAAGAAGACCGACTTGGGTTCTTTGGAATTCTTTAACTTTTTTGAATGCCCACATTCGGCAAAGGAAATTAGTACCATTTATCTGTTCATTTGATTCATTTTGCAATCATGTACTTTGTTTTATTTCCAACCTCATTTGAATAACGTACTCTTAGAATAACTTTTCTTTTCTCTTTAACAGATCTATCATTAATTTACCACCATTGTCGTGTGCGTCTGCTGTGCAACCGCCACTTTCCTCGCCAAGTCTGTCAACGTCTCGGTCAACGTCATCTGTGGATGAGGAAGTGAGCCGTTTGCTGTCGCCAGGCTATCTTGAAAATCGTGATTGTGTTGAGCTAATTACCGACTCTCAAGAACTTGAAACGCCAGAAAATTCACAATTTACAGTTATTGCCCAAGGCTCTCCAATACCAGGCTTTAATGTGGCTGAAGTCGGAAGCACAAAATCTATAGCTGGCTCACTGCCCTATTTGGGACCAACTGGTAGATGCAAGAAACCCAAACTCGACGAAACCGCAGAAATGTTTAAACAAACTCTCGCAAATCTTAATGAAAAGATAGCTGCCCCTGCACCTGCGCCAACGCCACAACATGTCGAATTGACCGATCCAGATACGTTAATTGGGCAGAGTGTCACTGTATGTTTGAAATCTTTACAAGATCATCGGCTGAGACTACGTTTCAGAAGAAAATTCAGAGACATAGTTCAGCAGTGTGAGGAAACAATGATCGAAGATCAGTGATATTGACTTTAACTTTCACGTTACAATGTGAAACGCAATTACTACATAAATTTGAAAATGCAAAAGGTCTGAAGACAATTATAATTATATTTTTTCACCAATACATCCTTGCCTACTGCTTCATTTTCGTTTTACTTTTATTATATCTCACTAAACTACTGTCAACGTTGGAATAACTGAGTGGCAGGGGCTACAGCTAATCTTCTCTGATCAATCCTTGTCGCACTTGTACAACTCCATTCTGCCATGGCACCGCTCCTACTCCATTAACGAACTCCCTGAGGCTGTTTCTGTACGCGGCTGTTTGTACTGTTGCATTTCTTGCGCCCAAACGCGGACCAGCGACGAATGCCCCATTTTCACCTGCGACAATATTACGCCATTCTCCTTCAACAAGATCACCCGCCGGTAGCTCGATGTCGATAAAGTTTAATGGGCAATATTCAATTCTCAGTCTGTCACCAGCTGTCTTTATAATGAAATTATGTAGGCACACGGCGGACTCAATTATTTTTTCTGTAGTCTCCAGTGAAGCGCATATGGGACGCCGGAATATTCGCCACCGAGCTGAAAGAATTCCAAACGAATTCTCAATCGATCTTCTGGCTCTGCTTAGCCTGTAATTAAAGATTGCATCTTCATGCGATACATTGCGTCCCCCATATGGTTTCATTAGGTACGGCTTGAGGGGAAACGCAGCATCTCCAACAAAAAAGAATGGCATGTTCACTTCCGTTCCGGGTAGATAATTCAACGGAGGAATTCCTAACGATTTTTCTTCCAGACGTCTCCCTAATTCCGAACTCATGAAAACTCCACCATCGCTCTGTGATCCTTCTGCACCGATGTCGACTATTAAAAAATTATAATCAGCATCACAGATGGCGAGCAAGACAACGCTAAACATTTTTTTATAATTGAAGAAAACGCTATGCGATGCTTGTGGAGCTTGGATTTGAATATGTTTTCCGTCAATAGCGCCGAGGGTATGAGGGAACTGCCACTTGTTCCAGAAGCCACTGGCAATATTACGCCACTCCTCTCCAGAAGACGGAGCTACCGAATATAATGGCTTGAGTACCTCGACCAAAGCCTGAGTCGTCTCTTTCAGTACGCAAGATACAGTACTTTGCGCACACCGATAGGCAAAGCTTAGCGTATCCTGACTGTCACCAGCCGCAAGAAATCTGTTAACAGTTCTATCACTGTGAATTGAAATCACAAAGGTATTTCAAAGTCGATTGCAGGTGGCTTTTCACAGTTCTCAGATTAAGTTAGAATGACATAAGTGAGTAACTCACCCAGGTTACTCACTTATGTAATTCTCATTCAATCTGGAAACTGTAATTCAGTCCCCTGATTTTCATGCATTTGTTGTACCTCAAGGTCATTGCCAATCGTTGCACAGGAGTGATGGCAGTATACATGTCCCGTTTTTTTATAAGAGGCCCAACTAGACTCAGAAGATATTCAAACCTATAATAAAATATCTATATAATAACAACAGCTATAATATTAAGTATGACCTTCATATGGGTATTTAAATTTCCTTTCACAATTCATTCTGGTATATGTAAAGAACATATACCAGTCGCCCAAACGTAGTTCCTCCAAGAGGTTATGGCCATCCCCATATTCATGTCTTTTCTTGAAAATGTCACGTACTCCTATTCTTCTCAGTCTTTGTTTCTTTTTCATTTTCAAGTATAAATATCCAGCGAGAAGGAGATTACACATTAGGAGATGATTTTCTATCGCAGGCATTTTTGTACGTGAACAAGCTCAAAAATGTGAAAATTCGAAGCATAGTAGACGACGATACTCATTACGTTCCGTCAAATTGCGGCGATCATAATACACCGCCACCTCCGTTACGTTAAGTTAACATTGCGTCCCGTCCCGTCGCGCCACGTCCCGTTACGTCACGTCACGTTAAGTTCATCGTAATCCCGGCTTTAACGTTTGATCTAGGTAGTTTGAAAATGATGAATAGTATTTTGAGTAGATTGTTTTTGATAGTTTGTTAGTCATGATTCTATACAATTTTGATGAGACAGGAAAAAACGAGTAACTTTTGCAATGAGCTTGCCCTACAAATACCAAATCATCAGGCACAATACAGGAATTATTTAAAAGTCAAAATTTGTCGGCCCTTATTATCATCAGCATAATACACACATAATTTTAAACACCAATTTTTGTTTTATTAAGTATTTATTCGGTGTACACTCTAACTATCTGGGCCACATCTGCCCGGCACTTTGGGCATCTCGTATCCTCATCGGCCTCAACGAGAGTTGTTGCGCAGTTCTCGCAACAACAGTTGTGTCCACACGGGATGAACGCGTGCGATATCGCACTCAACAAACATATTATACATTTTCCACCTGAAAATATATAATAAAAAATCATTAGCGTATGTTATAACGTATAGACGGATATGACATATCAATAAAATACAACGTAATTTAATTTTTTGAGATTTGAAAGAAGAATATTTGACATGACTTTTATACTTGATACAATTATAAAAACAACAGAAGTGGATATTTTATTTCTACCATCGCGAGCCATAGCTAGAACGCTGTCGTCCGCTTCCACGCTTCGAGAGACGCGGGCAAAAGTACACAATTCCACCTCACGAATGTAAGATGGACGCGTGCTTTCGGCTGCACATTGTGCAAGCATACGACAACATCCGAACCAGGTTGATTTTTAATTATGAGTTTTCTTGGTCCAACGCGGACATATTTTACTGCCAACATCAACACAAAAAAATTTACTAATAAAAAATGGATATTTTATTTGGACTATCGTGAGTCATAGTTAGAACACTGTCGTCCACTTCCACGCTTCGAGAAACGTGGGCAAGAGCACACAATTCCACCTCACGGATGTAAGGTGGACGCGTGCTCTCGGCTGCACATGATGCAAGCATACGACAACATCCGAACCAGGTTGATTTCTAATTATGAGTTTTCTTGGTCCAACGCAGACATATTTTACTGCCAACATCAACACAAAAAAATTTACTAACAAAAAACGGATATTTTATTTTGACTATCGTGAGTCATAGTTAGAACACCGTCGTCCACTTCCACGCTTCGAAAAAACGCGGGCAAAAGCACACAATTCCACCTCACGGATGTAAGATGGACGCGTGCTCTCGGCTGCACATTGTGCAAGCATACGACAACATCCGAACCAGGTTCATCGATTAAGAGTTATCACCCTCATTCACAATCGCTCATCGTTCGTTTGTTGTACTATAAGAAATATTGATGCAATAATAATAATAATCAGAGGATCCGACCACAAATATTCGTGTACAAGATTTTGTAACATTTATGCAAGCCATCATCTTACTTGACAGAAATCTGAATCATGATATCATTCAGAAGCGTTTTCAGATGAATCGTGAGATAAATTATGAAATAAATTGTGAAATAACATTTTATAACATACACTATAGTAACATTATGGAAGATGCAGAATAGATTTACTATATTATGTCGAAACTTTTTATTTCACGTTGGAAAAAGTCAATAAAGTGCAAGTGAACATAGAAAATCCAAGCTCATTTTCAGTATATTCTGATAATTATATTATTGGTGTTTTGAAAATACTGGGACTATAACTATTTCTCAATAGTTTACCAGATAAAAAATAATATTTAATATTCAAAATAATCCAAACTACAACTTCAATTCTGAAATTACGTATACGCCGTGGATATGCTTGAAAATAGCTTGTAAGCCCAGAGCTAACAACCACTGACACCGAAAGTTGATCTATGCGGGATCCATAAACCAGTATTCTGATAATGCACCGGATGTTTAGAGTATCAGGAAGTATTTTTTTTTTAACTTTGCAAAAATAAATTACCTATCTCGACGTTCTCAATATTGAAGTAGAGTAGAAACAAAAATTCTACACATTGAAGTAGAGTCATGTAGGTATGCCATTTTCTAATTGAATTATACTTTTAAACGTTGTAACCGTTCATTTTGGAGCTATGCAAGGAACGATGTGGTAAATCTATTTTGCATCTTCAACCAATATATAATGTTACCTTTTACATCCTTTTTCTTAGCCCGCCTTTTACCACCGTACGGTCGGACTTGACGCTCGCCAATCTGCGATTTCATCTGCCGCCTCCTTTTTTTACGCAAGTTTTTTTTCCTGCTCGCCGATGCTGTAAAATATTATCAATCCTATAATTACTGCAAATACTGACTTCGTTATTCTATTGTAGTTATTATTTTACTTTTCAAATTTGGCCCGTGCCCTGCTGCATCTGGTCCTCCTACGTTACAAAATGAAAATTTAGTCAATTTATTATATTATATTTATTATATTATTTAATTATATTTCTCAAAGAATGATCACCGAAAATTTGTGAAATTATACAATAATAATTCAGTTATGCAATTGACATTTGCAAAGCGCATGTAATATACTGCAAGTACACACCTGCTTCTTCGGTCGGATCATGAGGCTCAACGGTAGCTACTGGTAAACTTTCCTCAACGACCGGTTGAACGTCGAGTATTTCAACTATTTGAAAAAGAATGTCAGAATCAAATTCTGTGATTGAAATAGTAACTGAATCTTCATAATCACGCCAAGCAGATGCATTTGAAAGTCACATTTATAAAAGAAATATCAATTACCAATTTCGTCATCTGGATTGTTGTCCAGTTCCATTTCCCGCACCGCATAATCTATTTCTGCGAAGATAAATCATATCATCATTGTTATATATAGAAATTTGGTATTTTACTGTTATACTATAGACTTCCAAAATGAAGAAATTTTTTTATATTTGACCGGAATGTGTTATACAGAGTGTCCCATCTTAAACAGTGCATTAGAATATCTCGGAAATGAGGACTATTATAGTTTCGAGTGTAAACTAAAATTTCACATAGTGAAGACTCATAAGAGTAGTAATAAGAACAATATTAATTAAAAAATTTTAGACTGAAATAGTAAATGAATTTTCACAATCATGCCAAACAATTGCATTTCAAATTCACGTTTTCTAGAAGAAGGTTCATTACCAATTTCATCATCCGTATCTTCCGATTGCGTCTCCGGAACCTCGTCGCTTCTTTCTGTGCAAAGATATTGCAATTATTTTTATTGTCCATATACATGATTTTTTTTTGTTATCCAAGGTTCAAGTTGAATTATGACCTTGAATAACTCTTGACAGACGTTATCGAAAAATTACAAGAAACCTTTTTTGTAATTTCATATAAAATATGTATCGGACCTTTATGTACATTGCCCCTTTACTGAGATACAAAATTCAGAAATAACTAAAATAAAAATTCACATAATAATCAAATGGAAAATGGAAAATTGCGTTCAGCGAACCCTATATATTAATATTAAGGGCTTAAATTTTGACCGGCGCCTTATTTCCTCTCGCTACAACTATTGAACATGTGACTCTGGAAAAAAAAAACAGTCGTTTCTTTTGAACCAGTATAATGTATATTATTATACAGATGGTAAACTGGTGTTGAATGTAATGTACTTCCCATGTTTTTAAATTAAATTTACTGACGATACTTCAAATATTATTTAGAGTCCCGCTCGATATAACCACGCGGCCGTGACAAAATCCAAATAATGTTTGTGATAACTTCAATTACCTCCTAGTGGTTCCCATTCATAAGACGCCGAGCTGGAATCATCCAAGTCGGATTCTAAAATGATTTGGACAAGGATTTGAACTTTCTCTGCTCATTTGATTTTCAATTTTACGATAAAAAACATGACATATTTTCATTTTTTCGATTTTATTTCATAACGTACCGGCATTTTCGACTAGCTCTGCGGCATTGTCGACTGCAATTTGATCGTCGTTAGGCGGATTCATATCGTTGTCGTAGTCCGGATCAGCTTTAGATTTTAGAATAATTAATCATGTGTATACTATAATATGTGCAGAACATAAAACGAGGGATTTGATTTTCTATAAATTCTCAAAGTTTAGTACATTATCGTACTTTTGTGTACCTAAATTATGGTTCACTTGAGTTTGAATGAGTCCCACATCGTCCTCTACAGGTTCATCGAGAATGCGTCTAAGATTTTCAGTGATATGGCCTTTTAACAACGCTACCTTGTTGAGGAATTCTTCGCGTGTGATTTGTCTTAACTGTAGTTGTTTCCACGCTAATCAGATTATGATGAAAAAGGATTGAAAACATATCTCGGTGCTATTCTTGTTGTTCCGAAATATTTCAATAAAACTTGAAAACTAACCCCTAGCCAATTGCCTCTGTTTGAAAACGGTCGCATACCGCGGATGTCGCTTAATGTTTCTACCTTGTGCCAAGCTTCGTACATCGTCTCTCGCGTTTGACGTGAGCTTTATGAGTTTCCCTAATATGAGGAATTAATATGCAGCTGTATATTATGTAAAGAATCGTTAAAATCTCACATCATAAATTCAAGTAGAAATTATGACATCGCTAAATCGCTAACCTATGAACGTCCAGGCACTCGGGTGCTCTCCTAATTTATCGGCCAGCACGCTATTGTAAGATTCAATAACGTTATTTGTCCTTCGAGATAGCCCAAATACACTAAACCCAGTCGGCTTAACTATTCTCAACCATTGTCGCGTGTAATAATCATGAAAATTTGAGAGTGAACGTTTTAATGGCAACGGCAACGAATTTTTTAAGTGTTCAAATTCCTCCTCAATCATCTCTGGTGGTAAATATGCCAATGCCATAATTTTTTTAATGAATAGTTTCGCCTCTTCGTTTTCTCTCACCAAGGGTGCCAGGCGCAAGGTCTTGATTTTCTTTAGCAACGCCTTATCAAAGGAAGAACATAATAATGACGATTATTAAAAATTGAAACTAACAAATCTGTAAGGTATATGATGGAATAATTTATACTCGATCGTAGTGTACGTTGCAGCCCACGATATGCGCATTGCTGAACACCCTTCCACATGCGTTTCGCAACGCCTGCTCGTAATCAGACATGACGACTTCTACTGATTCTGCATTTATCAAGTGTTCTTTTATTTCAGTTAAGACCGCTGTATATCCGCGCTGTGTTTTGTTAGCCATCAAAATGTGAGCGAACGGTATGGCCTATGAAAAAATGGAGTACAAAAATACCAATGACAATAAATAAACATATTTACATTCGCAGATTAATATTTAACTTCCGAATCTTACATGATCGTATCTGACGCCTAAAATCGCTACGAGCTGATATATGCCCCTCACTCGTGGCGTCGTCTTAAATGTACCGTCTATAAATATTCTTGATACATGAGAAAATTCAGATCGCACGAACTGCGGATCATAAATCAATATATGCATATTTCCATCGTCGTCATTGATGGTTTTTGAGCAAAGGCGCCCCACGTCGTATTCCAGTAGCCTCTGATTCTCCGGCTGTATTAATTGGAAGGCCATCGATTCTATATTTTCGGGGCACGGTGGATATAATCGCCTCCTCCACCGCTTTAACGAACTTTTGATGGTGTGGAAGGGTATTTGAACTTTGATTTCATGGGGAAACCTATTGTTTCAATAAGCGTTGTAAGTGAAATTGATAACGAAATCCAAAATTGACAAACGGTTCAAAAGTAATTACAACCTAATCAAATTTTCGTATTTTTTGGAAAGTAGTTAGTGAAATTTTGTCATAATAAATGGCTTCACGCTATACTGTCAGTGCATGGTTATTCCTTAAATGAATTTACAAAATAAATAAATCAAAATAAAACAAAAATTCACATCAATACATACATTTCTGCTACCGTTTCGTACAACTCATGTAGTTTCCAAAAATTTCTTTCTAGTGCAGACTTCAATGCATCAATGAAATTAGCCTTTAATTCAGCATCTCCATCTTCGTAGCAAATTAATGAATGTTGCCGCAGCTCGATAATATTGCCATTGGGCATTTTTTTTGCGGTTCCATCACAATATTGTGTCCGACACCGCAAATAACTGTACAAAATTCAGTTCAAATATTTCATCGAAAATCGTATTTTTTTTTTCGAAAAAAAAAAATTAGGAAGAAAATGCTCGAAATTGATTGAAACAAAAGAGTGGGAGTTGAATTCAGCCATTTTTTTATCCTCATATTTATCTAGATTATTATCTAACGCTAATAACTCGATATATTAATGTAAGATGAAAAATAAATAAAAATTTAGAATAATGGTTCGTCATACATAACGCCTGTATCAGCTGATCTTCTGCTTATTTGGAAGATCCTCCCGTTTTTTATTCGATCCTTTAGTGGAAGATGTCTATGGGTGCGATCAGGAGGCATTTCGAAATAGACGTACTACGATATGAGATACAAGCTCACACGTCTTTTTACATGCACTATAATGCAAGATATGTATAGGTAAAACTAAATTCAAAAATATTCAAGAGTCAAACCAAAATCTCTGAAGCTATCACAAATTCACACAAGACAATGAAAAATTAACAGAACAAATCAAGCTCTACAAACCATAGCTACAGACCAACCCAAATGAAACGAAAATCGACAAGTGTCACATTGAGCCGAGTAGGCACCGATAGTCAAAAAACTTTTTTAAAAAATAAAAAGAAGAACTATTAACTAGTGGTCGGAGTAAAAAAAAGTATCATGTATACGGATAATAAAAATAATTACAATATCTTTAGACAGAAAGAGGCGACGATGTTCCGGAGATGCAATCGAATGATACAGATGACGAAATTGTTACTAGGCCATGCTACTATTATATATAAACTGTGTGAATTAATATGAAATATGAGTTTTATAATATTCCTACCTTGATTTTTCACCTGGAACACTCTCACAAATCACAATTATTTACGCGAATCGTGGCACACGTTTGTAAACGCGCTATTCGTGCTTACTGTATGCATTCGAAAGGGCAGCAAAACGTTCGCAATAGAGCGGATCCACGTCACCTCACTAAAGAAAAAACCGTCAATTCACGGATCTTTGCGCTATTCAAAATATCTTGAGTACCATGGAAAAAAAAATAAAACTTCGAGGATTTTGAAAATTTTTAAAAAATTGCGGAGTCAGAGCTATGTGAATTTTCGTAAACCGCTGTTGCACCGCTATGTTTGAAAATTCAAATCTCCTATAGTATTTATCTGAGAAAAAATTAAAAAAAAAGATCGGCGTGCGCGGTGACGCGCCACTATAGACGTTTTGGTTTTTTCCTCCGGGCCAGGTATTTACTCCATATATTTTTTTTTAGGAATTGAAGGTGAAGGATTCAGGTTTCTGAAAAAAATTATCTCTATAAATTTCTGTGAGTCCCGCGAAAATGGTAGCGAAATTAAAAAAAAAAAAAACCACGAAAAAAAATTGAAAGAATTTTTTTTTGCGAAATGACATTTTTTTGTATGAAACCGCATTCCTTTAAGAACAAAATGATTCCAGGATCAGTCCGCTCCGATAAATACTTTCGGACATATTAATTTTCAAAAATAGCAGTGCAACAGTGGGTTACAAAAATACACGTAGCTCTAACTCCGCCATTTTTAAAAAATTTTAAGAATCCTCGAAGTTATATTTTTTTTTTTCAAAAGTAATGAATGGCGCACAGATCCGTGACTTGACGGTTTTTTGTTGAGTGAGGTGACGTGGATACGCTCAATAACGCAAATCTGCCAGGTATCCGTACTTACCGTAGGGATGATCGATATTCATACATGTTATAAAAACATCGATGTTTTAACATCGATATCGGGTCCTCTTCCCCGTCAATGTTGCCACATTTATCTGTTGTTATCGGTCTGCCAAGCCATGAAAAATAATATACCTCATACGAGAGTGAAAAAGGCCATCCCAAATATACTATTTCATAATACGTGCATGAAATGAGTCTTCTTTCATGCTTGTCGGGCGTGTGGGAAATCACGTGTTTCGAACGTGAGTCTGGAATATCCACTCAGCGGAAGGGAATAGTACATTACAGTACGAGTCTGGTAAAACTTTTTCTGACGAGTGTGAGGTTGCAGCACGAGCCGAAGGCGAGTTTTGCAATCACACGAGATCAGGAGAAGTTTTTCCGTCGAGTATTGTACAAAATTTTACTTTAGGAGGTGTGAAAATGGGGGTTTTACCCACGCTAAATAAAATGAAGTGATTTTCTAATAAATTGAGGTTTTATTTAATCTAATCGAATAATTTGTTACTAAGCTATAAAAAAAATAGATTTCAGCATACCATGAGAATTTAACTAAATTTCAAATTAAGGCCCATGCCTAGTCGCCCACATCCTTTTGGTCGAAATGTATCACATTTCGATTATTATCCGAGCCCAGGCGTCAAAAACGCGAAAAAGGCTAACGCTGCGCGAATTCAAATTCAATTCCGATCACATACGTCAAAAAATGTTCGTTTCATGCGAAAATAGAGTCGACAGATGGTTTTTATATTAGTCGAATGTTTTCGGATTCGATTTCCTCGGCGAATTACGTAAAAACCATCTAATAATCTAAATGTGACACATTTCGACCGAAAGGAGGTGGGCGACTAAGGATGGGCCTTAACTACATATAAGTTTCGGTTTCGGTTACGGTTTCGGCCGAAACTAGAAGGGGAGCCGAACATTCGGTTCCGGTTTCGGTCGGACACTACACAATATACTATTTAAAATTCATAAGTTTCCGAACGTCGTATAAAATGTCAACCAGTCAACCTGTCAATGCGATTCGCGAAGTACATATAGTTTTTAATTTGTATACTGAATGTTTTTATGTATGGCTTAGATGAACGCATGACTTTTTTTCTGTTTACTCGAATAGTTTATGAATACATATGGGGTAATGGACGAGGTAAAAGGGAACTACAGATATGGATATTTAGAAGAGAACGTGATTTTGATTTTTTTTTTTGTTGAATTTTGAACCCCTCTAACGTCTAAACTTCTTGGAGTAAAATAAGAAAACAAGTTTTATGAATTTTTCGAACCCGTAGAATCTGTAAAAAAAAGTTGCATAACAATCAAACGTATTGCGGTAAATTTTTAACCAAATTGATCCCGCTTGATGTGTGATATGACCGTATTACAACTCCGGCACCGGGCTTCAGCGGTGCTGCCATCTCAACGCGTCGACTGAACCACGCTGCAAAGTGAAGTTTGATTTTCGGAGTTTTGGCCTTTTGGATCTGCAGCTTTAGGATTTTTTAACCTCCGGCGTTTTATATTTCGAAGTTTTTTCGATCGACTATGTGGACTTTCGAGGGAATACCCTCTCTCAAAATTGAGGGTCGGTAATATTTAAATTCGGAACTTCGACCGTTCGAAGCCTTCACAATTCGGAATTTCAATCCCACAGAATTGAAAAATTTCAATTTCCCTGCATTCCTCGTGAAATTTTACTTCGGAAACGACCTTCAGAATATTAAAAAAAATCCCATCGTAAGGGTGCTAATCGAAAATTCTAATATTTTCGCGTAAAATTGTGGAAAAAAATCAGGCTCAGGGGCTAACATCATAGACAGATTGACCGAAAAAATTTCCTTGATTTTTTTCTATATAGTGGAATTTTTTGGAGCAAAATTGACCCAAAATCGAATGGAAAGGAAAAAAAATCATAAGATCCAATGTTATTTAAACGAGAAACTTTGAACCTCTTTAGGCACCTATTGGAATTTTTTGAAAAATCTAATATTTAGGGACAATTTTTTTGGATTTTTTGTCTGAAAGTTGCCATGCTTCACTCCTCGAGTTGGTATTTAAGGACCACCCTAATGTATATATATATATATATATATATACATTTATTTTATCATATTATTTACTTTTTCCAGTTACCTACTACCTTACTTTTTCCTGTCGAAAAAATGCAATCCAATTGTAACATAGCTGTGAGATGCCATGTCAAAAAAAGGACACCTTAGTGCCGCAGAAATCAATACATGCGTTACAAAAAATATGATGTGTACCAAGGGCTAAGCGTGCTTTTTGACCTCGTGTGGTTGCAGTACTCGTCTTCGGCTCGCGGATGCACTCGTCTTCGACTCGTGCACCCTCGCCTGCGACTAGTACTGCAAACTCCACACTCGGTCTAAAAAAGCCCGCTTTACGCCCTTGGTACACAATATACTATTTCTCGATACATGCAACGCAAGGTCCTCGTTTGTATGCCGTCTGCGAGCACCCAAGCCGGTTTTAGCGTACCAGTGTGCAAAATATTTTGCACACCGGTGCGGCAAAAGTCTGCTTTGGGTGCGCGTAGACGGTGCGCAAAGGAGGACTTTGGGTGCATGTGTTAAGAAAAAGAATAATTCCTTATTTCTGCGAGGTAAATCTCGGCAAAATTCATGATCATACAGCAGGTCTTCGTCATTCCTTTAGCTAGTGAAACGGTATGCTGGCTTGTAGGGTCACGGAGCGTTGTGAATCTTCCGAGGGTATATTCCCCGCAAATTATGAGATTAATATAAATATAATTTTGTATTTAAAATTTTATTGATAGTCGTTATGTTAGTCCTATTGAAGCGATCTATAACATAACATATATAACATAGCGATGTGAATATTGTTCATCGAGCAATATAATATACAATATGTGTAATTAAATTGTGATATCGTTCCTAATACAACGGCTATCTATTTCATAAATAAGTAGTCATGAATTTTTGCTTTATTCTACGCAGCAATCAAATACACAATTAAATAAATTTACAATAAGAATAATAATTTTAATTAATTTATTACTCGATGAAACTTGAACACGCATTGATGGACTAACACATCACTTAGGCAGGACTGTTCTCGTACTTATTAGGCTGAGAAGACATGTAGAGTATTGTTTTATTCAGCAGAGATGCCTCGTAAGATGGAACACTTTCACTGAATCAAGGCGATATTGTTCGTTGAATGATATTCACATCGCTTTGTTCGTAACCCTACTTGTCGAAGAGATGCCACGGGTCAGTTAGTCGTCGAAGAAATTCACGGATGTAAATAATGTAGCGAATAAACAGAAATTCGCACCTGAAATGAATTCATAAAGAATCGATATCGCGTGCTATTGCCTAATTAACTTTATTACTACCACATGTGTAAATTTCACCAAGACAGTTATTTATAATCTAATAATTTTTGAAATAACCAGAAATTGACTTATTCGTTGCACATTATTTTTACACTATTTTTTAAATTTTATGTGCCTTATATTTCTCGAATGCTGAAATTTTTTTAACGTGTATTAAACCATTTATTTGTGGGATGATACAATGAAGGTCGTGCATTCCCGGTATACTTTGGCCATTGGTCCAGCGATCTGCAAGAAAATGTGTTGCCGCTAGATGAGTTTCACGCGACGAAAAAAAAACCTCAATATTCGGTAAAGTATTGGGTTGTGACGCCCACTCAAATAATTCTTGTGGGGTTGTTATTTGGCAATCTGCGGAACGTTGTAAGCTGGCTTTCGCTGCCATTCTTTTGAAAGTACGACCCACACCATTGCAAGGGTCCTTTCCATGTACGGTTGCAAAAAAATGCGCTTCTGTGTCAATGCCGAAATCTTCTTTATGGTAGTACAGATCGAGAAAGCGTTTAAAGTTCTTATATCGCTATGGGCTACCATCCGAAAAATAGTACACCTTTGAAACATCTTTATTTATCGATTTGACAAAATCTATCACTATTTTTGAATAGACGTGTACGGCGATTGAAGTATGGTTCATACAGTCCGATACGATTACTAAACTCTTGTGTTCTATAACATCGTCGACTTTATAATATATGACAACAGGATACACGGTTGCCTGGTTGTTATTCCAGTGAAATCCTGGTGCAGCATCATGTATAACAAATGCATAATTCTCCGCAAAATCAGATACGATTATAAATTCATTGATTTTCAAGGATTCTCTTGATGATTTGATGAAATTGGCTTGTTCTTTTGCAATAAAATGATGTAGCAATAAAGTTTTGATCTGGTCGCAGAACGTATCAATGAAATCAGACGAATCTTTTATCATTGTCTCAAGAGTCGTACGAGGAGTGCTTATCCAAGCTTTATATTTCACACTGTCGATGCCATTATCGTCTGATGCTCGTTCCATTATATTATGCAACATATTAAATCCGGGACAGTTGGTGCAATTTCCAAAGTAGCATTCCGATGATGGACTTGGACAAATTACTAAATTCAAGCAATCCCTATGGTGGTTAATAGCTTGTTCACCACGTGTCAGTCCAGTTAAATTACCACCTGGAAGAGTGAATCAGGTTTCGACAGCAATATTATATCGTATTGTCAGAAAAGTGTTCTTCGTTTTGCAGTGATTATTATTATGATAGTCAGCATATCAGAGATATATTTATGAAGCCCTTACCGACGATCATAGGCTTCACGTTTTGATGAAGTGCACAAGCACACACTGTGCACCTGCTAGCACACAGTGCCTTGGTCGTAATAGAGCAAATATTGAAAAGCCTATCTTAGCTTCAGGAAATTCCAATCGAAACGTTTCGAATAATTCTTTGAGATTAGCAAGAACCAATCTCTTTTGGACGTGTATTCGTTGATTATTATCATTCCGTACGGAGACATAATCTTTCATGCCAGGCATATTCATGCTGACTCGATCATCATTGTAGAAATGGAGGACTTTGGTTTTTGTATCATCCGAAATTTTGCGACCTTGGAAATACAAAGTGAGAATGTGATGATGAGTAAGGACGCGGGAGTATGGGGCCGGTTCAGAGTTCCGAATTTTCAAAGCTCCGAACGGTCAAATTTCCGAATTCATTCTAAACGATTTCGAAATTTTCAGAAAGACTCAAGTTTAGAAAATTAAAATTTCGAACGGTCAAAATATAGATAGTTCAATGCTCCGAAAGTCCGATTTTCCGAAAGTCTAAAATTCCGAAAGACCGAGCGTGTTCATAACGTGTCGACTAAAAGACGCGCGACGGCTCGGTGTTCAAGTTTCGGAGTCTTGGCTTTTCGGTTCTTAAACTTTCGGAGTTTTCACCTTTCGGATCTTCAGCTTTCGGAATTTTGAACCTTCGGTGTGTTGCGATTCGGAATTTTTGAAATCGGTTACATAGACTTTCGGTGAAATACCCTTTCTGAAAACGGTGACTTCGTTGCATCAAAATTCGGAAATTTTTGACATTCGGAGCTTTGAAAATTCGAACTTCGAACCGGCCGAAGGAGTATTTTGGCTGGAAGAAGGGATATTTGAAAATGAATAATTCACTGTCGTGACGGATTTGACTTTTCGTACACGGAGAGAAATTTATATCAGCTTCTTCTACAATAATATATAGTGACTCTTCTCATACGGTCCAATAAAATAGATACATCGCGCAAATATGGTAGTCCCTCTCATATTATATTGAAGTGCATATTTTCGTAGACGCATTCATGAGGAATGGTAGAGAAATTCATATATTCTGTGGCTTACACTCATATGAGTATGACTGACTTCCGACTATCCAGTATAGTTAACACTCTCATACTGTCTACGAAGCGCTACAAACTAGTGTGGCGTAGTGAAATATTTCGATCGTTACAAACGCAGTTGTATGATATGAATTCTTCTATTCTATCAGTGTGTACTAGTTGAGTATGATAACCTGAATCACAACCAGTATGAGCGATGTTCTTATTCGCTCCGTGCACACCTATACACTCTCACCAAACTGAGAATGTGTATTCGTGTACATACATTCAATTTTTCCAAATAAAATGCTGATCCCTACCATAGGCGTCGCCACTAGTATGCATGTTGCACGGTCCCAATACCGTCTTGGAAGATTTATAAGACTTATGTAGTGTAATAAAGTACGTCACATAAAGGCAGTTACAATACTTATAATACAACATTTTTATATTTATTCAAAATTATGGGTGTAGGATTTTTTAGAAAATACGAATGTGAGATAAAAAATGTTGCTTTTATTTGTATTTGAAAAGACATAGTTCTTACACTATCAGTTTCAAAATATGGGTGAAACCATCACTTAAAATATTTTTAGTCAAGATCGAGGCACTCCCCAAATCTTCATATTTAAAACACACCCATTCAACCACTTGTAGATCAATAATCTTAAAGGATTGGGTATGATCGTCAAAAAAATAGTCCAAACTTTCTACATATAAATAAAACCTCATTTTTTGCATTAGATACTATTAGCTGCACATTAGGGTGAGCCAAAAAAACTAACCTATCGGATTTATGGGTTAAAATGAACCTACATACTGAGCAAAAAATTTCCCTGCAAGGCAGAATTTTTTGCTCAATTTTAAAAGGTGTCGGTGAGCATTCTAAGTTTTCTATTTAAATAACACGTAAAAAAATCTTTTTTCATTAAAAAGACTATAACTTTTGAACCGTTTGAGATAAAAATTTTTACGTCGCGGATTCTTGTAGAGCATAAAATTTCCTGAAAAATCTATCCCAGAATTATTTTTTTCAATTTAAAAATTCGTATATTTGAAAGCTTTGAAAAGTGAAAAAAATCATAATATTTAGTTTTAGTGTTTTTTGACTAAAAATGTTCATATTTAACAAAAATTTGGATTTAAATAATATTTTTGTTAAATATGAACATTTTTAGTCAAAAAACACTAAAACTAAATATTATGATTTTTTTCACTTTTCAAAGCTTTCAAATATACGAATTTTTAAATTGAAAAAAATAATTCTGGGATAGATTTTTTAGGAAATTTTATGCTCTACAAGAATCCGCGACGTAAAAATTTTTATCTCAAACGGTTCAAAAGTTATAGTCTTTTTAATGAAAAAAGATTTTTTTACGTGTTATTTAAATAGAAAACTTAGAATGCTCACCGACACCTTTTAAAATTGAGCAAAAAATTCTGCCTTGCAGGGAAATTTTTTGCTCAGTATGTAGGTTCATTTTAACCCATAAATCCGATAGGTTAGTTTTTTTGGCTCACCCTACTGCACATCGAAAAACATAGGACCTTCGCAATCTGGAATGACGAGAATAGAATTTTTTGTTATCCTGTCACCTCTCTGGAGAATCCAGCTGGTCTTATGTACAAGGACGGCTTCTTCTGGAAACGTCATTTTATATGGAAGCGTTGACTTAGAATTTACTTACTGATTGCGGAAACGTTCGATGCATTTTTCCCTCATAACAATATCATATCGATGGACTAATGCCATACGGGCGTAAGGGACAAAAAAATTATTTTTTTGCGGATATGCACACAAGATTCTCCATTGCATGAAAAAGATTTTGCCACTAAAGAGACGATTTTTGTTTTTTTGGGGCTTACGCCCGTTTGGCATTAAACCATCGATATATTTACTTCGCATGCGGAGAAAAAAGTGTGGCTCTCATCACTAAACGGTATCGTGATTACCACGATACTCTTGTGACTATACGCTATATACGGAGAGCGTCAATTCACTGTTTCGCGATTATCACGATCCAGATGGATCTCGATATCGTACGTCTGTATTGCAATGGTAGCGATTCCGTTTCCCTATAATAACTATCTATTGATTCATGCGTGTGACGATACCACAGAAACCTGAATAATTTTAATATTGTTAAATATCATACCGTCGAAATTTGAGGTTAATGTGGATTGATTTTTAAATCAAACTTTCAATCCAATAATATTTTAAGAGGCACCAACTTTTCTAGCTTCCATTCTATGAGTTTGTTGGTCACCCAATCGTCCATCACGCTGCCAATTAATAAACAATCACTATTTCATGACTTGTCTGCATGTTGTACGATACACGAGGCGAGTATTAGTTTTGAGAACGTGGTGATGAGTGGTGGCGCTGAAGGCGTGGATCGCGATCATCACGATCCGTTTCGCGATAGTAAGGAAACGTTAGCTTGCGATCGCTATACATATTGATACATTCACGATACTGTTGGATCTTCATAATAAGTATTTAGAGTTTCGTGTATATTAATATAATATGTATTGTAACAGTAGCGATACCTCGAAAGGCTATTGTAAGGATATTAAGTATAGAGCATAATGGTATATAGTATCGTGATAAACATGAAACCGTTTAGTACCAATCACAATACTACGTTCACTATCCGTTGGATAGCTACGAGAGCCACACTTTTTTCTCCGTGCATGTACGTTGACATACACAGGACATTCTTGGAACATTTTTTACATTACCACTTGAAAAAAAATTCACTACAAAATATATCATTCATTGTTGTAGGTACTATTTGACTACCGGTCGTTTGAGACAGGAACAACCACGCAACTCGCTTTTTTTCGGGACGGATTTACTATGATCTTAATACGATTAACATTACATTTTTCATAGTTACTAAAATTCCATGAGTTTCAAACAACGCACTGGGCCCCTATTCTTGACGCAATGAGAATGGGATCTGTGAACGAATGTGACTCCGTTGGCGGATGTTTTTTGTGGGGGGAAATTGTTCGTTTACGAATTCAAGATCCTCATGGGAATTGACTTCGTTGACGGATGTCATCTGTCATTCCCACGTGAAAACATTCGTATGAGGAGTCTCAGTTGCGAATTTTACATGTTGTCATCTTCTTCACGCGAAATAATAACGCAACAATAAATATTTCATTAGATCCTGCAACTCTAGTGAGTGAAATTCTGTGCAATGGACAATTTACGAAGATTTATGTATTTTGACGTGTTGCAAAATTTGGAACCAGTCAGAGATTACGATCACCGTCCTCGATTGCTCCATCACGCCATCGACCCTTTTGAGGAGCTCACAAATGATAACTTCATTAAAATTTTTCGTTTAAATAAAGAACGAGTATCTCAATTGATTGACATTTTCGGTCAATATGAGCCAGCTCCAACGAGACGATCAGCATGTGAGGTTAGCACTAAAGTAAGTGATTGATTACTAATCGATAAAATCATCAAATCAGGCTCTCCAAGCTCGTTTATCATCATTGTTTCTTTCAGATTTTTTTCTTCTCCCTCCTGAGGTGCTCACAGCATTACGGTTTTTCGCAACTGGGAGCTACCAATTGGATATCGGAACAGGTAGATACTCAGCTATCAGTCAACCATCAGTAAGCAGATCCATCCATACAGTCATTGATGTCTTCAATCGACAAGAAATATTTGGGGAATATGTGAGGTTTTTTAGGAACATAGATGAAGTTCGAGCATCTCGAGATCGGTGAGTAGTAGTGGTGTGACATGACCCAATATTCTGATTGTTTTTTCTCGAGATATTCAATTATAAGCTAATTCATTTGTAGATTTTTACGGCGATTCAATTTTCCCAATGCAATTGGATGCATTGATGGCACTCATATTGCAATCTTTCCTCCTAACATCAATGACCCAATCTACCCCGAAAATGTTTACGTAAATCGTAAAGGATATCACTCTCTGAATGTTCAATTGGTGCGTAACGTGGTCAACGAGAAAAACTGTTTATAAACCTTATTTTGACTTAACAATTTTGCTGTCATTAGATTTGTGATGCTAACTTCAAAATTTTTAACGTAAATGCTAGATATCCAGGAAGTGCAAATGATTGTGTTATCTGAAACGATAGCAACATTCAACCATTAATGCGTAGATTGCATAACTACAATGATGAACGCTTCTATTTGCTCGATAATATTCGCAAATTTTGTTAATAAAGTATTTCTTCCGGGAACAGGCGATTTGTGGATGAAATATCAAATGAAGTTTTTTGTCGCTGACAAAATTCTCAATCGAAAGTGTTATAGGGGTAATTCTCATTTTTTACAAAAATCTGCGTGCACACCATTTTTTTAAACTTTTGTACTCAATTATGGGATCGCTTATTTATTTTAGTAAAATATGGATGAAATACTATCCTTTCAAGCTGAATTTATGCAGGAGACGCAGGATACCCTCTACGTCCATGGCTGATGACACCATTTAAGGATCCATTGGATGATTCTCCAGAGGCAGCCTTTAACAATGTGTTTTGCCGCGCAAGATCGATCATTGAAGGTGTCAATGGGATTCTCAAAATGAGATTCCGATGTTTGCTTAACCCTAGAATGGTACACTTATTTTTTTTTGCCTTCTAATATCACACTGGGGCACAAATGTACCCCACGCGTTGTAACCCGATTATTAGAGTTATAAATATTGAATTAAATTTTTTTAAGTACATGATTCTCTTCGTTTTTTAACGAGGAAGAAAATGGTACCATTTAAAAATTTCAGAAAACTCGAAAAGTTTGTCACAAATTCAAATTTTCTTGAAGTGGTCTAATCCCATCGGTCGACACCCAATATCCGAGAAACTTCACTTCTGATACACCGAAAAAGCACTTCGCGGGATTGACTAGAACACCATATTCCTCGAGTCGTTTGAAAAGCGTTCGTAGATGACGGATATGTTCATGTTCATCTCCTGAACCTATGAGGATATCGTCTAACAAGTCTCAGCGTTTCGACGGGTTGCAGCCGCGCGATAACGTGTCTCCAGACTTGTACGTACACGATATACGTCGATGCGTTCTAGGCAGTCGCTCTGTTGTGAGCTGAATTAGAAAATTTCTTTCAAATGGACCATTAATTAGTGCGGAGAGTTTTTTCAACGTTGATTAAGATGCTTCCCTATGCAATTCCACCAGACCTGAAAACATTGGGAAAAAAGGTGTTCTTAAACGGAATATCTCTGCTCGGGCACCGAAATCTATGAAACAACCCAGGTAGAAAATTGTCTAGGCTAAGAAAGTTTCAGCCTAGCCGCTAGCTACATTTCATGTTGGCTTGCGAGACACGTTACCGCGATGTTGGCTATAGACTGGCGCTAGCTATGTTCGTAGTTTCGAGTTATAAGATATATTTTGGCTAAATAAAATTAGATCGCAGTTAGCTATACTTGACATGCATTTTCGAGATTCGTTACTCTCTTCGTATTGTATCTAGCCGCGACCCATCACGTGCGAGAGTCGCTAATCCAAGGTTCAGCATAGACTGCTGCTAGCTAAACTTGATACGTATTTTCAAGATTCGTTACACTTTAGACTGATTTTTGAGGTTACTTGTAGCTAGCCGCAGCCTCTCTATGCGTGAGACACGCCGTTGTGCAGAAAGTGAGGTTAGGCCAGCGCTGCCAATGTGTTAATTGTATTTTGGAAATGAATTACGAGAAAAAAAAATGTCGGAACGGCGACTAAGAGATACCTTTGTTCTGTTACTTATGAATCACCTAATATGAATGAAATTTACGTCACGAAGTTTTATTATTGCATGTTCCATATGAAATAACCTAATTTGCGATATCGCATAAATCTGTACGCGTAACGCTCATATGTTTAACAACATTTTTCAGGCGTGGTCTCGGTTTGACACTGATCAATCATGATACTGATCGGTGAGATTGAAATGTCTATTAGTTGTTAATTCGACACCGTGATCATAAGTTTCATCAAATAGAAAAATATGAGATCTAGTAGCATAGGATAGTTTGGCGTAGTAGGTAGAGCGTGCGACTAGTAATTTGGCGATACGAGCGGATTCGGGTTTAAATCCCGGTTAGGTCGAACAAATCAGATGGCGTTTTTCTCAGCGAACTTGGCTAATTATAAAATGTGATATCGAATATTCACACGTACGTAAGTTGATTGGTTTTTTTTTTTTTTTGCCGTGTACCAGTAATGATTAAACACTAAATTGATTTTCATTTCACGTATATGCGGACTAAACCCCTAAGCGAGCGCCAAACTGATTCGGTTATATTGGCATTAGCTACGTTGTGAAGGTTGGCCCAAGATAAGTCATCAGGCTTGCTGCTAGCTCGAATGAGCGTTACATACCGAGCTTGCACCAATATAATGACATTATCTTGCGCCAAGATAAATAACTAGTACAACTAGCTAGCAGCTAGCTTTTACCAAGACAATTTTCTACCTGGGAAGCTTCGTCGCGCAATTCTATGTACGATTTCGAACACGTACGGCCAAAGAAATGTTTTTTTACACGAAAATAGAGAAGATATCCATGTAAAACGGAATTGAAAACGTTTAATAACACCTTTTTTTCCAATGTTCTCAGGTCTGGTGGAATTGCGTAGGGAAGCACCTTAATAAAATCTGAAGGTGAGAATATATGTCAATGTTTGGTAGGTTTTGTATGCGTATCATACAAAATATAGACACATAACAATAATGCTTTCGATCAACATGTTCATCCACAGATTTTGTCAGTGAGCCAAGTTTTTTAGACAGTCAAACAATTCTTTACATGAATAAGTATGGAATATAAGCATAAATCTGGAGCTACGAAACGCGCCGAGACGAAACTCAAAGGTCTAAAA
Organism: Tenthredo notha; assembly: GCA_914767705.2. Lineage (NCBI taxonomy): Eukaryota > Metazoa > Arthropoda > Insecta > Hymenoptera > Tenthredinidae > Tenthredo > Tenthredo notha. Next base: position 10,976,388 of record OU611910.1, on the reverse strand, counting down.
GAAAAAAAAGGACAGCAAAGGTTGGACCTATTTCAATTCAGAGTGAATGAGAGAGATGGAGACGAAGACACTAATATCAGTCTTCGAGATCCTTCCAGAAGTGATGGAGGTAATGTGGAAATCGACGTCAATTCACACAAGCGGATTCACAGGCCGAAAATGAGCCGACTCAGCCAGTAATTCCAAACAATGTGGCTGAGAAACACGATTGTCATCAAAAAACTACAGTGGAAAAGGTATCCAATGAGATGCACAACACCTTCGACATCGGTAGTATAGATTCTATCCAAATAAAGTCCAGTGAAATAAAACAAGCTGTTCGTCAGGGGCCTCAGCCACATCCTCTCCAGTTCACAGATGATGCCAGCGGCCAACGTTTCCCTAAAAACATACTTTACACTGCTCTTACGAATGGAGAAAAAATTCAACGCGATTGGCTCGTTTGGAGTAAATCAAAAGAAGCGTTGTTCTGTTTTCCGTGTCGACTCTTCAGTAAAATGTCTCACAATACACGATCAGCTTTGACAAAATCTTCAGGCTATTCAAAAGAAAAGAGGTATCTGAAATCGAAAAACCAAAAAATTTCTTCAAGTTTTGACTATAATCTACGGACTAAATCTGAAATTAAACATGAATAATGTGTTTATGCACTTTTGGAGCACGTTTTTTACCAAAAAATGTGTTAAAAATTGACACATCAATGTTCAAACTTCTGCCAAATTGCGAAAAAACAATATTTTTTTCTGAATTTAGGTTTGGTCCGTAGATTATAGTCAAAACTAACAGAAATTTTTTGGTTTTTCGATTTCAGATACCTGTGTCGACCCCGGTAGTGTGCCGCGCAATTCCCTGGAAAAAAAAATCGAGCCAACTCGCCTCGCTGGGATGGCCAGCATTTTGTTTTGTGATATGTATGTATACAAAAAAATTTGAAAATTTAGTACATAATAAAGAACCATGCAACAAATGAAATCGATATCTCTTTCACTTTTTTCTTTATAGACCTTTCAAAAAAAGTCACATTTTTTCCGTTTCAACAGTAGAGTAACGCCTTAATCAACTCTGCTTTGATTTTCACATATTTACCAACTTCTGGAGGATTGGTAAGGACATCCCTAACTTTCTTAACCAAACGCTGTTCCAAATTGGCTGCGACATACCCGAACTTAGTAGCATCTTGTGTAATCTTGTTCATGGAAAATTGGATTTCGAGCTGCGAAAACCACAATTCTGGATCGTCAGCCCAGAACGGAGGTACTTGGATGGTCACTCATGCACACATATTATTTCCTGGAGTGCCAACGTCTCCTTGAGAAATATCACCGAGATTTTCATCGTTGCGAGCCTTTTCTCGTAGTGATAAAGAAAAAATACTAATAATATCGCGTTAAGGAGGGGGGGGGGGGGTATACTCGAATTTTACCGACTCCGTCTATTTTCTCGAATATCTCTGAAACGGGACTATCAATCGACTTGTCCTTTTGGCAGCCGATGTTTGACGAGTCATAAGTTCGAACTGGTACGTTTGATCAGACGAAATTGGAAATTTTTTGATTTTTTTTTTAGCATAAAGTGTGGGCGTGCCATTTATTTCAACTTATATCAAAGCCGAGGGATCAAAGATGCAAAACCGGCTTTCTGAACCCGATTCTGTATGTCATTCCTAACACAACCATCCAAAGACATCTTTGTTATCGACAACGGTGAAAAATCTGCATCTAATCTACGATTTTGTGATAATTTTCGCGATTGTCGACGGCTGGGAGCGGCCATAGCCGCTAATGTGATAAAATTAGTTCCCAAAACGCCTGTGAGATGTCGCCACGCTGTTGCATTAATACACCTGGTACCACGTGACTCGACCTGCAGTCCAATCATCTGTGGCTAAGAAGCTAAGAATGCGCGGACGACGACATCTCACGCGCGTTCTGGAAATTAACGTCATCACATTAGCGGCAATGGCCGCTCCCAGCCGTGGACATTCGCAAAAATTACCACAAAATCGTAGATTAGATGTCGTTTCTTCATCGTTGTCAAAAACAAAGATGTTTTTGAATGTTTGTGTTCGGAATGCCATACAAAATCGGGCTCAGGAAGCCGATTTTGCATTTTTGATCCGTAGGCTTTGATATAAGTTGAAATAAATGGTGCGCCCACTTTACGATAAAAAAAATTGAAAAATTTCCGATTTCGTCCGATCAAACATACCAGTTCGAAGCTGTACCGTTGCTGCCTGAGTGTATCTCACCGAAGCTGCCTGTTAGCTAGCTAACCACGATTTTATTCAAGTGATTTTACTCTGAAAGAATTTAGGTTAGATGGACAAATAATTACACGAAATGAAAAACAATAGATTCGATTATTTTATCGATATAATTGATTATTTTCATAACACGTGCACCGAAAGTGGGGGTTTCTTGTCCTCATTTGAGAGCGGAACATGAGTCTTTTTGATTCAGGATTTAATTCGCTAGTTTTCTTTCGTCTCAGGACAAAAATGCTATTCAAAAATGAAGATAACTGTCCTCTAGTTCCGAACGCTGCTATACGGCTGGTCAAACATGAAAATAATTGTCCTCTAATTCCAAACGTTGCCACGCGACGACACGCAAATAATTGATTCTGAAATCGAAAATATCAAACACTCGCCATTGTTCAAACGGTTCAAACGTCAGAGTGCGTAATATAAGACTCGACGACACACAAACATTTCATTTAATACAAAAGTATAGTAACAAAAATCAATATTCGATGCTCGAAAGCACAATAAATTTAAATCATAATATTAATGGGGCGTACACAAAATCGGGGGCTATTTTGAAACGAAATTCCAGTGGTTTTCAAAGTAAACAATCAAAAGTTTTTGAGCCGGACCATGTGAAAAGTTTTCTTCAAAATGCACCTGACGTGACTTTTTTGGACGTAAAAGTAAATATATATTTTGTAACATCATCAAATCTTTGACAGACGATTCTATTTATTTTGATTATTGTTTTATAAATGTATGATTATCATTTTATAATAATTACAGGTATAGCTTTGATATTTGGGGTTTCCGGCGCCTGTCGCACAGACGAACTCGTAAAAATAAAAGTAGATGACATTTCAGAACAAGGAGATATTTTATTAGTAAAAATACCGGAAACAAAAACTAACGTGGCTCGTTCTTTCACGATTAGTGGCGAATTCACAAAAATTGTCAGACAATATTCAGCATTACGCCCTGAAGATGTCCCTACCAATCGTTACTTCCTGAATTATCAGCAGGGGAAGTGTACGGTGCAGGTTATTGGCAAGTAGGCCAAGCAATAGAGCAGAAAATGAGTGATTCTGTGACAAAAATAGTAACAGGATGCCGATGGTGCCATCACACAGAGGACAGCCCGTGGTTGTATTTTGTCATAAATTCCACTCGCAACAACCATTGCAAACTTTGTTATAAACATTTAAAATCAAAAAATCGTTTTTTTTTTAGTTTTTTGCCTATAAAATCCAAACTAATGAAGTAATCTTGATGCTCCTACGAGATTAATTGTAGAGAATCAGAATGCAAAGAAAATGAGCTATGGAACGACCAGATCGGGTTATATTAGTAACGGAGAAAAATCGGAAAAACCCGGAAAAATCAGCCTTTTTTCGAAAATTCATAACTCCGCCATTTTTTGAGTCGTAGCACAGATCTTTCGCGACATAATAGCGATTGATATGTACTTTATGCGTGCAAAAAACAGGCGCTGTAGGTTCATTAGTTTTTGCACAATTGCAATTTGAATTTTTTTTTGCACTATCTTGCAGCGAGCCTGGATGCTCTGGAGATCGTCCGATCTCAATTTGCAAAAAAGATTTCGGAAATAGAAGTATAGTACTACAATACGGCTATCCTGATTTTTCGTTAAAATGCTGCTAAATAGGTGAGAAATACGTGCCAACATGACCGAAAACGGCAGAGCGCGTGAAAGCGGTCGAGTGGTGGGGGTAGAACGCCAGACGAGGATATACAGATGTGTAGCAAGAAACATCCGATAGCATTTTTTTTTTTTTGATTCTGGGGTACCTGAACCCGCGAAATCTGATTCTTTACCCGGATTTCAGTCATAATTAACGGAAAAGCTGCTATCGGATGTTTCTTGCTACACATCTTTATATCCTCGTCTGGCGTTCTACCCCCACCACTCGACCGCTTTCACGCGCTCTGCCGTTTTCGGTCATGTTGGCACTTATTTCTCACCTATTTAGCAGCATTTTAACGAAAAATCAGGATAGCCGTATTGTAGTACTATACTTCTATTTCCGAAATCTTTTTTGCAAATTGAGATCGGACGATCTCCAGAGCATCCAGGCTCGCTGCAAGATAGTGCAAAAAAAAATTCAAATTGCAATTGTGCAAAAACTAATGAACCTACAGCGCCTGTTTTTTGCACGCATAAAGTACATATCAATCGCTATTATGTCGCGAAAGATCTGTGCTACGACTCAAAAAATGGCGGAGTTATGAATTTTCGAAAAAAGGCTGATTTTTCCGGGTTTTTCCGATTTTTCTCCGTTACTAATATAACCCGATCTGGTCGTTCCATAGCTCATTTTCTTTGCATTCTGATTCTCTACAATTAATCTCGTGGGAGCATCAAGATTACTTCATTAGTTTGGATTTTATAGGCAAAAAACTAAAAAAAAAAACGATTTTTTGATTTTAAATGTTTATAACAAAGTTTGCAATGGTTGTTGCGACTTGCGAGTGGAATTTATGACAAAATACAACCACGGGCTGTACTCTGTGTGATGGCACCATCGGCATCCTGTTACTATTTTTGTCACGAAAAAATCTCTATTGCTTGGCCTAAAGCACAAATTGACTGGTATGCCAAAAAGAATTGCTCAATTTCTTAATTTAGCCGATCCACACTTGTATACTAGCTATAGCTTCCGTCGTACGTCGGCCACTTTGCTAGCGAATTCTGGGGCCAACATAACTACCCTCAAACGTCACGGTGGGTGGAAATCGACTGCAGTTGCCGAACGTTACATCGAAGACTCAATTTCGCGTAAAAGAAAAACTGGCGATACCATCATGGCGAGTGTATTGCAAACTGCGAATGAAGATGAGGAAAATATGCATAAAAAAAAGTCAAGACCAGAAACCAAAATTATCAATGAAACGGCTGCGACAGCATCGACGACTGAAAAGTCAGCGACGTTTGTGAGGCCAACGGCATCAGAAGACCACGACGATATCGCAATAGGTGAAGAATTGCCTTCAAAAAGGCCTCTGACAATTACTTTCAATAACTGTTCGAATCTTCAATTTTCTTTTAAAGAATAGATTCGTTCCAGTTCCCAGGTAGAAAGTGAACATTGAAATACGCTTGAACCAAGCTAGTTTTGTAAGTGTTGGCTAAGAACTAGCTTACTAACGAACGTTGGTGCAAGGTTGATCGATAACGCTCCAAGTCGCTACCAGCAAACTTACCGTTTCAGCTTGCATAAACATTGGCAACTTAGCTAATTTCAAGATAGGGAACGAGGGTTAATTTCTAGCTTGTAAAGATTTGATATTCCAAGTTTAATATATTGTTCTACAAAAAAAGAGTTCAATTTAATATTTTTTTCTGGCATGAAAATAATAAGGCATTTAACATTAGATATGATATTGAAAAAATTCTTTCCGTCACATTTCCAGTTTTTTTCCTTAATATTTCCATAATTAAGGTAAACGTCGCAATGGCCGGACAGATCCCAGTTACCGGACGGAAAGTGTGTGCAAGAGAGACAAAAATACAATTTCGTATGGATGTCCGGCCATTGGAACGTCAACCTTAGCTGTCCGGTCATTGGGACGCTTACCTTATATCTCATTCATCTGTGACTTCATCTATTTCCTCATTCTCTTCTATTTCACGTGATTTCTTTTCTGTAACGTTCTTTTTTCCTTTCTTAATTTTATCATCCTTTAGTTTTTGAAGTTTTTCTTTTTTATCTTCTTTCTGTGTAATAATATTTCTCTTCTGTGTATTATCCCCCTTTTCATCTTCTATCTCCTCACTGTTACTCTCTCGACTCCCCATTTAACCTCAAACTTGTTATTCCAATGATCACTGTTATGTCATTGAACATGGTTCTTATTCAATGTCACTAATTTAAGGCATAATTAGCGTGCTAGATATGAGGTTGTAACCACTAACAATATCAAAAAGTTTCATGCGTTTTTCATACCTCGATTCCGGTACACAAAGTAGGCATTTTAGCGACAGCTGAGCGGGTCTGCAAATGCGCATGCGCAGAGTTTACTTTCAGCTACCTTTAAGTCCTGGGAGTTAAAAGTGGTCTGTAACGTACTCCGCACATGCGCCGTAGCTTTCAACTCGTGTTGTTATTGTACACTAAACGTAATGGATTCTCAGCCGGATGTGTTTGACAATTCCAGAAACAGCCAATCGGCGCTCTGGATTACAAAAATGCAAAGCGCCGATTGGCTGTTTCTTCAATTGTCGAACACATCCGGCTCAGAATCCATTACGTTTAGTTTACGTAGTCCGTCCACTTTGTGTACCGGATCGAGCATGAACTTGTAAAACATGCTTTTGTCGTATGACATTTCGTGTGCACCATGGAGGCAAAGGTTTTTTCACGTCGAGCGTATTTGCAATACTCGTCTTCGACTCTTCTACGCCTCGTATTGCAAACTTATGCTCGGCGTTAAGAGCATGTCCTAGTCCTACCTTTACCGGCTTCAAAAAAAAGTAAAACATCGAAAAAACTCCGAAACGATGGTTAAGAATGATATATAATGGATTTATTCGATGATTAGGGACGAATAGGTTCGATCCAGTACCCGAGATCCGTTGAAATCGAGAAAAATTGATTTTTTATGTTCGTCAAGTGCGTCCGTGTCACCTATTTTGGTTAATATCAAAGTCTACGCGTCAAAAACGCAAAAACCGGCAACGTACCCCTAGTCTACATGCAATGACGAACATTTGTGTCTAAAAATTTTGTTGCTTCACGCAACAATGGGGCGATCAAACCGAAAGTAGAGCGGTAGTCAAGATGTAAATAGTGTAAAATTGTCGATTTCTGACAGCTGATCGTTGGACATGAGATTATAATATAATTGTAATTCAATTATTACGTACGATGATTTACGCGCAGAGCCATCTGTCAGGCGTTTCGTTAGCCGAGGACCGTCTCATGTCTCACGATCAGCTGTCAGAAATCGACAATTTTACACTATTTACATCTTGACTACCGCTCTACTTTCGGTTTGATCGCCCCATTGTTGCGTAAAGCAACAAAATTTTTAGACACAAATGTTCGTCATTGCATGTAGACTAGGGGTACGTTGCCGGTTTTTGCGTTTTTGACGCGTAGACTTTGATATTAACCAAAATAGGTGACACGGACGCATTTGACAAACATAAAAAATTAATTTTTCTCGATTTCAACGGATCTCGGGTGCTGGATCGAACCTATTCGTCCCTAATTATCGAATAAATCCATTATATATAATTTTTAACCATCGTTTCGGAGTTTCTTCGATGTTTTGCTTTTTTTTAAAGCCGGTAAACGTAGGACTAGGACATGCTCTTAAGGTGCTTCCCTACGCAATTCCACCAGACCTGAAAACATTGGGAAAGAAGGTGTTATCTTTTTTCCCAACGTTTTCAGGTCTGGTGGAATTGCGTAGGGAAGCACCTTAAAAAACCTACTTTGACACCTTGGCATACAATATGTACTATAAAAAGTCTTGTAGAATCATCCAGCAGCTAACTTAGTTTCCACGTTCATTTTCAGGCTTGTACTTCTCTTGGATGTATAATCTTATTTACACAGAAAAAAGGGTTAACTTGAGCCAAGAAAATTATTTTTGATTCAAGATAATTTCGCGGTATTAGGAAGAAAGACCGCAATTCTCTGCCACGAAGTAAAAACTTTCTTGAACCAAGAAAATTTTCTTGGTTCGAGAACATTTTTACTTCGCTCGGGAGATTTTCGGTCTACAAAATAATTTTCTTGGCTCAAGTTAACCTTTCTTTCTGTATAGCTATGTATCCAAGCCGACGATGAATCTCAAAATATTCGTGGAAAGTTATCTGGTCACTAGCTTATTTTTCACTCTTCTCTTGAAACTTGTAATTGGCTTGGATGCCTAGCTGAAATTGAGACTATAATTCAAGCCAAGTACAAGTCTCAACATACACGTGGAAAATAAGCTAGCCGCTAATTAATTTTACAAGCTAATTACAATTCAAAGTCTTGTAATGTTTTCCATCCTAACAGTAGCCGTGCGCTAAGGTTATTAGAACAAGTCTTGGATGCTAAGCTTAAATTAAGCAGGTATAATAATAATAACTGCAGGTTCTAAACTTGTCCTGCTAATGCAATTTTCTACCTGGGTTGTTATAAGTAAAAAAAAGACTAAATTACTTCTTATAAGTAAGTCCCACCCATTTTCGATCTTTGAAAAGACTGACCCAGTATTATTAATATAATATTATTGTTAATATTTTAAATTATTATTAATTCTTTTAAGGTCTACGAGAAATACTTGGCGAACGACCTGGACTACGAGAACTACGAAGCCGAGGATCTGAACTACGAGAAACACGTAGCGACAGACGACCTGGCGTACGAGAAATACTTAGCGAACGACCTGGACAACGAGAACTACGAAGCCGAGGACCCGGACTACGAGAACGGATGCGTATGTCGTACAAAGACATCTCCAGGAGATGACGCCATCCTACTCATCCAGGAATAGGACTGAAACGTCGGACGATAAAAATCGTTCCGACGCGGGCACTGCTCGACTTACACTCTTGAACCGGCCCTGCCTTAGTCCCTTATGAGCCCTGCGATTGGTTGACTAAGATCCCTTGTAGCTCTTAATATATTAGTACCTGGAAGTTTTGGTAAAGGAACTTTAGTCTTAGATTTTCGGGAGGAGTACACTCACCTAATTTGGTGCGTCCAACCTGGGTCGCCCTGTATACTATTACTATGGATCAATTTTCATTGATTGAACTTATTGCTACTATTTACAGTGAAAATGAAATAAACTAAAAATGTGGCTCGATATAATCAAATAATAAGTCTTTTTTCTTATTCTATTTCTTTATTTCTATTTATGATTGCTTTTGTTTCTAGTTCTTTTTATTTTTTCTAAAATCGCTTTTGATTTTAATTGATTTCTTTTGAATTTGAGGTAAGATCTCACTTTGAGTAACTTCCTTGTGATTTGAGTTCTATTCTTTTTTATATGGTAAGACCTCGCTTTGAGTGACTCCCTATTGAGGTTATGTGAGCTCACTTTTTATTATTTTTTATTCAATGAATTGACGTGAGTCGACTGACTGCTCTAGTACAAGTCGCTCGTTGAATTGAAGAGTGAGGTTTCGTGACGTGTGAGTCGATCGACTGCTTTAGTACGAATCGCTGCCTCCTGCCTCAGCGTGGCAGTTTATATAGTAGTTGTGTCAGGGTCTTCTGATATCTGACGTCATGTCAGGGTCTTCTGATCGATGCGCGGCTTATTTGCGCGGTCGTATGGTCGTAATTCGGTCGTTCTGCTGGGCGCTATAGTCCGAACACGTTACAACACATGGCGAGGTTGATTCTGGCCCGGAAGTGATTGTTTGGTATATGATTTAACATGCTATCCCGATCACTTCCGGGCCAGAATCAACCTCGCCATGTGTACTCGCGAAATAGTGTCACGATTAAACTATCACGTCGGGTCACCAAATGAGGCAGTAAGGGTGACGATGAATATTTAATTTATTTAATTTAAATATAATTTACATGTGTTTTGTAGATAACAAGAAAACAATGAAAAATAAATCAATAGACACGATAAAATATGAATAAATATGAATTGACAAAAGATAACAAATATTTAGAGTAAACTCAGAAGCAACCTCAATATATGGGAAGTGAAAATATAATATGCGTAACATGTCGCCACAAGTGAAAGCCAGCGACACAAACTTTTCGTGTCGGCTCACCTACGGAGATCGTGATCAGTGTACAGACACTCACATGCAGCGCCGACCAATCACAGCCATATGTGAGCGATCGTGGTGCTTGTAGGTGAGACCGAACCAGGGTTGCCACCGCTCCGGGTTTGACCCGGAGACTCCAGGTTTCGGCTACTTTACTCCGGATTCCGGGTTAAAAAATAAATCTCCGGGTGAAGCTAATAACCAAAATCAATCATATTTTCATTTGCTTCGTGAGTTACTTGAAATAACTAGTAAAAATCTTGCGTATTTATAACTAGTCGATCAACTGTACACTAAACGTAATGGATTCTGAGCCGGATGTGTTTGACAATTCTAGAATCAGCCAATCAGCGCTCTGGATTACAAAAATGCAGAGCGCCGATTGGCTGTTTCTTCAATTGTCGAACACATCCGGCTCAGAATCCATTTCATTAAGCTTACGATGGAACGGAAAACAATATGTCGGCTTTGTTACACATAGTAATGGTAAAAACAGTAGAAACTCAAAGTCCAGAGCTAAAGCTAAGGAGGTAATGGTTGTCATGGTTGTTAGTATAAATGACCACTGGAAGATTCCCGTAGCTTATTATTTTATTGACGGGCTAGGTGGTGAAGAAAGGGCCACCCTAATAACACAGTGTTTAAGGGGATACTTACCTTTACAAAAAAACTTTTCCCCTATCCGCGCTAAAAATCTAAAAAAATTCAGGCATGTACTGTTTTACACTGGAAAACAGATTCGCATTAGATCGATGATAAACTAACAACCATTCCAGAGATAAAAATAATTTGTTGTCCAAAAATCTGAATTCATAAAAAATCTAACGCTTGCTTTTTCCAAACTGCTTTTTGAACGCGCACGTCAATTTTGAGGGCTCCATGTTGATTGGTGTAGGAGCTACTACGAGGAAGGAACGAGGAAGAAAATCATTTTCGAATGTCTTATCGGAAAACTTTTCACGACAAGTTCCGCAGCCTCCCAGACTTCACCTACCGCTACTGGAAGGACTGACGGTCGATTACCTCATCAACAATATAAGAGCTACCAATTGTATGGAATCCAGCTCGCATAAAATGACTGCATGAAATGTGACCTACCTCCCGAACTAAAAGGTTTCCACTATTCTTCAGTCAGCTAGAAAAAAATTTGCAAACAGCACTTCGCATCGAAAAAAAACTTCGGAGAGTTCGCAACGAGACTAAATACGAAAATGCACGGCGAATAATTCAATTTGCAAAGGTTCGACGAAAACAGCAACTCGAAGAGGAAGAAGGAGTCTCGTATGGTGCAGGAAAATTCTAACGAGATTATAGCGCACTGGGTATGTGCATTTGTTTTATCGTCAGATATTACTGATTTCGTCGTCGATATAGGGTCGTAGACGTACCGGTTTTGGCTACTTTAGTACCGTTTGTGGTCATCGCTTGCATTTGTGGCCATGCCCATTACCATGTGAATCAAGACCTGGCCATAAACGGTACAAAACTATTTTAATAGCTTTAATCATTAACAACTTCACTTTTAAACAATCAAGTACTGGAAAAGTTGGGTTTAATATTTCCTGTAGGGTATGTTTTCGTAATTAATCCTATAATTGAATAGATTTATAATGGAGGCTTCGAAATTGACGTGCGCGTTCAAAAAGCAGTTTAGAAAAAATTCAAATTTTTGGACCAAAAAGTATTTTTATCTCTGGAATGGTTGTTAGTTTATCATCGATCTAATGCGAATCTGTTTTCCAGTGTAAAACAGTACATGCGTGAGTTTTTTCAGATTTTTAGCGCGGATAGGGGAAAAGTTTTTTTGTAAAGGTAAGTATCCCCGTGTGGCGACTATGTTTCCACATACGCCTATGCCACTCACACATTCACACATACACCACACAAGCATTCTCTACACCGAACATAACTGTATATACGAACACAACCTGGAGTGCGATTCTGGATCTTTTGGTCATAGCTATGGCCGGCCATAGCTATGGCCTGGCGGTAGCTAAGGCACACACGCGGTGTTCTTATTGGCCGAATTGACTGGGCTTGTCAAACGCTGTTCGATTGTTATAAACAAGACGTTAGCTACCACCAGGCCATAGCTATGGCCAAAAAATCCGGAATCGCACCCCTGATGTTGTAAATATTTTTCTGTTCTCGTTATCTCTCTACTTTCACTATTGTTTATGATTTTAACTTTCGCTACCCGCGAACCTTTTTCGGGTTTTCCCGAATTCCGCGGTACCTGGAAGGGTCGTACTCGACCAGCACCGCGAGGTCATAAAAAATCTGGCGACCAGACATCGCTGGCGAGGCGGGTTTTTCCAGGTCCCGGTTTTTCCGACTTCGTCATTCTTTTCAAAAACCTTTTCTATCTTTTTCTATTATTACTTTTCGGCACTTATGTACCTCACTACCTACTTACATACCGATGCCACAGTCACTAACGAACTTTCGTGCAGAGCAGTCGATCAGTCAACCCGACTCGAGTACTCGACCTCTCACCCACTAATTTTTCTGATCTTACCTAGGTAACCTTGTTTCAAGATAGCCATTCGTGTAAAATAATAATTCTTGTAAGTAGCCGAGTCGTTATTCGCATTCACCCGCACAATCACCTCACCCGTAACAAATTTAAATTGTGCTGGGATTACTGTTGTTTCGCTGACATCCGATGGCGGATCAGCGAACATCAAAATGGCCAAGCATCTAGGCACAAATCTGCTTTGTACAGAAAATTTTGGAAAATCTTTTCTGCACCCTGTTACGATGGAACCGATTTATGTAATATTCGACGCCTGCCATGCTATCAAGTTAGTCCGCGGTACCTTTGCTCACAGGGGGACATTATTCGATGGTCAAGGAAATCCTATTGAATGGAGCCTTATAAAGTCACTGGTTAAATATCAATATCAATATGGTTTACGTGCTGCAACTAAGATAAGAAAACGGCATACAAAGAGGTTTCCGTGAAACATCGCAGTCAGTCACCGCCAACTCGGCACCACCCAAGATTTTCGTCTGTTTCACGCAGGCTGGCCATGCCCTTTTCAATTTTGAACTTTAAAGGCCGTAAAATGATCAAATAATTGTGTGAATAAATAAACGAATAAATGGATGGATGGTTGGATGGATGAATAAATAATTAAATGATTAAGGCCCATCCTTAGTCGCCCACCTCCTTTCCATACAATGTAACGAAAACAGGGGCCGGGGAGACACATTTCGATGATTATCCGAGCCCAGGCGTCGAAAACGCAAAAAAGGCCAACGTAGCGCGAATTCTATTTCAATTCCAAACACATACGTCCAAAAAAATTTCGTTTCATGCGAAAATAGAGCCAGCGTTTGGTTATTTCTTTTTTCCATTGCCTCAATGGTTTTTCATTGTCCTTGGCTTTAGACAATGGAAAAAAGAAATAACCAAACGCTGGCTCTATTTTCGCATGAAACGAAATGTTTTTTGGACGTATGTGTTTGGAATTGAAATAGAATTCGCGCTACGTTGGCCTTTTTTGCGTTTTCGACGCCTGGGCTCGGATAATCATCCAAATGTGTCTCCCCGGCCCCGTTTTCGTTACATTGTATTCTCTAAATTTGAATCAGTGGAAATCCACTGATTGCAGTTATAAGTATACCACTGATACCAATCAGTGGTATACTTATAACTACAAACCAGTGTCTATTCACTGATTGTCAGTAGTTTTCACTGATTTAGATTTAGAATGGAAAGGAGGTGGGCGACTAAGGATGGGCCTTAATCAAATGAAATAGATGTATGACTGAATGATTGAATAAACGAATAAATGGCTCCGTGAAATCCATGCATCGTAAAAGCAAAGCAGAGAAGTGAAAATAATTATTAATCTAATTAATGTTATTATTGATACAACCAAATTGTACTGAATAATTTTACTCTTTCAATATAATTTATTGTGATAACAATCGTTAATTGTTAACATTTATTTGTTTATTCATTTATCTATTTAATTATTCATCTAAATATTTATTTATTTAATTATTTTACGGCCCTTGAAAGTTCAAAATTGAAAAGCGGATGGCTAGCCTGCAAAAAACAGACGAAAATCTTGGGTGGTGCCGAGTTGGCGGTGACTGAGTGCGATGTTTCACGGAAACCTCTTAGTATAAATTTCGAACAAGAAAAAATGAAAGTTAAGGTGCTTCCCTACGCAATTTCACCAGACCTGAAAACATTGGGAAAAAAGGTGTTATTAACCGGAATATCTCTGCCTGGGCACCGAAATCAATGAAACAAACTTCGTCGCGCAATTCTATGTAAGATTTCGAACACGTACGGTCAAAAAAATGTTTTTTTTACGCGAAAATAGAGAAGATATCCATGTAAAACGGCTTTGAAAACGTTTTGGATAAATATTTTCTCTATTTTCGCGTAAAAAAAAAAAAAAATTCTAGCCGTATGTGTTCAAAATCGTACATAGAATTGCGCGACGAAGTTTGTTTCATTGATTTCGGTGCCCAGGCAGAGATATTCCGTTTAATAACACCTTTTTTCCCAATGTTTTCAGGTCTGATGGAATTGCGTAGGGAAGCACCTTAAGTTAGCAACGCAGGTCTTAAGGGGGGGGTATACTCAAATTTTACCGACTTCGTCTATTTTCTCGAATATTTCCAAAACGGGGCTATCAATCGACTTGTCCTTTCGGCAGTTGATGTTTGACGAGTAATGAGTTCGAACTGGTACGTTTAATCGGATGAAATCGGGATTTTTTTTTTTTTTTTCATCGAAAAGTGTGGACGTACCATTTATTTCGACTTATATCAAAGCCTACGCATCAAAAAATGCAAAATCGGCCTCTCTAGCCCGATTCTGTATGGAATTCCGAACATAACGATCCAAAAACATCTTTGTTTCCGACAACGATGAAGGGGCAAAACGTATTCTACGATTTTGTGATAATTTTTGCGATTGTCCACGGCTGAAAGCGGTAATGGCTGCTAATGTGATGACAATTAGTTCCCAGAACGCCCGTGACATGTCGTCGCGCTGTCACGGTGATACACCTGAAACCACGTGACTTGACCTGCAGTCCAATCATCTCTGACTAATAAGCTAAAAACCAGCGCGCGGTGACATCTCACAGTCGTTCTGGGAAATAATTTCCATCACATTAGCAGCCATTACCGCTTTCCGCCGTTGACAATCGCAAAAATTACCACAAAATCGTAGAATACGTTTTGCCCCTTCATCGTTGTCGGAAACAAAGATGTTTTTGGATCGTTATGTTCGGAATTCCATACAGAATCGGGCTACAGAGGCCGATTTTGCATTTTTGATGCGTAGGCTGTGATATAAGTCGAAATAAATGGTACGTCCACACTTTTCGATGAAAAAAAAAAAAAAATCCCGATTTCATCCGATTAAACGTACCAGTTCGAACTCATTACTCGTCAAACATCGACTGCCAAAAGGACAAGTCGATTGATAGCCCCGTTTCGGAGATATTCGAGAAAATAGAAAGGTCGTTAAAATTCGAGTATCCCCCCCCCCCCCCCCCCCCCCTAAGAGCATGTCCTAGTCCTACCTTTACAGGCTTTAAAAAAAAGTAAAACATCGAAAAAACTCCGAAACGATGGTTAAAAATGATACACAATGGATTTATTCGATGATTAGGGACGAATAGGTTCGATCCAGCACCCGAGATCCGTTGAAATCGAGAAAAATTAATTTTTTATGTTTGTCAAGTGCGTCCGTGTCACCTATTTTGGTTAATATCAAAGTCTACGCGTCAAAAACGCAAAAACCGGCAACGTACCCCTAGTCTACATGCAATGACGAACATTTGTGTCTAAAAATTTTGTTGCTTCACGCAACAATGGGGCGATCTAACCGAAAGTAGAGCGGTAGTCAAGATGTAAATAGTGTAAAATTGTCGATTTCTGACAGCTGATCGTGAGACATGAGACGGTCCTCGGCTAACGAAACGCCCGACAGATGGCTCTGCGCGTAAATCATCGTGCGTAATAATTGAATTACAATTATAATATAATTATTATATTGATAATTATATTATATTGATCAATATAATAATTATTATATTGAAAATATAATATTTTCAATATAATAATTATATTATAATCTCATGTCTTACGATCAGCTGTCAGAAATCGACAATTTCACATTATTTACATCTTAACTACCGCTCTACTTTCGGTTTGATCGCCCCATTGTTGCGTGAAGCAACAAAATTTTTAGACAAATATGTTCGTCATTGTATGTAGACTAGGGGTACGTTGCCGGTTTTTGCGTTTTTGACGCGTAGACTTTGATATTAACCAAAATAGGTGACACGGACACACTTGACGAACATAAAAAATGTATTTTTCTCGATTTCAACGGATCTCGGGTGCTGGATAGAACCTATTCGTCTCTAATCATCGAATAAATACATTACATATCATTTTTAACCATGGTTTCGGAGTTTTTTCGATGTTTTACTTCGTTTTAAAGCCGGTAAAGGTAGGACTAGGACATGCTTCCTCGTAAAATATCGAGTCACCCTTTTATTGCTCCTCTTGTTTCGCAGTTTCCGAATCTTGTTGCCTACAATGACCTCAATAAAATTGACGGAGAATGGAGAACGATTAGAAATTCTGAAATAGAGTCTGCAGACTTGGACTCGAGCCTGAAGTATTGGATCGCAGTGTCGCAAGTGAAATTCGCCAATAACGAACAAAAATTCCCGTTTTTATCAAAATTTATGCTGGAGCTACACTGTTTGCCGCATTCCAGCGCAGCTGTTGAACGATTATTCTCGACAATAAATCTAAATAAAACAAAAACTCGGAATTGTTTATGGAATCAAACCCTGACAGGTATACTACATACCAAAGCATTGAACAGAACGGATCGTTTATTCGAAACACCAATGGATCGAAGATTAGTCGCGTATCGCAACGACTCGATCTACGAGAAAGAAATAGCATGAAAAATCCATTCATAAATAGACCGAGTTGACGTTCTTCAACTTTTGTCTAGTACATCACATAACGTTTCGTATGTCAGTTTTTTTTTTAAATCTTTTTCCTTCCCACGATGACTATAATTGTGTGTTCTGCAGACAGAAACCTGAGAGAGCCCACGGAGCCAAAAGCTTGGGACAGCCTAGTGGAGCTTGGTTCCGTAGGTCCTGTGTGTTCGTTCCGTGAACTAAATTTTCGGCGGGTAAATGATAGATGCAGGTAATACTATGCAGATGCTGCTCCTCCGCCACACTCTGTTTTGTTTACTCACACATGTAACCTCAGACGTATACATTACAGAGTAACAGGCGGTTTTACAAAGAAATGTACGTGTGAAGTTACATGTGTGAGTGAACAAAACAGAGTGTGGCGGAGGAGCAGCATCTGCATCGTATTACCTGCATGTCATTTACCCACCGAGAATTTAGTTCACGGACCGAACACACGGGATCCACGGAACCAAGCTCCACTAGTCTGTCCCAGGCTTTTGGCTCCGTGGGCTTTCTCAGGTTTCTCTCTGTGTTCTGTGTGTTCACTTGTAGTACAGTAGGGTTCATTAATGGGTTTGCAGTGGCCAACTTTTTTATGGACTTGTTCGGAAACGAGACTCAATTCTAGTCGTATTTATATGCCCATGGCCGAAATTATAATAATCATAATTATGACCCCTTATCAAAATAATATAATATCATTTCATTTGATTTGATTGTATCCGAAAAAGTCGAAAGAAAAACAGTTAGCCACCGCGAATCCATTAATGAACATTACTGTACAGAACAAATACATGAATAATGCTGCTGTTTTAATTAAACTATATGAACGAAAGCTTTGACTTCTAACGTCATTATCAAAAAATAATATTTAACTTTAAGTAATGTTACTTACATGTATAATTGCAATAAAGAGTTTTAGAAGATTGTCGCTTCAATTATGGCTGGTTTATGCAGCGCCGTAACTTAACTTAATTTAAGAATCGACCAATCAGGAGGCTGCTTTAGCCACGCGCCAGATGAATTGAGTCTCCCGATTGGTCGATCCTTAAATTAAGTCAAGTTACGGCGCCGCATAAACCAGGCATTAGAATGAATGTCTTATTTCCTTTTTCTTGCGGGATCAACGACAGTTGATGAGAACGCGCTTACCGCTTACTAAAAGCACACTACACAATTTAAGCACCAGATCATAGATGGCGTTAATATTGATCTACAGCCATAGCCACAGACTCCACACTCCAGATCTTGCTAATGGCTGGTTTATGCATCGCCGTAACTTAACTTAATTTAAGACTCGACCAATCAGGAGGCTGCTTTAGTCACGCGACAGATGAAGTGAGCCTCCTGATTGGTCGTTCCTTAAATTAAGTCAAGTTACGGCGCTGCATAAACCAAGCATAACAACTGCCAAGCCAACTGCAGTAGCGACTGTTGAGTGATTGTAGTACTAATTCACTAGTACGATGTATAAATTACATCTGAATTCTGAATAGTATAATTGTACGCAGAATACAATTCAATACTGTATTAGGCCCTAAGAAATTAATTTTCAGAGAGTGGCAGCGCCGTTATCCAATCTACTACCTTATATCTATGGTCCAATTTATATTGGATCCAAGTTACGTTCGCGTTGAAATTGTTCGTATTGGAATATGAGGTGTTTGACTTTGGTCAATTGTATATTCAAATAGTTATAATTGTATACAATGCTAAATTGGGTACTGATACTTTACATGATTTTCTGGTGGTTCAAAATAACATTGGCTTTCTACCTATGTACAAATACAGTGCAACGTATATGCATTAATAATAATAACTAAATTATATCCTATATTACAATATGATCAACCATCATCGACTAAGGTCAACATACAAAGATACAAACTTTCCTTACATACAGAACTCGCTAACTTCCTTTAATTATGTTTTGTCATCCTCTTAGAGTCTTACGGTAATATACAAGCGATTAAAATTCCTGGTTGGTAAAGTAAAACTAATATTGTACAACTTTGGAGGAATGTTGTGATGGCTCGGCACCAACTTTTTCTAAAAATCATTTAGTAAACCACAATGGCACTTTACAGTTTTAAATATTGATATATCTATGATATCTGTACATACTTATATGCATACATATATCTACATGTATACGTGTACGTGTATGTAATCCATGTAAAATCTATCCAATAACATAGCAATAATAACAACAATATATGGACTTCTAATTCATCCATTTGCGGCAGTTAGGCGCACCACATGCGCATGCTATTTTGTGCTGGTCATCCTCTATGTCAAACTTATAATCGTACGCCAGCTGCAAGAAAAATGAAAGTCAATTAAATTTTCTGTCTTCTTCTTCCTTTAATATTGATAGGTATTATCGTATGTCGGAAAAGTATCTAGTTTCAGGAATACCTCTTCACCACGTGAGATTCTTCGCTTTGCAAAGATAATAATCCTAAGATCACGCTCGACTTCAACAATTTCCGCTACGCAATTTGGATTACACGAATGATTGATGTAACGAGCTAGTCCTCCACATAGTGTCGCGTCCACTACTCGCTCTTCGTCCAGACGGAACATATAAATTCCGCGATTCTGCAACAGCGAACAAAAAAAAACATTAAACGCCGTGTGTATTATTGTACTCGAATATTGAATTTATATTATACACATTGCTTACGCTGTGCTAAATCTACCGAAGATGAACTGATTATTGCAGGGTACACGTCGATCATATGTGCGCTTGGCGTGTTCGATTCTGATCGATATGAAATTGGCACCACAGTCTTCTGTCTCCTTCTATCCTTCACGGTCACATAGAGAAGGAAGGACACAGAAGACTGTGGGGCTCACTTCATATCGGTCAGAATCAAACACGCTTCTGTACATTCAAACCTTTTGAAATTTAGAGGAAATATTCTGAAATTATGTCATTAAGGAGCAAACGAATAATATATAGAGATCCGGTCAGTCTTACATTGTTGTGAGCAAGCAACACTTTTTCCTCACTTTATACAAAAAAAAAAAAAAAATTTAAACGGCCTAAAGTGAACAAATTTCGTATACAAAAATGAAATTCATGGAATATTATTGGTTCGTCCCAAAATCATATCAATTTAGAGTATCTCCTCTGAATTTGAAGAAGTTTCAAGAAACGATTCAATCTATACCCTACGACAACCACTTTCTCTTTGGTGCAATTAATCTATGTAAGACAAAACTCCGTAAAATGTCAAACAATTCTGAATGATAATTGAAAATCCTAGTGATCAGCTACAAAAAACTTAGTCAATAGAATACTTCTTCACAGCGTAGCAGTAATTTGAAAAAAAAATTACATCCGAGATGAACATGAGCAGTAAATAAGTAATCAACACTTACTCTCGCTTCATACTGCTTTTCTCTGGTTTCAGCTAGTTCGGAACGAATGATTTCTCCAATATATTCAATGACCATCGTATGCTTCTCCAAGTCCCGAGCTGCGTACAAGCCTAATCCTTGAATTTTTGATCTTGCTAAATAAACATTATTCCGCCACTCTTGTTTCATCTTTTTATATTGGGAACTTTTAGAGTGCACAAATTGTTTTGAGTAAGGGCACGCTACTTCTCCAGCAACAGTTGCTGTAGGCACAAAAGCTGCCCGTGCAGAAGATCCGGTACGTTGTGTGTGTGGCCTTTTCCACGGCAATTGATTCCTCAATCGAGCCTCTGTTCTCGCACTACCAGTTGGATTGATGGCCAGTGGCAATTCCAGCAGAGGATTTCTCCCGTACTTGAATCTATAATCTGTAAGTGTTTCTATACCAGGTAAACTTTCTAGCACACGAACAACTGCAGGCTCAGTGAGGCCGAATAAGTCCTCTCCAGATACGTAGCGGGAAAATAATTGCACACTGTGTGTTGTCCGGCGTAATTCTGCTAATGGTTCTAAAATACGACTCCAAACAGCGCGAGGGGTTGCATCTCGCAGCTCAACATCCTCCTGTGAGGGTTCCTGGACTAGAACTCGGAACTCCGGTCGTCCGGAGACATCATGGATCGAACACACATATCTACAACGCTTATTTGGTCTCCTCATGCTCCAGTAAAATCTGACTATCTTGTAACCGACTGGATAGATGTAGTGGGGCGTATGAAAGTTAGTCAGTTGATGAGGCAGTAATTGACCCACGCTCAAGAATATCAGACTTCCGACGCGCAGAAGATGATTATGTTCAGAATGATGCATCACAGCTGCTACTTGTCTATTCTCATCCCGATTTACGTAGACACGTCGGTATACCGATAGTGTTGTCAACTCATTGTCTTTTTCATTTTTTTGGACATGTTGCGAACAATATGTACTCTGTAACATGTAATACATAAATTTAATTCATTACTTGTGTGACCAATGGAAAATTATAAATATATCGGGTCTACCACTTGATATTACATATCCATTAGGATGTCTGAAGAAAAATTCGACACTTTTATTTCTTCTACTCGCACCAAAGTTGTAAAAAGTAGACTGATTTACTGATTTACATCTAAATTAGTAATTAAGGTGCTTCCCTACCCAATTCCAGCAGACCTGAAAATTTGGGAAAAAAGGTGTTATTAAATGGAATATCTCTACCTGGGTACCGAAATCAATGAAACAAACTTCGTCGCGCAATTCTATGTACGATTTCGATTACATACGGCCAAAAAAATGTTTTTTTTACGCGAAAATAGAGAAGATATCCATGTAAAACGTTCTCAAAGCCGCTTTACATGGATATCTTCTCTATTTTCGCGTAAAAAAAACATTACTTTGGCCGTATGTGTTCGAAATCGTACATAGAATTGCGCGACGAAGTTTGTTTCATTGATTTCGGTACCCAGGCAGAGATATTCTGTTTAATAACGCCTTTTTTCCCAATGTTTTCAGGTCTGGTGGAATTGCGTAGGGAAGCACCTTAACAGTTTTTGAGGTCGCTAATTATCAACTGCAAGTGAAGACACGAAAAAAAAACATCATGATTCGAAATAGTTGGCTGAGTCACATAGGAATTTTGATTCAGTGTTTTCAAATCTAATTCTCGATTCTTTTTTAGACCCTCTAGTGTACATATAGAGATTGCCTACTTGATAATTCTGACTCACAAAACGTGGTAAGTTGTGTCGATTTTAATTTAAAATTAATACATACCTTATTTTTGTAAAACACGCAACCATCCTTAACTGCACAGCCAAGATGGTAAACATTGGTGCAACGTATTTTGAAGCACTTTACAGTAGCTCCAGGTTTGTCACATACCATACAGTTGAGAACAAGACTATGTTGCAGTGCTGTGTCTAGATTCATAAGAGCACCATTTACTGTTTCGTATACATCATCAGACCAAAGTGCACAGTTCAGGTGCACCCATTTGTCAACATCGAAATTCAATAATCTGGCAGGTCCATCTGCAGCACCGTCACCCTGACTGTTACAAAACATGCAACGACGGCTGTCGTCAGCCTTTGCAGGAATCACAGTTACGCCTAATCGAAAGAGCATCTAAAAAAACGGAATGAAAGGGTTCCTTCATTTTCTTGATTTTCGAAACCGGTGAGCATGATTGGGTTGTATGATGGGTTGTTGCATATGCATATTGGGTTGTATGATGGGTTGTTCGACATACCACAAGCCTTCAGCTCGGAAAAATAACGAAAAACGTACAATTAAACTTTTTGAAACTGCTAGAATTTTTACATTGAGTAATTTGAAAATTGTATTAAGCTTGTCAGAAATAGAAAAGATGATATTGTAACATTTTTGCAACTCTATAATGAACACAGATATATGAATATGAACATGAATGTACGATCATACTGAGTAAGATTATGAGGCTGAAGCTAGCAGCCAGAGTTAGCAGCCGAACGCTGCTACGCATAGGCGTTTAACGTTGAACAGCAGCGTTCGGCTGCTAACTCTGGCTGCTAGCTTCAGCCTCGTAGTAAGATTGCGTAAAATGAAATGAGATTATTCATCACCTCTGTGATCTCGCGATCCGTG
This sequence comes from Tenthredo notha, assembly GCA_914767705.2. Lineage (NCBI taxonomy): Eukaryota > Metazoa > Arthropoda > Insecta > Hymenoptera > Tenthredinidae > Tenthredo > Tenthredo notha. Next base: position 10,953,383 of record OU611910.1, on the reverse strand, counting down.
GGCTTCTTATATTTGGTTGCAGGCTGAATACCACCTAAAGCCCACGATTTATATCTGAGTCCTCTCCAAACTTTTGCTGGAGGATCAATAGAATCATCATTGATTGATTCGTCGGTAGCTGAGTGTTTCTTCGGCCTTTTATCATCGGCTGAATCATCCTTATTTTCAAATACTTGTGAATCCGCATCGTCTTCGGTTTTAATTCTAACTTCTGTCTCCATTTCCATTGTCTCTATTTTTGTACTCTGAATGTGTTCTATTGATTGTTTTGCAAGAAACTTTTTTTCTTGTATTTCTTTCTTCAATTCAGTTTCGGCAAATCTGGAGTGAGAGTTCTGGCACAAATGATCCACAATCGCTGCTGCCTGTATGAATAATTATCATATATACAGATTTGCTGATTATCTTAAGTTTATCGTATGAAAAATATGAAAATTAGAACATTTACCATCGAGCAACTGTACGTTTGTTAAGGTGCTTCCCTATGCAATTCCACCAGACCTGAAAACATTGGGAAAAAAGGTGCTATTAAACGGAATATCTCTGCCTGGGCACCGAAATCAATGAAACAAAATACGTCGCGCAATTCTATGTGCGACTCCGAACACGGACGGCCCAAAACATGTTTTTGTTTCATTGATTTCGGTGCCCAGGCAGAGATATTCCGTTTAGTAGCACCTTTTTTCCCAATGTTTTCAAGTCTGATGGAATTGGGTAAGGGAGCACCTTAATACCTGCCACTACAAACAGTCACAAAAATTCCCTGACTTTTTCCTGATTTTCCCTGACTGTATTTCGCGCCAATTACTGGTTATTCAAGTATATAATAAAAACGCTCTGAATCAATGCTGATGGAGAATAATTTTTTAGATTATTTTTCAGCTCATACAAGTTTTACCACTATTTCCATTGATCGATTGAGAATTCCGCGCAAGATAAAAAAAAACAAAAAAATCACGGGTGACGTTTTATTCTATCTTGTTCTGTGTCACCATAAAATTCCGTGACTCGCTTAAGAATTCCCTGACTTCCCGGTTTTTCCTGAGTAGTGGCCACCATGTTGAATATTCTCACATCAACTGGACTCATGTACTATATTTTAATTATGCAAGAATGAACAACGAATGTAAAAATCATAGCTACGACAATTACTAAACCTACCTTTTCTTGAGTAGCCATTGGAGATCTATGTATCAAGGCAAATTGCATATAGCAAGCTGCCGAGCAGAAACAGAGCTCCTCGCCAGGCTCTGATTCTTCTTTACTCAAAAATGGCAGATCTGAAACTTTTTTCCGTATCAAACTGTTCAGAATGACCACGTCACAGTGTCGACAAAACTTAGCTGCCCCATTGAGGATGCTTTGGATGTCAATAGGAGCTGCAAGTTCAATGTAAATATGTAAGGATGTTTGAAAACTTCATAGAGGTATATCGATATTTCATACAATCTGTTTTTCACGTTGACAATAAGTTTTATGAAAACTACATTTTCATAGTATTACTGTGGAATAAGAAAGTTGCATGATTATGACAATGTTTATGTGAAGAGATTATTTTGATGGAGAATCTGAGGCTGAAAATGCGTAAAAAGGAGAGAAATTTCTGACAATATTGCATTTTGTTCCATCGCTCTCTTGTATATGTGATTTGTTCCAAGTATTCTGCAACGTCACAATAAATACGTTAGATGAATATCTGTAATTCTTAATTTCTGTAGAGTTAAGAGATCTTAGGCTCAACAGACATGGATAAAAGATACTCTGTGTCTTCGCGTACGGACAATTTTGTGAAGAATTCAAATGCATTATTTCAAAACTCTATTTGATAATATAATTGAAGTTCAGGATGCAATTGATTTTTCATCAATCATATGCCCTGGAATTTTCAGCAACTTCTTCATTATTCAATAGTACTGTAACAAATGAAAAACCGTTGTTATCACAATGACCCACCTCCTTCTTTGCCATCTTTTCCTTTTGTCCTGTAAAGTCCCAGCTTCTGGCTCGGGGGGGTTGTTGTGCGTTCTACTATTTGATAACCCGTTGGCGGAGCAATGTTCAATATATTAGCCAAGTCTTTTAGTACTCCCATAATATCATCGGCAGCTTGGCTGTTCAAAGTTAGAGTCACGGTAACATTACCATTATCTCGCAATGGCATGGGGGGGGATTTTCCAATTCTGAAAGCGAAGAGATCAAAATTAAAATGTAAACTTGGCTATCTGTATCACACCGACACCTCTGATAGTGAGGAAACTATTTCGATCACAGCTTCACTTCATGTGAGAAAAATCAAAAGCCATTATTTTCTGTAAAAACGTATTTTGCCTTGGATGAATTTACGAGTTTTCATTAGCTACTTTTGGAGTACAATGCACGACATTGCGTTACATAAAACTATTAAAATACCAGAAATTATAGTGCAAGAAATTTTCATTATTTGACCAATAATTTTAGGGAGAAATGATCCCACTCTGACCAATGATAACAAAAATTATTCAACACAATTCATTTGGTTAAAAAATAATCTGACTTGCGTTCACGTCCTTTCCGTCCCGCATTTATGGTGAAAGCTTAAGATTATATATGAGTTCCACTATACAATTTCAGAACCGGAGTGAACGCTTTCCTTTATCTCCTCTTTGTTTTGAATCATTATTACCTGGATACGCCGAAATTTTCTTTATCCATTTTAACAGAATCTTTAGTGAAACTTGGCTTGAGCCTAATCGGAATTGGTGAAACTAGCGGAATTACAGGAGACACCCTCTTCAGCCAATCCGATTCTTCATCAGACTCTTCCTCTATTAATCTTAGTCCAGGAAAGCGATGTATAAACTCAGGGATCACACATTCAGGAGATGACGAACTAACAATTGTATCAGGTGTGTCAACATCACGGGTCATAGTCAAGGAATTATCCTTTTTATCGTCAGCTGTAATGCATGTAATTAATATAGGATGCCTAATCATCATAAGGAAGTACTCGACTCAAAAAAAAAATCAATTCTCTAAACTCATGTAATTTGTAACGAAATTCTATCTATTGGAAAAATAATTGATTTCACTAACAATTGATGTTTATAATCACCCTATTTAGATTCGATATATGCAGTCGATTATCTTGTTATGAGGAGTTGTTCTTAATTTTATTGCATAATTTCAACTTACATTCGTTTAATTTGAGAGGAGCAAATTCTTGGTCATAAAACCCTCTTTGGGTGGAAGGGATCTGCTGAGCCGGAAGTGGTTCAAGTTCACCAAACGGTTGGGTATTGTAATGGTCGGCTGTTCCTTGTAAGGATGCAACACCATAAGAACCCATTAAATCTCCCGTACGAGTATTGTATTCCCTCTGAGTGCCGATCTTATATAAATCTCCGGAGCCGAAGATAGGGCAGACACCATAAGCTCTGCCAAGCAGCGGCTCAAGGACTGCCATAGGTTGAAGTTGCCGTAATTGAGACATTAGATTATCGACAAAAGTGTCATAATCCTCTTCAGGGTGAGAGACTTTTCTTGGTCGTTTCTTTTGAGGAGCGGCTGTAGCATCTTTTCCTTGGCTTTGTCTACGTTTTTGTTGATATTGGCGTCTCTTCAATTTTTTGAGATCTAAAAGTATTCAAGTATGTATCAAGTCATGCTTCATAAGGATTTGAATTATTTCGTGTAAGCAAACAGGATTAAAGAGAAGAAATGACTCACCAATTTTATCGTTCATGGGTCCGTCAATGAACTCATCTTTGGCAGTAAGAAGAAAGTCTTTGGTTTCAGTTACATGTATGGGAGTGCCACCAGAAAGTACTTCGTCTAGTATTTCTTTTTTAACTTCGACTAAAGGCACTGTGTGTTGCGTAAGAGCACCCTGTGACAGCTGAGCTTGGTGTCCCATTTCATGGGAGACCGGGAGAGGCACTGATGGTTGTATTGCATTGACGTGCGAAGATTTTTGAGCTATGTGAGATACGCTCTGTGGTATAAGCGCTTGATTATTGGACTGAGATACTTGTGGTTGCGATATTGGGACTAAAGTTGATTGTGGTGTAGGTTGACTAACGCTTCCCACTTGCTGCGCAATCTGTCCATGCTTAGAAGATGCTGTGACCGTCAATGGTTTAGTTTCTGGGATTGGCTTTGACGTAGATATAGATGTTGACACTGGCTGTTGGAGCGTTTGAGTTGTGTTCGTGTTTATCGAGTCTAGAACACTCTTGATCGGTGATTTGGCAATCGTCGACGTGGCATTTTGTGTCGATGAAACTATTGCTTCCGTTGATACCGGTTGCGTTGATGGTGCTTGTTTAACTTTTGATGTAGTGATTCCTGCCTGAACTCCTGAATTAGTAGCCGAATTCAACTTAGATTGTTGATCCAGTGATTGCAATTTTGCAATACTATCGGTCGCCCGCTGTGTAGATTGTTGAGACACAGATGTTATCGAGCACAGAGATATAGATGGTGACACTGCAGATTGCTCATCCTTGGTAGGTGAACCTGGTATTTTCAACGGTGTTACTGGATGCGAAACAAATGAGGTTTCTCTATTCAAGATCTGTTTAGGTGTAGGTTTATTGAGTGTTGCCTCGTTGAGCAATGGCGGAAGAAGAGATGACGGTGTTGGTGGTACAGGGCGGGCTAACTGAGCTTCAAGGGATGGTACTAATGGCAAATTAGGTCCTTGGCTAGTCCCGGATGGGGCAATTGTAGTGGCACAAGCCGTGTTTTGTAACAGCTGTTTCAAAAGAACATTTTGAGACTCTTCGATTCTTGACGAATTGATGCTAATTTTATTCGTTTCTATTTCCGATCTAGTAGTTGTAACAGCCTTCTCCGTATTTGTTTGAATTCTTGTTGACGCATCCTCTGGATTCTTTTTAATAGTTGCACTTTGGATCAGGACTTCCAATTTACTCGATTTATTATCAATAGGCAAATGTCCTGTTGGTTTGTTGTAGAGTGTTTGACCAGATGTCAATTGAGTATGAAGCAGTGTGGAAGCCTGGGATAAAGTGGATTGGAGTATGCTAGTAGTAACATTGATTGTCACAGGAGTAGTTGTTATTACCGGAGGCACCATTGTTCTTAAGCATTGCATTGGCGCATTAACGGTGTTTGTTGTTGAGCTAACGACTGCTCTAGATGGATTGGAGGAGACACTTGTGCTCACTTGTAGTATTGCTTGAAGATTTTGAGTACCTGTACGTTGTACGCACGTTGACGATACAGAGCTAAGTAAATTACTTGTTTGGGTGAGAACGGTGCTTGTCCTGTGTCCCGCAATAGTTGGTTTTGCAGAATTTGTTCCAGCAAGCATAGCGTTCAACATTGCGTTCGATGTTATCGAGACACCTGAATTTGACGCAGCTCTAGATATTATAATAGAAGTATTCTGCATACAAGTGTTCACTGTTTGTGTCTGCATTGTACTAGAATTTGTCCTTGAATATTGTTCACTTAAAGTGGGCTTACATATTGTCGAAATAACACCAATGGTAGAACTTTGGGTTCCCTTTAACTCAGCAACTTCATTAGTACCAGTGCCTTCTGTATCAGTTTTTGTGTTAGCGCTTGTGCTTGTTGTATTTTGTATTTGTAATCGATGATTAGCATCTGTAGAAGCAACCATTTGCAAGTTTGTTGATATACTGCTGCTTGGTAATACCATACTCCCAAGTTTAGCAGCTGATGTTATTGACGATACTACAGGTACATTAGACTGAAGAGAAGATAATAATGTCCGTAGCTGATGGGATACGGTAGCGACATTTGAACTTAGCTCCGTTGGTTTTGACAAAGGGGAAAGATGTGGCACAGTCGTGGTGTTTTTCTGTAATTGAGTCACAGCACTCACAGCTAATGGTGTTGAATCGTGGGATAATGGTGGAGGAACTCTTTTCGAGGCCATATCCATCGGGAGTGTGCTTGTATTTTGTGATTTTAATGATTCACCTTCTTTTTGTAAAGAGTTATCATTTTCTCCATTACCTTGCTCCAAATCAAGTAAAGAATCTTGTAAAATATTTAGCGGTAAAGTATCTAATGTGGCCGGTAATGGATAAATCAAACTTGGTTTACGTGATCTATTTTCTTGCAAAATATCAGTATTTGCCATCTCAGGTTTAGATGATATTATGTTATGGAGCATATCCAAGATCTCGTCTGACGACTCTTCCATCAGATTTTTTTCTTCATTTGAGTTTGGCGTACAATCTTTGTCTGAATCAATTTCGTTCGAGCGTTCCGACGTTTTTTCAGATGCGCTACTAGCTGTCGTTTTACTGTTACTTGTGGTGGGAGTTACTTCTGCAAACTCAGTTTCTGGCTTATCCTGAGATGAGGTAGATACTGTGACTTGCATCTTATTCGTAGCAGCAGTGGATGTTTCAACATCATTCTCCAAAATATTAACAAGAGATAAATGGTCAGCCACAGGTGACATTATTTTCAAGCTACCAGCTTCAGCTGTTTTACTATCAGACTTTGATCGTTTAGTCCCACTGGGAATATTTTCTTCAGGATTGTGAATGGCCTCTAGCATGCTCTCCAATTCGTCTGTAGTATTCAAAGAATCTGACTTTTTATCATCGGTCAAACAATTATCTTTCATATTCGAACTTACACCGCTTTTCACATTGCTGGAGTCATCATTTGTCTCCATGGTTATTGCACTACCCATGTGATTGGTGCTGTGCTTTTGCATGTCTGTATCTTCAGATTTTCCATCTAATTCGTCCCGAGCATCATCAGAAAGACCATTTGCATTGTCTTTGATAGGTAGATCCAATATGGCCATCTTGGGCGTGGATAAAGTAACAGACGTTAGTTGAACGTTTACCGCTAATCTTGCTGGTAGTGCTCGTTGTTTAATCTTTGTGCCTTGTAGAAATTGAAGGTAATCATCACCTGCCACAGTTGTAGCAGTTGGCTGCGCTGCATTTTGTTGCTTCGATGGTACTATAGGCATCTCAGAATTCACCTTGACTTCCGCTGCAGCTTGACACAGTCTTGCTGCAATTTTGGCATCAGTTACGATACTAGCCATGGTTGAAGGTGATATAATCTGTTTTGGAAACTCGAGTGGGGACGTGGTCGTAACTTCTTCTAAAGCATTTATATTTGCTTGTATGTTATTAGTATTTGGAACATTGTCAACGACAGCACTACATGTGTTTACAGAGGTGAACACAGGCAGGTTTGTGGAAATAGTGGGATACGAGACAGTTGGTTTAGTGATACCTGGTACTCCGATATTGGCTTGGTGCAAACTAGATGGTGGCATCTCACAGTGTACAGCTTCATCTGGGAAAGTGAAGGTTGTGATGGTTGATTTATTGCTATCTTTCCGCTGTGATGTGGGTTTGATATTCTGCACTAATTGTAAGGTGTCAGTTTCTTCAGCTGTCTGGATGATATCATTGGTGTCTATTTTGTCAGGTTCATCAAGACCGGACTCCTTGGTGATACTATCTTCCGGTGATTTGCTACTTGGATCGATGATCACCACTTCTGACTCCTCAACAAGGGAAACCATTATGTGGTGATCCGGTGATTGATCGATGTATGGTCCGGGTGATGGATCCACATTTAGCTCTTCTTGATCCGGCGACTCTGGCGTGTCCGTTACGGCGACCAACTTTTTTCCAGCCTGCAGAGTTCGGACAATATCAAGCCTCAACCCCTTTTTATTCCGAGTTTGTGACGGAACCAAGTCCTCGTCACTTAATACAGTTTCGTCTACCCGAGTTTCTGAATGATCAATTTCTAAAATTTGAACCAAATCGTGAGACTGAGTACCGTCATTGGCTAGAGCATGGTTGAGCGAATCATTGCTGTCAACAGATAAGTCTACTACCATGTCTGACTCAAATAGGACATACTCCTCCTGCATATCTGGTTCAAGCGTGCCAGTTATAACATCCCCCAATTCTGTGTCTCCAAATTGCTCTATAACCGTGATATCATCGCTATCCCGTTGAGCTGTTGAGCTCAAAGTTACTTCAGTATTTACAATTGTTTTGTCATCATCATAGTCCGTCGTATCTGGGATTGGCTCAAGCTTGTCGCTAGGGCTTCCCAGAGGGACCGAATTCGAATCAGCTAAGGAGGAAGTTGCTTTAGGCTCCGCATCAGTTGGTGGAGTTTGTGGAGGTGTGTGCGAATCGTCGTCAAAGTCATTATAATCAGCACAGACTAGTGAGTTTATTTTAGATTGCGGAATGCCTGTTTTTCTATGTACAGCTACTGAAGTATTTGGTTTCTCTTCAAGAGATGGCAAATGAGACTCTGCAGTTTTGCCTTTGCTTGACTCTGGTTTCATTGACCACATCGGTGATCCCCCTCTAAGACCCAATCTGAAATATCCATACCTACCGAAACTGGGTGG